>OX352295.1:7500-652500 GCA_947086415.1 Pammene aurita | reverse complement strand
ATGTAAGAAATCTGAGCCTAGCAAGTATGATTCACAATGGTACTAACAGAAAAAAGTATTTAAATTCAAATTTTCTAGTATTTAAATTAAGCTTTATAGCAGGAATTTACACAAAAAAAAACTTTATACTTTGAACGTCAACTTATAATAATGTTCGTTGAATACATCTGTGCTATTTCTGAGTTTATTAGCATTCACTTTGGCTAGTTTAGTAAGATGAACCACTGTTTTTAACAAGAACTTACTTGCCCATAGGTTAGGTACTGAATATTAAAAATATTAAGTTATTTTGGACAATCAGACTAAAAGTAAGGCATATAAATGTGAAAAGCAATACTCCCCTGTAAAAGTCTTCGATGAAATGTAGGCAATTTCCATGTAAATTCGGTGTAATTTTAAATCTTGAACGTTAAGCCGTTGACAGTTGGCTCAAAATTTTTCGTCATAATAATTTGCTCCTTAAAGTAAACTAATACTAGAGATAACACTGTTACACTTTAATTTCATTGAGATCTTGTCATTTTACACAGTAACTCGTTATAAATCACTTTTAAAACATTTATTTTCACTAATTAAATACGCTAGGTCATTTTGACGTTTATTCCCGGCCAGTGTTGCCGGGGATAATTATCTTAATCTTAATACCTTTCTCGTAACATGACTTTCATCCCTCCGCATAACATGCCCGTACCACGCTAGGCGATTAGCCCTTAATTTGTCAGTTATGGGTGCGACTTTCAGGCTTCCTCTTATATATTCATTCCTTATCCGATCCATTCTCGTCACTCCACACATCCACCTTAACATTCTCATCTCCGTTGCATGCAATCTCTTTTCATCCGTCACCTTTAGGGCCCAACACTCTGATCCATACATGACGACAGGTCTTATAATGGATTTATAGATTTTCCCCTTCAGGCGAAGGGGCATTCGGGCGTCGCAAATGATTCCCGTGACCTGTCGCCATTTCATCCATCCTACGCTAATCCGGTTTTTGACGTCCCGGTCAATATCGCCATCGCACTGCACGAGCGAACCGAGGTATTTGAAGTCGGAGCAGATTTGCAATAAAACGCCATCGAGTTCTATGGCTGCAGAACTGGAGAGACCGCCGAAATCGCAGAACATGTGTTCTGTTTTCGATCTGCTGATCTTCAGGCCAACACTCTCCAGTCTTTGCCGCCACTTCTCGAGTCTGCTCTGTACCTCGAGTCCGTCTTCACCCACAAGGACAATGTCATCGGCGAAAAGCATACACCAGGGTGCCTCTTCCTGTATGTCCGACGACAGAGCGTCCATAATAAGCAGGAAGAGGTAGGGGCTTAGAGCCGAACCCTGATGCAAGCCTACCGTGACACTGAACCTGTCGGTGGCGCCAGCCGCTGACCGGACACGTGTACAACATCTGTTATACATTGACCGAATTAGCTTCACATACTTTCCAGGCACGCTTTTCTCTCTCAGGGCCCACCACAAAACCTCTCGGGGTACTCCAATAACATCAATATTGATTGATTATTTGTCGTGTGTGTGTGGAGTTATGTTTGAGATAGGTTGTTTTTAAATTATTGTTTATGTATTTTAAAATCAGAATACGGCACCTAGCATAACTGCACGAAGTCAGGAGCCACGTTTAAGTGGAGACGGCTTCCGCACCTCATTACCAGCTCGTTAGAGCGAAATGGAAACGCTGGAAACCGAGCCGAGGACCGTAACGTCTGCAACATTCACACTTTTACGCAGGTTTTTTTGTTACAAATGTTAGGTTTAGAAAAAAAGATGTAAAAGAAACGAAGGGATTTATTTCTAAAGTGTCATACGTTAACTAATCTTTATTCTGTATATTTATATACTATACGGTCGTTGAATACAATATAGGTATAAACGATAAAAATCTTACAACATTGTTCTGATTGATATTTTATTTATGTTTTGCAATTGGTTTAATGTTTTTATCTACACTCACATTGTAAGTCCTCTAAAACGTGTTCAAAAACGGTAGGCAATGGCTAGCATTACCACAACCGATTTTACTATGATAAGCTTTTTATCTGTGGCATTAACGTAATTTTAACTTTACATGCTCATATATTGATACGTTATGAGTTTCAAATTCCCAACATGGAATTTGATAACATAATGTAAATCCTGTCCTCCTTCCCGACCAACGGCACGCGCCCGCCCGACCGCCGGCACAATCGAGTTGGCCATGGTGGTGCAATGGCGGTCATTCTATGGTTTCCGAACACATCATTTAGGATATATAATATGAGTAGATAAAGCAGTGTATGCAACTGTACGTAAATAATTAGGCATTAAAACACTCGTGTGATCTTATTATGAAACTCGCTTGCGGCTCGTTTCATAAAACCACACTCGTATTTTAAGGACCCTTATTACGTAACAGTTACATAAACTACTATTAATTGTTAAGAAATTGTTCTTAGTTCTCTGCATGTTCGTGTAATATATATTTAAAAAAATGTATTTATATTTCTCATAATGAGTGAATTGTATTCTGCTTTGGGAAATAAATATCTTAAACCGTATTAAAACCCAGTCAACGAAAGGGTAGGTTCAGTAGCAGGAGTATACAGCGTGGATTTGTGTAGACAAACATAGCTACAGTGACTTTAAGTTCAAATTAAAGTTAAACAATAAACGGTTGTGGTAAAGTACATAGTTTGTTGTTTAGCGGGTCGACTCGAGAGCGTTGTGTTGTGTCCTAGAGATTCGTAACACAACTGCGTAAATACACGCAAATACTTCCAAGGGCCTTACTATTTTTAAACAATGGGTCGACGCTAAAATGCGTGGAAGGTTTCAATAATTTTGTATATTTCATTTCAATAAGAATAATTTATTTTCCAATATATAGTTAACAACCATACAATGAAGGTTACTTAATTTATGATTAACAGAGTATGTATTCGTTAATACATTTCCTGCTATGCTACGCGCGTAGGTCTACGCTGTAGCCGATAACATGGGTTTCACGCTATGTAGTGAAAATGCATCGTAGAGGCGTGACGACAACATGTCGTGATTAGCGCTGAATGGATTAATATAGGCTATATGACAATAAAGAGAAAAAGGATTAGGTAAAGTGTATAAAATACATACGTATATGTATTACAAGAAAGAAGTAAGTAATTACAAATATAAGTAATAATATTTCGTAACGAGATATACGTATATATTATCCGTAGTTCACATAAAACACCTAACGTGACCAACGTGTTTCTTTGAATAATCTAAAAAGTTGCACTTAGTCATGTGGCACAGTCAAGGTAATAAATCTAGACACACGGCAGTGTGTCCGCCAAGTTCGAGCAAAAAAAAGCGACACACCGGCCGTGGGTTATATTACACGAACCATTTCGGGCCAATTTCGACCACCCTATAACTCAAAACATATTTTATCTACGCATATGAAATTTCGAGTGTCTGTTCACATCCCCTTAATTGTCTAGAATACAAAATTTCATTATTCTACCTATAGCAGTTCTTGAGATATTGACGTCAGAAAATCGCTATTTTTACTATACACTCACTGACTCACTGACTCACTGACTCATCAAAAACCTAGACCACTTCCAATGGTCGTACTGACTTGAAATTTGGCATGGAGATAGGTCTTAAGGTCAAATTAAAGGGAAAAATCTGAAAACGGCCAAGTGTGAGTCAGTTTTAAAAATAGCGAAGGTGTAACTTTGTTCTACTATGAAGTCATAATGAACTAAGTGGGTCTATCTTCCAATAGTCGTACCGACCTGAAATTTGGCTCGAAGGTTTGTCTTTAGGTCTAAATAAAGTAAAAATCTGAAAACGGCCAAGTGTGAGTCAGTTTCGAAAACAACGAATGTGTAATTTTGTTCTACTATAAGTAGGTATGGAGTGGAAATGAGATAAGACTTATTTAAATTTAGATAAATACATACCAATTTAAGACAATACATGTTTGTCTTAAAGACAAGAACAATAAAATTGTTCACCACTCTGTGTGTGTCTGTTGCGGGAACCGAACCCACGATTTACGAAGTACAAAGCAGGTCACTAGGTACACTAGGTGCGCTAAATCAGTCAAACAAAAATGAAAAGACTATTTTTTCTCGCATAGTCTAAATAATTTCTAATTTTACAACTAATAAAATCGCAGATTCAAGAACATGGAAATCATATATACTCTAAGATGGAATTATATATACTACTGCCCATCTCACCCTCCGATACGCCACGGGATGAGATGGGATGGTGCACTTCTAGGGCTACATAATAGGCCACCAATTATAATACCTACTGGTAGGTAGGTATTACCAAGTTATTAATTATCTATGTAGGTAGCGTACTTACAAACAGAATAAAGTACGTTATTGATGTATGTAATTATATGTAAGTAGGTACATTTTATAGGTGTAGGGAGCCAGTTTATTTGTAAAAATCACCTATACAAAAATAGTAAAATAGAATTAGACGCTTAGTATAAAGGGTATAGTATAAAGTACATACCTAAGTGGAATGAGACATTTCTTAAAGCAAAAGTGATAAAAAAATAATAAAGAACCTACACCTAACAAAAATAAATGAAATCCCATCAAAAACATAAATGTGAAAGGCTGCCAAGTTCGATACTATGGGAATGCTTCGCCTATAAAAGAAGTGAGATCTGAATAAGTACCAAGTTCCATAAAAATACCTCAAATCATAAATAGTTATAGGAATGCACACTTGATTTCCAGCAGTTTTTAAGGTACATTTTGAATAAGTATCACGTTACATAGAAATACCTAAAATTATAATTGTCAGAGAAACGCACACCGGTTTTTTTAGCAGCGTCCTGATAACATTTATTATTTTCAGTACTTTTTAATGATGTAACTTGGCAAGTTTTAATAGAAAATTATATACTTGACACATTGCAGTCCAAAGGTGTCGATTCATTGCATTGAAAAGGTGTGTGGTGTGTGAAAACTTGCCAAGTAACATCATTAAAAAGTACTGAAAATAATAAATGTTATCAGGAAACTGCTAAAAAAACCGGTGTGCGTTTCTCTGACTATTATAATTTTAGGTATTTCTATGTAACGTGATACTTATTCAAAATGTACCTTAAAAAGTGCTGGAAATCAAGTGTGCATTCCTATAACTATTTATGATTTGAGGTATTTTTATGGAACTTGGTACTTATTCAGATCTCACTTCTTTTATAGGCGAAGCATTCCCATAGTATCGAACTTGGCAGCCGTTCACATTTATGTTTTTGATGGGATATATTTAGATAGTGTACGCACTTACCTAGGCTAAGAATAAAGTTTACATATTTTTACTCCTTTGTCCGGAACGAATTTATACTTTAAAAAATAGTTTATTTTCCAAAACAGTATTATGTACTTTTTAATCTATACTTAACCACCACACTAGCCTAGGCCTGTCTCGTGGGATCAATTGTAATAATTACCAGTTTAAACACTTTAAACATTAACAGTTTCCTACGCTGAAGTTTTAATTTTGAAATTACGAAAATTTTACAGTAAAAGGTATACAATTATATTTAAAAGCTAATTCAAAATTTAAATCATATGTTAAGTGAAATAGTAAAATTTACAAAAAGGGGATATTTAAGACCTCGACTGTACAAGTAGGTAGGTACTTGAAATAAAACAAGTATGTAAATTGATTTGACTGTAAGAAAGACGACGAGAATCTACAAACTTTAAACATTTGCTTTTGTCGCTAAACTAAACTTCAAGATGGCGTCGTAGGCAAATGTAACAGTCATCGCTTCCTCGATCGGAAACTGGTTACGGCCTTTATACAATCAAAGTTGCTTTCAATTTGTGAAAAATGAGCCTCTTCAACAGCCTGTGACATCTCGCCACAGCAGGAGAACTTTTAACAGTCCTCTAATGGGGCTTATAAACAAACTGTACCAGAAACAACGAGCAACAATATAAAGCAATATAACGGCCTCCTAGCCTAGTTGGTAGTGACCCTGCCTATGAAGCAGGAGGTCCCGGGTTCGAATCCTGGTCAGGGCATTTATTTGTGTCTTAATCACGGATATTTGTTCCTGAGTTATGGATGTTTTCTATGTATTTAAGTATTTATCTATCATATATATCGTCGCCTAGTACCCACAACACAAGCCTTATTGAGCTTACCGTGGGACTAGGTTGATTTGTGTAAGATTGTCCCATAATATTTATTTATTTATTTTATTTATTTATTTATTTAAAGGAGGTACAGACAATAGTACATTACATCAGAGGCCGGGAATCCGTTTTCACGCCGAGGCATGTATTGTGCTTTTCTCAAACATGCAATGAAATAAAATAAAATAAAAAACTAAAAGAACAATGTTTTATTCAATCTAAACAGCGACCATGAAGTAAAAATTAAAAAGTTAAAATCAGCTGTTCGTAAAACTTGCCGCCATCTTTGACGCTGTCTGAATGAGGTTGGACGTTGAAACAAAAAAAAAGTTACTTTGCAGGCCTGAAAAGTTGTATGAAATCCCATTTCAGGCCGCCTCAAAATGCTGCGCCCGAAAAACGATACTTCCGAATCTATTATAAGGAACGTAAAGGGAATATTTCATTGCATGTTTGAGAAATAGTAGTTTATGTAACTGTTACGTAATAAGGCCTAATTACGTACAGTTGCATACACTGCTTTATCTACACTCATATTATGACCGCCATGGCAACTCGATTGTGCCCGCGGTCGGGCGGGCGCGTGCCGGCTGTCGGGGAGGAGGGCTGGACTTTCATTACGATGTTCCCAATTTGAAACTCTGTAGTATGTATTGCAGTAAAACACTTCGTAAATTGCATTAACACGTTTAATTTTGCAGATTAAGTAAATTATTTAAAATTAGCAATTTGGTCCTTCGAGCCGGATAGAATGTAATTAAATTACAATAATCAGATTATTTAAAATGAGTACTTCACATAAAAATGACGATAACGATATCTATATAAAGATATTTCACATTCAATAATTTTCTTAGTATCGTAGACCCGGATAGAATGTAATTAAATTACAATAATCAGATTATTTAAAATTAGCACTTCACATAAAAATGACGATAACGATATCTATGTAAAGATATTTCACATTCAATAATTTCCTTAGTGGATAGAATGTAATTAAATTACAATAATCAGATTATTTAAAATTAGCACTTCACATAAAGATAAAGATAACGATTTCGATATAAAGATATTTAACATTCAATAATTACCTTAGTATCGTAAACGTCTACTTTCCGCGCAAAAGGAAACTAAAACGAGGGAGTACTAGCAAAACTAGTAAGTACAAATAAAGACTCGGCTGGTAATTTGGCTGCGGGAAAAAAATGTTAATGAGGCGAGTGATATGGATGGTGACAGATGATTCGCTGGCTGAAAGTAGCCTAAATTCAAATACAAATACAAATACAAATAATTTATTCATAACGCCAAGTTAATTCAAGAGCCAGGTCTTTGTACGCCCGTCAAATGAGGCAATTAGAATTTTGGGAATAACGGGTTAATATAAAAATGCGGATCGCAGATATGTAAGAATGGTAACAATAATATAGAACTAAATCACGGCAAATAAAATGCGAAGTCCCCAATTAAACTCTAGAGCACTTCACGGAGCGACACGCCGGTTTCACCTGGTGAGCCATGCGAGATGCGGGCTCAGATCCTTTAGAGGCGACTGGCGGCCGTATCCTAGAGCGACACTCTGGTTTCACCTGATGAGCCACGCGCAATGCGGGCTCGAGTTCTCTAGAGGTGACTGGCGGCCGTATTCCAAGGCGATACCCCGGTTTCCAATATCTGCGTTGGACAGTATCGCAGTTCCGGCTGCAAACGCTTGACGCCCCTCCGACGCGGTACACGCACGCACTTGGCGTTGGATATAACTTAATAATAATTCCAATCACGCCCAACAAATAATCAAACTCAGATTAAAATAGGAAAAAAATGGGATGTCAAAATGGATTCTGACAACTCTACAGCTCAAGGTTCACAATCTATCTCTCTTCTCGACTAAAACAAAAACTATTCCAAACTCCTACAAAGTTTGAATTTAAAATTGAAGCGAATATCTCTTTTCTCAGTCGTCATCTTCTTTCAAAATAAAAGTACGACACATCGTATTTTGATATCGGCGCCACCTAACTATAAATAGACGAACCACGATCTAATCTACCCTAACTCGCGCAACTTGGCCGGTAAACAAAATTAATAGCGCGGATAGTCCGAAGGGATGCCGCGAGATGTAGCTGGCGTTCTTTCGGCATGCTACAGTATATATAGAATGACTCACAACAGCTGAGACCACCCAGCACGAATCAATAATAAATTAATTGTTCATTTTCCTAATGTAATATGATACCAAGTAACTCGATATTGTCAACATTTAGATGATATTCTATTTTCTCTAACCTTGTACTTTAGACACACGACGAGAACAATTTTGGATTGAGTTTACTATATAAGCACCGTATGTTTTCTAGACAATTACACTTATATTCCGACCATTGCGTGTATCATTTACCCTGCGCTCCTCGTACAATTACCACAACTCAACTTAACAATATTTGAGCATGTAAAATTACGTTACTGCCACAGTTAAAAAGCTTATCATAGTGAAATCGGTTGTTGTAATGCTGGCCATTGCCTTCCGTTTTTGAACACATATCAGAGGACTTAAAATGTTAGTGTACTAAATAGATAAACAAAATATTTATTTGCAGTATAAGGGTAAATTTACATGTGTTTATGTAAATTACTGAACATATGGCTCGTGAAAATTTCTACCGGCTAGTCTTATACCGTAATGAGACTGCTGCACGAGTCGTTCTTGTACGCCATTTTTTTTGGGCTGATTGTGTAACCCTAGAATTATTGATCGGTAGCCACAAATTAAACTTTTCAAATCATAGTTAAGGACTCCCTTAACAAAACGGATGTCTAGAAAATATTTCACTAAGAAAAGTTAATAAGTTATAAGGTATAAGTTAAGTGATTTTTATAAGTACGGTTTTTGGATTTAAAGTAAGGTTTATATTAGATAGCTCGTACATATTTTCAATGATGTACTTAAACTTATTCAATCACCTAAATTATAATTACTTAGCCCAAATAGAAGAAAACAGTAAGGCAGGACAGATCTTTGTATTGCTTAGAATAATTACAACTACACTTTAATTAAAACTATATCAAAATCTGCACAGGAATACAATACAAAGGGATAACATAACATTAAGAGGCATTCAACAGCTAAATTCAGTCCTTCTGTTCTGCGAGTTCTTCTGCGAGTGAAAGAGAAAAACTGTATTACGATTAGTATGGGAGCTCAAGGCGGTACCATATGCGCACTACTGAAGTTAAAGCTAAAACGTAATTTCGGAATTATTATCTAAAGAAACGATTTCGTCCAACCGTGTATCAAATACGGCAAAGGTCTTTAGAATATAATTAATTTTAATATTTTCTTTTCCAAAACTCATAGCTTTTGCTAAAAAAACTGTTTAAGTAACTTCAATATCAAGTTCATCATCTGTTGTCAGCCTCTTAAATTAAAATGTCAAAACTCTCCCATAAAATGCATCGCCAATTATTGAATCGAAAGCAATCTGTTTGGAAACTACTACTTATATGGCACATTAGTATAGACACGTTAATTTTGTTTCTCCCCTCTTTTTACATTGGAAGCTGAAAACAGGTTCAATAGCACGAGTATACAGCATGGATTTTTAAATGGGTAGCTGATGAAATGAAGCACTGGTAGCTGGTAAGACATCTGACTATAAATCTGGAGGTCTCTGTTTCAAATCCCAGTTCGTACCGTAAATTCAGTTATACATGGATTTACCAGTCGCTTTTCGGTCAATGACTTAATCCTAATAAGGCCCAGGTTCCCCTCTGGGTTGGAAGGTCATTAGGCTGGTCAAGGATTAGGTTACCAAGTGGACCCCAGGCTCAGTTAAGAGGACAAACGCTAAGAGCATGATGATTACCCGTACCCGTGAATGGATTTCAGCAGGTGTTCGGCAACTGAAAGCTTTACCGTTCGCCTAATACGGCTAAGATATAGAGTCACCCTGTATAAACTGATTAGCTCAATTAGATATGTTTGATGTCGATGTCCTTACCGTAGAAACGCGATTGCCCGCAGGTGATTTAGACATAATAATAAAGTTGTTAACAATCTTGTAACAAGGTTATCAGTGTTCACTGATCTTGACTTGACATGACGACCGTATTAATAACAAGTTTCATTTATGCCAAGATTACGATAAAATATCGTAGCGAACGTATGTTTCACCTTCAGTCATACACAATATGACTGAAGCACATGTAGGTAAATGTACGTTAGTAAGTAAAAATAACCTTAGAAATGTCAATATTATGTGTCAATATTCTGTTTAGCCCATTGGTTGAATGGTAGAGAATGCCTTATGGCATTAAGTCCGCCATTTGTACCATCTTGTACTGTGCAATAAAGATTAAATAAATAAATAAATATTACACTTCCCAAACATTTTATTCCATACTTTCATTTGGCCGAATAGAGTTATGGCATACAATCATTTCGCATATCGATACCGTTTCTATCGTTTTCGCATACCTATACTTACATACTAATCTAACCTCTGTCAAATGAAAATTCGTCCGACTAAAAGTATGCAATAGTAGAAGTATGGAAAACGTTGGTACGCCAACTGAACGAAATGATATCTATTAGGCGAAAAGTTTTGCGCCGAAATGACAGGCCTTATAAAACAGATAGCAAGTGACGAGTGTAAACACTCGACATTTCCCGCTCCACTTATTGTCACTGTCTGATTTGTGGTCTACTCTCAAAAGTGTTGACGACAAACGTGTGTAGGAAACTATACATTTTTTACCTTAATATAATGTAAATAAGGTGTAAAGTTGAAAAAACCTTTGACGTTGGCAGAACACGTGAAAAGGTTTATTGATTTTAGTTATAAAAGTGAGGACGAACTGAAAAGTGTTTCCATGTCCAATCCAGTCCAATTTGTGCATAATGGAACGTTGCTTGCAAGGCTCAAATGAAAATACAGATACCTAATTATAATAAGGTATAGACGGAGAGCTGGCCACGTCAGATATGATACAATAATGAGAGCAACGAAACCCCTCTAGTTAGTTTGCTATACTATGCTCGTTTCTAGATCCGGACATCAGGCACCTGTAAAGTGGTGGAGGTCAGATAATGCAAATAACTTGAAGAAAACAAACCCTAGAGTTCTGGGTTTGATGCAATATTATGGTAAAGTATGTAATTAATTTGATTATATCATATCCAGAAGTTTCTGTTGGGGGAAAGCAGTGCCAAATGATGTATAATGCAATTTTTAGTTAGTCGCCTACTGTTTTTGTTTGCGCAATAATAGACAATGGTTTTTTAAACTAATGTTAAAATATAGGCCCTATCCTCTATAAATAACACAACTTTGGCAGTTTATACCTATTTTGGTATTACTTTTTCCCAACTTAAAAACTTTGTTAGTATGTCACTCTGACCTCCACCAATTAAAAGCTGCCAGATGCCCGGATCTAGCAATAAGGATGGTAAAGCAGTCTAACTAGACAGCTTTCATTGCTCTTATTATTGTGTCATATCTGACGTGGCCAGCTCTTAGACCAGTATAGGTCGTCATAAACCTACATATAAATAAAGTTACTTAATGTAAGATCCCATTTAATTTCATAAAGTTCCTATCACCAACAGAACCTTTAAAATATTCATTGAATCCGACGCCACCCTCTTCATAATATCAGACTTCGAATGAAAGGATGAAAGATTTAATAAGTTCCACAAAATTAATAATTCTCTTTATGGGAGTTTATTGGGTTTAAACAAAAATATTCGGCTGCGATTGTTGAGAAAAGACACACAAAACGTTTTATGCTGACAATTGAACAGCCCATTCAAAGAATAAATGTATTTATTGGGATTACCTAAAGTTAATGCTTAAATGTCAAAAAGTTTTGAGAGCACCATTATATTCGTACCTACAGTAAAGTTAAAACTTTACTCAGGTAAGTTTTACTATGTTATGTTCAAAATTGTGTAAAATAATAATGTTTTAATATTTATGTAAGGGCTAAAGGCTACATCCTATTACTAATTTGTAAACGACACTACGTAACGCTTTTCGAGTTAATAGAAATATTTTAATTTGGAAAAACTTTTTCTTATTTCATAAAAGTCGAAGCCGCAAAGTAAGGCTTTAATTAAAAGTGGCTCGATTAATCAAGGCCGCACTAATGGGTTTTTCGCCAAAGTTGAACATCGCATTCTCCAAAATAGTGGTTAACTGCACAGCAATACTATTAAAGTAAATTTATTAGAGATTGTGAACTCACCAACTATTTCCAGTAAATGATTAAATTCCTTTTCTTCAACATTGTAGTAGCTAATTTCAACTCTACTCTGTTGAAGTTATTTGATGTCCACGCGCCCGTCCGTGCAGTGAGACTCAAGCGGCCCCCTGCCCCGTGGATCACAAGGGGTGTTCGGATGGCGATGTCAAGACGCGACAAAGCGTTCCGCAAGTACAAACGCGATCGTTGTGACGAAAACTGGCGTCTTTTCAAAGCTGCCAGAAACCGCTGCAACCAAATGGTTAGATCTGCGAAGCGGCGGTACATTCACGAGAACGTTCTGAATGCTTCTCTTGCTGACACGTGGAAGTTTCTAAATTCATTGGGCATCGGCAAAAGCAAATCTAACGTTAATTCCTCGGTCTTTACACTAAACCAGCTTAATTCGCATTTTGCCCACACTTCTTCTTTAAATCCTTTAATCAAATTTAAAACCTTATGCCTGATTGCTTCCTTCTCCACACCTCAGGTAGCCTCTTTCTCTTTCTCCCCAGTCAGCACTGATGAAATCCACAAAACAATATTGTCGATTAAATCTAAGGCAGTTGGTCACGATAACGTAAGCCGTTTCATGGTGGTTAGTATCCTTGACTGCATTCTGCCAGTAATAACTCACATTGTTAACGCTTCATTACTTTCAGGGGTCTTTCCATCGTGCTGGCGTAAAGCTTTCGTTATCCCGCTTCCTAAAGTCAATAACCCTGTTTCTCTTAATAATTTCCGTCCCATTTCTATACTGCCATTTTTGTCCAAAGTTCTAGAGGCCGTGGCTCATAAACAGGTTTCACATTTTGTTCAGACAAATGGTCTTCTATCTCCACTTCAGTCTGGTTTCCGTTCAGGACACAGCACCACTACTGCGCTTGTGAAAATCATAGATGATATAAGATCTGGCATGGAATCCTCTAAAGTTACAGTTTTGGTGCTGATAGACTTTTCCAATGCCTTCAACGTCGTTGACCATGACTTACTTCTGGCTACTCTTGGTAACTTGCGGGTTTCATCTGATGCGACGAACTGGTTCTCTTCCTACCTTTCAAATAGATTCCAGGCAGTCCGTGCTGGCGGGGCATTGTCTGACTGGTGTGAACTCAGTACTGGAGTACCGCAAGGTGGCATTCTTTCCCCGTTTCTGTTTTCAATCTTTATAAACTTTATCGCCGCTAACATTCGTAGTTCTTACCATTTGTACGCGGACGATCTGCAGTTGTACGCTCAAGCTGACAGCGAAAATATTAATACAGCCATTTCCTCAATTAATGCGGACTTAGATCACATTGCTGAATGGTCTGCTAGCTTTGGCATGTGTGTCAACCCGGCAAAATGCCAAGCCATAGTCATGGGCAGCCAGTGGCAACTTTCGAAGCTGAATGCAGTCAACATTGATCCGATTATATTTGAGGATGCTGTTATTCCCTTAAGCAATAAAGTTAAGAATCTCGGACTAATCTTTGATTCTAACGTCTCCTGGAATGCTCAACTATCGGAAATTAGTCGTAAAGTCACCGGAACGCTTAGAGCTCTCTATAAATTAAAAAACTTTTTACCAGTTGCCACCAAGAAGATGCTTATTCAGGCCTTGGTGTTGCCAGTATTAGATTACGGTGATGTGTGCACCACCAATATTACACAGGAATCGCTAAATAAACTTGAACGTCTCCTCAACAATGGTATAAGGTTTATTTTCGGTCTTCGTAAGTACGATCGTGTTTCCTTTTACCGCCGTAAACTCAATTGGCTCTCAATTCGTCGTCGTCGATCCTTCAGGCTGCTGTGCACACTCTTCGGAACCCTGTTTGAGCCTTCTTCTCCTGGATATCTTAAAAGTAAATTTGTCTTCGATTCCCCCCGCACAGGTTGTGAACTTCGTACTTCCCGTATTCTTAAACTATTGGTACCCTCCCATAGCACTGGATTCATGACTAATTCCTTCGCCGTTCAGGCTGCTCGAATCTGGAATTCACTTCCTCTCAACATGCGACAAGCCCCAAGCAAATACACTTTTAAGCGGATGTTACGTAAGCATCTGCTGCAACAAGAATCAGATCAGTAACCATCAATATAACTATTGTATGTAGTATATATTATATTATATATTTATATATGTATATTATTTATTTATATGTGTATGTAAATCTATGTATAGTTAATATAAATATGTGTAGCTCATAAGTCTTCTTTTTTTTTTAAAATAATCAATCAGTTTAATGTTCTCCTCGCACCTTTTTTACGTGTCTCTGTTTGGCCCAATGGTTGACTGGTAGAGAATGCCATTTAGCATTAAGTCCGCCATTTGTACATACACTTGTGTATTTTGTGCAATAAAGTTTAAATAAATAATAATAATAAACATTGAACCATTATGAAACAGGTATAGTCGTTGTTAAATTATGCTTCCACTTTACTCCCGTGTGCAAAAGTGTAAACAAATCTTTGACGTCGACTACTTACTCGTATCATAAGATTCACGTCTTTATTTAAGAAAACGAACAGGACCCTTAATCCTGCATACCTACACTTAACTTGAAATATACAAACAGATCTCTCCGAAAAATCCCTGTGACGGTAGGTACGCCTCCGCTCTGATTTTCGTCATACAATGCCGGATTTTTCCTGATCTGTACGTTTTTATTTATAATTAATGCAATATAATTATGTACCGATGGCAAACTCGATGCTTACCTATGTTTGTAATTTAAAATTATTCCATAATAATACCTATTTAATATTTATAAGATATTTCTGTACCTTCTTGTTATAGTTCTAAGGTTATGAACACAACTTTACATGGTTCGCTAGATTTAATGAATAAAACAGGAATTTGTATTTATTCTATTCGGGCAATGTTTTCGTACTACCCCCTTTGGTAGCAATAGTAATAATAACTTAAATGAATTCAGGATAGACCCGTCTAACATCAATTAATATGTAATATGTAGTATGTAGTAGAATGTAGGTTAGTAAATCATTTTTTTGCACAGTAAACCTTTACTGGTATCATGTATAATAATTTTCTTTTCAAAAATAATTTAAGTATACTTAATTTAGAAAAACAAAAGAGCCAGTAGGTACAGGTAGATATATTTCTCATGAAGTCGTGTAGTTGAAGCAATGACGCGTAGTTTCAGTGACCGCGAGGCAACCGGATGGCTCGCGGTATTTAAGCTCCCGGAGTGATGAGGAACCGCCCTGTGCAACCCGAAATTGGGTCTTGGACTGGAGCAAAAATAGAGGGGAGTGCAATTTTTTTTTATTGCGAGGCAACCAATTGAAACAGCGGTTGCCTGAAAGAACGTACGCTGGTTATATAACAAAATTTTAATGCCATCCCTCCTGGTTGAACTGGTTCCCTGTACGAGAGCGAAGAAAAAACCGGGTCACTGAAACTACGCGTCATTGCTCTGAATATTTAGTGTGGTTTCAATAACTTTATTAATGTAATTATATTGTGCCCCTTTAGCCTTAGGCTTGGCCAATAAATATAGTATTGTTTCGAGAATCGCCTCGTTATTTACATCCGCCGACAACCTTTACTTTTATGCAACGAAATCAGACAATAGTTATTAGATACAAGTCACGAGTACAAGTACGAGTAGTACCTCAATGAATAGGTAGGTACCTAAAGCAATTTTCGAGAGATTAAGTTACTTAAATCCTCTAAAATATCAAATTGCGTATCCTTGCATTCCTTCCTCACTCTATCACCTACACGGTTTGCCTATTAGCGGAACCTATTACGAATGCCTATTAGTGGCAAATTTAAATACAGACGAGCTGAACCCGAACTGTGCACCAAAGTTTATCGCGGATTATGTAACCGGGAAATTGCTGCTTGGCTTCATGAAAATAATGGAAATTCTCCAACAATGTACCCAACTATAATTTGCTTTGCAGTTTTTGATCTAGATATGCTGCGCCGCAGCGTGTCCAGCCAAGTTCAAAAGAAAAAGGAACTGGGGACGCAGCACCCGTGTGTTACACGAACCATTTCGAGCTACTTTTGACCCCTCCATAACTCCAAACCTATACATGAAATTTGCCAAATTTATAAAAATCCCTTAGTTCGTCTAGACTATAATATTTTATATATGTAGCTCAAACCGTTTTTAATATAGGTATTAACGTTTAAAACCGGTATTTCTATGACTGACTCACTGAACTTGTAGATTAAACACCTGCGTAGAACTTAACCCACTTAGATGACTTAGAAACTTGATATTGGCATTATTGGCATCAAGATTTACCTATGAAATAAAACAATTAAAAACGGATTTTATCGCGTGTACTGAGCTTAAATTACATCCCGACGTTTCGAACACTTCGTGGTCAACGGGTCGACTGAGGAAAATATACAATTACCTCCGTTCAAAAAACCATCACAATATGCACATATTAAATATTAAACAAATTTAGTGTTTGCACATGCCAGATGGCACAGGGCCTTTATAAAAATAAAAGAAAACAAATGCTAATAATGTCAAATAGCTAATTTACAACGTCAAATAATTTTAAGTTACAAAAAATATAAAGAATGTACGGTCAAATAAATAATTTAAAATAATTTAGAAATTAAATTAGTATTAAATTATTATTAGTGTCCACACTGTCCACCATTATGGTCTCACAGTCCTATGTCTAGCTTGCTCCTTAACCAAATGAATAACTGGATCCCAAGCTGGTGGTACCGAAAAACCATCCTCTTTGTTGAAATTTGGATATTTTTTAATCTCGATCGCCTCTCTCAGTACACGCGATAAAATCCGTTTTTAATTGTTTTATTTCATGAATAACTATCGCGGCAACCGAAGACAATATGAGGATTTACCTATTTAACTTAAAAAATCTGAAACCTGAGAATTAATGATAATAAGTTTTAAAAATCTGTGCCGAAAGAGAAGTGTCGTGATTATTTTAGTACCTTGCATGTTCTTGGTACTAAAATCTTGATTTGACAAAAGAATTGAGATCTATATGGGTGTATATAGATTTCAATTCTTTTGTCGGCGAGGAACTTGGCTCTCATTTCACATTTGTTTTTGATGTTATATACCTAAATTATGGATAAATCAATTATTTTGAACAGGTAACTATAGACGGATAAGATTACACACACTTGAGAAATAGACACGGCAGATCCAAGGCCGCCAATCCTTGGCCACAGAATTTGATATAACGTCTATTTTTTCACCCCGATAACATTGTTTTTTTTTCTGTTCTAATGTTTTTGAATGATTATTATCGTAGTAATATAAGCTGAGTACTGTTTTAATCCCGCAATCGACATGCTCGTCACACGTCACACGGACTGACGGTTAATATTTCAAATATTTATCGAGTCACGGAGAGACCGCGTGATGGATGAAGCCCCGGACCTATTTAGACTGAAGACTGAACTGCAGCGCGTGCTCCCTAGCGGCTCTTCGCTGCCATGGCGGAAAATTCTTTACAATACAATGTGCTCACGGGAAACAGAAACGATACTTACCCACGCTTACTTGAGGCCAAACGAAGGAAAAAGGTTAGACGAGTTTTTGGCGACTTTTTGAATGTTTTTGCACATAAACACTAAAAGTTAACGATCGATCAGTCCTAAAGCTAGAAAGTTAGATGAAGTGCGAAACGAGACCATGAGAGAGAAAACTAAGATTCTGGTCTTTTCTAAACAAGGTCTAAAATTAAGTGGCAATGACATTGAGAGAAAAGGCGACGGTGGGACCCAGTGGGAAACGCAGAAGAGGCAAGCCGCGCACGCGCTGGGCTGATGATGTAAAGTCCGTCGTCGAATAAGACCGAGTCACGACAGCACCGGATAGAGAGCTTTGGAAGAGCTTGGAGGTGGCCTTCACCCTGTAGAGGGGTTCTTATCACCAAAAAACACCACATAGTTTTAATTTATTTTATAATATCTGTTAATTAGCATGTGGTGCAATCGCAAAATTTTATTTTATTTATAACTATCGCTTAATATGAATTGGTACATTTCTTTTTCTTAAAAACTTATGTTACCTGCTTGTCACTTTTATATCTGTCAATATTGGCACATCTTTCTCTAGTCGCGCACTAGCAAGCGAGATATACGGAACTCTAAAAACGGTGATCGAGTGTAAATAAAATACTCTGTTTTACCGCTTTTTTAAATTATTTTATTATATTTGCTAGGTGCCGTGATGTTCTGTTTAACCTACATATCTACACAAAATAAAACACACGATCCATAGAAACGATCGAACGATGCCTTCGATATAATAATGAAGCATTGGTTAAGGCTTACATTCATTCTTATAAAAATACAGAAAGAAAAATTACTTACCCAAATCTTGCTATTCGTGAGTATGATAAAAAAAAAGTGATTATTTAAACTGATTAAATCATTAATGTTTTATATTTCACCATCGTTCGTAGTTTTATATAAGTACAGCATAGTGCGAGTAGGACTCGCACCCTGAGGGTTTCGTACATCACATATTTTTTTAACAATCACCGAACATTGCTTTAACGAAGAGAAAAAAAAAGTTAGCAATACCTAGCATTCTTTTCTTGTGATAGAACAACAAATTAACAATTTTCGGAGTTTTTCCTTTAGTTGACGTATTGCCCAATTTCATGGTTATATGTCTATGGGAAGTACCCTATAGGTTTTGAGCCCCCTGCGAAGTATTAGAAAATAAGGCCCAAATGTCCGAATTTTTGGATTGCGTTGACTTAGAAGCTTGATTTTTTACAGCGTCAAGGGACCGCAGAAGTGTATGATGTTAATTTCGACTTGTTATCTCCACGCATTTCTGAGAAAAAGGGACTTGACAGACAGACAGACGGACAACAAAGTGATCCTATAAGTGTTCCGTATTTTTCTTTTGAGGTACGGAACCCTAAAAATTAAAAAAATTGGAAAGACGTTGTATTATTTAGGAAGATGGCCCGCGGTGGAAGGAGAAAGTTCATCTTGTTTGGAATAAGTGTATTTGAATATGAAAAGGAAAGATGCGTTTTCCTCAATGCAATTGCCGCTAGGCTTCAGTAATTAGCCGAACTCTGAATACTCTGGCTAATTGAGTTACTGTTTCATTCAAGACGAATATTTTGAAAATAGATGCACAAGTATGACAATTAATTTAATTGAACTTGAAAATTCTCGTATTACTCTTACTTTGTGTTACCTGTCGTGATTTTCTCACCTGATGGTCTCATCGGAAGACCAGCGCTAGCAATCGCTTGCACCATGCTGAGATGAGGCCATTTCGTGGCACTTTCTCTTTTTTTCTACTTCTTCCCCAATGTATTATGTATGTGTGTGTGTCTATGAATAAACTATATTCTATTATATTCTATAAAACAAACGTAACTCACCTTTTAAAGCAACTAAAAACAGAAGAGATATCATGTTCACTTTTACAAATAGTCACCAACTTTCGACCACTTCCGAACCAGAACTGACACTTGTTTAAATGTACACTTTAAACATAAATTAAATATACAGGGTACGTAGTCGAAGTAATAGATAACTTTAAATATTGTACTTTAACATCAGCAATTCAGTTCCAAGAGATTTGAAAATGAGCTTAACTTAAAAATGTTACTAATTTCACGGATTTTGTCGATATTTTATATTAATTTTAAACCAAGCAAGTCCATTCAAATCAATATTGGGTTTATTTAGGTAAACAGTAAAAATAAAAGCTAACATTTAAACACTCAGCTAATAGTTGTGTATCAACAACAGTTTCACCGATATGACACGTATAAAGTACATAAAACTATGGTAACAAACGCAAAATAAATTAAAATAGTGTTGCGCCGCGGCAGCAATATCACTCAACGCAAACAAGTTGTATGCCGTGCGCGCAAACCAAATACGGGACACATATGGTGTCCGCCAATTCGGTGTTTACTGAGACCAATCGGTGGAAATAAAAGATACTGTAATTTAAAATGTTATTCAGTCTGTGGTGCAGCGAATTGATTTGAATATTCATGAAATTTATGCAACTTATTTTAATAATTTCACGGTTTTTTAGCCACTTAGGTACGCGGTTACGCGCGACATTTCCGAAGACCCTCGCCTTACGGCCTCGATTTTCAAGCACTGAAGTTGGACCTTATCTGACTACCTACTTTGTTTTTTAACTAGGTAACTAATCTTATTATTTCTGCATCTAAAATTAAGCTAACGATGAATAACATAATAACGGTTATTAACAAAAGAAAGATGATTATAAAATTAGCAAACATTTGATTTTAATTTTACTTAATTGAAGCATTTGCCAGCGAGGCTATCATATTAAGAATTAGAAAGGATTACTTAAATATATTGTGGGAGTCAATACAAATAAAACAATGGTCATTCAAATATCTCACAATATAAGCCCCGCGCTGACTCCACGAAATTCTATTTCCTAAAATTAGGTAGGTTTCCTAGCTTCGTCTAATTATATCCACATTCCAAGAAGCTTCTTACAGTCAAACCCAATACGCCTGGCATTGAGTTGTATTGTACGTATTCTGTATATAGTATAAATACATAATAATCCGTCTTCAATAACTGTATTGGTAATTGAATTAGTCGGTGCGTGTGGGACACGTGATTTGGGTAAATAATTCTACAGTTGGGAGACTTGTATTGTGTTCGTGAGCACGAGAGACGGAGTCCAAGTTGATTCTGTTGTAAATGCGATTATACTGCTAATTTCGTGATTAACATAATCATATTTTAAACTAATTATTTATTTACATATAATTTTAAATATATTTAAAAATCACAACGCAAAAATAGACTAAACAACAATACGAGATTGAAATACGTGAAAACTATATAGTACATTACTTAACCTTTCTAAAATGTAAGCCTCATTTCGGCTCCAACATGGTTTAAAAGTGGCAAAATTTCTTGCAGCGTTACCGCAATGCAAGGCCAGCAAAATTTTCTGGACCCTGCGGGCCTACCGCAAAAATCGAAAATCGAAATTTCGTTATCTCCCTCTCTGTCGCTCTTGCATATTCGAAAGATAGTGATGCAAATAGACGGTCGAAGGAAAGATGTGGTTCGCGCTTATAGGCCAAACTTTCTCGCGCGCATACTTCAACTCATGCTGATAAATCAATAAATTACCGGTAATTCTTATACTACATATAAACTATGCCGAGAGCACTGTACCTGCAGTCTTCGAATAGATCAACCGCATGCGTTGACGGTGTGCAAGCGTGACAGCGCTTTACACACGCAGAGCGCTATCTCGCTCACGCATCGGCGCGGCATGCGGGAACCGCAGCAGTGTGTAAGCCGCCTAAATGATACGTATGACCGTCTACGTCCTCATACATAGCAGTGCACTGTAATGATGGGAAATCAATAATACAATCAATCGATATGCCTTAAGTACTTCTACTTACCTACCTAATAGTTCAGTCTTTGAAGTATGTAGTCCGAGCTAAGCATATGTAGGTACCTAACATTCATTATTTTATAACTGTTTTGTTTGTTAAATGCAGCACATAGTTCGGTGAGATAGTGTATTTCAATGAATAAAACTACGCACTAAAGTCACATGTTACTTAAATACTGCTTTTGTTTTGTTTTCAGTAGACAATAAAAAAATATTTGCTGTAATGTTTATTAGAATACTTTGTAAACTTTGAAAAAGAAAAACTAAAAAAATTACATATGATTATGTAACATTTATTGTGCCTACTGAATCTACTGAAGATAAATACATACATCTAGAAGATGGCGATTCAAAAGAGGCCTAGGTTTGAAGGAACCCTACAAACATAAGATACGGAAAAACATCAAATAAATGGAAAACAAAATAGATAAATAAATTGTACCTACAATCAGTGGCAAAATTAGCTAAGCAGGTGAAATGAGCTTGACAAGACTTTATTGTCATAAAATATCTTGGCCGCCTACCGCCTAGCCCGGCCACTACTGCTAATGGTTAATGATAAGAGGTTAATGGTCGCTCTTAGGCGTTTTTCCTGACGTGCCACGGCACGGTATAACTCTATGGTTTCATTCATAAATGGACCATAGGCTGGACTTTTCACTAAGTATTTATGAATGAAAACATTAAGTTTTACCGTGCCGTCGCACGTCACAATCCATACTAATATTATAAATGGGAAAGTGTATGTGTGTGTTTGTTTGTTTGTTTGTTTGTCCGTCTTTCACGGGAAAACGGGGCGACGAATAGACGTGATTTTTTAAGTGGAGATAGTTAAAGGGATGGAGAGTGACATAGGCTACTTTTTGTCTCTTTCTAACCCCCCACTTCCCTAAAATGGGGGGTGGAAGTTTTGTACGGAGAATTTAACGCGAGCGAAGCCGCGGGCAAAAGCTAGTAAAGTATAAAAGCGACCATTAACCACACTGTAGGTGCCTCCTACTTAAAATCTTCCAATGTTCCTATCAATGTATGTAATATGTAATATGTAAATAATATTTGATTATTTTTCTATTTTTCAGGTAAGTGATGGCATTTAGTCTACATGGATAGTGAAAGTACAGCTGCGTTATGGTAAGATTAAACTTATTTAATTTGTGACGTTTTCAAGTCAAAGGTATAACTAAACCACGATTAGAATACGATTGAGATAGCTGTCAATCCATATCAATTTTGACGTAAGTGTATGGCAAACCTGTCTGCATAATACAGCATTGTCGGTTGTTAATAGAGTTTATTTCTAAATTAATTTTATTGTCGGTTGTAACTAAGACAAGAACGCCTTAGTTACAACCGACAATGGTATACCTTTGGCTTGAAAACGTGACAATTAAACTTTAGTGAGACATACTAACACTATAAAAGATTAGGGATGCACTCAAGTACCTATATAGTGACTTAATATGTATACCTAACCTACGTGAACGAATCTGTCATCGTTTTTATTTAAATAGATGCCTATTAGGGCCGGTGGCACCAAACAGTCTGTTAACGTCAACGTCATCGTTAAAAAAATCTTGTATGAAAAGTTTGACAGTTTTCTATGGGATGACAGCTCCGTCGCCATATTTAACGTTGATGAGTTCGTTAGTTGTCCGTGGTGCAACCCAGCCTTACTCGTAATATTACTTATAATCACATTATTTTATAATACACGTGTACTGTAGAATGTCATTAAAACTGCGTCCGTAAAAATATCTGTGACATCCGATCCATATTAATTTAAACGAAATCTTACAGCGGAACTAATTCCTCAGACATTTCGTAATAAAGTATAAGAATGC
The DNA here is from genome assembly GCA_947086415.1 of Pammene aurita. NCBI lineage: Eukaryota > Metazoa > Arthropoda > Insecta > Lepidoptera > Tortricidae > Pammene > Pammene aurita. The sequence goes on along the minus strand of OX352295.1, from coordinate 628,866 downwards.
GTCATTAGAAGTTATATTTCTTTCATCGCTGTTGTCTTTAATATACGATATAAGAATTTAAAAATAATACTTAAAATGTCGGCTATCCTGGGCGAAATATATGTATAGTGTATACAGAACGGTATATGGGTTCCGTGACGGAAGGACGATAATCGGAAACGTTCAATTTAAGTGACTTTTTCCTATATGTTAATGTTTCTAAATTATATGCAAAATCAGATTAGATTAAAGGCCTAGTGTTGTGTCCACAATATTTTATCAAATTTAAACCGACACCGTCACCATCTTGTTTCTAATCCGTGTCACTAATCCGAGAACTAGCGGCTTGTCTAAATTAATTCCTCAAATCCTGGAATCGATTACAAATGGACGATAATAGAGCCATTACCGGCTCGAGTCGGCAATCGGTTTGCTTTGGATTACATTAATTGCTTGCTAAGTTAAACTGGATGATAGTAGGGCATAAATTAGAATAATTTGTTAAGATTAATAGATTAGATTTTGTTTACATTATTTGTTAGACGAATTTGTTAATAGCTACACTATTATTTTAGGTTTAGTACCTGTAAAGATAGTTGTAAGTGTTGAAATAAATAAAAATAAATAAACAATTGTGTAGGCGGTGTTGTTACTTAATCGTTTAAACACTTCAATTTTTCGCGCATTGAATTGGCCCTCCTATTTTGAATTTGAATTTGAATTTTATACTACGACGGTGGCAAACAAGCATACGGCCCACCTGAAAATGTAGGCGACATACTTTTGCCCAGGATTATTTTAAAATTATCAGTTGAGCTGTTCGTAATTTTAGTCAAAAAAACATTTTTAGTGAAATAATGTGTATCATTTGACCGACACGCACTCGGTTAGTTTCATAGACGAATTAATTTAAAATAAGTTTCTTTTTTTTTCTTAAATTCAGTTGCGTTATTTGACACTACTGTGAAAGTAATAACGATACAACATCCGTGCCTTTATAGTACGAGTAAGACAGCTAAAAGCATACCTAGTCCTATATTTCTCACTTATAATGACACTTATTTGTACCGCTTTTGTTAAGATATTTGAGTAAATCAACTTTTTATTGTCCCTCGTTGCTCCGGTTGCATGTCTTGGATAACCAAGTATTTTCTATGAAACAGTATAAAAATTCCCTCGGACAACGGGGACAGAGTGAACAACATTAATAAGTTTCGCCCGTTTACATACATAGACAGTCCCAATTTTGCACACATACAGTAGTATCATATACTTGAGCGGTTATTGGGGACTTATGTGTTTAAATATTATGACTGACTATGTTGTTTACCTCCTTATAAATTTATATTTCCCCCTCTTGCTCTAAATCCTCCTCTAAATATTTCATGAAGATATTTCATAACAAGTTCAAACATACTCGACTAAGATTACTATTTGTTTGCCAACGGGCACATTAGCGACTACGGAAGAGTAAATATTCTAAAGTAGGCTCTAAGCTGTTACATTATAGACGGAGAGCTACCGCATCTAGCCACGTCAGATATGACACAATAATAAGAGCAACGAAATCTCTCTCGTTAGTTTGCTATTTCTAGATCCGGACATCTGACAGCTGTAAAATGGTGGAGGTCGAAGAATGCAACCCACTTTAAGAATACAAGTCCAAGAGTTCTGATTTTGATGCAGTATTATGACAAAATTATATAAATAATTAGATTATAGCATTGTCAAAACTTTCTGATGGGGGAAAGTAGTCCAAAACGACGTATAATGTACTTCATAGTTTGTCGCTTACTGTTTATGTTTCCAAAATAATACGCGATGTTTTTTGTTCTAATGTTAAAATATAGGCCCCGTCCTCTATAAATAAGACAACTTCGGCAAATTTTACCACCCATTAAAAGCTACCAGATGCCAGATCTAGCACTAAGGATAGTATTGCAATCTTACTAGACGGTTTTCGTTGCTCTCATTATTTTATCTACATCTAACGTGGCCAGCTCTTATTCCATTATAAACAAAAGGTTTAATTTAGAAAAGAAAATTCAATTCCTGTAGGTAAAGGATCTTTCAATTTTTATGCATGTACAAAAAAGAAGAAACTCACAACTCACAATTGTCTCAAAAACTGTGAAACTTTATTTACATCTGTCAGAATTAACTTTAAATCCGTTAGATTATTCAACTACTTTAATTTGTAAAGATAAATACCACGTAAAATACTTAATGAAAAGCTTTTAAACAAGTTACTCCATCAGATCCTTGCGTTGGTGGTAAAGATCCACCTTTCCTAAGTCAAACAATGACTGTGCAATGTTACCTACTTTAACACGTCCGGCAATTACGTCATTTCAGGCAGTGTTTGCTCACTAGCAGCGGCAGTTAAAGCGTAAGCTACAACAGTTGTTATAATATAAATAGTTTACAGACAATAGTGAACTTAGCTGCTTTGTTAATAGTTATGTATTCAGTTAGAAAACTTGCTTCACTTGCTTGTAGTCTAACATCTGACCTCCATCTACAACCCCTAAACCAGCCCTGATGTTAGCAGGATGTTTTTTAGGGGTATAGTATATAGGTACATTCTACTCGTTACCCTTGTAATATATACTTAAAAAATCAATTATTATAATTAAAATTGGTCAGCCAAGTGGTCCAAGCGAGAAAATTTCCAAGCCTGCTTCAAAGCGATGAGTTTTTGAAAATGTATGTATAAATTAACTTTTTCGGTAAAAGCAAAAACTCGTTATAATATGTATTTTAAAGTACACTCAATAAATGAACGTGAGACCTCGCTGAACAGAAACACTGAAATTGATAGAAAAGGTAAGAGCCGGTGGAAGCTTTTTTCTGGCATTCATAAGTACATCGTTGCTTGCCTAAATTGAGGTATAAATCTTTTATATTTATTTGCTTTTATATTTTTCTTAAATATCAAATCAATAACAGATTTTTCAATTCGAATGGCTCTCCTGAAGAGTTGATGCGGAAGTGAGTTCCTAAGAACAAGGCAATGCACTTAGTTATTGAATTCCCCCATTTTGAAACAAATATCACATTAATACAATAGAGAGGAAAAGCTTGTAGTCACGACTTTGCAGTGGAACTTTATAATTTACACATAATACTGCAATATCGAAAAAAGAAGAGATCCATCTTAATTTTCTCTGATCACATGGGAGTAGGTTTGGCTCAGCGAATTATAAATAAGAACTCCAAACTTTCTGTCACAAATATCTGTAAACCAAATGCAAGCCCTGAATACATATTGGAAAATATCTCTACATATTCAAGAAAATTGTCTGAAGGCGTGTAAGGTGAGGGTTCGGAGTTGAGTGGAAACGAGTGTTCAACTTAAGTGATACTTTATTACTGGCATCAATACATGAGTAAATGGTTCATATATACATCCTATGAGCTAAGTACATAATTATATCTAGTATACACTACACCATTCATCGCAAGATTAAAAAAATAAACATAAGAATTTTTTTTTTTTACCTACATTGCCGATATATAGGTACCTATAAAGCATTAAATTAAACTAATATCAATCTAAATTAACCTAATTTACACACATTAAGTAATAACAACAAATACATTCTTATGAAATACATGGCTTGGTGCGATTTTTGTGCACAACATCTTCCTTGCCATTTTTTAGGGTTCCGTAGTCAACTAGGAACCCTTATAGTTTCGCCATGTCTGCCCGTCCGTCCGTCCGTTCGTCCGCGGATAATCTCAGTGACCGTTAGCACTAGAAAGCTGAAATTTGGTACTAATATGTATATCAATCACGCCGACAAAGTGGTAAAATAAAAAGTGAAATTTTTTTTTTTATTAGGGTACCTCCCCTATACGTAAAGTGGGGAGTGATTTTTTTTTTCATTTCAACCCTAACGTGTGATATATTATTGGATAGGTATTTAAAAATGAATTGGGGTTTCCTAAAATCATTTTTCGATAATGTAAATATTTTCGGAAATAATCGCTCCAGAAGTAAAAAAATATGCGTCCCCCCCCCCTCTAACTTTTGAACCATAAGTTTTAAAAATATGAAAAAAATCTCAAAAGTAGAACTTTATAAAAACTTTCTTGGAAAATTATTTTGAACTTGATAGGATGAATAGTTTTTGAAAAAAAAATACAAAATAATTTCTGAACTAAGTTTGTAATTTAACCGTATAAGCAGGTGTATATTGTACCTGTAATTTCTACAAAATTACAATGAAATGACGTGCTTTCAAATAAAGTAAAAACGGTGAAAATCGGTTCACGCAATAAAGAATTATCCCATAAAAAACATCTTCCATACTTTATGCTCGCGCGCAATAGTTTACTCAATTTGCCGATAGATGTCGCTGTACATGGAACTCTCATATCATATCCTACATGGCGGTGTTATTAACTCTTAAGTGGGGACACTAACTGTGACGGACGGAAAACTACGGAACCCTACAGTGAGCGTGGCCCGACACGCTCTTTAAGTATTTTAACATTACATCCTAAATCCTCTAAAACTAAATAAGGTCCTAAATTAATGCTTTGCATCTTATTATCTGACGTATTTCGTAACCAGATGTAACTATCCTTACTATAGCTGACAGGCCTCGTATGGGAGTCATATTTCTCCTTCCTTTTAAGTTTGCTGTTTATTAAATGGTTACGAGCGTCTGCCTGTGCCAGCTGTAATCTATATTTTAATTCTAAAGGATAACTACCGTGATTATAGAAGGGATTAACGTTACTATTTCTTAAATTACTAGGAAGCATGCATACCTTACCGAAAACTAATTCATGAGGCGTGTACTTCGTCTCCGTGTGCACCGTGTTGTTATACGTAAAGCACCAGTAAGGCAACCAGTCGCTCCAAGAATTCGGTTTATTTTCGCATTGTATTCTTAAATAAGCTCCCATAGTTTTATGCGAATTCTCTAGGGCTCCGATTGACTCATGGTGATACGCTGTGGAGGGCAAATGAGTAATTTTTAATAAATCACATACCTCTTTCATTGTGCTGCTGATAAACTCAGTTCCTCGATCTGTTGCTATTTCGAGTGGAATTCCATATCGTAGTACAAAGTTCTCTACGAATGATCGAGCTACAGTGGCTGTATCTTTGGAACGTAGGGGATACGCTTCTACAAACTTTGCCAGTTCACACTGTAGGGTCAGCACGTAACAATAACCATGTTCATCTTTTAGAAGAGGTCCTACTATATCTAAATAAATCTTTTCCAAAGCGCAATTAGCAGTAGTTGTTATCTCCATAGGTTGTTTAGATGGTGCACAATATTTTTGTTTTTGGCATTGAGTGCATTTTGACACAAAATCACGTATGTCCTTTTCCATATTAGGCCAATAATAGTGCTTTTTTATATTATTAGACATTCTCCTAATCCCCGCGTGGCCACTTGTGGGAAGTAGGTGAAAGTCATTTATTATTACGCGTCTATCATGTAAATTACTTATTCTTTGTACATTACTTAACACACATACTCGCGGTCCGGACCAAATATCGTACCTATTTATTTCTTGTATTAAGCCCGCAATAAAATCTTTATTTACTTCGTTCCTTATTATGCATAATTCATTAACATTTATTTTCTTGCAAATTGAATCCAAATCTCTCGCTAATTCGGCTCGCGCCAGTAGCGATTGAGATGTAGGATTAAAATAAACACACGATTTGCTGGGCACGTAACTAAAATACTTAGACGTCTCTTTCACGAAATTTTCTCTAACAACTTTTTTATAATCTCTACATGACGTAACACATAACTCAGTAAAATTTTCCGGTTTTTTAATCATATCCACAACTCTTGGGTGATCAAGCCTCGAATCAGTGGGCACATTAGTAACCAAAGAATTTGTACTGTCTGTACCTTGCATACTCTCGATCTTTCGTCTTTGCGCTCGCGTCATCACATTCATAACTTGCTCATTCAAATGTTTCAAATCCTCTGACGTGACATTAATGCGAGACAGAGCGTCTGCCGCGGAGTTCTCAGAACCTTTCAAATACTCGACGGTAAAATCATACTCCTCTAATTGTAATCGGAACTTTAGTAACCTGCTGCTGGGATCTTTCATGTTAAACAAATACACTAGCGGTCGGTGGTCTGTCTGTATTTTAAACTGTCTGCCATACAAATAAGGTCTAAAATAGCGCACACTCCATACGATTGACAAAAGCTCCTTTTGAACTGTTGGGTAATTTAATTCAGCCTTGTTAAGACTTCGACTAGCGTATGCGACAGGGCGTCCATCGCCATTGCACAGTACTGAGCCTAAAGCTTTTCCTGAAGCATCACATTGTAAAAGGAACTGATTTTTTTCTGATAGATCTGGATATTGAAGTACCGGTGGTTCAACTAAAGCTGATTTTAAAGTTTGAAAAGATTTGTTCGCATTCTTGGGACCATACAAATGGTACATTTTTGCAACATAACTTATTGAGTGGATACGCTTTATCTGCAAAATTGACAATAAATTTACGATAGTAACTAGCGAATGCCACAAACCGTTTAACTTCGTCGGCGTTTTGCGGAGTCGGATAATTATTAAGAACTTTGGTTTTCTCAGGATCCGGTAAAATTCCATTTTCTGAAACTATATGACCGAGATACAATATTTGTTTTTGTAAAAATTGGCATTTGGCAGGGTTAAGCTTTAAGTTTACCTTTCTTAATCTACTAAAAACATCTAACAAATTTTGATTATGTATAGCAAGGTTTCTTCCGAACACTACTAAATCATCCTGGTATACCAAAAACTGTTCGTAATTTAGTCCAGACATGGCCACGGTCATCATTCTTGAGAAAGCGTTAGGGCTAGTTTTCAAACCTTGGGGTAATCTAGTCATCTGATATTGATTTTTACCGGTTTGGAAAGCTGTAAGTGGGCGGCTAGATTTGTCTAAATTAATTTGATAAAAACCCTGATATAGATCTAAATGCGAAAATTAGATAGCACCTGATAATGAATCTAAAACTTCAGTTATATTCGGAAGGGGAAATTTGTCATCTTTTATCTGGTTATTTAATTTTCTATAGTCGATGACCACGCGCCATTTCTTTTGTTTCGAAGAATCTGATTTTTTAGGGACTAACAGTAACGGACTCGACCATGCGCTCCTCGCCTCTTCAATTATTCCATCATCTAACATTCCTTGAATTTGCCTATCAATTTCGGACTTTTGCGAGTCAGGTAACCTGTAAGGTTTTACATAAACTGGTGAGCTACCCGGTTTCAATTGTATTGACTGGTTATAAAACATTGTGGTGGTTATTTTATCACCCGGTAGGAAAAAGACATCCGGATATTTTGCACATATATTCTCAATGGATTTCTGTTCTTCTTCGTTTAATTTACTGAAGTCCAGTGCAGAAAATAATGACTTAACTCTATCGGCATTCATAGTTGGTTTGTTAAATTCACAAATAAAGAAATCGCTCAATCTACTCTTATTAATTGTGAAACGGCTTAAATTTACGTCACTATCTCGTGTATTTAAAATTTTAATGGGTATTTTACCCTGGATTGGTTTAACTATAGCACTTGCTACGTATACTCCCTCGCGTAATTCCTGGCTATTTACTACGAAGTCCTCCGTAATACTAGTATCCATATAATGTATGAACTCACTACGAGCAGGAATAGTTAAATAACTATTCTTTGGGGCAGACGAACAACTAAACCCGATTTTAACCAGTTGTCCATCCTGTGTAAATCGTAAAATATTTGTTTCAAAGTCAATATTAGCTTTGTATTTTCTGAAAAAGTCTTGGCCTAAAATACCATCTGTGCTACACGATAAATTCTCAAATACAAAAAAGGAATGCTCAAATTCATATCCGTTGTAATTTAGTTTTAAAATAACATATCCATTAGAAGTGACTTGACTGCCTATACCTGTAACGTGTAACGTCTTTTTATGGAATGGGATGTTCCAATTTCGGATGATTTCATACTTTATCCCACATAGAGAAGCTCCCGTATCGATTAGCCAGCTGTAAGCGGTTGTACCTATATTTATGGCCACCCTATTTAAATTATTACACGTGTAAATAAAATCAGTCTCGAAAAAAATGATTCAGCGATTTCGTATTTGGTGCACTAGGGTGATGACCGGCCGCACCATTTTGGTCGTGCGATATCACGTGCATGTTGCCACGGGCACTGATCCCACGGCTGCGGGACCCGAAATATGAGCCACCTCGTACTGGCCTGCCTCGTGACTTGTAACCACGGGCGCCTCCCCGCGAGTTGCCTTGTTGGGGCTGAGGATAGCGACTATGCGAATACTGTTGCGGACCCCTGTGGAAACGATGACGATGACCTCTATATGAGTTGTGAGCAGACCCTCTGTAGTATCTGTTAAAAGAGTTTTGTGAGCGGTACATACCCATGACCTCCGGTTGGCTGGATGTTGACGGCCTCGGAATGTCCTCGTCCTGCGCAGCCTGGATCGCATCCTTCAGACTATTGAAGTTCCGCGCCGTAATGATGGTGCCGAGTCTTGGGTCCTTCAAGCCATCTGCGAACTTTTTAATGCACATATTTTCGTTTAGCGGCTTTAATACGTCATAGCTCGCCGAATCACCTTCCGCCTGAGTGATAGTTAACTCAGAAAAAAGTTTTTCTATCTCGGACCCGTATTGATCTATGCTACGCCAACCCTGACTTATATGTTGAAGTCAGGAATGGATGGCTGTGAAAGATTTTTTAGGCAAAAGAGAGTTACGCAAATCCCTTATAAGTTGCTCTACGGTCGTATAAGTACCTAACATGCGCAATTTTGCACTTTCAGACAGTCTTCCTTTTAACACAAATACAGTCAAAGATTTTTGTCCTGCCTCACTAAGCATGTCTGAATACATATCTACAGCATCAATTAACCTCTTTATTGTCTCCTCGGTACCGTCCATAAGGGGTATAAGGCTACACGCCGATTTTAAGTCGAACTCCATGGTGTCAATTTCAAAATATTTACTGTCACTACTTGTATTTTCCTCTACCTCAGGCTTTGAACATAACTTTAAAATATCATCATGTAAACAAGTAATTTTAGCATACAAATTATTGGTCTCCTCAATAATTTCAGATTTTATGCCCGCAAGTAAAGAAAATTGAGTAATAAATTGGTTGCACCTAACTATAATATCATTAACTTTTGACAGTTGATTCTTTGTTATGTTACCTTCATACCTCGATTTTCCTTTTTTAACTAAATATTTCCTTAATTCCTCGTAACATTCCAATAATTCATCTGCCATTACAAAATAATATAAGATTAATACCTACTTATTTTAACTTACGTTTGCGATTCACATTAACTGTTCATTGGGCGCTGCGCGAGCAGCACGCTGCAGCTCACAGAGAGCGACCTCCTGACGCATCCATTTCTTCTGGGTTTTCTTACACCTTCTGTACAGGGCGTAGCCTCCTCCTATGACGAATATGACGAGCATTATTCCCAGGATAACATTAGTGGTACTTGCGTGGAATCGAAGATCGTCGGTGCTCGCAGAAGCCTTATTGTCACCTCCGGCCGCAGTTTGAGCGATGATAACCTCTTCTTTCGATTTTGTGGCGCCCATGATAAAATTCTTGATTAGCCACAATCAATTAGTTGTCCACTTGCACTATGTTTACATTATAACTAATTGTGCTCTGAATATCACCCGGTATATGGCAGGGTCGCCATGTAAGGTGAGGGTTCGGAGTTGAGTGGAAACGTGTGTTCAGCTTAAGTGATACTTTATTACTGGCATCAATACATGAGTAAATGGTTCATATATACATCCTATGAGCTAAGTACATAATTATATCTAGTATACACTACAGGCGATACTATAGTTTTAATTTTAAGCCGATATGTACAAGTGGGACAAGCCCCAAATAACTATATTAAGATGTTGAATACTTTACTTGACTGCCCCGATAGACAATTTAATGTAATAGTCAATAGCATGCAGTATGACGGAATCAATGACGCAGAAATATACAAAATAAATCGTAATTTAGCACAATTGGCAAATACAAATAAAGGTGTAAAGTTTTTGGACCTCAATTCATGTTATAAACAAACACGAAACTCTCTGCAAAATGTAATTGTAGATACAGTAACTATTAATAGCTTTAAATTTAACGGTTCTTCTGTATTACGCTTCATAAATTGTGATTATAACAATGAATTGCAAGGAAAAACTTATTTTATCAACAGCAGTCCTACCAAAGACCTGATTTAATTATTGTACATACTAATATTCAATGTATTAGAAATAAATACTTACAATTAGAATTGTTAGCTCAAGACACTAAGTGTGATATAAATAATAAATAATAATAATAATTAATATTATAGGACAATCTTACACAAATCGACCTAGGCCCACAGTAAGCTCAATAAGGCTTGTGTTATGGGTACCAGACGACGATATATACCTTGAAGTACCTCCACCTTACAGAAAACCACAGCCAAATAGCACTAGACCCTACTCATAGTGTTGTATTCCTGCTGGTGAGTAAGGTTGCCAAAGAGCTCAAAGAGGACCCAGTGTGTTGACGATGAGGGACCTTCTTGTTCCTTTAGTCGTCAACACAGTGAATCCTCCTTTTTGTAAAGGGTCGGCAACGCGCTTGTGACTCCTTTGGAGTTACAGGCGTCCATAGGTTACGGTAGCTGCTTACCATCAGGCGGGCCGTATGCTTGTTTGCCACCGTCGTGGTATTAAAAAAATATAATAGATAAATATGAATAAATACTTAAATACATAGAAAACACCCACAACTCAGGAACAAATATCTGTGATGAACACACAAATAAATGCCCTGACCAGGATTCGAACCCGGGACCTCCTGCTTCGTAGGCAGGGTCACTACCGACTGGGCTAGGAGGCCGTTAAAGTGTGATGTCCTTTGTCTTACTGAGACGTGGGCCAATGATAATGAGGTAGATAGTATGAGAATTGAAGACTTTGTTTTAGCGTCATATTACAACAGGATTTTTTTAAATCATGGTGGTGTAGCTATTTACGTAAAGGAAAATGTACGAGTAAAAGATATTGTAAAGCTTGCTTTCGAAATGAGCTGCGAAGTAGCAGCAGTAGAATTGAAGTCGCCAAGCATTGTTATAATCTGTGTGTATCGCCCCGACCATGACTTCCTTGTTTTTAAAGACACCATGAAAATAATATTTAACAAGATTACGCGTGAAGGAAAGATTATGATCATGACTGGCGATTTCAATGTCGATATTCTAAAGTCTAATAATAGAGTTAAACAATTTAACGATATTCTGTTAAACCACAACTGCAAATTCCTTATTAGAGAGCCCACTACGACTAAAGGACAAAGTGCTACATGCATTGATAATTTTATAGCTAATTTAGATGAGCAATTATGTAAATCTCAAGTCCTAGACACTAAGCTCTCAGATCATAATGTAATTACATTAGATTTATCAATAGATACACAGAAAAAGAATAACAAATGCGAAAAACCTCGAGCGCTCGTGAGGAATATGTCTAAATCAAATTATAAATATTTCCACTATTTGATTACTGGGGATAAAGGCCTATTAGAACAGATTGTGGTAAATTCTGACCCAAATTGTAAAATGAATTTACTAATAAAAAATAAAATAAAAAATAAAAACTGTTTATTTCGGACCATAAAAATCCATAGAATTGTTAGTAACTTAAATTTAGGTACATTAAAAACTATGCTAGTGAAACTCTTACTCCTAAGTAGGTACAAGACAACTAGAGGCAAAAAGATTTGACCCTATTTGTCCCTACCGATGATTACACTGACCCAGTATTTTGTAATCTGGCAGTCGAGACGTTCGGCCAACGTCCTCAGCATGCTGTTGCTGCTACCGCGCACTCGTTTAAGCAGTGAGGCAATTCTTTTTCGCCGAATAGCAAAAAAGTCATCTGTACGTGCCTCGGCGAACATGCCAGAAGCACTGCAGTACTTCGGCCGCCTCAGCAGCATTCTGAGGACGTTGTTGTATTGCACACGCAACGTGTTATAGGCCTTCTGTGTAAACCTCACCCACAGGCTGCACGTGTAAAATGTCTGGCAATACGCCTTGAAAAGCGTCAGTTTCACTTCTTCGTTACAGCGTGCAAACCTGCGGGCGAGCATATTGCCCCGTACTGCCAACGCTCTCCTCTCTCTTTCAACATCTAGATCATCATTTAGATCTGCCGTGATCATATGTCCTAAATACTTAAACCTATCAACTACTTTAAGCGCTACACCCTCCAGCATGATCCTAGGCAGAGTTTTAATGTTATATTTACGTGCCTTAAAAATGAGCACCTCGCTTTTGGTCGCATTGTATTTAAGACCATGCCGTTGCGCGTAGCCCTCACACAGTTTGACAAGATGCCTTATAGAGTCGACTGAAGGTCCCAGCAGGACCATATCGTCCGCGTAACTTATATTATTGAAACACGTATCGCCGATGTGACATCCGACATGCTCTTTGCTGAGATCCTCAATCAACTCGTTTACATACAGGTTAAACAGGATCGGGGATGATAGCCCACCCTGTCTCACACCACACTGGAGTCTATACTCTTCCGAGTCAACCCCCGCCCATCTCACTCTATTAACCTGGTTGTTGTACCAATATTTAAGCAGCGCAATGTACTCTCTGGGTAGGCTGGTTCTTTCTAATTTACTCCACATTTTATCGTACACAACCAGGTCAAATGCTTTGGACAAGTCCAGAAAGCACGCATATATAGGCGTGTTTCTGTCCTTGTAGTACCTTATAGCTTGCTTAAGGCACAAGATTGCACTTTCCGTCGACAGACCTGGCCTAAATCCGAACTGTGCGTCGTGCAATTTAACATGTTTGCTAAGTTCACCGTAAGCAAGCCGTCTAGCACTTTCGCTAGTACCGTCGCTAGCGAGATGGGCCTATAATTTCCCATGTCCGATAGGTCTCCAGTTTTATTTTTTGCCAGTGGGATCACCACTGTACGCGTGAGCTGTGAAGGAAGATAGGCGTGTCCGAGGCAAAGATTATAGAACATCACCAGCACACGCGGCAGGTGGATCCCCGCCTGCCTGAGGTGCTCGATGCTGAGACCATCATGCCCCGGAGACTTGCCCCTTTGCATAGATGTTATAATATTGTGAACTTCTTTAGTTGTAAATCTCAGTAGACTTATGCCCGTGACAGTCTCAACATCGTTCACCTCATCGCAGTGGGATGATTCGAGTAGCGGACTTACCGCAAACGCCCTACTAAAATTATCGGCTATTGTTTTTCTGTCACACTCTCCCCCCACGCTCACAGGGACGCCCGCTTTCATATTAAACTGACTCGTGTTTTTCCAAAAAGCTTTGAAGTCCTTTGCCGCCCGGTTTGAGGCAAGAATATCACTTTTTATTTGTTCTTGTCTGTCCTGGCACCATTTTAGCTTTGACTTGAAAAGCTTTCTGGTTTCACACATCTCACGGTAAACTGGACCTTGTTTAGGCTTATTCGCAGACAGCCTTACTAAAAATTTTTCTGGCATCCTTGTGCGCGTTAGCCACATATTTATTCCATCCAACTACCCTCTTCCCTCGAATCAACCCCTTCTCTCTACTCGACTTTCTTGCCGCTTCCTTCAGTGTACTAATTATTGAATTATACATGTTATCTAGTACTGCTCTGTGCTTAGGATCGTTACACATCTTCTCCGCACACGAAGTCAGCTCGGCTGGAAAGTCAAGCAGTTTTAGCTTACTGTTGCAAATAGTATGGTACTGTTCCACTTGAGAAGCCTCTCTTTCACCCCAGCGTACACCTTCGTGACTCGGTAAAACAGGCATGCATTTAACTTGTGTTTTATTTAAGTCACATTCGATTATAAGCGGCAGGTGGTCAGACCAATACACGTCGTATTTTACCTGAACATTGCGCACTGTATCCCTCGCCGCCTCTGTGACGATGCAGTGGTCTAACCACCTGTTACAATCATGGGCTTCACTGGTGAATGTATATGTCTCAGCTCCCGTGCCCAACATTTCAAGATCTACACAACTCCACTTTTGTGATTCACAAAATTGCAACATCTCGTTACAAAACAGCTCATTTGGGTGCGCATTAAAGTCCCCTAAGCAGGGCTTGGAACCGGTACCAAAAATACCGGTTACATACCGGTATTTATAGGTTCTTTTCATTTCGGTTCCAGAGTACGGGTAAAAAAAAATACCGGTACTAGCAGTGAAAAATATCGGTTCTCTATAAAGGTTCCTGGCTTGAAACCGGTACCGAAGGTACCTGTTCCATATTTATGAGTTTTTTTCATTTCGGTTCCGCAGAACCGGTAAAGAACAAATACCGGAATTAGCACCGAAAAATACCGGTTCTCTATAAAGGTTCTTCCACGTGTACGCGACGTTGTCGTTTAGTGCGGTACGCATATTCGGTGCGTAACATACCTACACTACAAACGAACGCGGCGTTGCGCTGCGCGTTGCCAGCATGCCAGGCGAATCAGCGATGCGCGGTGAATGCGGTGATTCAGTTCGAATTGAACACACGGCGGAAAGTGGAAGTTCATTGTTGTGTATTTATCAACCGACTTCATGATTTCGAAGGAGGAGGTTCTCAATTGGCTACTTTCCTAAAAAAATATTCGAAAATAAGGACCGTTTTAAAATCAAAGATGGCGGAAACGGGCAAAATATTCAAAATTGTCATGGTAGTCATTTCCGACTAATTCGGGTGTGCAGATTTCGAAAATAATGTCTATTTTTAAATCCAAGATGGCGGTCATACACACTTTTAGTAAAAATCGTCATGGTAGTCATTTTCTATTAATTCAGGGATGTAGATTTCGAAAATAAAGACAATTTTAACAAAATCGTCATGGTAGTCATTTTCGACTAATTAGGGTGTGCAGATTTCGAAAATGATGTCTATTTTGAAATCCAAGACCGCGGTCATACACTTTTTTGGTAAAAGTCATCATGTTAGTCGTTTCCGATTAATTCAGGGGTGTAGATTTCGAAAATAAGGACCGTTTTAAAATCAAAGATGGCGGAAACGGGCAAAATTTTCAAAATCGTCATGGTAGCCATTTCCGACTAATTCGGGTGTGCAGATTTCGAAAATAATGTCTATTTTTAAATCCAAGATGGCGGTCATACACATTTTTAGTAAAAATCGTCATGGTAGTCATTTTCTATTAATTCAGGGATGTAGATTTCGAAAATAAAAACAATTTTAAAATCCAAGATGGCGGAAATGGATAATTTTGTCAAAATCGTCATGGTAGTCATTTTCGACTAATTAGGGTGTGCAGATTTGGAAAATGTTGTCTATTTTGAAATCCAAGACCGCGGTCATACACTTTTTTGGTAAAAGTCATCATGTTAGTCGTTTCTGATTAATTCAGGGGTGTAGATTTCGAAAATAAGGACCGTTTTAAAATCAAAGATGGCGGAAACGGGCAAAATTTTCAAAATCTTCATGGTAGTCATTTCCGACTAATTCGGGTGTGCAGATTTCGAAAATAATGTCTATTTTTAAATCCAAGATGGCGGTCATACACATTTTTAGTAAAAATCTTCATGGTAGTCATTTTCTATTAATTCAGGGATGTAGATTTCGAAAATAAAGACAATTTTAAAATCCAAGATGGCGGAAATGGATAATTTTGTCAAAATCGTCATGGTAGTCATTTTCGACTAAATAGGGTGTGCAGATTTCGAAAATGATGTCTATTTTGAAATCCAAGACCGCTGTCATACACTTTTTTGGTAAAACTCATCATGTTAGTCGTTTCCGATTAATTCAGGGGTGTAGATTTCGAAAATAAGGACCGTTTTAAAATCAAAGATGGCGGAAACGGGCAAAATTTTCAAAATCGTCATGGTAGTCATTTCCGACTAATTCGGGTGTGTAGATTTCGAAAATAATGTCTATTTTTAAATCCAAGATGGCGGTCATACACATTTTTAGTAAAAATCGTCATGGTAGTCATTTTCTATTAATTCAGGGATGTAGATTTCGAAAATAAAGACAATTTTAAAATCCAAGATGGCGGAAATGGATAATTTTGTCAAAATCGTCATGGTAGTCATTTTCGACTAATTAGGGTGTGCAGATTTCGAAAATGATGTCTATTTTGAAATCCAAGACCGCGGTCATACACTTTTTTGGTAAAAGTCATCATGTTAGTCGTTTCCGATTAATTCAGGGGTGTAGATTTCGAAAATAAGGACCGTTTTAAAATCAAAGATGGCGGAATCGGGCAAAATTTTCAAAATCGTCATGGTAGTCATTTCCGACTAATTCTGGTGTGCAGATTTCGAAAATAATGTCTCTTTAGAAATCCAAGATGGCGGTCAAACAGTTTCTTGGTAAAAATCGTCATGGTAGTCATTTTCGATTAATTCAGGGAAGTAGATTTCGAAAATAAAGACCGTTTTAAAATCCAAGATGGTGAAAATGGATAATTTTGTCAAAATCGTCATGGTAGTCGTTTTCGACTAATTCGGGTGTGCAGATTTCGAAAATAATGTCTTTTTTTAAATCCAAGTTAGCTCTCGCACACTTATTTGGTGAAAATCGAATGGGTGTCGTTTTAGATTAATTTGGGGATTTAAATTTCGAAAATAAATACCGTTTTAAAATTGAAGATGTCTGAAATGGACAATTTTATTAAAATCGTCATGATAGTTTTTTTTGTCTCATTTGGATGTATACTGTGTAGATTTCGAAAATATTGTATGTTTTAAAATCCAAGATGGCGGCCATACACCTTTTTCGAAAACAATTTTATGGTAGTCGCTTGTGATTAATTGACGGGTGTAGATTTCGATATTAGGACCGATTTGAGATCCAAGATGGGTGTTAAAGGACAATTATTGTAAAAATGGTCATAATAGTCATTTTCCACCAAACTCAAATTGTTATGAGTGTTATGATGACATTGAACCTAGAAGAACTCAACCCCCTAAGGCATTGGTTTTTACCTAGTCTAGGGGTCGAAAGTTTGACCACTCCACACCGACTTGTCTGTACAAAAATCCTGTTGTGTAACTATTACGTAACATGATGTCTATATGTACAATAAAGCTATTCTTATTATTTATTATTATTATTTTTACTAATTCATGTGTGTAGATTTAGAAAATATTTTTTGTTTTAAAATATATGACGGCAGTCATACAATTTTAGTAAAAATCGTTATAGTAGTCTCTGTTGATTAATTCGGCAATGTGAATTCCGACAATAAACACTGTTTTAAAATATAAGATAGCAATGATGACCTATTTGTGAAAATCTTCATGGTAATCTTGTTCGACTGATTCAGGTGTTTAGATTTTGAGAAAAGGGTCTGTTTTAAATTCCAAGATGGCGGCCATACACTTTTTTCTGGATAATCGTTATAGTAGTCATTTTCGGTTTAATCGGGGATACAAAATAGTATATAGCCGCCATCTCGAATTTTAATACAGAATTTGTTTTTGAAATCTACATATCAGAATAACGACGATTTTTATAAATGAATGACAATTTCTGCCATCTTGGATTTTGAAACGGACTTTATTTTTGAAATCTACACGCCTGAATTAATCGAAAATGGCTAAAATAACAAGTAAAGTATGTGATCGCCATCTTCGATTTTAAAATAGACATTATTTTCGAAATCTATAGTTCCCGAATTAGTCGAAAACGACTTCGATGACGAATTTGTAAATTTTTTTCATTTCCGCCATCTTTTATTTTAAAACAGTCCTTATTTTCGAAGTCTTCACCCCTGAATTAATCAAAAATGACGTCCATTACGATTTTTAAGTAAAATGCGTATGGCCGCCATCTTGGATTTCAAAACAGAGATTGTTTTCGAAATCTACACCCCCAAATTAGTCGAAAACGACTACCATGACGATTTTGACAAAATTTTTCCATTTCCACCGTCTTGTATTTTAAAACGGTCTTTATTTTCGATTTAAAGATTTTTACCACAAAAGTGTATGACCGCCATCTTGGATTTTAAAATAGGCATTATTTTCGAAATCTGCACACCCGAATTAGTCGAAGACGAAAACCATGACGATTTTGACAAAAATTTCCGTTTCCGCCATCTTTGATTTTAAAACGGTCCTTATTTTTGAAGTCTTCTTCCCTGAATTAATCAAAAATGACGTGCATTACGATTTTTATGTAAAATGTGTATGGCCGCCATCTTGGATTTTGAAACAAACATTTTTTTCAAAATCTACACCCCCAAATTAGTCGAAGACGACTACCATGACGATTTTGACAAAATTTTTCCATTTCCGCCATCTTGTATTTTAAAACGGTCTCTATTTTCGATTTAAAGATTTTTACCACAAAAGTGTATGACCGCCATCTTGGATTTTAAAATAGGCATTATTTTCGAAATCTGCACACCCGAATTAGTCGAAGACGAAAACCATGACGATTTTGACAAAAATTTCCGTTTCCGCCATCTTGATTTTAAAACGGTGCTTATTTTCGAAGTCTTCTTCCCGGAATTAATCAAAAATGACGTCCATTACGATTTTTATGTAAAATGTGTATGGCCGCCATCTTGGATTTTGAAACAAAAAATTTTTTCGAAATCTACACCCCCAAATTAGTCGAAGACGACTACCATGACGATTTTGACAAAATTTTCCATTTCCGCCATCTTGGATTTTAAAACGGTCTTTATTTTCAATTTAACGATTTTTACCAAAAAAGTGTATGACCGCCCTCTTGAATTTCAAAATAGACATTATTTTCGAAATCTGCACACCCAAATTAGTCGAAAATGACTACCATGACCAATTTGACAAAATTTTCCATTTCCGCCATATTTATTTATAAAACCGTCCTTATTTCCGGAATCTACACCTATGAATTAATCGGGAATGACTACTATTACGATTTTTAAGTAAAAAGTGTATGGCCGCCATCTTGGATTTTAAAACGGTCTTCATTTTCGATTTAACGATTTTTACCAAAAAAAGTGTATGACCGCCATCTTGGATTTCAAAATGGACATTATTTTCGAAATCTGCACACCCAAATTAGTCGAAAATGACTACCATGACGATTTTGACAAAATTGTCCATTTCCGCCATCTTTGATTTTAAAACGGATATTACTTTCGAAATCTACACACCTGAATTAATCGAAAATGACTAACATAACGATTTTTACCAAAAAAGTGTTTGACCGCCATCTTGGATTTCTAAATGGACATTATTTTATATTATCAAAATATTGCATTGTCACTCGATATACATATGCGTGAAAATTTTCAGCTCAATCGGAAATCGGGAAGTTGGTCATTTGAACCATGGGCAACGGACAGGTGAAACTAAATAAAAACCTTTAAAAACATACTAATCCCTGTTATTTGGGGGGTCCAATATGGGAGTCCAGGTTTTCCGCACGTACAAATAAACATAAGTTCGATCACCAACTGACGAACAAAACAAATGAACGCAGCGAGTGAGCGAGCGCCGAGCGGACAAAGCCGACGCCACGAGTCAGAGAGAGAGAACAAATCCTTTAATACGCGGCGACAAGTAATACCGGTACCTATGCGTGATTCGGAACCGTTACCAAGTCTAATACAGGTTTATGGTTCAAGGCCACAATACCGGTTCCCATTAAATACCTGTAATTCAAGCCCTGAATACCGGTACCTCGGAACCGGAAAATACCTGTAATTCGATCCCTGGATACCGGTACCACGCAACCGGTACCAAGTCATATACCGGTTCCTGGTTCGAAGCCACGATACCGGTTCCGAAAAATACCTGTAATTCGATCCCTGGATACCGGTACCACGGAACCGGTACCAAGTCATATACCGGTTCCTGGTTCGAAGCCACGATACCGGTTCCGAAAAATACCGGTATTTCAAGCCCTGCCCCTAAGATGTAGACCGCTGCAACGTCAGGATTGTCCTCACTTATAGCGCTTATTTCACCCATGCATTCGGTAAATAATGGTAAGTTCTCCGGCGTATTAACCGGCATGTATACACTAAATATTAGCACTGCCGATTGGGGCATTAGCAGCTTAACAGCCGCCAAACGCACACTGTCGCACTTCACAACCGATACATTTGCAAACGCTGATTTCCTCCACAGTATCGCAACTCCTCCATGCGGTCGTCCCGTCAGCACGCCTGCCCCGGAATCGACCGCCGATGTCCCAGTATATGCGAAATCACTATGTACCGTCCCAAGCAGTGGTAAACTGTGTTCTAGTAACCACGTCTCTTGCAATAAAAGAACATCCGCTATCTCACACAGTTCTCTCACTCCCTCCATTGACCTTTTAAGGGATTTGCAGTTAAAACTAATTAACTTACTACTCATTATTATTTTTACGTCCAAAAGTTCCTCTCTCACCGCTTTGTTTAGGCTGCTCTTCCTCCCTGTCTCGTACCGATATAAAGCGCCTAAAATATACCCCTTTTGGCCACAGTGCTTGATCTAAAAATATATCTAACTTATCAATCGATACATACATTTTATACGAATGATAATCCTTTTGCCTTCGCATTCTAACCCTTACTAACGACACCTTTTCTTTAGTTTTTTGGTGAATATACTCCTTAATGTCACTTTCGGACACATCTTTGTGAACATTATAGATAAACAACGGCACTTTGTCCTCCGCCGCTTTAAATTTTACATTTAAGCTAGTTTCCGCGTTGCCTTTACAGCCTATGAATTTATTTCTGAGTTTTCTTTTTTGTACCAATTCCCATTTCTCGTCCACTTCCGGTTGTTTCCATCCCTTGCCATCCTTTATTAAATCCGCAAAAGTCTGCTTATTTTTATTAGACTCTGAATCACACACCTGTGTCTTAGTTGCTACTTGCTGATGCGTATTACTACTGTCATTTTTCTGTTGCACTCGATTTTCAACCGTATTACCTGCCGATTCAGTCAAAATCCTATTGCCCTCTTGAACCGGTTCCTCTATAGTTTGGCTCAGTGTTGCGCGAGCGGGAGATAACTGCACCTCGCTACCCTTATGCGACAAGGACGGCGTATCTCGCGCCGGCCATGCGATCGGCGCTGACTCATGTCCTTGAGGCGAACTTGTTATCTCACTCCGGTCGTTGCCCCGCTGTTCGAACGTTGAACCGTCCGCTAATGACAATATACCCATCGGACCACTGTTTTGCACGCACCCACCTCGTTTATTATTCACATTTACTTGTCCGCGAATTAACGACTCATATTTATCTTGCTGCCACTTATTCTCTAGGTCTTCCAATTGCTGATTTGTAGCGTAGGTACTCTTTATTTCCTGCAACTCATGTTTAATTCTGACGATGTCTTTCAAGAGCGATGATGCATCTAAGAAATCAAAGGTCACCGCTGGCAACTTGTTCAAATTCTTTGCCACAAAAATTGGAAGCAACTCGCCTTCTACCTCCCTGAACACGGAAATTATGTCTTCGAGGTCCCTCTCTGTTTTGCCCTCGTTTCTTCTTATAATCTTCTTTTTCCCTTTATCATTTAAGGCATCAAACAGCAATGATTTGGCCTCACTTATCTCCGCCTCATTAAAAGTAGTTAAACAAATACGCTTCATACTATCATCGTCCATTACACCAGTTTTATTTTGTACGAAAGTTAAGAGCTCCGACACACATAGATTGCAACTCGCGCATTTTAACGTTTTCGACGATGACGGCAACATTCTGCGTGGTACAATTGCGCACGCTCACACGCCCGTTCGCGATCGCGTTCGCGCGCAAACTAATGGAAGCAATCAAACACTATTTTAATATAGCTTTTCCGGAGCGTAAATTGACTAAGATTAATGTTAAAAAAGTAAAATGGGAAACAAAGGGCATATCAATATCGAAACGTAACTTAGAAAAACTAGAAGTATTACAGGAGATTGCACCTTGTGCCCAAAGAGGAATGTATATAAAAAAAACCGGCCAAGTGCGAGTCGGAGTCGCGCACCGAGGGTTCCGTACAAACCTATAACAAGCAAAAGTTGTAGTACGTTTATTACTAATATCAATTTAATACCTTTACGCGTTTACGAGGAAAAAGATAGTAAAGTTAAAATTAAAAAAAAATACTTTTTTTATGATTTTACTAAAAATGTCTACTTTTCGTAATTTTTCCTTTGTCTGTGCTATATGAAGTTTCTTCGTGCCAAGTTTCAAGTTACCGAGTTTACGGGAAGTACCCTTTAGGTTTTGAGTTTCTTGCGAGTAGGTACTCAGTTTCAAAATATGCGACTTAAATTGCTATTTCTTTTGATTGCGTTGATATAAAAGTTTAGCTTTGCTACATCTGAAGGGTCTTATAGCCCTGAGTATTTGACATGAATTTCAATTTAATACCTCCACGCGTTAACGAAGAAAAAGGTAGTAAGTTTAAAATTTAAAAAAATATTTTTTTGCTTGATTTTACTAAAAATGTCTACTTTTTGTAATTTTTCCATTATCTATGCTATATGACGTTGCTTCGTGACAAATTTCAAGTTTCTGAGTTCACGGGAAGTACCCCGTAGGTTTTGCGAGTCCCTAAAAACTCTAAAATTTGCAGCATAAACGACTGTATCTTTTGATTGCGTTGGCTTTTAAGTTAGATTTTTTTACAGCTCTAAGGGACAATAGACTTGAGTATTTGATATAAATTTCAGCTTGATACCTCCACGCGTTGCTGAGAAAAATGGTCTTGACAGACAGACAGACAGACAGACAGACAGACAGACAGACGGACAACAAAGTGATCCTATAAGGGTTCCGTTTTTTCCTTTAGAGGTACGGAACTCTAAAAATACAAAAAAATATTGCGTAAAGTTTTGACTAGAGCTTTTTAGCTCTAGTCAAAACTTTAGTATATCAGAAAGGTTACTTAAAGCTAAAAATACTGTGAAAGAATCATGGCAAATTATTAATGAACAAACAAAACAAAATAAAACAAAACAAAATAATAATTTAAGAGAGGTATGGGCACTGCGAATGGCATCTCGCTTAGTGTGGTAGGGCACGTTCAGTGAATGTCATCTCGCTCAAATCTGGAGCAGAGCCCGACTGGGGAAGTACCTCCACCTTACAGAAAACCACAGCCAAATAGCACTAACTATGCCCTACTCATAGTGTTGTGTTCCGGCTGGTGAGTAAGGTTGCCAAAGAGCTCAAAGAGGACCCAGTGTGTTGACGATGAGGGACCCTCTAGTTCCTTTAGCCGTCAATATGTACAGTGAATCCTCCTTTTTGTAAAGGGTCGGCAACGCGCATGTGACTCCTGTGGAGTTACAGGCGTCCATAGGTTACGGTAGCTTCTTACCATCAGGCAGGCCGTATGCTTGTTTGCCACCGTCGTAGTATAAAAAAAAATCATATTGATGAAGTAATTGATGCTAATGGTAAACGTATAACAAATGATGAAGAAATCGCAAACACATTTAACACCTTTTTTTCCTTAGTAGCTAAAAAAACTTCTGGACAATTAATTGATCTTAAATTACGACGAACTGACATGTAAAGACTTCTTGGCTAAAGTGAAACGTCCTAATACCCAAATAAAATTTGTGCCAGTCGATACAGGTGAATTAATCAAGACGATAAAAAAATTGAAAGACAAAAAGTCCAAAGACATTTACAATCTAGATTCCCATTTTGTCAAAAACATATTCTTGGAAAATAATTACTTATTAGAGTTATTATTGAATATCGTTAATAGTTGCTTAGTCCAGGGAACTTTTCCAGAATGTCTTAAGACAGGGAAGGTCATCCCACTTCACAAAAAGGGACCAGTGGAGGATCCTAACAACTATAGACCTGTATGCATACTTCCGGCTGTATCGAAAATAGTAGAGTCCATACTTAAAAATAAAATAACAAATTATTTTGAGCAAAATAACTTATTTAATGCGAACCAATTTGGCTTTCAGAAGGCTAAGTCAACTGGAATGGTATTACGTAAAGTTATCGATTTTGTGCTTACAGCCTTAGACAGATCATAGAAATGCTCAAGTATTTTTGTGATCTGTCAAAAGCGTTTGACTGTATTCGCCATGATGTACTCCTATCTAAATTGCAATATTATGGATTTAAAGATCAAGAACTCAATATTATTAAAAGCTACCTCAATAACAGAAGCCAGTACATGTAAATGGTAAGGGTTCGCAGGAAATTAACGTTAATGTTGGCGTACCCCAAGGGTCTATTTTGGCCCCTATTTTATTCCTAATTTATGTGAATGATCTACCCCAGTGCATACCAAAATACGCTATGATTACACTATTTGCAGACGATACACATGTAGGCTTGAAAGATGCAAAAAAATAAGTAGTGTCATGTTGATGCTAGAACAATGGTACTGTAACACTTTGAGGGTGTCAATTTGTAGGTTTATAAATGTAAGTTAGATGGTGTTTGTATATGTTAGGAACTAAGAGATTTCCAGCGGACAGTTGGTATTTGTAGTGGTAAGTTGTTTGTTTATAGATAGGTATTGACCATCTACATTTAAATGTTGTGTATCGAAGGCCTAAAGACGTGAAAGATCGAAAATACTTACATTGTAGTCTGGTCGTTTGCTGTATTTGAAATTCCCTTGTTTTGCATGTACTCGCTCCTATAATCACGGAGGCGAGGTGCACATCGTGTTTGTCGTATGATACACACACTCTTGATATACTTTCACTTGATGTTCAAGACCATTTTCAATGGGAATCAAAACAATTTGTTAATATTTGGCTCTGGCCCATCGGCTGTGTTTTGACGTATCTGTCATAGGTGACAGTTTAAGCGCTGTTCGAGCCAGTAGTTTCGCTGCGTCGAAGCGACGTCGTTCAATGAGTGATATCTTTTCGTAAATTGTTGAATTTATATTTTTTCCTTTTAAAAGGTTGAACTTAATTTAATTATTCGTATTTTTTAATAAGAGAATATATGAGCACATAGTTCAAGTGTGTGTTTCATTCAAAGGTTTCATTCAAAATCTTACATTCGCTTGGATATCTCATTCGCCGGGACGCCATTGATTGCTCCATCGTCGTTGAGATAATGTCATCCAGCTAATTGTGTGGAAGGTGATAATTTATTATAATGGTGAGGATTTTGGGTTATGAGACGTTGTATTTCCATAGTCGGATCAATGAATAATCCTATTTTGTTTCGTTGTTTTTAGCCTCGTTAGGCGTGGTAGCATTTTTGCTCGCCGAACAAATGTCGGACCACGAGTGGACACACCCATGTTCGGTAAGTTATTTTCGTGATTTATAAGTAAAGGATTGTGTAGGGAGTGGCTTTATTCATGTTTCGTAACCTAAAGTATCTATTTTGTCCTAAACAGAAACCTGGGCATGTCTTTGTCGGCCTAACCTCTACGGGTCCCGCCACATGGCGCGTCACAGGCGCAAATAAAAGAAAACCCAGTTAATTCTGGTAAGTGGATTACAAGGCATCTTGTTTATCTTGGGCTTTATTGTGGAAGAAATTAGAAATTAATTAATATTTAAAGGATTTGATTTTTAACGGGAATATTTTAATTCCAGGGTTTTTTTATTTCGGTTCCGGAATCGGCCCAGAG
The DNA here is from genome assembly GCA_947086415.1 of Pammene aurita. Classification (NCBI taxonomy): domain Eukaryota; kingdom Metazoa; phylum Arthropoda; class Insecta; order Lepidoptera; family Tortricidae; genus Pammene; species Pammene aurita. Next base: position 603,318 of record OX352295.1, on the reverse strand, counting down.
CGGATCACACCGGAATGGTAGGACGCGCCCCAGCCTTCCGGGGACATCCTTGGTTCCAGGAACACTACCAGTTAAAAGATATGTAGGGGAAATATCCATAGCTTTATTGCGGAAGACTGTAAGTCAATTTTCAGTTCCTTATAACTTATAACGAACCGTCCTTGTTTGAGCGTTGTGTTTCCTTCGTGAACGCACCATGTAAAAGATATACCTACATAATATGAAGATGGGTTAGCAGGTAGTTGATGCAGCGCCTGCCTCCATACAACATATATTTAATATGTAATAAGGGGTAGGAAGAAAGGAGAGGAGCGCCAGAATGTTAAATTTATAGTTCCCTAAGGATAGTATTAATCACTGTCTGAGCATAATAAATAAAAATAAGTTGTGTAATGGTTTGTTTTATTTGAACATGTCATACGTTTGTCGAGGTTCTAGGATCTAGGGCGTCCTAATTTAAATACTGGACCTAGACGCCTTGCTCCAAGGGAGGCCTACCCGCGACCTTGTTAAAGTTTCATTTTTAGCCGTGAGCACTTTGTAATTTTTTTTGTAGTAGGGGATAATTGGGGGTTCTAGACCAATTTTCTGAGATTTGTGGTAAATTAATTTACCAACCATTTCCTATTATTTAAACTCTCGTCGCACCCTCAGTCATCACAGTCCCAAGTTACAGTTTAATGCTAACGGAATTGTGTTGAATACTAACAAGAGTACACTATTAACATACTATTATAGAAATAAAATTGACATTATGAACAATTGTGACATAGGATTAATTAAGGCAACTGACACAGTATTTCTAGGATATCACATTGACAATAAAATAACCCACTCATTTCACACTGACACAATTTGTAAAAAAATAGCTTCTGGTAACTACGCGCTCCTAAAATTGTCAAAATATTAGTCTGTTTTCAATTACAACAATTACTTAAAATACGATTGGTTAATCGCAAAATGATTTTGCTGTGATTCGTCGTAGCACTGACACTTGAAAATAACAAGGCAACAGTGACATTGGAAACACATTATTGGAGGACGGTTTCATAAAATAGAGAGCAATTTTCGAATGTATATTTTTTTGTTTTAAGAACTTAAAGTAAATAAGCAGATACTTGGTCACTTTACTGGTTACTTGCTTAATACGTTTGCAAGACGCAAGACTTTTAGACGGTTGTCACACCAGGCGCGAATCCAGGATGCCATTCAAGGGGGATCAATTTCCTTCAAAAAAAATCTTGCGGTCCGCACCTATGGTCCCCGTAGTACAGGAGGCTTAAGTGTCAGGGGGAGGCAAATGCCCCTGTCGCCCCTCCGTATCCGCGCCTGTGTCAGATTGTGTAAGATTGTCCCATAATATTTTTTTTATTTTATTTTATAAATTCTATTTCCTTGTACCACATCCAATGAAGCAATTGACATCGTCTATCACACTTCAAAAACTGATGATTTTGCAGTAAATTGATGCCCAAATAAGTCTTGAATTGTATTTTTAGGGTTCCGTACCTCGAAAGGAAAAAACGGAACCCTTATAGGATCACTTTGTTGTCCGTCCGTCCATCCATCCGTCTGTCAAGACCCTTTTTCTCAGGAACGCGTGGAGGTATCAAGCTGAAATTTATATCAAATACTCAGGTCTACTGTCCCTTGGAGCTGTGAAAAAATCAAACTTCTAAGCCAACGCAATCAAAAGATACAGCCGTTTATGCCGCAAATTTACGAAACTCACAAGGGAATCAAAACCTGCAGGGTACTTCCCGTGAACTCAGAATCTTGAAATTTGGTACGTCATTGTCTATATATCATCAGTCGCCGGTAACATAAAGCCCAGGACATAAGTAAGACCTTTTTAGCTACAAAGCCTCTAATTAGCCTGCCGCTGCAAGATTATGGTTAATTAAACAAGCAAACTAAGAATGAGTTTACTCACCGTAGCGTCGACCGCAGCAGAGACAATGGAACTTTCGAGAATGCGAGCCAGGAAATAATAAGTACATTGCAGTATTGTACTTAATAACAGTATGAGGTTAGGAGCCGATCTGAATACTTACAAAAATACTAAATTAAAGTTTGATATTTATACCTTGACGGTGGTAAACAAGCGTGCTATTCGGTTCTTGTTAAGCGACCACCGCAGTCTATGGGCGCTTTCAGCTCTAGTTGCCGACTCTTTAAGTCCCTATATAACGATTCACTGATATGTTGATGCTATAAAGTAAGGAACTGAAAATTACGGAATCATTATACCTACCACCGATATAAAAAATATTATAGGACAATCTTACACAAATTGACCTAGTCCCACGGTAAGCTCAATAAGGCTTTTTTGTGGGTACTAGACGACGGTACGAGTATATATAATTATATAGATATAGAGAAATACTTAAATTAATGACTGGGCTAGGAGGACGTTAGACGTTAATAATGAAACCTTACTTTTCATACGACTTTCTATTTAATATTTACAATGTTGTCAGTTTATACTAAGCTAAAGTTTATTCGTCAATTTCATAATATCCAGATAACCTTACGTATCATGGCCTGATTTGAGTGCTGATAAACATCGCGATTGTTTGATCGCGTCACTTTCGTGTGTCAACTACTCCGTCACTTCATGTTTACATGTCCAAACGTAAGGATTTCGGTCATATTTATTTAATTGTATAGCGTATTTTACATTATAGGTCCTATTAATACTATTATAAATCGACATCCAGGTCGCGGCAGTCGATCGAGTCAGATGATACTTTAGTGTAGAGGTCCTCCGGGTCACCTTCATAAATGTTATAACTATTGTAAATATAGAAGAGGGAAACTATTTTGTACATCCATAAAAAAACCCTTGGAATCAAGTAAAACTTTATAAATAAATATTGCTCCACTGATGATAGGGTATTACTAGTCGATAGTCCAATCGGCTACTTTTTATTAAACTGAACTGTGAAATCAAGACGAATGAACGAATTTTTGTTGATTAAAAATTATACAAAACTAGCCTTTTCCCGCGGCTTCGCCCGTGTACTCAAAAAGTATACGATACCCATGTTGATTTTCAGACTTTGTGACCACATTTGCCCCTTTTAGGGGCTGAATTTTCAAAAAACCTGAAACACGCGTTTACTCATTTATCGTTAGGAATACTCCTGTGAAGTTTCGAATAAAAGTCTAACAAATCTTGATTCGCCATACAAATTTTGGACCCCCATTTTACCCCCTTAGGAGGTGAATTTTGAAAAATCCTTTCTTAGTGCACCCCTAAACCTTATAAGGAACCTACATGCCAAATTTGGAATCTCAAGAACCAGCGGTTTGGGCTGTGCGTTGATATGCCAGTCAGTCAGTCAGTCAGTCAGTTTCTTCTTTTATATATTTAGATGAAAAAAGTTTAATTTGGTTTTTTGGTACTCTTCAGTTTTGATTTTATGAAATAATTTAAATAAAACAAAACCGCTGTGAAACAATTTTTATCTGTATCATGCAACTCTATTTTTGTAACGTGCTTGGTCGGACCATTCGCAAAATAGCCTAGTTTTCCACCAACCAAATTGTTTTTGCTGGTTAACGATACAACTGCTTCTTAAATAATAGTTTTCTAGTATTGGGGCACCGAAATGACTCGAACGTGATATTGATAGCCAAATATAGATAAAACCATCGCCCGCCGTGATGATATGCAGACCCATGTCTATAATTGATATTTTGCGACCATCGCCAACACGACACAAGCCGGAATGCATAATTAATCATAATTCATTAAGATTATCCAACTCACGGCCCGGATTTCATTATTGTATAAATATTTATGTACGGATTAAATAATTTGCAAATCGACGAAACATTTTTGGATAACTAATCAGTTACATTATGAACGCTTCGCCCTTTGTATTAAGGTTAGTAATAGTAGCTTAATCAAAGTACGAGTTTGTCGCTAGAGTTATGGGGGCAAGAGTGCTGAATTTGAATTTAAATTAATATCAGTTCCGTTGGGTTTGAAGTTTATTAGTACAGTTATCCCTTTGGAGTGTAAGTAAAGTAAGTAAATTAACCTATAGGTAGTCGTATTACCATATTAGTGTAATATCGTTTATTAGGTTTGTGGGAAATGTTTGCGTGGACTACATTTCTAGTAACTTCATTGATGAGAGGAGGTATTACATATATAAGTGTACACATCAATGGAAGGATGTCGATGAAAGGATTAACTAATCAAATATCGACTGTAAATTAGCAGATGAAATGGGAAGGCGAGAACTCAAATACTCATCAAATCAATAAATTATTTATTTTAATTAACAGACAAAGTTTCCACTTATAGGTTGTCAATCAAAACAGAACAGCAAAATGAGGGTGCATACGCTATTAGAGGCTGGCTTGTCATATCCCCACTCCGAGGCTCGGCTAGGCAGCATGGCAGGGCTGGTGGTAGTGGGGCGATGTCGTGGCTAGGCTGGCGGGGCCGGGGCTGGCACCAATGATACGTTACACAACACATTTCCGAAAGCCTGGCCTGTAACCGCGAACCACTTTCGTTCACTTCTCTCGAGTATGCAAGAGCGATAGAGAGAGAGATAACGAAATTTCGACCGTCGACGATCGCGGTACGCCCGCAGAGGGTCTATCTTCAAGCAAACAGAGCCAGTCCACAACATTCACGCACACACTCTGGACAGACACAGCTCCAACCCAACTCAACCCAACTCAACTCAACGCTATAACGACATTGACATTTGCTATTCGAACAGATTTTCATTCAACATTGGTCTCACACTGGTCTCACATTGGTCACACATTGGTCCCACGTTCGACCAATGTGAGACCAATGTGAGACCAATGTGTGACCAATGTGTGACCAATGTGTGACCAATGTAAGACCAATGTGAGACCAATGTGAGACCAATGTGTGACCAATGTGTGACCAATGTGAGACCAATGTGAGACCAATGTGAGACCAATGTTGAAAGAAAATCTGTTTGAATAACAAATGTCAACGTCGTTATAGCGTTGAGTTGAGTTGGTTTGAGTTGGGTTGGAGCTGTCTGTCCAGTGTGTGTGTTTATTTTTCGAATCGCGGCCCAGTTGTGTAAGTGGAGTGCGCTGTCGACGAGTGAATAAATCAAACGTGTTTGCCCAGCAGTGGGACATACTCGTAATATAGGCTAGGAAAAAATAAAACAGGTTTACGTAGGATGTCCCTGATTCAAATACGAAAACGAACGAAACAAACGAATCTCATAAAAACGGTATGGATACGATGCGTCACTGCGATTCCGTAGCGTCATCGTATTTTAAGCAGCGGTGTGGTCGCACCTTTAACGCTCACAAACATCAAATCATAAGCATCCGTTCCATATTTACCGCAAGCCTGTTTACATATACCGACACGGTGATCCCGGCATCTTCCACTCATCCGTGGCAGCATGAGCTGGCTTTTCATTGTTATGTGCATAGGCCGTTGCCGTACGTCAGACCGACAACATCTCCAGCTGCTCCAGAGTATGCCTCGTCGATACGAAACACGTGTCGAGTTTTGGTATTAGTGGTGGTTTGTTGTATTTATTTGCGCATTTATTTATGTTTCGGGAGGGTGGGAACATTAATGCATGCAAGAATACGCAAATAAGTATAACGGGTTTGTCACTAATCAATAGGCATCGGAGTTTTTATCGCACGGTAAGACTAATAGAAAGCTATGCAGTCGCCATTTGCCATAAATTTTAACTCTTATTCATACTCATACTCATTTATTTAAATTTTATAATCAAGGACAATAGTGGCAGTTGCAGCTATAAAAATACGGCTTTTCGTGAACAAGAGATTTTCTTCAGCATGATTATTTCTTGGGACCCAAGGATGGATTTGAGAAGTGGAGCCACCAAGATTTTTGATGTAAATTATTAGGGGGGGGAGGCTCTCAACTATATCTTGATATCTACATCAGTTAAGCTACTAGGCCAAGTTTGGTATCGTTTTCGTATAAATCGGGGATGCCCAATTGCGACAGAATGAAGTATCGCCTACCTATTCGCAGATGTATCGTTTTACAGTACATATGGCCCATGAAAGTTTCGACAGAGGCACGTCAAGTGATAATTACCATACTAATGTGGTAAAATAGCACCATATGTACTGTAAATGATAATTATGAAATCCAATCTTAGTTGAAATGAGAGCCAAGACAAATTTTCCGCAATTGAATGTTGGATCTATTGACCAGTTGAAATTTCCATAGAACATGAAACATCGGGAATAAGAGTTTCAAAGTCCTGATATGACATGGTATATGCATCATCGTTTTCATCATTACAGTTATAGAACGAGGAAACAACTGCGACTTTTTCCATATTTTGTGGGGTAAATTGGATTCTATGATGATCAAATATGTCCTTGATTATAAAATTTAAATAACTAATTAAATGAGTATGAATAAGAGTTAAAACTTATGTCAAATGACGACTCCATGATGGGATCTGGTTCGACAAGCTAGCCGATAAGAGGGTGAGACGGCAGGGTTGTAACACCAGCACATCAGTTGCAACATATAGCTGTGCAAAATGTGGGCGCGCTTGCCGGTCCCGTATTGGTTTGTTTGTACAGCCACCAAAGGAAGTGTCTAAGTAAATTTTTGGACATTGCGTCTTATCGTCTGCCATAGACGTTACAGGCCAATGATGAAAGGGAATGTTCACTAAAATTAGCAATAGGAATATACGTAGGTACTTTGTAAAATATAACAGAATAGAAATACCTAATCTAAATCTCGTTCTCTCTTGTAACGTACAACCATCTTCGGAAAATGTTGAATCTATTGTAATCATTGTGTCATGCGGTGTATGGAAATAATACATTTAGGGCGTACGCCTAAGCTGATTAAACATGTGGCTACTCAACTCATTATCCTGTACACGGAGGATTACGAGCATCTGTGTGGAATGGCGGATTGATCGTCTTAATTTACGTGACACATCAATTGAAAACTAAAGGTCTTAGCCACATATTTCAGAGACAACTATTGTAGATAATTGAAGAATACACCACACACACACCGTTTAAATCATCATCCTGTTGATGAAAGCCTATGATGATTCTTCATTGGAAGTTGTGTAGTAACTTCAACAGCTTGTATAAAAATTTGGAAGACTACAAATTGGGACAAAAAATTACAGCAGAAATTTTGTCAAAACAGATACCTAATCTCGGCACAAACATAGGTGTTATTTTGAAGCTCTTGAATATTAAATTAAATTAAACTATCTTGACATATACTAATGTACATACGAACAGTAAATACATATAAAAATACCTACAGTTACGTCGAAGTTAACATGTGTTTCATTCAGAAACCTCCCCATAAATCATCATATCATCATCAACCATGATACAGATAGTAACATGTCTTGTGCCAAAATTGAACAATAAATCTCTTATATTTCTTCTTTATTATCTTTTATCTTTATTTACATGCATCGGAAGCCAGTGCATCGACACTTGGTATATAAAAGGTAGGCTTTATTTAGACCAAAGGCGAGCGGTGAGGGCTCAATCAACCGTCTACGGTATTTATAGGGTATTCGCGACATGACCTATCCCCCCGATGGTTGCACAGCGCAATGTGCAGCGCGCGCAAACAATTTATTATTTATTAATTCTTTATTAGAGAATGATATGGTAGAATGTAAGATCACAAAATCTCTGTAATCCAACTTATACATTTTGACTGCAGATGGAATTATCCTTTAACGTTATCACACTTTTCTCTGGGATTACCACTTAAAATATTATTATATGCTGTAGCATGACGCTACGTATCGTACGACATCTGTCGACTTTCTTTAGAACTTCTGAACTTCTGTGTCTAAGGGAGGTCTAAGGCTAGGTCACGGTTGATATATAAAAAAGCGTACATTGTGATTCACGGCATTACAGGTAGATGGCGCTTATATCAGTCCGCATTTTGTAATACGACTGGCAGTTATAAAATTGAGATAATACTCGCGCTAATTTTGAATGTGAATTTTTGAGGTATTCCAGATTGTCAAAAAAAGAAAAAGTTGATTTTTGATTGAGTGTGTCAGAGCTACGGGGGAGATTTTTAAAGAAAAACAGATATTCTGGTTTTGTCTGGGGGTTTTGCTATAATTTGCTTAGTTGCATCGTGGTGAAGTGCGATTTATTTCTCTAGATCTTTGCATTCAAACATTATATAGCAAGTGCTATTAATACATTATTGGAGCAAAACCAAAACCAAATACATTGCCGGGTTATATAAATTATATAGCAAGTGCTATACAGTGGAACCGCCTGAGCCGGAAGGATTCCGGAAGGCACTTGTGGGTGCCGGACCGGCGAGACGGTCTGCAACTGCCGCGTTTTCCGCGAGTTTCTTCACCATCGTCGGAGAATTAGAGTCCGCATCCAGCGGGCTCTCCAAGTGAGAAAAGGAGTTCAACGAGCTATTGGGTCCGCCTAAACCAAAGCGGACACTTGCCCACGAACTCTTTTCAATTTAAAACTACAGCTTTAGCCATCCTGTCTTTCGAGAATATCATATTATTTACATTTTTTAAAAACGTTATAAATCCGATTCCTTTTCTTTGTATCCAGTATTTTTGTGCCATAATAGTCTTTTTTGTTGTTTTGCTAAATTTCCCAAAATTCCAAATGCCTCGTTTGACGGGCGTATAAAGACCTGGCTCTTTAATTTAGGCTACGTTCAGCCAGCGAATCATCTGTCACCATCCATATCACCCGCCTTATTAACCCATTATTTTCCTGCAGCCAAATTATTACCAGCCGAGTCTTTATTTTTACTTACCAGTTTTGCTAACAATTGAATGTGAAATATCCTTATATAGGTACAGTTATCTTAATTTTTAAGTGAAGTGCTAATATTAAATATTCTGATTATTGTAATTTAATTACATTCTAACCACTAAGGTAACTATTGAATGTGAAATATCCTTATATAGGTACAGTTATCTTCATTTTTAAGTGAAGTGCTAATTTTAAATATTTTTATTATTGTAATTTAATTACATTCTGACCACTAAGGAAGTTATTGAATGTGAAATATCTTTATATAGATACCGTTATTGTAATTTTTACGTGAAATGCTAAATTTTAAATAATCTGACTATTGTTGCTGTGGAGATTGGATGGCTATAGGTACTTAGGTTGCGTTAAATATGAATACGTGTCGTTAGTTTGAGCTCTTTATTGAGACTGATTAACCTACTCTCTTATGCCCACTACATCACCGGGCTAATAAAAGAAAAAAAAATTAATGCAAAATATTTTTTTTTTTCATAAGTAGAAGTAATGTAACATAGTTAACAATGTTGGCATAGTATCATTTGTAAGGTAAACATTAATATAATTTTAATGCATATTATTGTATGCTCATATTTATCGAAGAAAAGAAAAACATTACGTAATAAACAGTTTTACACGATTTTTATGAATAGTTTCATTTTTTCCCTTATTTTCTATTATAATATTCGTTCCACAATCGCTTATAACTTTAAATGGACCTTTATACAATTTGTCCAATTTTTTCCCAGTTTCGTTTTTTATCAAAACTAAATCATCCTTCTTGTAGACAAAAGGAACAATTTTTCGATCATACAAATTCTTATTTGTTAACTTACTTCTAAACAAATGCTCTCTCGCATCTTTATGAGCTAACTGTAATCTATGCCTTAATTCTAACATATAATTATTAGGATTATACAATGGATCCAAAGTATTACTTAAATTACTAGGTACTTGACATTGTTTTTCGAAAACAAGTTTAAATGGCGTGTATTTTGTAGAATTATGTACCGTGGTGTTGTAGGCAAAACACCAAAACGGTAGCCAGTGACTCCACGTATTTAGACGCTCGTCACAATAAATTCGTAAAAATGCCGCTAAATGCTTATGCATATTTTCTATAGCTCCAAGAGATTGATGGTGGTAAGCAGTCGAATGCAATTTGTTAATATTTAAAAGTTTACATACCTCGCTAAATGTTGACGATGTGAACTCTGTCCCCTTATCGGTGGCAATGACCTTCGGTATACCATACCTTAGTATGAAATTGTTGACTAAGGCTCGTGCCACGCTGACTGTGTCCTTGTTCCGTAGCGGGTACGCTTCGATATACTTACTGAGTTCACACTGTATAGTTAAGATGTAGGAGTAACCTTCAACATCTGTTTCTAAAGGTCCTACGATGTCGAGAAATATTTTCTCCAAGGCCGTTGTGGCTGTTGTCGTTATTTCCATAGGTTCCCTATTTTCTCGCGAATATTTCATAAATTGACATTTACTACATTTACGTACAAAATTCTTAACATCATGTTCTAACTTTGGCCAAAAGTATTTACATTTAATGTTATTTATCATTCGTCGTATGCCAGCATGCCCACTGGTCGGCAATAGATGGTAGTCATTTAATATTATTGTTTTTTCTTTTTCATCAAATATTCTCTTAACATTTCTGAGAATGCTAATGCGTGGTCCGGACCACTTATCATTACTCATTATTTCTTCACTAAGATTCTTTAAGAATAACGCGTTATTTTCTGTCTTAATGACATATATTTCTGTTATATTTATCTTTTTACAAAAATCACTTAGTTTATTCGCAAAATCGGCTCGCGTATAATGCGACATATAGCTAAGGTTTATGTATATAATTGACTTTTCTTCAATTAACGAAAAACATTCTTGCTCCATTGTAATTAGATTTTTCTCTCTTAACTCGTCTAAATTCGAACTTTTAATGAATTGCAATTCAACGGAATTACTCGGTTTTCTTAATATTTCCGAAATTTGAGGTTGATCAGGCCTCGAATCCTTGGGAATATTAAGATTCGTAGTATTTCTGAAATCCAAACTCTGCTGTAAAGCTTTTCTACTTTGCGCTCTAGTTGAAACCAAAACTTGCTCTCCTATATTTTTTAATTCGTCCGAAGTGATGGTCACCCTACTCAACGCGTCCGCGACGACGTTATCTCTGCCTTTAACGTATACAACTTTATAGTCGTACTCTTCGAGTTGTAATCTGAATTTAATTAAACGACTTGATGGGTCCTTCATGCTAAATAAATATAATAGTGGCTTATGGTCAGTCATTATAGTAAAACTTTTTCCGTATAAATAGGGTCTGAAGTATCTGACACTCCATGTCACAGATAATAATTCTTTCTGAATTGTTGGATAATTTAACTCGGCCTTATTTAATGTTCTACTAACGTATGCTACGGGTCTCATGTCCTTATTACATAAACATGAGCCTATCGCTTTCCCGGAAGCGTCCGTTTGTAAGAAAAATTCGTTTTCGTCAGAAAAATTCGTTTTCGTCAGAAAAATCTGGATACTGTAAAATTGGTGGAGAAATTAGCTTTTCCTTTAAATTTATAAATGCTTGTTTACATTCTTCTGTCCACTGAAATGTAACATTTTTTCTACTTAACTTATTCAAGGGTAATGAAATATCTGCAAAATTCGGTATAAATTTCCTGTAATAGTTACAAAAAGCAACAAAACGTCTAACTTCTTCAGTTGTTTTAGGTTCCGGATAATCTTTTAATACTCTCGTTTTCTCAGGGTCAGGCAAAACTCCTTCGGCCGACACTACATGGCCTAAATAAAGCAATTGTTTTTTAAGAAATTCACATTTTTGGGGATTGACCTTTAAATTTACCTTTCGTAATCGTTCTAACACGTCAGTTAAGTGTTTGTTGTGTTGTTCCATATTTCTCCCAAAAACTACAAGGTCATCCATATAAATAAAGCATTTTTCGTACGAGAGACCTGACATGGCAATTGACATGACACGTGAAAATGCGCTAGGAGATATTTTTAATCCCATGGGGAGCCTCTTCATACGAAATTGTCCTTGGCTACTTGAAAACGACGTAATATTTCTGCTATCTTCGTCTAAAGCTGTCTGGTAGTATGATTGCTGTAGGTTTAAGTGACTGAAGTATATAGCTCCAGACAACGAGTCTAAAATCTCATTAATGTTAGGTAGTGGAAACTTATCATCCTGAATTACGTTATTTACTCTTCGGTAGTCTATAACTAACCTCCATTTTTTTGTGTTATTGTCAGATTTTTTGGGTACTAAAAGTATTGGGCTATTCCAGTCACTATTTGTGGGTTCTATAATGTCGTCTTCTAACATATTTTTTATCTGTCTGCTAATTTCTGGTTTCATGGTTTCTGGTAAACGGTATGGTTTTACATAAACTGGTTTTGTATTAGGTTGTACGCTAATTTTCTGACTCAATATGTTTGTTGTGCCTAACTTGTCACCATCTAAATAAAAAACGTCCGCATACTTCACACATATGGACTCAATAAGTTTTCTGTCAAATTTATTTAAATGATTTAATTTTAATGTTTCTAATAAACGCGTCACCCGTTCTACTCCATTGTCGTACTTGTTAAAATAACATATGTCATATTCCTTTAAAGATGTCAATTCTGGTATAAAAATAGGTAGTTTAATGTCCTTATCGCTCGTGTTTAATATTCTAATCGGTATTCTATTATTTTTAACTTTTCCTATCGTTCCTGCTAAAAAAACATTTTCTTTCAATTCGCATGAATTTACGACATATTCATTTCCTATTTGAAATGATGAATTTAATTTCATAAAATGCAAAGTCTCACTTCTCGCTGGTAGTGATAAATGTGTATCAGTATCATTATTTCCATGAATTGGCAACACACAAGCTTGGTCGCCGTAATACAACGTCAACAAGTTCGTCCGTAAGTCGATATCTGCACCGTGAGTTCTCAAGAAATCTAAGCCAATAAGCCCGTCTGCATGACATGGCATTTCATTTAATACGTGGAACTTATGTGTGAATGCTATCTGGTTACAATTCTCTAGTGATACATATGCTATGTTATTGCAAGTGATTCCACCGCCAACACCTTTTATAACTGAATCACTCTTTTGTAATAAGTTACTTGGAACTTTATCTAAATGAATTAGTGAACAAGTTGCGCCTGTATCGATAATAAAAGATAGGTCTTGCCCATTGACTCGAAAAATTACGTAATCTAATCCTTCACACGTAAATACGTAGTTTATGCCTTCACATATTAACACTTTAGGGACGAAAAAACTCTGAAAGATTGGGTTGTTCGTCACTCACCTGGTTTCCAGATGTCGTAGCAGCGTAGATCGCGCTATGTTGGTGCCCGCGACCTCCTCGGGCACTACGGCTGTTACGCGGGAAATTCCGCGTTGCTCGCCCTCTGATTTGGTAACTGTTGCTACCCCTATACCTGTTAAAGGTATTGGGTGCCCAGTTGTTGGCACGGTGATACTGGTTATTGAAACCACGGCTATTCCATCGGCCGCGATACTGCTGATTATAGTATCCGCGACTGTTCCGTCCACTTACTTGAAATCCTCTCCTGTTGCCTCTCATGTGCATAACCACGGGGGTTGGCTGGCTGCTGTCCTCATCATTGGCCGCTTGCACTGCTTCCTTCAACTCCTTGTAATTTCTAGCTGAAATTATAGTTCCTAACCTTCTGTTGCGCAAACCGTCTGCAAACTTTTTAATAGCTAAGTTTTCGTTTATTGGTCTCAAGATTTCGCATGCCTGTTGATTATTGTCCGCTTGCGCAATCGTGAGATTAGTAAACAACTCTTCAATCTTATCGGCATAGTCCGCAACAGATAGGTTATTTTGTGTAACGCTATTTAATTGCACTAACAATGAATTTGCTGATTTTTTTGGTAGTAAATATTTCTTTATGTCAGCGATTAATGCTGAAACAGTATCATAATTTTGATTTAATTTAATTTTTGCGTTCCTGGTCAATTTCGTTTTTAAAACAAACGAAATCAGCAATTTCTTGTTATCTGCTTCTTTCAATATGCTATCCATCATCTCAATACCTTCAATAATTCTCTCTACCGTATCATCTTTGCCATCATATAAGGGAATCAGTGATCCCACTTCCTTTAAGTCGAATTTTTCTGCCATTTTAACTTGGTTCTGGACTTCACTTGAATTACTGATACTATATTCTATTATTCTATTATAAATCTTATCTATTTTGTTGCAAATTACTTCAAGTACGTAATCGGAAAATTCTTCTGTATAAGTACTGCTAGAACTAGACTCAATTAACTGTATATAATGCGAATATATTTCTTTCGCCTCGCTTATTTTATTAATCCCGATTTTCTGTAGCCTACGTTCGGGTCCTAGCTTACGTAACTCTACTTGAAGTTTTACTAATTTGCTTAATACATTATTAAGTTGTAATTCCATAAGTGGAACACTAAAAAAGCATATTTAAAACTAGGTAGTATGTTATAGTAGAAGTAACTATTCGCGCATAAAAAAAAGTAAAAAAAAAAAAATATATAAGAGAAAGAGCACTTTACTTGTATACCGTTCACTTCACACACATTTCTTCATCACCATCGTTGCCACGTTCAGCGCCATCCTCTCGTACCTGGTTCCGGCGTCCCGAAAGCCTTACACGAATGCGTCGTACCATATCATTACGTATTTCTCGTTGAATCCATTTGTGGTGGCACTGTTTGTACTTGAATAGTGCATAAATTATTATCCCCAGTGCAACGATAATCAAAATACATGTCACCAATATGTTGTTTATTCGGAGATGCTCGGTGTGCTCGCTAATACCCTGGCCTTCATTGGAGCCTGCAGCGTTCTGTGTAATTATGACTTCCTTCTCCTCTTGTTTGGAATACGATTTGCCCATTGTAATTCCAAAAAGTCACCGTCCAGCACAGGTCGTCGAGTGTGTATATTTTTTTGTTTTATTGTCCAACACTTCACTGGTTCACAGCGCAGAAAATGATACAGTTCGAAGGTATATACAGTTAAAAATTGGCTTGAATCGAATAACGCGGAGCAGATAAGTTGTTACGTATCGTCGTAATAAAAGTCATACGAGTATAACCACTGGCTAACACTTCACATAGAGTCTGAATTGCTGATGTCGTGGAATGCGCCCGAGCCGCCCGGCGGCCGGCGCGACTAGCAAGGTCGCCATGTGGAGATTGGATGGCTATAGGTACTTAGGTTGCGTTAAATATGAATACGTGTCGTTAGTTTGAGCTCTTTATTGAGACTGATTAACCTACTCTCTTATGCCCATGCCCAGTTGCTAATTTTAAATAATTTACTTTGTCTTCAAAATTAAACGTGTTAATGCAATTATAGAAGAGTTTTACTGCAATACCTACTTAAAGAAACTCACAAAATAGTAAATTCAACCAAGTAACTGTTGGAAGTGTAACGCTGGCCATCTTTAAAAGACAATTTTGAATTTGTATTTGTCAAGGCCCGTGTTCGTTCTAGTTGTCACTCTATGTTGTTTTTCCATGTAAACATGTCATGTAAATTTACTATAATAATATATTAAATATTTACAGTAAGATTTTCTAACTGCGTATCACTCAACTCTGCATACTTCTAATAGGTTATGTGCTACACGTAGTGAAGTGTAAATATTTTGTGAAAATATTATTATTCTACTCGAAATATGGATGAGTATACTAATTCGAACGTTACTATGGAGAAGCTTAAGGGCACCATTAACTATCGCGATTGGGCATTTCAAATGCAAAATATACTTGTATTCGAGGATTTGTGGCAATGTATTACTGGAAAATCCGAAACCGCAGGTGAGAACGCTGTCAAATTAGCTCGTAGAGAAGAAAAGGCTCGGGCGAGGCTATGTTTGAGTGTTGAGAAATCGTGCTATCCCCACATTGTGCAGGCCAAAACTGCGAAAGATGTATGGGATGCCTTAAGGAAGGCGTACGATGACACCGGGTTGAACAGGAGGTTGTCGTGTCTGCGAACTTTATGCTCGATTAAGCTGGAACAGTTCGATAGCATGGAAATGTACGTTAACGAGGTCTTGTCACTTGCTGAACAATTGAGTAGCATGAAAAAACCTCTTGACGACGAATTTCTGGCCGCTATTATGCTTAAAGGGTTGCCCCAGGAATATGAGCCTATGATAATGGCTCTGGAGCACTCAAGCATGGACATAACGACGGATATGGTAAAAACTAAACTTCTGCAAGATAAGCGATGGAAAGGGAGCGTCGGTGGCGGCGATGACTGCTTGTTTACAAGGAATCGTGGTAATGACAAGGCCAGTTCCCGAGGCGAGAAGAAAAATGCCTCAAGTACATCAAAACACGCTAGTACCTCGTCAAATACGAACAAGCTGTGGTGTTGGAAGTGTCGTTCGAAAAATCACGTTAAGAAGGATTGTCCTCAACTAAACCGTAACGGAACGACGTCGACTTCTATGGTGTTGGCTGCACTTAATACTGACAGTTCGTGGATTATTGATTCTGGCGCGACGGATAACATGTCAGGATGTCAAGAATGGTTCAAAGATCTTGATGATTCGTCGACAAAGGAGGTGTGTGTTGCTAATGGCAAGAAGTTACCAGTGAGTGGGAAAGGTGATGTACATTTTACAATTAACTCTCGTGGACATACGATAGATACAACTTTGAAAAATGTTATGCTCATACCTGACCTTACTGTCAATTTGATATCCGTGTCTACTCTTGCTGAAAAGGGATTTAAGTTTATTTTTGATAATACTGGATGTGATATAATAAAAGCTGGAAAAGTAGTTTTACAAGCTAGGAAAGTTGGGAGAGTTTACAGACTTAATTCTGTCGGTAGTTTCAATCTGACAACGTCATCTACCTCTAAGGACATGATGTTATGGCATTCGAGATTAGGGCATCTAAATTTTGACAACTTGGCATCACTTAGGAAGGAAGCTAATGACATTGATTTTCAGGTTACTACTCAGAAGAAAGTTTGTGATGTGTGTCTTAAGGGTAAGCAATCTCGCGCTCCCTTTGTGACTAACCCTAACAAAAGGGTGGCTAAAGAGCGGCTGGCGCTCATTCATAGTGACGTCATGGGGCCGATGCCAACCACTTCTCTCGGGGGCAAGCGCTACGTCCTCACGTTCCTAGACGACTACTCCAGGAAGGTGTTCGTCTATCCCATTGCAAAGAAGAGTGAAGTGTGTAAGTACACTAAAGATTTTATTAGACTGGTAGAGAATCAGTGTAGTGCTAATGTCAAAGTACTGAGAACAGATAACGGTTCAGAGTATGTTAATACTGAGTTGACGGATTTTCTTAAAAAGAAAGGTATAGTCCATCAGCTGACGGTGCCTTACAGTCCTGAACAGAACGCATGCGCGGAATGTCTTAATCGTTCCTTATGTGATAAGGTCAGATGTCTACTGTTTAACGCAAATCTCGATGACAAGATGTGGGCAGAGGCTGTGAACACAGCTGCGTTTCTTATTAACAGGTCACCAAGCTCGAGACTCTCTGGAAGATTACCAGAAGAGGTGTGGAGTGGTAATAAAGTGAGCCTTAAGAATCTGCGTGTCTTTGGTTGCGAGGCATTTGCACATGTAGATGACTGTAAACGTAAAAAGTTAGACCCCAAAAGTAAGAGGCTAATATTTTTAGGCTACTGTGAAAACGTTAAGGGATATCGTTTGTTCAACCCTAACGAGAATAAGATCGTTATATCACGTGATGTGGTGTTCAACGAGTCTGTGTTTCCAGGTAGGCTTTCTATAATAGGGCCAAAACGTGTGTTTGAACCTATTTATCTTACAGGAAGTGGTGATGAGGCGACTATGAAGACTACGCCAGTTGAGGCGGAGCCAGAATACATTTCGGCTGAGTCTTCGGATTGTCTACTTGAGGCGGAGCCAGATACAGTTCCTATCGAATCACCAAATGATCCTGTTGAGGTGGAGTGTGAACGTGAGCCTACTAATGATTTGGTTTTGCCGGAATTGGCATCAGAGTCTACAGGTCAACGATATAACCTACGTCCACGTTTGCCTAATACAACTTGTAACATAACTAACGTTTGTAATGTGATAGAGCCCATAGAGCCGCGTACTGTCAAAGAAGCTATGAGTTGTGAAGATAAAGAGTTATAGCGGAAGGCCATGAAGGAAGAAATTGATTCTTTTGTCTTACACGGAGCTTGGGAGCTTACTGATAAACCAGTTGACAAGAACGTCGTTAAAAATAAGTGGATATTTACACTTAAACGAGACTCAGATGGGAACATTACACGTTACAAGGCACGGTTGGTAGCGAAAGGCTTTACCCAGAGATATGGAGAAGATTTCCATGAAACTTTTTCGCCGGTGGTTCGTCATTGTTCTATTAGATTGTTGCTATCTTTGGCTGTGGAAATGAACCTTAAAATTGATCATTTAGACGTGCAAACAGCATTCCTGAATGGAGAATTGCAAGAGGAAATCTTTATGCAACAACCGGAAGGTTTCATATGCCCTGGAAGTGAGAACAAAGTCTATAGATTACGAAAGGCGGTTTATGGGTTGAAGCAAGCATCGCGATCCTGGTACCAAAAGGTAAAAGATGTTTTACTTTCTTTGGGATACAGACAGTGTAAACAAAAGGACTGCATCTTCACTAAGAGATTAGGTGAGTCGATTGTTTTTATCGCTCTGTATGTAGACGATTTTTTCGTGTTCTACAATGACAAACGTCAGGCTGAGACATTAAAAAGTTCTTTGTTAAAGGTTTTTAAACTCAAAGACTTAGGTCCGGTACGAAACATGTTAGGTATAAAGGTAGAACGTGATGCAACTTCCATTAAACTGAGTCAGGAAAATCGGATTGATAAGTTGTTAGATCGTTTTGGCATGACAGACTGTAAGCCTGTGAAGTCTCCCATGATAACTAATATTAGTTCTGTCATTGAGAGTTCTAATAATGCTACGAATAACATTGTAACGAAGTTTCCGTACCAAGAGTTGATTGGTAGTCTTATGTATTTATGTGTAACTACGCGTCCTGACATTTCGTTTGCCGTGTCATATCTCAGTAAATTTAACAGTTGTTATACGGAATTCCATTGGAATCAAGCTAAGCGTATACTGCGATATCTTAAGGGTACTAAACAAAAGGCTTTAGTATTTAAGAAGTCGAATGTAGATCCCGTTCTTGAGGGTTATTCTGACGCAGATTGGGCGGCAGATCCTGATCGAAAGTCGTACACCGGGTATGTGTTTAAATACGGCGGTAATTCGATATCTTGGGGTAGCTACAAACAGTCGTGCATATCACTTTCGTCGACCGAGGCGGAGTATTGCAGCTTGAGCGAAGCGAGTAGAGAAGCGGTCTTCCTACAAGCCTTAATTAGGGAATTGTTAATTACGACTAGTTGTAAAATAGTAATGTATTGCGATAATCAATCTGCTATACAGCTTGCTACCAATCATACTCACCACAGACGGAGCAAGCATATAGAAATAAGATTTCATTACGTTAGAGATATGTTTGATAGATTTAACGTAGAAATTGTGTACATCCCTACGGATGATATGGTGGCAGATATGTTTACCAAACCCCTGGGATGTGTCAAGCACGAGGTGTTCACTCGCCAGCTTGGTGTGGCATAAAGCCACGATGATGCCCACGTTATGGGGGGGTGTTGGAAGTGTAACGCTGGCCATCTTTAAAAGACAATTTTGAATTTGTATTTGTCAAGGCCCGTGTTCGTTCTAGTTGTCACTCTATGTTGTTTTTCCATGTAAACATGTCATGTAAATTTACTATAATAATATATTAAATATTTACAGTAAGATTTTCTAACTGCGTATCACTCAACTCTGCATACTTCTAATAGTAACCACTGAAAATATCATTTCTAATGTAATTTTATATCGAAGTAACGTACGAACAGAGAGTTCTAAACCAGGAGAGGCCCTGAGTATCATTTCCCCTCTGTCAAAAGTATTGGCGGAAAATCTAGTACAACTATAAAAACTATTTCAATAATCGATGCCACGCCATTTTCGTCATCGCTGTCGATGGATAACAAGCTCCGTGAAAATGCCCTTATGCGCTTTTTTTGGATGTAAAAAATGTTATATTTCGTCTAGTTTACAAAAAGATGAAATACCATTTCAGATGTAAGTACAGTTTTACTTTATTTACCATTACTTTCGTAATAAAAGATTTAACCTAAATCGAAAATCAAGCTTCGTTTACAGAATCGATTCAAAGACAATCGTTTCCTTTCTGACGGGCAGTAACAATTTGACGTTTGACACTTCTCCATATTTAATGCGCTTAAGGATTGCTGTCTTCTATATTTTGTTTGAAAATACAATCAAAAATGATCCTTGGCTTTTTTGTTTGACATTTCCAAAGACTGCATCCAATAATGAACCATATGTTAACACGTGTACAGTCGACTATCTATTGCTCCATTTAGTGTTATGAAGTATAAAAATAATATGTCAAATATGTTTGGTGTTTTCAAGTCAAAGGTACATCTTTGTCGGTTGTCAATAAAGCGTTGCTGCCATAAAAATTCATTTAGAAATAAACTGTATTAACAACCGACAATGATGTACCTTTGACTTGAAAACTACACATGCGTGCTACCTCGCCCCCCTCAGATTTTGGCAGACTTTTTTGTTTGGAAAGATGAGGCGAAGCGTACTCCATTTATAGAGCTTTATGCGTACGAATAACCACAAAAATAAATGACATTACGATGTCATGTCTAAATTGACACACGATTGGTTAAATGATAAGACAAGTAAGGATGAATTGTGTATAGTTGTAGCAACCTTCACCTTTTGTTTAATACCACGACGGTGGCAAACAAGCATACGGCCCGCCTGATGATAAGCAGCTACCGTAGCCTATGGACGCCTGCAACTCCAGAACCACAGTGTCACATGCGCGTTGCCGACCTTTTATAAAAAGGAGGATTCACTGTGTTGACGGCTAAAGGAACAAGGGCGTCCCTCATCATCAACACACTTGGTACCTAAACGTCTTTTCACAACACGGAAAAGAAAGGTTTGGTTTTTGTCTAGATATAACGTTATCGCAAAACAACAAAACGCTGCAACCCTTTGACTTCAACTCAAATATACTCATCTTTTGTTTCTGTATCTAATGCCCCTTATCTACGTGTAGAAAGCTTTTTGCTCTGTGAAGTGTACTATCTGTTCTTTTACGCTGTTGCGGCCATTCATACGTGGGCTTTCCTGACATTTGCACGTCCTGTTTGTTACCTTTATTTTTAAGATGTGGTTGCATGGGCATGAGATCTACAAATAGTAGTATAAGAAAATTACACACACACAGCATTACACAATGACAGCAGAAATTAAAGATGGGAGTTCAAAAATGGTGCTTAGCTTTTGAGGATTGAGTGTCTGTTTTTAGTGAGCTTAGACGATGACGATGTGCACAACAAATTAAATATAATATATCCAAATAATAAACAATAATACAATAAACATATTTAAGTTGTATACTAGTATTATGTATGATAATAAAATAAAAAGATATAGATTACTGGATAGGTATATACAATGATTTTAATAAACGTCCAAATAATTTTTAAATAACAATATGCAAACATGACCATAACATTGATTTCAATAGACACGGTGTCGCTTAAAAGCTATTGATTTTCCCCCCATATACGGCCAGGAAAAGTTAATGAAATAAAATATACTAGTAGTCCGCCTCGAACTCAGAACTTGCGATTTCCTTGCAAACGAGATGACCAATATAAGAAGACCCTTATGATGATTTTTTCGCGCCTTCTAGCTGCATGACCCCTTGGTCGATCCTGCTCATATATGAACTCTCAAATTATATGTATATCTGCTACAACCCCGACAAATTTCATAAAGATCAGAAAAGCGTTACTAAAGTTATCGCGGAACAAACTCTCAAAATCAAAAAGCCATCGAAATGCCGAGACGTCCCAGTAGCCAGAAGTTGTTTGTAAGAACTTGCTTCGCTTACGCTCCGCTCGTTCGATTATAGTCACATCTATAGAGACTTCAGTATTTTTTATGGTAGCTCGGGCAATTGTTCTTAGAAAGATGGAGGCTAAGTGTAGGGTACACGGAAAGAACATGTCTAGTCACTTTGACAACATTTTGAGTTCTAGCGCTTTTAAAGTTTAGAACGATTCAAATAATCATACTATTTTCGAAACTAGATGGTTTTTACAAGTTAAAAAGTGGACTTACGTTAAAATTTACAGCTGAAACAGAAGTTGTTAATAATAGTTCATTTCAAGCTCTATATTTTGATACAAAAATCTCAATTTCCAAAAACAACCTATCCACCAGATGGTGGCACAGCGCAATGTGCAGCGCGCGCAAGCTAGTAGTTTATGTAACTGTTACGTAATAAGGGTCCTTAAAATACCAGTGTGGTTTTATGAAACGAGCCGCAGGCGAGTTTCATAATAAGATCACACGAGTGTTTTAAGGCCTAATTACGTACAGTTGCATACACTGCTTTATCTACACTCATATTTATATATATTAAATTAAGTGTTCGGAAACCATAGAATGACATGTTCTTTCCGTGTACCCTTCAAGTGAGGTCGGTCCTTTTATGTTTAAAATTATTAAATTAAAAATAGAAGCAATTAATGACGTTCTGATTAAAACCGTTGGTTGGTCAGAGCCAGCCAGCGCGGGTTTTAATGTCAAACGCCTAATAAAGGAAGCCACTTGTCGTCCTAATAAAGAGATTTATTAACGGTAGCCGACGGTTTCCCGGAAACTAAAATATTAATAGATCTGGTTAAGGCGGCGAATTCTTCGTATTTTGGTAAAACCTATTTTTATTCTTCATGTTGAGGTTAGTGTCTGTAGTTTTTTATAAATATATATTTACAAGCTTGTTTCAATTGTGAATGCTCATGTAAATTCTATAGGCACTTAATATCCTGTATGGAAGCGGTCGTGTGGCCGTAGGTAGTAGATATATATTTATTAATCCAAAATATAAACTATGTGTGTTCAACGTTTCATTTAAACATGTTAGCCGTAAATATATAACAAATACATAGGTAATACTAAAACATACATATTTATAATCGGCGATTGGAATTTTAGCAACAAAACATACCTCAAACTAATTAAAACTTAATGATTCGTGAGTCATCGAGAACTATAGTAAACTGTATACACTTCACTATAAAACATAAGGCTACCATTTTTGTTATTTCAAGTAGAAACTTTTTTTCAATTTAAACATTATATTTGTTTAAATTACGCGATCGTAATACTCGAAATCAAATGACAATAAACTCGAGAACAGTGTACTTAAGTAGATCCGCTCAAACCAATCTGCATGGAGTGCATCACCTCTGCACCTGTACCTGTGTCCCCGGCGTCTCGTTTCATCTGCGCTCCTTTGTAGCACTCAAATCACAACCACTGCGGAACGACTACAGAATCGGGGTAATACCGTCGCGAGATTGTAAACATTGCGAATATAATCATCACTTTGAAAGTTACTGAGAAAAATATGTATGTATATCTTGGTTGTTTTTGGCAATGTAAGAGCTGAGCAGTATGGTGTATTGCTTTTGAACTGAAGGTTGTAGGTTCGAGTGGTTCTTGACATATTAGAATGTACGAATTAATATATATGTAAGTGATTTTGGCTTCACATAAAAGTAGTTTGTGAATATCTAATGGTCTTTGATTAATTTGATACAGTTTAGGTACGAGCCCAGGGAACTACATCAATCTATCTCATATCATATTATTCGATTATTAGAAATAAAATCATATATTTGTTCTTAAACGTATATAATACAGAATAGAATAGACTAACTTGCGTCACTACCAGATTTCTTCAGATACCTACCGGCCTACCTAACTATTACATAAATGGCGTAATTTTGGCACTCGCTAAACTTCATACTGACTTTCCCTTTCAATAAATGAAGTCATTTGGATCGAATAGTGGCCTAGATTATGGTACTTTAACATTGTACGGATGTTTCCAACCCTACACCTAACGGTTGAATGGAATCGGACCGATATTCAAGGCTATAATGAAAAACTACTCAAAGATTTTTGTAGCTTCTTTAATTCTACTGTTTAATGTGTATGTTGTTAACTCAGTCCTACCTACCAGTAGTACCTACTGTCATTCAACCCATTCGAGTAATTCTTCAGCTGCATTTACCACTACACTAAGTACGATTTTCTCTCTCTGTTTAATATGCAGAATCGCGGCAACACGGGATGCGTAAAATTTTATAGCTTAAACAGTTAATTTTTTTGCTAATTACTTTTTACTGCATATTTTCTATATTTTAATGTAAACCAATCACGAATAATATCGGCGTGCGGATGTACGCAGGTACCTATACTCTGGAGCTGGACTATCGCGCCTAGTTACTTCTGCTACTATACATAGAGAAAACTATAAGTATACCTCACCATAGTATTAAACATTTTACCAAGAGCGACTCTTAGTTTCACTCAAGTATAGTTAGTGTATTTGGCTATACCGACGTAGTACGAGTAGTGTCACTTTAAACCGCTCCGTGTCAAACCGCTCACTTGTAACCGACATGGCGGCCGCTGACAGCAACCTATTCCAACTTAATGGAGCCTATTATTCCTCATCTCGGCTTGAGCTGTTATTATCATTGTTATAGCGTTCGCCTGAGATAACCATTTTAGTCGTGGTCTCTGAATGAACTTAGTTGTTACGGGATTCAATGCTGCGCTTTTAAAACGAAGCTATTTAGGTAACGATATTTTCATCATCACGATCGCTGTCATGATCTTTAAGCATTCCTCTCATGAAACAAGATATTTTTGTTAGGTAGTCGCCCAGCCCGGTTTCTGATAGCATGCAGAGTTCAGCTGAGGATTTCTCAAGTTCAAGTTCATTTATTTGGCTAAGTAACAAAGTACGTTACATTTAGCAAGTCATAATACATGCAATATCTATTGAGTACGATTATAACATAAATAGCTTAGCTGGAATGCATACAGTATTGTGTATCCGAAAACTCTGCGTCCTCAGGCTAGCGCAATTTAGAGTCGGGATTTCTGTCACCTTAGAATGTCTATTAGTAATTGATTATTACTAGCAGGGCTTTAAATCCGGTAAGTGGGTATGGTAAGCGCTAGTTGATGACAAAATTTGATGGCGTATAGGTGCAATGAAATGAGACTCACTAACGCTCAAGCGGTATGGTGGTCGGCAGGTCGACAGACGCTAATTAGCCATACGTTGATGTGCGCTTAGAGCATGCGATTCATTGCTGAGGCATCAGGTTGTCGAGATCACAATAATGTTAGCTCTCAAGTCGAATGCGCTGTAAGCGGCAGGAACACGGGTACAGCCTGTGAGAGGCTTACCCACGTCGCGTCCACCGCAGACTCTTAATACATCAAATTACCGTAACTTAGAGCAGCTTCGGCACTTACGGTTTAAACACAGACCAAGTAGCTTTCAACTTGTCTCTGTCCCTTGATAGACTGGAATCAAACGTCATTTTTAGGGTTCCGGAACCATTTTACTTGGAAACTATAAGACGTATCTTAATAAAATTTTGACATAAGGTGTATTTTGTATGCTGCTACCTTTTGGTATTAGTTTGCTTCGTATTCCATTGAAGGTACGGAACCCTCCATTATGCGTGGTCCGACACGTAATTGGCCAGTTTTTATAAGAAAACCATCCATTTCAGTATGTTTGACAAATAATTGACTTAGATTATTACATTTCTGTACTAATAGCGTCGGAGTGCATACAGATACTTTTTGATGAAAGAATCTGAAAACGGCAGCTGTCCCTAGAAGATGCTAGAATGCTCACAAACCGTAAAGTATTACCTTAGACATATTCTTGCCCTTGAAATCTATTAAAATTAAAAAAATGTTGTCAATAACAAAAACATCTTTTAGAATAAACTTTCACACTACGTACAGTCACGTCTGAATATATGGATATGTCGCAGGGAAATGATTAAAACAGAGATTTGAACAAATCTCTAAGGGATATGATCAAATCACGCAGGATGTTAAAATGGAGAATCCATATCATCATTTCCCTAGAAAAAATTTAGTCATTTCACCAAATCACTGACTCTGTTTAGTGGAAAGACAAAATCGGCCAATAAACGCGACACGCTTTTTCATTTCACTAGATTTGTTCAGGAATTTGACAAAATCCCTAACCACGACAGTAAATTGACCATAGGAACTCAAAAAGTCAACCAGATTTATCATTTTGCTGACGAAAGCAAGTACCGAGTACAATATTTTACTCTACAGTTAAGCGATTTCATCTAATCTCTGACTAGATTAAGTGAAACAGAGATTAAAACAGAGATTTGAACAAATATATAAGGGATATCTCTAATCTCTGCGGGATCAAATCACGCAGGATGTTAAAATAGAGAATCCATATCATAATTTCCCTAGAAAAATTTAGTCATTTCACAAAATCACTGACTCTGTTCAGTGGAAAGACAAAATCGGCCGGTGCGAAATTTGTGAATATCCAGTAAATATGTGGAAGTACTGTTAGAGAGGGCTCAGTCGTTAAATGCTAATTATGCCAAAAATAAAGCAATATTAGAGCTGAGAGGAAAAATGCGGCAAATTTTTTGAAAATATCGGCTGAAAAAATTAAAGAGACTTATCTGCACTAATTCAAAGAGTTGCTTAGAAAATCAAGCGTGCTGACGTCTCTAAGATAGACAGAGGTCCATTAGATGGAACTAATGTACCGCGGATTGTTTTAAATATTAAAAATAATCTGTACCAAATCGGCACATCTGTTGGCATCATAAAAGACTGGCTACCTAGAAACGCACTACAACCAACCACAACTTCCCTCTCAGCTCTAATATCTTTTTGGCATGAATGGCATTTAACGACTGAGCCATAACCTTCCTCTCCAATAGTACTTCCACATATTGCATGCACTGGATTTTCACAAATATCGCACCGACCGATTTTGTCTTTCCACTAAACAGAGTCTGTTATTTGGTGAAATAACTGAATTAATTTTTCTAGGGAAATGATGATATGGATTCTCCATTTTAACATCCTGCGTGATTTGATAATTTCCCTTAGAGATATGCTCAAATCTCTGTTTTAATATCTGTTTCACTTTATCTAGTCAGAGATTTGATCAAATCACTTAACTGTAAAGTAAAATTTTGTATTCGGTACTTCCTTTCGTCATCTATTCATCACTAAACCTAAACACTAAACTTCAGATATTTCATAAAATCACCACATACCATCTTCCAGTTGAGATTTAATCATTTAACTAAACTTGTTTAGCGAAATGATAAAACTAGTTGACTTTTTTGAGTTCGTTTCGTCAACTTACAGTCGTGGTAAGGGATTTTATCAAATTCCTAAACAAATCTAGTGAAATGAAAAAGCGTGTCGCGTTTATTGGCCGATTTTGTCTTTCCACTAAACAGAGTCAGTGATTTGGTGAAATGACTGAATTTTTCTAGCGAAATGATGATATGGATTCTCCATTTTAACATCCTGCGTGATTTGATCATATCCCTTAGAGATTTGTTCAAAACGCTGTTTTAATCATTTCCCTGCGACAGATACATTTAATGTAACAAAAATATGTAGCCACGACTCTATTACCAACTCATACTAAGGATACATGTTTTTGTCACATTAAATGTATCTATATTTTCAGACGTGACCAGTAACTACGCTGTGGCTCTATATCTATCGGCAGCAAATTACCGGAGTCGGTCGATTCCTATTAGTGTAAGTGGACAGGTAGAAGGACAATGCAACCAAGATAAGATTATCACAGTTAATACCGGCGGTTGGAAGCTAATAGGACTGGCTTTCACGGTGCAAGGAACAGGTAGCGTTGAGCGTTTTAAACAACCAATGGAGAATCTTCATTTTTTAGTTTTGCTGTGTTTTTTGCTTAATGAAAAGGGAATAATGATACAGCATACTCGTACAGGTGGCAGGACTTAAACAGATAAACGGCTTTTAATAGTATGAGATAATATCAAACAAAACTACTAATACTTAAAGAAAAAATTGCAATTCTCCGCAAATATGGATTGTTATCGATGGATTTTTTGTCAATGAACATCATAGGACTGTTATGCTTGTGAATGGTACATTTAGTAAGCATTCGATATAGTTTATTGTATACCTATTCACTAAATACACACATGCACAAGTCATTTATAAGGCGAACTTCAGGTAAACCTTACATAGCGATATAAAGTGCCTCACCGCGGCAGTGCAAACCTTACAAGTCACTGTGACCCACTTACATAGAGCTGGCTTGCAGTATAAGTTGGTTACCAGTGTCATGGTGAGTGTTGCACTTAGGGAATGCAACTGGTAAACGTTTTGTATGAAAATTACCCAGTACCTTTTTAAGTGCTAAGCTAAGCTACTTTTCTTAGAACTTCCATTGAGTAACAGGAGATGACATCCCTAAGAAATTCTTTGTCCCAAAAGTTGTAGTGAAAATCACTACAAGTCTATACTATCTTTGATTGTGTCATAGCTGTCAACAGCCAAACATGGCGTACAAAATTTGTTCTAGATGTCACATCTAGTAGAATACATAATAAATCAAAGAGAACCTCCTTAACAGTGTACCTCCACAAAGTTAAAATAAAATATTTATTTATACATTGTACGTTTCACTGCTAGCACAGGCTTCTCTTGCTCTTTCAGGAGAGGAATCGAGCTATAGTCTCCAAGCTTGCCCACAGCGGGTTGGGACTCCTGAGAATTTCTCTCATTGCGGATGTATGCAGGCTTTGAATGATGTTTTTCTTCGATAATTAAACATTATATCAATATCAAATAATGATACAATGGTCCTTTCATACTACACTGTTGTCCACGTTATCATCACAATACCGTTCATTAAGGATGTGAAGGCTCCATTTTATCTTGACGATAACCCCTGAACGATGTGTAAAGCGACCATTACTTTTGTGATTAGCCTATTTTAGTGTTCCATCGCTGAGCAAAGGCCTCTTCTCTTCTCCTCCGTTCAGTCCTGTTTAAAGTATTTTCCCGTCATTCCATAGAGAACGCGCCCAGGTCGTCCCGCCATTTTCTTTTCTGAGCCTTAACTCGGAAGTGTTTCATCAAACGTGAAATACCTGAGAAGTTTCTTTTTAGACTTCACCTCCAGCAGTTTCTTGTTTGTATTGGATTCCTCGCCTAAGATTTACTCATCTGCGTCTAATTGTGGCGAGAAAGATCAACAGAGGGATGTAAGTTGCAGCTGCGATTAATTACGAGCGAGGTAGTGTGGTTCGCGTTGTCTAGAGGTAGATGTGTCTGCTATGTTCTCCTACCTACACGTATTAATTTTCATATCCAAAAATGTTGCCTTATGCAAAATGATGACTTTTACAAAGATGGCCGCACTTCACTTATTTTCCCGGTGCATGTCAGTTTGCCTTTTATAAGGCTTAAAGCATTTACGAGTATATATATAGGCAGCCTATATATATATATATATATATATATATATATATATATATATATATATATATATATATATATATATATACATATATATATATATATACTATATATAGGCAGGCCGAGTCACGTCAGCCTTCGCAAAAATTTACATTGGTGTTAAGTGAACTTTTGAATATAGCCCTAAATTGGTACAAATCGAAATAACAAATCGCATATTTTTAATTAGGTCCGACAAACACTTCCGAACTCAACAACGGATTTTGAATTTCTTTCAAATTTAAACCCTTAAGTTTAAGGTTTAAAACGGAAGAACAAATATAGAAGTAGCTTTGTGCTGTAGGTTACCGATAATTATGATAATGGATTGAATTTGGTTCATGTAAGAGTGGTAAACAAACATATGCCTAATGATCTCGTGAGGGTTTGTGATGTGACCAATCATGTAGCAACTGACATTGCCTATTTCGTAACAGTTTACGTCAATTAAACAAATAGAAAAATAAATAAACGAACAAAGCGACGTGCAGATGTCGCTATTTCTTTTGGACACTACACTATAAACAAAAAATCTGTAAACTTATAAATTGTTCCAAAACAAAAGAAACTTGGAACCAATCATAATTTGTGGGGTTTAACCTCATCATGTTCCAATGTGTATAACTTATGGAAATATTAGCACACATGACACATTGCATTTCATATTAGGTATGTACTTACGCCGTTTCAAAATATACGTTACATTTCTGGCAGTAAGAGAGGACTTTAAATTTCCACTCTCTATGGGAAAGGTCTTCTTGTCGTTAATGCCAATTGAGCAATGGATAAAACCTTAACCTATTAAAGTATTAAATTCTAAAGTGAAACTTCCCACAATACGTCTTATACTATTATTATTTGTGTCAACTTTGCCGAAGTTCGCCGCTAGTTCGCAACTTCCTCAACTGGAGCAAAACTCGGCAACTGCAGTGTACGGCTGGCTGGTTTTTCTACTTAAACGCTTGCTAGATAATGTCTGCCACTTTGTTGTTTAACTTCATTAAATTGCAATACAGTTTTTATTTGTTTGAGAGTTTTGTTTCTTTTTTTTGATTTATTACTTAACCGTTAATGTATAAACTCGGTTTTATTTCCCGCAGCGACGGCTCACAGTGTCGCATGTTTCACGCTGAATACCTCACCCGCAGCTGCTGAGTGCTGACTGAATC
This sequence comes from Pammene aurita, assembly GCA_947086415.1. Lineage (NCBI taxonomy): Eukaryota > Metazoa > Arthropoda > Insecta > Lepidoptera > Tortricidae > Pammene > Pammene aurita. The sequence goes on along the minus strand of OX352295.1, from coordinate 572,755 downwards.
GCATATCTGCTGCTGTCTGCCAAGAATTAAAATCTTGCCTTTGTTGTATTGGAATCAATGTTTCTAAAATACCACACATTTTCATTCAAGGGAGACATCGTATCGTATCTTATTCCAATGAGGTCTGATTTCCTCTCACGGTTTACGCGTGAAAGACTACGGCATAAGTTAAAAACTTCGAAATAAACGCATTTTATGCTTCCATTTTACAGACGAGTAAGTAACTTATCACTGCGTACGCAAACACTCCAACAAGTCACAAACTAAACAAAAGACTTCTCATTTATTGAGACGACGCCGATCTGCACGTATTTATACTTCATCTAGGGATGTCACTAATATTCGTATTTGCATTTGTATAATACCATTATAAGACGAATATTTGCGTCATATTTAATACTGGTATCGACATTCGCATTTGCATCAGAGGCTATTTTGATATTTTTAATGTTTACAGAACGCATTATGTTTTGACCGCCGGTCCTGGTCATATGCTTGCGCATACATGGGACACACTAATGATAATATTACTTGACTTATTTTGACCAAATAATATACTCATCCAATATAATTTTTATGTATTTTTGAACAACGGAAACAAAAAATTATGGCAACGATCGATAGAGGTTCTTAAATTATTTCGTTACTTTCCTAATAGGTATTCGCATTTGCATTCTAAATATTCGCGTTCGCAAATGTTAGACAAACCTGACAACCCTAATGTCATGTCATTCCGTGTACAATTGTACACGATGCAACAGTACACATAGATAGCGTTACGACGTAAGTGCCGGTCGCAATAAGGTCCCCGTTTTTATGAAGCGACAATCGGCAGTTAGAGTCGCGTGTTGTTTTCAGTTTGTGCTTCAGAAAATTCCGATCTGATAAAATAAAATAATATTTTCGCTTTTAGGATACTGTTTCGTTTATTTTTAAAGATTAATTCAACGTATTTATTATTGGAGAGAGATCAATTAATAAATAGAAAATGTTAAATTAGGAATAGCAAGTTCGTTTTAATTTTAAGTGCTTAAAAATAAACGACTCCCACACAAAACAAGAAGTATGGCACGTTTAAGCATGTTTTTTTAACGTAGAGGTAAGTCTAAACAAATTAGGTTGAAAACACGTACTGCATCCAATTTACATAGGTACCTACATACGTAGGTAATGCACTGACCTCTGCATTGTTTCAGATGGCTGCCTTTTATTGGTTAAATAATTACTACTTACTTAATAGAACTTCATTAATTAGAATTTATCTCTTAAATTCTATTCAACTTCTTTTGTAAAAACAAAGGCCAAGTCAATGAATAAGGGCGGTCTTTTTCATTATTTTATTAGCGATTGAGCATTGTTTGATGATCCCGTGTTCATGTCCAGTGATCCGATATTTGTGACGAACGGAAACAACGGGGAATTGGAAGATTGACTTACACGGTCCGAATGACGATCCTTGTTAAAGAGAGTTGTGAAATACAACGCAATCAATTACAAGACAGAAAGATAATGAAAATGAAATAATGGGCTTTTGTTTCAAATAGGTATGTCATCTTAATGAAGGAATGATGAATGAATGAAAAATTAATTAAATTGCCTTCAGGGCAAAAAACATTTAACGCCGGAACTTGACGAGTACAAATCAATATTTTTTTACTTAAGTATTCGTAGTGGTAACTACGAGTAAGTACTTATGAAATTCAAGGCAAGATAAACTTTTAACAATACATGTGAGTGTCCGGAAGGTCTGTAATTTTATAAAATTAGATTAAATTTGGCGTTTAGATAATGTTTAAGAAAACATATTAACGTTTAACACAAACAAAACTAAGTGCAGAACAATTCAAATAGTATCTTTTTACCCTGGAGATATTTTACTTATTATGTATATTTTACTTCTATATATAGTACTTTTGGTACACGTCAAGAAATGTAAAGTTAGAAAGCAATCTCAACGTTCTGACCACAAGACGAATCAAGTTTAATTGTTTTGATTCCACCCACTCAAATTTCCCCCACGTTAAAAAGTTCCCGTATCAGAAATATGTGAAGTGTTAACTGTTTAACCGACGACCCACACCTTCTGGCAAACCTATAAAGACACGGCCCGAACCGCAACTTAGTTTCTCAATGAGGCTAATGTCACAAAGGGTGGAGTATTTAAACTGTTCAAGTGTAGAACTTGGCCTAGCCACTTCGTTACACGGCCGAGTCTATTTATAGAGCTTTCAGAAAGTGCGTAACTGCTTAAAATATTTCAAAATATACACTGTCTAAATCTCTTATTGGTTCGATCATCTTTAGGTAGGTACTTGATATAAAAGCGACTTAAGCATTTTAGTTAAGACACGTTTAGGTGATTAGGGTGTCCTGAGGAATTAATACGAGTGGGTAATACTTTTTTCGGGTAGAATGAAGTATAGTTTTCACTATACGCTAGTGTTTTAACTATAACATCTTATAAAAAATAGGTACAAGTCTCCAGTAGTTCAATATAGAAATATTACTTGTATATTTACCGAGTTTTAACTATTAAAATAAATCTTAAAATAAATCTCACCGTACAAAGATATCCATCCATAATATCCATACCCACTCAACTACACATTCAAAACGTACGGATACCCACAAAATCAAACAGAACAAACCTATAATAATGACTTAGGGATATAAATGTTCCATCGGGGAACATTTCCATACATTTTACCTAAACCCCACTTGTACATTGTTGCAATATTGACGAACAGTCATCGAGTGGTGTGTCAACAATGACGTTTGCGGACGCAAACACTGTTTATTTGGCTATTAGTGGAGTGCTGTTCGCTTCTAGTTGTCGAAAACGTACTGAAATAGGTATAGATACTCATAGTATTGTTTTCTGGCCGGTGACTAAGATTGCCGTGTGTTGACAACGAGGGAGCCTCTTGCCCCTTTAGCCATCAAAACAGTGAATTCTCCTTTATATTACGGGTCGGCAGCGCGCATCTTGACACCTCCAGAGCTGCAGGCGTCCATACGCTACGGTAGCTACTTACCATCAGGCGGGCCATATGCATATATATGCGTATGTACAGGTATAACCTAAATGATATAACATCTAAAACCGTTTGAAATATCGACGTCACTTTTACAGAAGCCTATAAAAAAGCGATCAATTACCCGCGGGGCGGCGGATCGATAATGCGTATAAATAGCCATCCGATGACCCGCGGCCATTGCGGCAAGGATCAATCTTTCCCGGCCTTAATACGTGTTTAGTAAACGCAAAAAAATTTATTTTTATTAAGTCCAATAATTATGAAAATAAAACAACTAAAAACGGATTATATCGCGTGTACTGAGCTTAAATTACATCCCGACGTTTCGAACACTTTACAGCGTTCGTGGTCAACGGGTCGACCCGACCACGAACGCTGTAAAGTGTTCGAAACGTCGGGATGTAATTTAAGCTCAGTACACGCGATATAATCCCATATATGAATTGCTTTATACGCTTCAACATATTTGATGGCAAGGAATTAGATCGGCTCCCTGCCGACACTGGCTCACTGAGTAGCTACGGACCTAATCCGTTTTTAGTTGTTTTATTTCATGAATAACTATCGCGGCAACCGAAGACAATATTAAGTCTAATAATTGTTTTAACTGAAGTCATATGATTGACAAGAAACTCCGATAGCAGCATCATACCTACTTACTTACGTACTTCACTGGCTCAGTGACCCAGAACCGATCTTGGCCTCTGACACAAGAGAACGCCACTCTGCCCTCTTGCAGAATAGGTTACTTAGGACGAAGTTGTTATACAAGATCCTTTGTATAACTCTTCGTCCAACCTTAATATGTTAAGACAGCGCGTTTTTAGAGCACCTATTTCTAGTGTTCCTCGAGCCCATAGCAGGTTCGGTAGACGTTTTAAATCATTTATCTTTCCTTGTATATATATAATGGTATTCTTAAGGGCTGTGACATCAAGCACTGCAACCTCTCGAAGGCAAAAAGAATTAATTTACAGCCGACAGTTCTTACAGCCCCTTACAGAGAGACCGAGGATTTACTCTCTCGAAGTCGGTGGTTAAAGCTTTTTAACTACAGTCGACTACACACTCTACACACAGTCTTATTATCCTAATTTTACTTCTAGAGCTTCTCTTTCCCATATCTCACTTTACATACTTACACTTAATTTAAATCACGCCCTTACACACTACTTTCTACACACATAAATAGTACATGAACTTACGGAACATAATACGATTCTCTTAGTTATAGAATAACCCATTTCATATCTGATTAATATTAATTTAATTTAATTATTTAAATAGCTATTCGTCTGCATGAATTTTTGATTTCATAAGCCGCTATGTTTTTTTGGTAATCGATCTAATATTTTTGACTTCCACGACATATGCTTTGCCTAGTTTGGGAGTTGCTAATAAACTGTTAACTCTACATTTAAAAAATATTCTCTTGGTCAATAAAACATTTTTACTTTTACTTACTATTTCTTTAGAATCTCTTTGTTCGCGTTAAGTTTGAAACTATATTCAAATCAGTAAAAAGTCGAGCAAATCACCCCACTTTGGCTAACCATCAACTTTGCGCGCAAGGTGTACCTTGTGTACTAAGTTTTTATGATCAGACTGAACCTTTAGCCACTATGGACAGCTGTTGTAGCTATCAGTCCTCGACAACTTTACAAATTAAGCTGTTCAATACTAGCACTAGTCGTTTAAGAGATTCATAAAAATGTATCTTACTTTTACCAATAAATTCTGTATTCTGTATTTTAAGGTGGAGGTTATAAGCGGAGCAGCGCAAGGATTAATATACTTATATTAATAACTAGCTTTTTCCCGCGGCTTCGCCCGCGTACTAAAAGTACTAAAATAGGAGGTTCTCAGTTAGACTCGTATGTTTGTATGTAGGAATGTATGTTTGTCCGCGATCATCTTGCGTTTCGCTGAACTGATTTAGAAGCGGTTTTCGGAAAAGTATTCGTTACATTCTGGAGGTTTCGGTATACCACGTTTTGAAGACGGCGGTTCCCTCATTTTTTATTTTAAATAAATTATTGCAATAATTGTTTAATTGTTACGCCATCAACGACTTACTACTGAGAGATTATGATTAATACAGATTTCTACTCTTGAATAGAAGCTTTTCCCCGCGACTTCATTTGCGTGGAATTAGTAATCCACCCTCCTTTTTACCCGCTTAAGGAATGACTTCTGGGATAACAACTATTATATATCCTTCCCCAGAACGCAAAATATCTCCATACCAAATCATCTAAATCGGTTCAACGGTTATTAATTTCCCATACAAACTTTCAACCCCCGTTTCACCCCCTAGAGGGTTGATTTTCGAGATAAAAACTATCCTATATTGTTTACCGCGACTCAATCTATATAATATGTACCAAATTTCATTTCAATCGTCTGTTCAGCGGTTAATAATTCGCCATACAAACTACCAACATGTTTTCTACCCCTCTAAGATTGATTTTCGGCTTAAAAAATATTCTATATTGTTTCCTGGGACTCAAACTATATCCACAACAAAATTATCTAAATCGGTTCGCGGTAAAAAAATCTCCATACAAACCTCCAACCCCCATTTCACCCCCTTAAAGATCGATTTTCGAGATAAAAACTGTCCCATGTCGTTTCCCGGTACACAAACTATCTCTATACCAAGTTTCATCTAAATTGGTTCAACGTTTATAAATTCCCCATACAAACTATCAACCCCCATTTCACCCCCTTAAGTGTTGATTTCGTAATCAGCGACCCGATAAACCATAGAAACAATACCCATGTTGATATTTAAATTTTGTCACCACATTTCCCCCTTATGGGTTGAATTCTCAAAAAAGCTGAAACACTTGTTTTCTCATTTATCGTTAGGAATACTCCTGTAAAGTTTCGAATAAAATAGTTGAACTAATCTCGTTTCCCATACAAACTTTGAACCCCATTTCCCCCCTTAGGAGGTAAATTTTTAAAAATAATTTCTAAGTGCATCCTTATGCCTTATAAGGAACCTACGTACCACATTTGGAATCTCTAGAACCAGCGGTTTGGGCTGTGCGTTGATATGTCAGTCAGTTTCTTCTTTTATATATTTAGAAGAAGATTGCAATTTTGCACAAATATTTTCAAGAATTTTTATGTCCACAATATTAAATTTCAAAATCGATGCCATTTTCTTAATTAACGTCCCAAAAAATCACAAAAACGACACCCATATGGATATTTAGACATTTCAACCCCATTGTACCCTAACAGGGGAGATGGTATTTCACGTCCGCCACGTCGGATTTTAAAATCGTTGTTGTTTTCGTAATCAACGACCCGATAAACCATAGAAATAATACCCATGTTGATTTTCAGACTTTTTGACCACATTTCCCCCTTTTAGGGGTTGAATTCTCAAAAAACCTGCAACACGTATTTACTCATTTATTGTTAGGAATACTTCTGTGAAGTTCCGAATAAAATAGACTAACTAATCTTGTTTCCCCATATAAATTTTGCACCCCCATTTCACCCCCTTAGGGGATGAATTTTGAAAAATCCTTTCTTAGCGCACCCCTAGACCTTATAAGGAACCTACTCGCCAAATTTGGAATCTCTAGAACCAGCGGTTTGGACTGTGCGTTGATAGATCACTATGTCAGTCAGTCAGTCAGTCAGTCACCTTTGAGTTATATATATACCTATTCTTTGAGTTTCGCAATATCAACAAATAAACACATTTTAAACATACAAGGTGTAAATAAAATAGTGGTAATCCTTTTAAGGGCATGATTTTAATTATGCAAAACTAAGAAAAAAAATTTTTGTGTGTGGACGGTTGGCTGGGACGACGTCTCCCATATAATTTTTTTTTTTTGCTTAAAAAAATTTTTCTCCTACTTTTTTCTTAGTCACCAATTATGCCCTTAAACGGGCGACCAGTTGTTACACTCTGTATAAGCTATAATAAATATTTAAAAATTGTATTTGAATGTTTTTGCAGATGCGTTGGTGTGTGGCGGCGCTGTGGCTGTGGGCGTTGGCGACTACGCTGCTGTCTACCTTGGCGGCAGCCGCTCCTGATGCCCATCCCGATACGCAGGTCAGCAGGAAACAACTTCCTATTGTCCAGTCAAACCAACGCGCCGATCATAGACATAAACAAAAAGGAAGATGAGTGACGTTCATAGTAAATAAACTGCATTGTGATCCAGCACCTACACACTTGTAAAATGCTACACACCGCTATAATGTATGTGCATCATGGGCAAAAGAGATATACCAATATAGTTAACACGGGTATGCAAGAGAGACCTCCATATTTTGCGCATTGCACAAAGTGTGACTGAGAGACTCTGCCACAAGACTAATTCAATATAGGTCCCGGAACCTATATTTGGTGGCACACAATCGAGCGTCTGGTACCATATCTCCCTTTTACTATAAATCAATGGCGCCGATACGGCAATAAAACAAAGCAAGAACGCTGTGCCGTGAAGCGATAAAGGATAGCGAGAGCGAGCGAGACGTCTAGTTTAATGAATAAGTTTCAACTCAACTCAATCGGCACGTTGGTTATGGCCCTACTATGTATAACAATTGCGGAATTATGAAAAAAGTATTCACCTTGATATTCAGGCCGCGAGTCTTATTAAAGGCAATATTTTTATTTTATTTAACAAGAGCGCCTGGTAGCCTGGCGGTAAGACGTTCGACTTCCAATCCGGAGGTCTCGGGTTCAAACCCCGGCTTGTAACACTGAGTTTTTCGGAACTTATGTACAGAATATCATATGATATTTACCAGTCGCTTTTCGGTAAAGGAAAACATCGTAAGGAAACCGGACCTAATCCCGATAAGGCCTAGTTTCCCCTCTGGGATGGAACGTCAGATGGCAGTCGCTTTCGTAAAAACTAGTGCCTACGCCAATTCATGGGATTAGGTTGTTAAGCGGACCCCAAGCCGGGACAAACGCTGAACACTGAAGGAAGATGAGTAGATTTTTATTTTATTTAACGTATATTATATATTACCTACATACTACTATATTACCTATACATTAACTTATATATGTACGTCGCACTGATGAGCACGGTTCCTCCCATGATCAAGAGGAATGGGCCATAGCCCCCAGTGGCTCAAATCGGGTTGAAGACATTTCATACATAAGTTCTGAATCTATCAAACTCATCAGTTATATTAATGGGCGGCTGACGGATGAAAATTACGTCAAAATAATGTCGAACGATATCCATAATATGGATATGACTACATATTATTTAAAGAAAAGAGAACATCATTGCAAAAAAGTTAAATAATTTTATTGTTGTAGCCAATAATGTTTTTTCCAATTAGGTATTTTCAGTACATTCATTTGAAATTTGAATTCACTTAACTTCACCACCTGTAAGAGTGTATAGTTATACAAAGTTGCATATTTTTTTCAACATTAATAATACTCGAAATTTAATAAAAGTCTTATCCATATTATGCCTTCCTCACCATTTTGCATCCGTCAGCCGCCATTTAGACTTATAATTATAAACAGCATCTAAAAATAAGTGATACAATTAATTCAGAAATGTCCTTTCTAAGTAGCTTTAAAAAGAGTGAGTGGTATCTAATAAAACCCATCACAGCCTTTTATCAATAGACAGGAAATGGATTGATCTGATTACAATGAAACGTCTTTGATTTACCGTTGCGAATACTGATTAAATTAATTGGAGACTGGAATCTCGGATTGAAGTGTGTTAATTATAGACTTTTGTCTATACTCTATAATATTAGAGGAATTTAAAATAAACTTACGGAACATATGATGCCATAGACGTATCTCAAAGTCAAATTAACGTATGGTTTTTTATAAATTAAAGAGGTTTTTGCGATATACATCAATGACTACTGTGTGCAATAATGAGTGAGTTATTAAAAAGAATTCTCCAGATTTACCTATAAATACCCTTTGGTCCCTGTATAGTTTTACTAAAGTATAAACGAGCTATGGCCTCGCTCGTTCTAGACGGAGAGCTGGCCACGTCAGATATGACACAATAATGAGAGCAAAGAAACCCGTCTAGTTAGTTTGCTATACTACATATGCTTATTTCTAGATCCGGACATCTGGCAGCTGTAAAGTGGTGGAGGTCAAAGAATGCAAATAACTTGAAGAAAACAAATTCTAGAGTTCTGGGTTTGATGCAATATTATGGGAAATTATGTAATTAATTAGATTATATCACATCCAGAAGTTTCTGTTGGGGGAAAGTAGTGCCAAATGATGTATAATGCAAAATTTAGTTAGTCGCCTACTGTTATTGTTTCCGCAATAATAGACAATGGTATTTAATCTAATGTTGTAATATAGGCCCTGTCCTGGCCGTCTTTACCTATCTTGGTATTACTTTTTTCCAACTTAAAAACTTTGTTGGTCTGTCACTCTGACCTCCACCCATTGAAAGCTGCCAGATGCCCGGATCTTGCAATAATGACGGTAAAGCAGTCTAACTAGACAGGTTTCATTGCTCTCATGATTGTGTCATATCTGACGTGGCCAGCTCTTAGACCATTCCTAGAATCCTTCACGAGCTCAGTTTCGATAAACACGATGGCGCAAAGTAACAACTTTACAGGTTTGAATAACAAACAAAATAACTATTATGTTCTCGGGTTTATATTCTCATCGTTATGTTAACAAATGTGTTTCAAAGTACTTTAAGTTATACAAAATTACACATATCAGGTATTGTGTATTTATATTGAAAACAAGTCACTCGCGTTTTTAACGCCTAATAAATACTACTAATGCTACAAATTATGTGTCCATATCTAAAGGGATCTTGTGCTCGATTTTGAATTAAGCATGGATCCCAAATCTACGTTAAATATGCTACCTAACAGATCAAAAAAAAATACCCCAAACAAAAATGAGCATAAGGGCTCTTTAGGTATGGAACGCCACATTTGTAAAAAAATGCGCTCTGTGATGCAAGACATCATTAGAGGTGAAAGCGTTACTATAAAATTTAGAATTAGTAGAAGCCGACTAAATGCTTGCCTTGTGCTACATTCTACCACGCTTGAATAATGGACGTTTATTGATTAGAACTACTGCAGCAGCTTAAATATGCGTTTCCGATTGGACTATTATGGTATGTTTATTTGATAAAAATGCAATATTCAATGTATTCGTACTACTAAATATAACGAACACCTTACTCTTGATATACCTATGAAGTAATATGTTACATTTTGTTGCAACTTTATCAATGAAGTTAGAATAAATCAATTTAATTTTCCAGCCAACATCAAATTTTCGGCAATAGGTGTCACAGCGCCATCAAACCAGTTTATATTTTTTAAATATGTTTTGTAAAACGCAATGCCTTGGTAGAGTTGGTAGCGACTATAATGTTGCGTAACTTATTTGAATAATAAAATAAAAATTGGTAGTTGAACGGTAGTCTGTTAGTCTGTACTGCGTGCATGAAGTGATATGATTTAGGTTAAAACAGGTTAAAAAGCACTGCACGAGGTTTTAACCTATATACTATACAGTTATAATTCGTCAGTTCTTTCAGTATCCGCCACCACAGGACCGTAAAAAATACTTTTGAGGGTTGTTTCCGTAATGGCTTAATTGCAAGGCTGGGAGCCTATTCGACTTGTCAGATTAACAGCTGTCTCGTGGCTGTGATTTGAATATTTAAAAAATAAGTACATTTTTCTCGCACTTAGTTTTTGGCAGTCTGTCAGTTCAACATAATTTATGTCAGAAAGGGATTTATATGGGTCGATCAAATAATACTAGGGATACACAATCAGCCCAAAAAAATGGCCTCACAACAGTACCGCAAGAACGACTCGTGCGGTACTTCTCTGACAGTCTTATTACGGTATAAGACTGGCCGGTTACAAATTTTCACAAGACATATTTTCAGTCAATCTTGTTTGATGTACCACCTTTACATTTTTGCTTGAAGGGCCTAAATGTAATATTCAAATCGCCCGTTGTTACCTATACCTGAAGTTATTTCTTTGTGTATGTCTGTACTTAAACTCGTACAGATGTGCAATTAATAGTACTTATTATTATTTCGAAATGACAGAGACAATGTGCCGAGAGACATTGAGCAGTATACTATCTTTAAAATCTCATTTTGTTAAGATAAAATTGCATCTTAATAAGTAATTATTCTGATACCAAATGGCACCAAAATATTTGCGTATTGTAACGCAAAGTAATCTCATTTGAATATCTTTTTGACGTGAACTTAATAACGAAAGTCACAACAAAAAAATCCAAATGTTACTTTATATAAATCCAATTTTGTTCAATATCATGACAAAATTAATCCAAGATCAATAATAATTATATTCTTCGAATAGATCTCAATACCTATAATAACGGTTACAAATTAAAAAACTTTGTAAAACATAATGCTGTAAAATGATATCTGAATAGGTAAATATTAAATGACTAAGATCACTTGATAGAAATCTGCTTTCAAATAAATAAAGCCGCTTTTAAATCGGTTCTACCGTTTTAAGGCTACGGTGCCACAGACAGACACACCGATAGACAATATAGCGGCGAAACTTATAACACCCCTCTTTTTGCGTTGGGGGTTAATGTAATTTTTAATTGAGATATAACGCTACGTATGTACAGTCGCATCAGATATGTCGGAGTGGCAAATATCTGAACAACGCCTCTATTGTCGAGGCGATAAAGTGCATGGTCAGATCTATTTGAGTACCTAGGCCGCTCCGATATATTTGATAGCGACTGTACGTGTGCTACGCCGTACCTATGCGCGTAACTCGTAGCAGAAATAAAAATGTTTTAAGAATAAACTGGAGATGTATTCTAATTTTTTAATACATAAACATTAATATTCCATTAATTTATCACACCAAATAATTAATTCTACATTACTAGACCGCCTATTCAACCCTTTACCAGGCCGCGAAGAACAATAAGCGTGTCTTAAACTAGAATTTATAATTGTACGGAGTACTACGGAGTGACTTGACAAGTCAACAAACACAGATGTTGCCGCAATTCGGCGAATGCTGTTCTAATCGATATTTTTATTAATTTATTAAGAGTTCTACAAACGCCGCGACTTATTGGTTGCGATATTGTCGCTGCAACTTGATTAAGGCTTAAAGGCTGAAGAATGCTGCAACATGAGGTGGAAAATACGTTACTTTTACGGAATGACTATTACTTGTTGATAAAACTATGCGGTACACGACAAATTGAATTCAATTTATAACTTCTGTACATCCTATTGGAGACAATAATAACTTCTAAAGGCGGCTACTCACACACCTGCCGCAGGGTTAATACCGGGCGCATGGCTTAGAGAATTCAACCAACCGGAGCGGCCTTGACAGTCATTTTCTATACAAAAAAAATCTACCGATTTTTGCGGGGGAGGGGAACGTCAAATGTATGGCAATTCGTACAAATAGCCACGTCAGATAAACGTCAGTCCCTACAATAAATATTACCACTGGTCATATGTTTTCGGCAGAGAGGAAAGCCTGTCAATGGCTGCTCCGGGTAGTTAAATTCTCCAAGCGCACGGCGGTCGGGCCAATATTGGGATTCCTACAACCCCTACAAATTTCATAAAGATTAGAAAAAACGTTACTACAGTTACCGCAGAACAACTATTCAAAATAAAAAAGCCATCGAAATGCAGCGATGTCCAGGTAGCCAGCTGACAGTTCCGTTTCATCCAAAGCTGTCTATAACTTCACTTCGCTTGGGCTCCGCTTGTTCGACGATATAGAAAAATATATGATATTTTGTATAACATAACTATACGATTTATCAGCGGCAACGTATCTCAAAACTTTTGTCTAATTTGAATATTGTAGCATTTAAGGCTGTTACATGATAATTAAATTTCCTAACGTTTATGGATCCTTTAAATGGAATCGTATTGATAGTGTTTACAATTTTCGATATTTTTTATCGACATATACTCCTGCCTATTTTATTTTTGATATTCCAGGCAAGATTTTAACTGTCAGTCATGTGTCAAGTCACTTTTTATAATTAGAAATTCAAGTTTAATAAGTTCTTTATATATTTAGATTTGCAACCGTTTTGAACGTCTTGTACAAAATGTATTTATAAAAGTCGGATATGTTCCTGTAAACCAGAAAAAAAGTGGGATACGGTATTCCTATTGCCTGTCCGAGTAATGAACTGGCATATTCAATTTAGTGTTTGTTTATCGTATGGTGCCATGTCACTGGATATATTTATATAGGTATTTCTTCTCTCAGATAGTAGTAGTGGGAAAGCGGTTGATGAAGAAAATCCAGTGAGTGCTGCGAGGTGCAGCTGCCAATTTTAATTAATTAATTAATTTAGTGTAATTATATTCTTGATCAGGCAAAGGGTGATATGTCTCCCACATAGTATATTGTATATACTAGTCCGGTTCAACTCCAAATCTCATCAAACGGCTGCCAAAGATACATTATTGGATTTAGCTGTGTGCTGTGAATGAAGATCATGAAATCATATTTTCAGGGATTGATATAATGTTTTGTAGGAGATTTGGAGTTGACACCGGACTATGGTAAACGATATACTATCCCTTGACCTGGTAAAGGGTTAAGTTTCTTCGGTTTCACATTATACATACATTCTATTTGCGCTCAGTCTTAATCCTACATAACGAGGTCAATGGCCCACATGTCTATAACAATAAGCTTAAGAACTAGACTTAGTTTAAACCAGTGTCTAATCTCCGGAATCCAGAAACATCTAGAAGCTGGATCTTATGGCCGTTAAACGTTATTGCTTGGCTAATCTTGCTTTAGACCGATAGTGTTAACTGCATGAGCTATGTTTAATAACGTTGGTTACAGACTATATTCGACTTACGAGGATGACTAATAGTTATGACGCGTCTACCATAATTACCTATGTCGAGTATTCTTCTTGCTCTAAAGTCGATTAATGTGTTTGAACTACAACTTGAAGAACAAATCAAATTATTTTTAATACATATTTTGATTTGTTTATTTTAAGGAAACACCTATTTATAAACTTATATAGATGTCATATACAAAAGAAAAAGTGACCCAGGCCTCCGGTGCCTAGGGCTGGGCTCGAACCAGCGTCTTCTGCATTCGCGGCGAACGCCCTAACCACCGAATTTTCCTGTGTATATGCAATCTTTGTAAATGCTAAGGCGCATTTTGGCCAATCATCTAAGATACAACATTATGAGTTATAATAATACCTCCAATCGGAACTCTTAGGAGTTAGGAGGGTTGGAGGTGTTTGAACTAATGTAAATTCCAGGGGTATCAAATATGCTCCCTAGTTTTGTTTGAATCAAAAAAATACGAGTTTACACATTTTCCCCCACGTTGACGGAAATAAGTTAGTAACCACGTTAATTAAACCTAAATAGTTTGTGTAATTAACTAAGAAACATCGATACATGTGCCAAGAAACTCCAGGCTTGAAGTTAAGAATGTCGAAGCGATTAAAAGTTGAATCAACAGTAGGTAGTTATCGCGGGTAAGCAACAAAAGCGAAAAAGCGCTGAAAGCGATGCGGGTAAGGGTCCCGACTTCAGGTAGGGTGGAAGCGAGAGCGGGTACTCCTTTTATTACAAGTTATCTGTCAGCACTTTATGACAGACAGCATGGTTTTACATTAAGAACATTGACATTAACTACACGATACAAAAGTCATATGTAACTTGAAATAAGACAATTAAAAACGACTCAGTCGACCCGTTGACCACGAACGCTGTAAAGTGTTCGAAACGTCGGGATATAATTTAAGCTCAGTACACGCGATAAAATCCGTTTTTAACTGTCTTATTTCATGAATATCTATCGCGGCAACCGAAGACAATATCATATGTAACTTCATAAAATTTTACCTAATGGTAAATCTGTGGTACGTCGTACTATTTAAAATACACGTAGCTGCCGTCTTGATATATCTAATGTAGCAAAACAATATAAACTAACCCCCTTATTCATACACGTTTGTCAGGCCTCAATTAGTTAATTTATGTTTTGTCCTTATCTGTCACTTTGACAGTTGTGTATAACGGCTATTAGACATAGCAATTTGTAGGGCCCAACCTGTTGTATTGGGAGGTGTAATAGGAGGTTGGGCGCGTAGGGAGCTGAAAGAGGGTGAGGGAGAGGCAGGGTACACAACAGGTTGGGCCCTACAAATTGCCATGTCTAATAGCTGTTTTAGGTAGAAACAAAACATAAATTAACTAAATGAGGGGAGGATACCCGTTTGAGCTCAAGATGGTGACAGCGTGTATAGAATAGATTTTTGTTTTTTGCTCATTTACGTAGTTCAGTGTGTAATATTGATAGCTTATTGTGCGGTGACCTAACGAACAAGTGTGCAGCTAATGAAAAATTTGTCTCAAAACGGGCGTAACCTCCCTTTAGTTGAACAAACGGTTATCCAGGGTCTCGGCCACCCACGTGTTTGTAGGGAGGTTAGCACCTACAATCAGCAAGGCAACCGAACAACGTTGCTTTTATTTATATTACTATAGATTAATAAATTCAAAAGTATACACCTCGACATTGGCAGAATTCACCTCGCCTAAATCGGCGAGGAGTAAAAGCCATATATAAAAATAAAATAAAAACACTAAATGAGGCCTGAGAGGATTTCCGGCTTGCTCTAACCCGACGGTTGTGTCTTGAGAATATTTATTTTTTTAGTTTTTTGATATTTTTATAGATCAGTGTGTAATATTGATAGCTTATTGTACGGTGACCTAACAAACAAGTGTGCAGCTAATGAAGAATTAGTCTCAAAATGCGTAACCACTGTTTGGGTTAGACAACCTTTTGTCTTGGCCACGGCCGCCACGTGTTGTTTGTTGCTGCTATCTCCCTACAAAAACCAAGGCCTTTACCGTACAACGTCAAGCTCTAAAACCAAACTTTCAACCTTACTCTTGTCTCGCTACCTTGACACTAGCAAAATTGTCCCAATGGACAGAAGCCATTTAGTATTAAAAAACTGAACTGAATTGAGGCCTGAGAGATATTTATGAATGTATAAGGGGGTAACTATTAGCCATTCAAATATAATTTTAGCCTCCGAAACGAGAACATGCCTCCTGTCCGATTCTGCACAACTTGGCCGCGATTCGAAAAATAAACACTGTGTGTGTTTATTTTCCGAATCGCGGCCCTGGACAAACATAGCAATAAACTAAACTTATAAAGATGACATATACATAGGAAAAAGGGACCTAGGCCTCCGATGCGCAGGGCTGGGATCGAACCAGCGTCTTCTTCATTCGCGGCAGATGCCTTAACCACTTAGCCATCTGGGTCACAGCAGCACCGGTCGAATTTTCCCGTGTAAAATATTTATTAAAATAATGTATGTATGTATCACTTTATTGCACATAAACAAGTAGGTATAACATAGAAACAACAGTAACATATGTAAAATATATGCACAAAGGCGAGCTTATCCCTGATAGGGATCTCTTCCAGCCAACCCATGAGAAAATGAGAAAGGATTAAATACAAATGGTGAAAGATAAACTATGCACAAAATATACCAATAAAAAGTTCCAAAACGCATAATAATTTGTTTTGTTCTTCAGTTATAGCAATAAAATGTTCCCGCTGTCACCGAGCCGTACCCTATTCGCAACACAATCAACATTCCTAACCAACACTTTAATAGAATAACAAAACACGTAGTTTTACTCCCAGTACCCGCTCCAGCCACAACGACCCGGTCACGAGGCTTCCCCGCTTCGATTGACTTTTCTTTGTGTTTACTGGAAATATTTTACAGCTTTTGTTGGGTGAAATGAAAAGGTTTGAGACAATGCAAATTACAATGCAATTATGGTACTTATTTACAGGGTTAACAGGGCGTCTGTTTTCTTAATTGCGCTAATTAATATAAGTTATATCACATTACATTTGTATGTTACAAACAGTGGGGTTGTTCTAATTCTGATTTACGTCATCTAGGATTGCAAAAACGGCTGAGATATATTTATATAAATAATAATATATAATAAAAATCTAAATCATAGTTTTAGCTTTTGTTTCATGATTTATGACACATTAATATCAGTTACATAAGTACACATGGAGTTGGCATTTATAGTCTAGCACTCAGAATTGGCATGCAAATCATAACTGACAGTTGGAGTGGGCAAGTAGTGACTTAGCGACAGGATGACTCCTCCGGGACTAGCAAGATTGACATGGCGACATGTGTCGCGCGCTAAAAGGCTACCCGTCTTTCTGGCTATATTAGTTAACAACTTACCTGTACGTATGGCAGTAGCCATTAAATGATTACAACAGGTATCGTTTAATAGATTGATAGATACATTATTTAATACTGACTGCCAATGTTACAACAAAACATTGGTATACCTATATACCTAAGTAGTATAAATATATCTAAGTACGCTTACAAAATTAAAATTATGTACATGCTAAATCTAAAAATAAGTAAATATTTAATTAGTATATAGTTTAAGTCAGTATAGACAAGAGATTTTATATAAAATTGCGTCAAAGCCGACCTTTCTTGTGAACTACCGTCTGGCTTATGTATTATTCCACATACAAGGCCTGACTTCATAACTAAATTTCATATTATGAATGCCAACGCAACTAGGATGTGTGGCGGGATACAATGTACCTACATACTTACAACTTACAAATAATACAGAGGATTCCTCAACGTGCTTACGAACACGTACAGCCACAAAGCGTTTTTTGCATATTCTAACCCCCACCGATAATATAAGTACAATACATTGACGAGACTAAGACAATAATAGTTCTTTCATTACCAGGTGGACAGCGACGTAGAATTAACAGAAGAAGAAAAACGTGCTTGGCAGAGCCTGCACGGCGGCGGAGGCTGGGGCAAGAGAGGCTGGCAAGACCTCAACTCGGCATGGGGAAAAAGGGCCTGGCAGGACCTCAACTCAGCCTGGGGCAAGCGCGCCTGGCAAGACCTCAACTCCGCATGGGGAAAACGCGGCTGGCAAGATTTGAATTCCGCTTGGGGTAAACGCGGATGGCAAGACTTGAATTCGGCCTGGGGTAAACGCGCCTGGTCGGATATGAACCAGCCGTGGGGCAAGCGCGCGTGGCAAGACCTGAACTCGGCTTGGGGAAAGCGGGGCTGGCAAGATATGAGCTCGGCGTGGGGCAAGCGCGGCTGGCAGGACATGAGCTCGGCGTGGGGAAAGAGGGCACCGGTTAGTAAAATGAATTTACTAAAGCTTATTGTTTTTAGAACTTGACAAAGTCATGCGTTTGACATTCTTATTTCTGTCATTCGATTTTTCATTTTTAAACGTATTTAAAGATCAGAAGTAAAGTAAAGTAAATTGTTTATTAGAACCAGAGAATACCAAAAGGCCCCTAATCTACAAATGCGCGAGCCTTGTTGGTGAAATGATTAGGCACTTTTAGACTGCTTTAAAGATAAATTATGTTAGTGACATAAAATGACGTCTGCAGGAAAAGTGGGCGAACTTCCACGGCTCGTGGGGCAAACGATCAGGGCCCGAGACCGACTACGAAGACTTGGACATTGAGCAACTAGTACCGGTACAACAGGTAAATGATCAGATATTATCCCCCTAATAGCGGGTATTAAGGCCTACCGACAATTTTCTTGCTCAAGAAACGTACGAGATACGAGATCTCGATCCCTATTTATAATCAGATACATACTTTATATAACTCCATGATCACTCACATTCCACTTATTCAATATTTTCTTATATTTGCTTTGTGTAAATCATTGAGGACAGATTCCGGACAAGCCTTAAGAATCAGACTTTCGTCCTTCGTCCTATCATCCATCTTGAGTGCTTTATATTTTCACATGGCAGTAAAGTATGACTGCAGGAAATCTAAACCTACACAAGAGCTTTACGCAGACCTAAAGGAACTTATAAAATCGTTGCTCTAACGTTAACGTTTTCACAAAAGTTACTACTTTATAGATAATTTCATTAACAATAAACTCTTTTTGTCTGCTAGATTGACAACAGCGAACACGGCATGGAAGCGGAGAAGAAAGCCTGGTCGGCGCTGCACGGCGCGTGGGGCAAGCGGCCCGTCAAGCAGCCAATCACGAATAACGGTACGTGTCGCTTCTGCTTGATATCCCTACCCCTTTTACAAGCACTGTGTTAATAGATAGTAGTTAATTTAGTATATAGTCGTTCCCTCTAGGATGAAACGTCTATTCGATGGTGAACAGCTTAAACTCTAAACGGATGACCTAAACTACACCAACTGTACCCGTAACCGTATATATCCTGTGTAGATTAGTTAAGATCTCGAGCAGTGAATGACAATTTCGCGGTTGATCACACTGGTTTCGATCGCAACCGGATGGGTGAACGAGACAGCGCTATACACACGCAAAGCGCTATCTCGCTCGCACACCGTCATCGCATGCGGAAACCGCAGCAGTGTGACAGCCGCCTTAGTGATGAGGTCGTGTATGAAACCACAGAACCCGTGTAGGGCAAGCGAGATCATGGCTCGACTCGCTTTCTTCTGGCGTCTGGCATGTACAATTTAGATAGTACCTACTCTTAGTTCTGTAGCTTCTAAATACCCGATTCACACACTAGCCAACGTCCTCTAATCAAAGCTACTTACGCAGTTATGTTTTAAAACGGAGCCAGCGTTATTGTAATCTCATTCCACTGCATATTTATACCTGTGTCGGCTGTCTCATACTTATATATCAGGTCAATGTGTGGTTCAGACGTAAGAAAACCTACACTTGTCATTGTATCAATTAAATGTGTTGAGATTAAAATGTTACTTTCTAGTAGACCCCGTAGCTTCTATTAGGCCAGTATTTCCTCAACTTTTATCTCTCGTCCCTTTGTCTTCCGCACTTGAGTCGCATCTAATGATCTCCGACATGTGCCCTTCTTTGCTTTGATTTCCTTCAAAATGTATTAATCCTTATTTTTCCACTCGGAAGCTTCTCTAGATGAGTGAGCACGCTCTAACCAACCTTATTTACCAACACTCCAAGAGACTTGTGAATATTTGATTACTAATGATTAGTAACAAATTGGAAAAAATAATCCAAAAATGTGTTTAAATCATACTTAAAATATCTATATATTGTGACATAAAAAAAAGCTTTAATTCTTAAAATATATCACAGGATGGTCTGCTGTAACTTTAATGGGTCTTACTTTTTAATTTGGGACTCTAATGATTAGTTATTTATACTATTTGAAAAGAAATTTGCAGATTTTATTTCAAATCAAATTCTTAGATCTTCGATTTGACTTTATTTTGTAAATCAAAGTTTACACAATTTATCTTTAAGGCGATTACTTCATCCGATTGAATTGGGTTAAATTATAAAACCCTTTTTGCACATTATAAAAAAAACTCTTGTCATCAATTTATTTTTAAATTCTCAGTTTTCTTTTAGTTTTAATTTTGTACTTAGTTTTTAGCTTTAATTTTGTAGCTAGTTTTTGAATAGTTTTAGGTCATATTTCCTTATATTTGTAACTTTGTTAGTTAAGGTGTATTTTTTTGGTTTTAATTAAAGAGAGGATAGAAATATATTTTTATCTGGACGCAAGCAGAAAAACATTTTGAACTATAATGAGGCAAACATCCCGACAGGATTTTCCGGGTAATTTTAACGGCTGGGTGGAGTGGATGGCCTGCTATTTCGGTCACGGATGAGATTTGGACGCGCGTTCTCTTGCTTGTGAGCCTGCGAGTAGAAGTCTGGGCTAACCAGTATCGCGAGACCTCCAGATCTTTCTCAATATTTTTTTTTTATAATTTTATCCTTCAGTAGTTCACGTCTTTGCCATGTATTGCGAAATCTCTGGGTTAGTTTCCCTGTCACTCGCTACATAAACAATGCGGATTCAAATGCAACTAGAGAGAAAGAGAGCTAAAACAATAGTTTAATTTATCTCTTTTTTTCTAGCTATGACAATGTCCAACTATTTACAATTTTTTGGCTATACCACACAAAATAATAACGC
The DNA here is from genome assembly GCA_947086415.1 of Pammene aurita. Lineage (NCBI taxonomy): Eukaryota > Metazoa > Arthropoda > Insecta > Lepidoptera > Tortricidae > Pammene > Pammene aurita. The sequence goes on along the minus strand of OX352295.1, from coordinate 551,661 downwards.
ATACCAAACATATAATAATAATTTCATCCGATGTACGTATGATGCCGTAAACTTAAAAAACATAATCAATACATTAAAATCACAATCTATCCCCAACACAACTCCAACATCATCATCATCGTCATGATGATGATGTTGATGAGTTGAACACAACTCCAACAGTCAACGAATAATCAACCAATATTAGAGTTATATTGCAGTTGCATCGGAATAATTTTCAAGAAAATTCTGATTCAGACGTTTAGACTTTGTATTCTGAGTTCTGATTCAGACCTTTAGGTATTGCATACGTATTTTAAAGTTAGAATACTGTCCCCGGTTAGTTAACTTGAGCGATTACCTAGCCATCGACGGCGATCGTAATAACGCCCTTGATTCGATTTCCCGCGGGCCTGGCCGCTGCGGGATATTTAACGTCTTCGAAACGTACGTCATTTGGGGGCAGTTAGACGCGCCCGGGGCTCGGACTTAGGGGATCCGAGATTGTTACATTAAAATTCGAACATCGTTTGTCTCCATTTCAATCGGCCGTGCTTTATTAGTGACAGAGATGGAGATGAGTACATGTGGATTTTCGCTGAAAAAATTAAGACCCGTTTTGATTTGAAATTGCTTTTACCACGAATCCGGTTACTTATCACTTTTTGCATTTCGTTTCTACATTTCTTTACATATCAAGTTTTAAATTAAGAAGGGATATATGAGTAAAATACCAAGAAGTAAAACAAATTGAGTAAAATACAAAGTAGTAGAACAAATTTAAGTTGCTAAATTCGATTTCTCAAAGGGTCTAGCAGGCTAAGCTAACAAGAGCGGCCCCCGCAAGGGAATTGGTTGTAATTTAAGGTGCAGTAGTGGCAGGAACTAAGAACACTGTATGCGTAATATCAGCCTTCGATCTTCTTTTGTTTCAGACTTATTCACTAAAATATCAAAAAATCAAGGTCATTTTGAAACTGTTATTTTAGCTAAACCAAGCAAGCGAGAGTTACCAAATAAATTCATAATTAAGGAGCATAAAATGGGGTTCATAATGCACATTTTTACAGACATTCATATCCTTGAACTTGGATGAAAAATAATATAAAAAATTTTTTCGCTTCATTTTTTTGCCACTTTTCGCGGAGACACAACTATCAAAAAAATTACTTGATAAGCCAAGATTGTCAACTACGTATACATTTAAAAACATTTTGAAAAATCATGGTGCGTCGTGTCAAAAAAGAACATTTACTAACGTATGTTTACTATAGTGTATTGGCAAATGTGTAGAGCCCTTCTAAGGTAAGTCTGTAGTTGTCACACCACTGAAAGAGAGTTGATGGACACATTAGGTGGTGATTGACGTATGCAGACTTAGCTTAATCGCACTACATCTGTAGAAGAAATCGTAATGTCAGATTGTAAGTTTTTGATTTTGTCGTCAGCTGCAAATGAAATGGACATGCTATGCTACTTTGCTTTAGGTATTATTTTAAATGTGTTTTTCTTCTAATTTTTTATTCTATGCAAATAAGGAAAAAAGTGGGTACATAATAAGAATTGGCTGTAGGCACATTGACAAAAACATTTTTTATTACCATTTCATATCAACAAATAACTCAGTAGAGCAAACAGAACAGTATTTACGTCATTGATCAATGTCAATTAATCCATACTAATATTATAAATGGGAAGGTGTATGTGTGTGTTTGTTTGTTTGTCCGTATTTCACTGCAAAACGGGGCGAGGAATTGACGTGATTTTTTTAAGTGGAGATAGTTGAAGGGATGGAGAGTGACATAGGCTTATTTTTGTCTCTTTCTAACCCCCCACTTCCCTAAAATGGGGGGTGGAAGTTTGTATGGAGCATTCCGGGGGGCAATCAGGAAAGGGGAACCGTGTTACCCCGAATTTAACGCGAGCGAAGCCGCGGGCAAAAGCTAGTTATTTCATAAGGAACGAAAAAGGATGTTATACCTATATACTCAGACTGATTTGCCACTACTACTCTATTGAAATATGATATGAAATAGTAAACATACGTTCGTAAATGTTTTTTTTTGACATGACGCACCATGATTTTTCAAAATGTTTTTAAATGTGTACGTAGTTGACAATTGTGGCTTATCAAGTTTTTTTTTTTTGATAGTTGTGTCTCCGCGAAAAGTGGCAAAAAAATTAAGCGAAAAAAAACTTTATTTTTTTTCATCCAAGTTCAAAGACATGAATGTCTGTAAAAATATGCACTATGAACCTCATTTTATTCTCCTTAATTCTGAATTTATTTGGTTTCTCTCGCTTGCTTGGTTTAGCTAAAACAACAGTTTTAAAATTACCTTGATTTTTTGACATTTTCGTGAATAAGTCTGAAACGAAAGAAGATCGAAGGCTGATATTACGCATACAATGTTCTTAGGTCCTGCCACTACTGCACCTCAAATTACAACCAAATCCCTTGCGGGGGCCACTCTTGTTAGCTTAGCCTGCTAGACCCTTTCTTTCGATTTCGTAAATTGGTCTAGTACACGTCAGAAAATGGATACATTTAATTCGACAAAAATTGTGTGGTAAATTATCACATTCCAAACTATTTTTGCCATAGTTTCTTTTGACAGAATCATCAGATGGCATAATATCGTTTCGCATATTTTTAGTAACCTAACATATTATGCTAAATTAAAATTCGCCCAAATTACTACATGCGAAACAATTCATTTGGTAAACGTTGGTATTCTAAATAACTAAACATAATTAAAATTCCTGACCTACGGAGCACAGAACTTGGTCCTTGACAAAAGTTCAGAAATCCAACCTCAAAGTTTGTCAGCGGGCCATGGAGCGTAGTATACTCGGCGTAAAATTAACCGATCGCATTAAAAATACTATACTACTAAGACTAAGATAGCAGACGTAGCAGAAACAGCCGCTAAGCTGAAGTGGGACTGGGCGGGACACGTTTGTCGCATGCCGGACGATTTGTGGGCCAAAGTAACTACCAAATGGGTCCCACAAAACCGAATTAGAGGTCGCGGCAAACCTCGACGGCGATGGCGAGACGACCTTGACGCCTTCGATAAAAACTGGTGGGAGATGGCTCAAGACCGGGACACGTGGAAGGGAAGAAGGGAGGCCTTTGCCCAGCAGTGGGACACTCTTGGCTCGTATAAATAAATAAATTAATTAATTAATTAAAATCTTAAAAATTAAATTTTAATTTCTTTATTGCGAACTTTCTAGGTCCATGGTTTGGTTAGTAGGTACAGCTCAGTGACAACAAAAAAAGACAATTTAGGACAGGTGTTAGTAACAATCATTAATCATAACAAATATCAAAATAATACATTTACAAATCTAATAATGCGGTAAGTTGTTTGGGAAATTAAATTAGGCAAAAGGATTTTCACCGAAATGTCGGTATACCGTCAAAAACATGTTGCCACGACTCTGTTACAAAGCCGTTTAGTCTTGGCAGAGACTATAAATAATAAATACATGTTTTTGTCACATTAAGTGTATCCATATTTTCATATGTGACCTCTCAGCTAAAATCAAAGTTATTTTATCGAGCATTTAAACTTTTGAATTGAGTAGGTACTCATAAGGAATAAATGACGCCTGAGCTCGATTAACTCGTGCCGTTAGTAGCGGCATTAATTCCTGTTTTGCCGCTGTTTGGCAAACTTTTAAAGCAGGTTAATGGCAGGGTAAACTAAATATCCTACTATAAGTAAGTACCTATTCAAAATCCGCGTAACTCGGTCTAGCACTATCAGCAAAATTCAAAGTTATTTTATCAAGCATTTACACTTTTAAATTAAGTATTTATCCGCAATAAACTCCACATGAGCTCGATTAACTCCAACAAGCGGGTATTCATTCCATTGGCGCTGTGGCAAAGTTTTTAAGCAGATTAACATGGAACCATAACTTGCTGCAGCCCGCTTCGCCGGGACAGAGCGTTTCATTTAGCATTATGTAGCGGCATAAAGCGATCACAGGGCTGTCTACGATCCTCCGGACCTTTAAACACACACAATTAGTGAAATGCTCATACGCAACTTTGATATAAATCATTATATTAGGCAGGTTTACATTACTTGACATATTTTCATAATATTAGCGCACTATAAAAAAGGACTGACGGTTAACTATAAAAAAACATCATAAAAAACCTATCCCACAGTTTGATGATGCGCTATCCTTTACATAGTCAGCCAATGAAACATTATAGGTACCTACATGGATGGAAGTGAGATCTAAATGGGTGCCAAGTTCAATGGTCAGTCCTGAAATTTGTTTATAACAACATAAAAAATTATAACAACTCAAAATATAATTTATTTTTAAAACTTACGATAATATATTGAAGCCTAAACTTTGACTTGGCTAGTTCTCATATACGAATCATATTATAGCCTTCGCAAGTTCTAAAGCTGTAAGTTCTTATTTTATTCTTCCTAAAATTTGGCTTATTGGTAGAAACTAACCATCGAAAATAGGGCTTATCCATTACTGTTTTAGTAGATACTTAATAATATGAGAACTCGACAAGTCAAACCTTAGGCTTCAATATATTATCTTAAGTTTTAAGAAGAAATTATAAGTACTTTGAGTTGTTATAATTTTTTATGTTGTTATAAACAAATTTCAGGCCTGACCATTGAACTTGGCACCCATGTAGATCGCACTTCTTGTGTCGTTGAAGTCAACAACCAAGGCATATATAATATGTATATTGAACTTGGCTCTCATTTCACATTCATGTTTTTGATGGGATTATAATTACTTACTCCAACTGTGACACGAAACATTTTGTTGCGTGATTCCTGCAAGCACAAATCGATTGCGTCTCTCCACCTTAGCTACATCATAACACAATTCGGTTCACTTTTCTGTAATACATATATTTTTTTATGAATCTCTTGCAGTTCTTATAATTTAGATCCCAAAAAGTTACCGAAATGAGCATTAAAATAGTATTTTTGTGCTCACTACATTAATGATACTTCCGTAACAATTTGTTTAATATACACTGCTACTAACTAACGACTGGATCACTCGCCACAGGGACAGTAAGCAACCCTACATTGAGCTTATAGCGTTACAAATGTTGGTATAATCTGGAATTAGGAGCAATGAGTGACGCGGCCGACACTTGCCTAATACTGCTGTTTATATTACTCTCTAAATTAAGTCAAAGCCAGCCGGCAATTCTGAATACTTTACCCTCGCATTCGTAAAACTTAGCGAAAATCTATTAAATGTTGCCTCTTTCTAACAAACATAAATGTAAAAACGACGGATAGGGACAAACTGTTAGTTAATTTAGATTTGACAGACGTTTATGTTTTGAATAACGCTTTTAAAGTTGCGTTTATTTACTATTAGCTGAATGCCCGCCTAGGTATATGATTTACTCGATAGTTGATGATGTTTTTTGTTTACACATGTAGTTGTGTTAGTTTGCGACCATAATAGTTATACATTTTTGCTACGTCGAGTACGTCATCGTTTTTGGTTTGCATATTCTTGTACAAATTTCGTCCAAAATGGCATTATTCGCGAGCATACACACACCTATTTTCAAATTTTTAAACAGACATTTACATTCCTAAATATTATGACTTACATTTTCAAAATTAATTCCTAACTGTAAATTAGACCTATTCAATACAAGCACCAGTATAAGCAAAATAACTCTCATTAGGCGCCATTCATGTATTCCATAAGACGGTTTAGAGGGCGAGGGGGCTTTATTTTTATTTTCTTATGAGGAGGGGGGGGAGGGAGTCATGATATCTGTTCCTTATATGGACCAATACATTTTAAAATAAAATGTTCTTTACGACTTTTTTTGTTAACCTTACTAGGTTTTAAATTAAAAATTAATAAGACATTCGAGTATGTTAATATTATACACAATTATTTTGATGTAAGAAACCAATGTTTGTGTCGATATGTTATTAAATATGTACTATATTGATTAAATAAAGAACGTAAAACTGTAATTGTTCCTACATTATCATACCTATTTATGAGGTATCCTTAATAATTAAGTCGTTTCAGCAACAATTGATTTCCTTCGGGTTTATTTCAACTCCGTTTCAAATAATCCCTACAATAGAGCTTATTAATCTGCTTATTGTTTAATCTTAAGTCTACTTAGTTTAAATTTAGAGCCTATTGAAACTCGATGGACGCTGCAAATTGCTATAGGTACGTATATACAGAAAATATATTAGGTATTTATAGCGATGCCGTCTAACAACTTTTTGAAACATCATGTCTGAAATGCCATCTGTACGAGAGCAACCTAAAGTTACCGTAATAAATAATAGTGACGCTATTAATTACTAGATGGCGTTGTAAACGCTGCTCTACATAGCTTTGGGTTACTCTTGTCCTGATGGCGCTTCCGACTTGAAGGTTTAAAAAGTTCAACTGTGCCGCTCTATTAAATATATACTCTCTGGTACATAGAACGAGAAAAGGGTCGAATCCAAACTTACTTTAAGGCCAGAATATTGACTGAAAGTATGAGCTGTAAAACACCACTCCCAGATTCCTTTATATCGTACCAGTTCTCACTTTAACGTGAATATTTAATTTTTACATAGTCACTGTGCATATAAGTAGGTTCAAAAAACAAAATATGATGCGTGATGTGTACACAGGGGCATATTACTGGAAGCGAGAGCCCGGCTGGACGAACCTAAGAGGCATGTGGGGCAAGCGCTCCGTCGGCGACGACGACCATGGTAACGCACTGGCGACTAGATACCGTGGTAGCACTGTTGGCTGGCCCTAGTGTGCTTTGACAAACCTTTTGGACTCCTCGTTATTCTAATATTTCATATCAAATAACGTAATAAGATAGGTAACGGAAAAAAACCACCGCAGTATTTTTATAACCTTTTAACAAGTTTTAGGGGTCGCTATATAGCGCTTATAAAAAACTTTCAACATCTTACTAGAGACTTAACTCCCTAATGTTGCACAAGCAATGGCGACCCTTAAAATTTGTTTAAAATAAAAAAAAATTGCCAAGTTGCCTCGAGAAAATAGATTTATTCGAGAAACAAGGACGCCCTCACTACATCCCTGACAATTATGGAGGTCATTACACGACGTAACTTGTAAAATTATACTCAACCTTTCAAATATTTATATGCTGGGGCCATTAATTTCCAAAACTCTTTGGACATGGATTATACTCATATTGAGTCGCGGTAATTAGACCATACGTTTTTTTGAGAAAAATCGTACCTATTTTGGCAGTACAACTCAGTTTTATTAAATAATATACGGCAGCATTAGACGGTTTTAAATTAGTTTTGTTCTGTCTTATGTAAAGCGAACGTAAATTGCAAATGTTAATATACAAAGAAGATTTCTTTTGAACGAGACGCTACTTAATTTTTTCTATATTTTATTTATTTATTTATTAACAGACATCCGAAAACATTCCATGTCGATAAAATGCACAAATAAACTCGAGACTGTCTTCAAGCTCATTACACTTTTTTAAAACCAGCCAACAGTGTTACCAAGGCTCCCCCGCCGCGCACACGACAGTTTGAAGAAGCTTCTAGATCGGCACCGGCACGGCACTTGTAGCATCCGTGTATCTTCTAGAGTAGTCGTTGCTTGTAGTCTTCTTTCCTTCACTCCGCTCTGTGCTGTTCTATGTTACTGTGTCACTTGTCTTCACGAGTCGGTGTTAGAATATAAAGATTTTCAGGAACTTGGGAATTGACTTACTCTCATTTGTGCGAATTTTAATGAAGAGTAAGGGTCTCCCCACACCTATGGACGCGGAATCGGCAAAAGCCGATAGAAAAAAGCTTTATGCCTACGCAATAAGAGCGAAAAAGACGTCGACGCGTCGGCAGGCATCGGCCGAGCCGATCCGAGCCGAACCGTGCCTTGTTCGGATTTTGGCGAATTTTGCCGAATCCGCGTCGATAGATGAGGGAAACCTTATCTCACCAGGAGTCATAATAAAACACGTTTGAAGATACGGCTAGCGGCTGTGTCGTGTCATACAGTCAACAGCAGAAGTAACTTAGCGGGCTTGGTGTTCAAAATGATCTTCACACGCTCTTATTTTCTTAGCAACAAGGTCGTTCCATAATAATTTTGAACACTTCATCGGCTAAGCAACATCTACTGAATATACTAGTAAACCTGTGGCCATGTGGTCGGTAGTTTTCGAAGTTGTACATTCTAAAGTAAATTTCATGCAAATGAGAGTTTAGAATAATGTAAATAGCACACTGTATTGTATTCTTCTATAGCATAGTGCACATTGCACACATCCTAGTCTCACATGTACATATCACGCTTTAAACAAAGCACTTGCTACATATAGTAATACGATCACAAAACACCTGCCTACTCAATACACATATTCAATCCGTACATCATGGGAATGGGATTCACCCCATGACAAGTTTATAATAAATCAATCATGATACACTCTGTCACTACATTCTAACTAACATAAAGTTTTAGTTACTAAACAAAACTATGATTGACTAATGATTTGAGCCCATAGATAATTTAAAACAATTTAAACGAATTAGCAACATTTTTGCAATAGTACAACTACTTTTTTTATAGAGGTGGATACGCGTCTTTTCTTTTAATAAAATGAGTACGTAATTTTAGTACCTGTATATCATGACCGAGTCTAAACGAAATGATGAAGAAAATGAACGTTATGATGTCTAATTACCGCGACCAAGACGATCCGAGGAGACGCTGACGGATGCGACACTTGATGCCGCCGGAATGGGTACTTCTCAGATATTTTGGCAGACGAGAAATGGTGGTTAAATATTTAACCATTTTTTGAAATGTCTTATTAGCAAGCCTACTCTTGGGTATACGACCAGGGTATGCATATGAAGTATACCGACCGTTTATTTATTTATTTACAAGAGCGGTTAAAAATCACACTTGTAACAGTAGTAAAACCAACAAGTAAAGTGGGGATAAAATTTTACGGAATTTTGCTTCAACTCAGTAATTTGAGGAGTCATTAGAAAAGTTTTTCATAATTCTTTGTCATATATTTTACGACTTATTTATTGTCGATTATTTATCTACTGTCGGTCATTTTATTTCTGTTGACATACCTTCGACATCGACTCCACAAAACTTTCGAGTTAAGAACAAAACAATGTATAAACATTAGGAAACCTGAACCCGGACGGACTGCAGCCGCAGAATTCACATCCATAAGACAACTCGTCAAATTAAAACTTGCTAGAATTAATATCGCTAATGAAGCCTCGGGCGGCAGCTTAAAAATTCCCGGCAAACAGAATTACCGCAGTTGCCAGCTCACAGCTCGGCCTACTCTAGGTACTTTATAGCAACACGAGTGAGCCAATTCCGTGAGTTTATAACCGGTTTTCAGTTAAGTTTTACTTGCACAATTTTCTTTTAATTTGAATGTCAATGTTTTCCAACTCGAGTAACTGTCCAATGAATCAGTTGACTGATCGGGATCACTGATCAGTCACGACATTTAAATATTGGTCATTATAATATTAAAATGAGGTTAATTTATGTTGGAAAGACTGGATTTAACGTTATTCAAATCAGTTCATACATAACACAGAATGACACTAACGAAGAATTTAATCACAATACCTTACATGAGTGTCATGAGTAGAGAATGGTCCAAATGTCTTTGAGCACTTATTAGGGGAGGCAAAATGTAGAAATCATATTAAACAACATCGAAAGACATCAGAAATAGTACGTAGGTACATTCCCTGAAAATAAACGTCAAATATATGAATAATTTTCAGGATTTACCGTAAAAAATGGACGAATAAAAAACTTTTGATGTTTTTTCAAAATAGTTCAAGAAGAATGAATAAACATAAAAATAACTTCACAAACATTCGTAATAACTTTACAGTCATTAAATTGCATTAAGTACGATTAAATATTAAATGAATTCTAAAGTAATTTATGGTGAAATTAGTTTTCAAACTTATGTCCAAAACAAGTTATTTGTATGAATATTAATTAGCTGTAATGTAATAAGATAAAAGCGAAGATAATCGGACGGCATGGGGAGATACGATTCTCCCATTCGGGGTTTTTTAATCGAAGTAATTAAAAAGCAATTAATATCTGATGGAGACGCCACGAATTTATTGCTCGTTAGGAAAATAATTTATTTCAACACAACAACACATAACAGTAAACATATAATAAACACTAAACAACTTAAAACTAGAGATAAAAAATTTGGCCCAGATCGCTGTCAACGGGCAGGATGGCTCTGCGAAGATATGCACACACTTTGAGTCATAGATTTGGGGACCAGAGGTAAGCACAGTAGCACAGCTTCAACACCTTGGTTGCTAGCTGCACATCAGTGTTACGTTAGGAAATAAATATTGCTCATCCACGCACACTTTCTCACTATTGCTTTTATACAATTGAATGCACCTACAGACATTATACTAGTAACAAAACACGAGCTTAACAACCAAACTAACTTAAATTGTACTTACGCATAATTACCACTTTGTTTCAGACTTAGCAAACTATATCTATATATACACCGATATGTAATAAAGAACTAATATTCTAACGCAATGTATATATACACTTAATGCTAATGTAAATAAACTATACAATAGGGCCTGTTTTTATTTTTTCATGGGAAAATATACTCTGAATCTATTTACTGAATGTTCACGATCACCGCACAGCACGTACTGGATGTTTCTAGATTGACTGTATTTTAAACGTAGTTAGGTACATGTTGACTGTCTTGTCTGTGTGTTTCAAGAATTTAAGTATAAGATTTTAACGTACCTATATCTTCTAATTTCAGTATAAATAAGTTTAAGCGGCGTTGTTTAAAGCTACTTTTCCACTGATATATCTAGCCGATCTAGCATCTAAATCATAAAACACCTACCAGGGCGATTCTCATACGTTTCATTTGAAATCGAGGCAATCAGACCTCAGAATACTCAAACATTATTTGTGACGGTTTTTTGTAAAGGTATAAGGTACTATTTAACGGCCGGCTATTACTTCGCACCTTGTACGGATTCAATTGTAACTAGTCGAGCAACAGAAGCGTAATAAGAGCCGCCCGCCAAAATAATTTCACATTTTCTGAGGATAGTCGAGTACAGCTGTGCACTTTTCGTAATCGTAGTCATAAATAATTTAATTAAAAATCGTTTATCTTTTACAGAGAGCGCCGCGACGAGCGACGAGGCCTAGACGACAGTTCCACTAATATGTATAACAAACAACGTCATATCCGTACGGTACAACACCTGTATGTCTAACTACCTGTATATACGTTCAGGTTTTCCGGGCACACGTGACATTGTATCCGGAAAACCGTTTCTAAATTATTTGCGTATTTAGTCTGCGGTCAACTCGCTTTACTTCCAACCAGTAAAGGGACTTGGCATTCGACGGTTCTTTTTACATATTGATATTAATATATTACGTACAAATATAGCTCTCCATGACGTCACCTTCTAGTTTAAGAGTTATATAGCATAAGTATATGTTTATTTTGATCTCTAAGTAAGGGAGGGTAACTGAGGTTAGCATAGTTAGTTAATGAACTAATTGATTGTATTTTATTAGAGAAGTTGATGTAAATTATAATATAAAACTGCCGCGCTGCGGTGTTTGTCCAATAAAAGTTCATTCGGAAGCTTCGTTCGTTTTATTTATATCTAGATCTCATCCAAAACATTACATATACAAAAATACCTGGCTCACAATGCAGTTATTCTACTGCAAAAAGTATTAAGATCTAATGTAAAACCAAGCCGGTGTGCCGGAGTTTAGTAACAGTGTATTCCTGATCATATTTAGATACTAAATAAAATGTCCTTAGATACTAAATAAACTTTTCTAGAATACGCCTATTTTCAGAGTTAATACAAATTTTTTTTAAATACACTTTTTATTATAACTCAGCACAAAACGCCTTTCTGATAGCGTTGTTGACACTATTGGGCACAGTTTACACATCCTTATTGACAAATATCAAAGTGACAAGGAAAACTTTGCAGGAACTAAGTTTTTCCAAAAAAGAATGTACCAATTTGTTAATTTGTTTTAGGCGATAATTTTATTAATTACATTTACTTTTCATGTGCAATAAACGTTCAAAAAATATAAAAAAAAAGAAAAAAATGACAGAAGAGAAATTGGCGAAATTGACCTAAAGTACGGTAGTACTATTAGTTATTCTGTGCCTAAAGTCACATAATATTTTTTCCTTCTTTTGGTCTCGGAAATTCGTGGTTAAGATCTGTCGGGTTATTCGTGCCCACGGTGTATAAAATGTCTATATATTTTATAATAAATAGAATGACGCTAGCCTACTATGGTCGGATTTTTATCGCCTGTCACCATAGCTGTCACGTTCTAACAAGTATGTAAGTGTGAAAGTGATGCATGACGTGATAAGCAATAAAATGACAACCATGATACGCGTTCAGGCCATCGCACGGCTAAACATACGCATAGCATAAGCCGGCCTATCAATGTATCAGTAATAGCATGTTTATTTCAAAAAAGGCCATTAGTGAAAACCAGAAACGACTTAGCAAAAGATGGTTAACCGTAATAAATTGACCTAGGTATATTACAATGGAATACGCATAATATTTTATTAAAACGGTATCTTGACTTGGTAATTTTAGTTTCAATACTGAATCATATAATTTACAAAAAAGGAGGTAATTTTTAAAATTAAATTTCCGGTTGCCATTCTGGGGCACTTCTACCTGGCCAACAAAATTGCGGCGAGTATAAAAACCTACAATAGCCATCGTGGTAAAGCGAGAAAAAAGATACAAACCCACAGACACTTTCAACAATACTTTCGTGGGTATTTGACTGTGCTGCGAAATATAATGTAAGAAATATACACGAAGAGCACAGAAGAAAATCGCCCAGACAAACAGATGTGAAGGTCGGACCTAACTGTTATTGATATCGAAATAATGTCCCTAGAACGAGCACTGAATAGAAAATACCTTCACAGTATCGTAAATTTCAGCATTACTGTATGACACTTTGGAAACGCAGATTCCATAACTAATTGTACCTACAGTAAGCAGATGTGGTGCTCGAAATAACCTACACATGTTTATTCTTTTAACAATACAATGTGCTCACGAAAATTTTTAACAGTGTATTGCTAATCACACTTAGAAACTAATATGTCTCTTCAAGCGATAGTTTTACTAATAACATTTACTTTTTATGTACAATTAAAAACATCAAACAAAAAAATGTTTTTGGCGAAATTGACCTAAAGTCATCTTTGCATTATTTTGTCCTTAAAAATGCGTGGTATTAATATTGTGGGTTCTTGGTAAGCAAGTTGTATAATCGTACGTAAGGTTTTAAACACTTCACCCGCTCAGCTATTTCTGCTACCGACTGTACAAGGTGGGAAGTACGTAGTAGTGTGCAAGATCTTGTTGCCGGCGACTGTACCATCAATGATTTGCTTCACTACTAAAAAATATTATAAATACTTTTCTAAGTGCTTAAAATTGATGCGCTAATAAACATCCAGAGCTTAATTAATATTTCTTTAATAATGATAGGAAAGATTACAATTAGGGTAGGTATGTACTAATTATTTTTAAACCACGGTAACCATGCACGGGCTTTTTACATTCAAATGGGATGCAGTTTGGCTATAAAATCGATAACACAACAACTCAAACACGAGCTCAATAAATCAGAAAACGTAACATGTTTCCAAAAGTCCGCATCGTGCCTGAAATCTCCTTCTAAATCTCTAAGCCGCTTTCTACATTCAGTGAAAAACCATTGACAGCCTTATCCGCAATCGGGCGTGATCACGGCAATTTGAGGATCGGCGTGACGTGAGTCGTGACGGCTGGCAGGCGGCAGGCGTGAGGTACGAGGGGCGGTGGGCGAGGGGACGCTTCGGCCGCGCGGGGATTTCGACAGGTGAGCATGTTTGAATGAAAAATTAAATTGTAAATCGTTTAAGGTAAGGAATTCCAATTTTGTTTGAAAGTTTGGCGGTAGATCGCATAATTATATATTGTTGGGGATGACTTTTAGTTATTTTTGCTCCGATGAATTCGGTGTCCAAATATACTTATTTAAAATACTTACGAGAGATTATAGACATTGAAAAACCCCGAGTTAACAGCCATTATAGTTCTTAAATAGACGAACAGATATGAGCATTTTTTTTAAATCGAATACGTTGTTTGATGAGATGCTTTTTAGATAGATTTTCGCACACTAGATGACGTGTTATAATTTTGTCGGGTGTTATGCTACAAAATTTCTTTTATAATAAAAAATTGAAGCTTCTAATGCCTTTTTGAACAATGCCATAAATAGAGATCTGGAACCACGTCACTCCGGCAAGATTTAAAGCTATATCAGAACGGATTCCTGGTAATAGAGAAATAGTGTTAAGTTTGATTTATGTCCTAGAATGTCGTTTGTCTATGTCTCAGATGACTGAATCAATGCCCTGTGAGGACATTTCTGCAATTCAGGAGCATACCTACTCGTAGTTGAAAATTGTTAGAAGAGTAAGTGATATGAGTATTGGAGAAAAGTAATTGAGGGAAGCGCTTTAGGACTAGATTTTACCATAGATACGCAGGTAGAGTCTGTCCGGAGAGAGAAGTCTCGCAGAATATATGAGTTCCCATACAAACCACGACACTTCTCTTTCCGGAGAAACTGTTTGGGTATAACCTCGTTTTTGTTTATTAGAAAAATCACGGTAAATATCGCCAATTTATCTTTATTTTTTACAGCCATATCAGGAAATATTTAAATAAGAATACTTTTTCCCATTATTAATGATACGCTTTAAGCCAATATCTTATTGGCTGCAAAATGGTGAATTTAAAAATAGTTTTTCCGAAAATCGCACTACAACAATCGCACGATTTTTCTAATCTGAAAAAAAAACTGAAAAAAAAACTAAAACAACGCGGAAAAAAACTAGGCACGCAAAGTCGGTCCACAATCTCTAGAGTTGATATTTTTTATTTCGTCGAAATTTGAATATTCTAAACTAGTCACTGGAAACTATCTGTAAAATCGTATTATTCTTTAGCATGAGACAAATATTTTCGTTTCATTTTAAACTTTCTGATAATCTGAACATACAAGTCACGTTACCTAGAGACTGACAAACAGCCTAAACCGTTAAAAATGCAAACTCAAGGTTGCAAATTTCAAAATTTGGAACATTCTTCTTATTTCATGACACTTTTTTTGGAAATTCATTGCCTCACAGGATATGAAAGTTTATACAGCATGAAAGTTTTTACCACGCGGACGGAGGCTGGCTATTTTATAAAGTACAAACGTTATAATGGCTAATATTATAAATATCATTATAATTATAAAGTTGCACCTTACGTTTCGACTTTTCAGCATTTTCTTTAGTGTGCTTACTAAATGTAAATTTGCTAAAATGTTTGCAAAGCGCAAGCAGTGGACACCAAGTCTTGTCGCGTAAGCTCTGCCCGATTAGTAATATGTGTACGCGCCGTGCCGTGCTGTGCTGTTGTCATTGCTATAGCCTTCGTATAAATATGCTCTGTGGCTCTGAACAGTGGCTACGGACCTCAGGATCAGGTGACATTAGGTTTCCGAAATTTTCTACAACTAGATAAAAAACTCATGCGTTTTTATACTGTCCGATCCGATGTCGTATGTCTTTTTGTACTTTTAAATTAAGTTTACACTTGTTTTTTTTTACAGAGAAAGCGGTAACGCCAAAAGGCGTAATTAATGCCATATCCCTAAATCCCTAGCAAGTTGCCTCTCTCTGGACCACCCGTAATCCGATATCAGAACAGGCAATGTGAAAACGCTCTAAGAACAAGAGCAGGGCGCAGTGTTGCAAAGTTGCAACTTAGTAAACTATTATTTAATACTATAAATAGTAACTATTAAGCTAACGCTAGAAATAATACCAACGCTTCTGGATAATATTTTACCGAGAAGAGTTACAAACTCAGGAGTGGATTAAACAGGCTGAAGATGACAAATAGAACTACACTACACTATTAGGGTCTCACTTTTTAAATACAAAAGTAACCCTGTCTGTCTGTATGTTACTGTCACCGCTACATATTTACATCGCTGAATCGATTTAGTTTTAATTATGCACGTAAGTATAATTATGTCCCTGGGTAGAGGCCATAGGGTCATTTTTATCGTGGAATGGGAAGAAGTATGTATGTATCACTTTATTGCACATAAACAAGTAGGTATAACATAAAAACAACAGTAACATATATAAAAGATATGCACAATGACGAGCTTATCCCTGATAGGGATCTCTTCCAGCCTACCCATGAGAAAATGAGAAAGGATTAAATACAAATGGTAAAAGACAAACTATGCACAAAATATGCTAATATAAAGTTCCGAAACACAAAAAGCTGCAGTTAAACACGAATAAATATAAAGATTGAAATCGGGGTCATGTAGCAAGCGATCAAGGCATGATACACAAGGCTTTACTGAACAACCTTTACTATGGGACCAACTCCGAAATCGCGAAAAATTTTTTCGCCTCTCCATAGAAAACAACAACACGTGATCGGTCGAAATTTATAAAACTGCCAAAAATTTTGTCGATCCTACATGACCCCGATTTCAACCTGTATAGATACATTCATGTACCAAACAAATACGCTTAAACTACATACATAATAATACAATATACAAAGAACTCTTGTGTGTTCTAAGTTCTAATTATTTTTTCTCAATCGAATGTATTTAAGCGCGCACGTAGTCGCTGGCAAAATTTTATATTTAGTAAATTTAATATTGAGTCTGTTATTTATGTCAAAGTAATTGGCAGTTTTTGGGACACCGGATATTAATATAAATCCTCCATTTTCGCGATGAAAGCTGCTTCCCGATATTAAAAACAGAAATAAACTACATATTAAGAACATGTCAGCGGCGGAGCGGTGAATGGCATCGTGCGTTTGATAGCATCAGCAGGTTTATGGTTATGGTAAACTTTCATCAAAATAAATTTAAGGGCTAATTTAGAAGGTACATATGCGCTAGAAACGTACCATTTTGAATTGAGGTTGTTGTACAGTCACGCTCGTTTCTAATAAATAGCCTTATAAGTAAAAGTCAAAGACAGATTCGATTGCTATTACATTTATTAGTTCAGCTACGACACCCTAACTAGATCATGCTCAGAGAGGCCTATTCAAAGATCAACAATCTTAACTTGATTTGTGGTTGATATGATACTTGGCAGTCAATTTCGTAGACAATAATAACCATTTTCTAACAAACATGTAACATTGCCTTAACAAACAAGTTAGAATAACAAAAAATTTGTAGTAAAAAAATAATTAGAAGCCTCACTCTAACAAGATGTGCTGCAAGATGTTGCCGCAATCTAAATTGTACTAGCAGCAATCACACGTGATCATTAGTAGACCTTATGTCGTTGTAATAAGGCTTAAGTATGTTCAGTCAACGGTGACCACTATGGCAGGTATGGTAGGGTAGGACGCAGATTACCTCTACTACAAGATGGAGCATATAATAAAGTTGTTCTAAAGTTATCTTTTTTTGGTGTACTTAAGTTACTTAGCAATTTTAAATTAAAAATACATCAATGTAACAAAAACTATTTAAAACGGGGTATTTACCATGTGTATTTGTTATATATAAGTAATTGATAAACAAAAAAAAATTGCTTGTTAACCTCTGTTTATTAGAAGATGGATTTATTTTTGTGAAGTGGTGTCATACACTTTTTTATGAGAAATTTCATAAGCTATCATTTTGCTATACTTACTATTTATATTAAATTAAATCAACAGCTAAAGAACAATATTTAAAAATCTAATAAAAGGTGCACTTTTCAAAATGGCGGCCGATCCCCGGGGTCTTGCAAGCTCAAATTTTCAAATACAATAAATGGCGGCCGACATTTTTTTTTATAATGAAGAAAGTGTAGGCTAATTGTGTAAATTAAAAAGAATCTGATGAATGATATCTCATTTGTAAAAATCCGCTTAGTATCCTAGGCTACAGGATGTGCTTAGTTTTTAATTTTTAAACCATTACCCTACACTTTGTTTAAGTTGCAGTCGGTTAAAATGTTGATGTTGGTATAGCTCAGGTACAATTCAATTCAATTCAATTCAATTTCTTTATTGCGAGAACATAACAGAGTTACATACCTATAAGATGTTAAAAGTAAATACAGCGTTGCTTATGTTATACCAAAAAAGGCATGCAAAATATCACTTTTACAATATTTCTTTATACAATAACAATTCATATACAGTGTGGAAAGATAAGTCGGGCCCTGGAGGAAAACTACCTTAAAACGTTGAGATAGTTCAATTCACTGAAAGGAAACATTCTTTATTTTTTTTAAAGGGACATAACTGTATTTACAAATTTTTGGAAAAGAGTACAGTTTACAAAAAAACTATTTATTTTGTAATTTTTGCCATAATTTTTTTTAATGAAAATTGATGCCAATTGATCCTATTTCCAACAAGGATAAAAGCTTCTTATTACCAACCAAGTTTAGGGCACAAGAGAACCCATAAATAATAATGAAAATATTTTTCATACAATTCGTAGGGAAAAAAGTGAAAATTAAGAAAAAACTGTGAATGCAGTTTTAGTTTTTAGGAAAAATAAAATAATGTGTCCTTTCAGTGAATTGAGCTATCTCAACGTTTTAAAGTAGTTTCCTTCCAGGGCCCGACTTATCTTTCCACACTGTATATACAGTATGTACAATAAATTAATTAATAGATTATTATTAGCCTAGGTATGTCAAAATATTACACTACACGGAAGTTTATAATCAAAACAACAGCAATTAGAATATTAGAGTTATGAATGTCTAGATATTTGATATGTTTCCCAAATACTCCTCGACAGTGTAAAAATATTTATCAAGTAGCCATTCTGTTAGTGTTCTCTTAAACCGGTTTGTACGAGTAGAACATTCTTTAATGGATTTAGGTAACAGATTATAGATTTGGATAGCCATACAGTACGAGTTGTATTTGTGGAACTAGAGCCAACATCATGGTAGGACTAATTTATCTCTATGTCTATTCCGAATTAATCTTGGTTGCAGGGTATGCTTTTCAAAAAGCTCAGGGTGTTCTCCTACAAACATGCACATTTGTTTGATGTACAAGCATGGAAGTGGTAAGACTTTTGTTTGTTTAAATAAGGGCCTACATGGTGCCAAATAGTGAGTGTCACACACGGCTCTTATGCATTTTTTTTGTACCAAAAATGCATAATCGATATCTACGGAGTTTCCCCAGATGATCAAGCCGTAGGTAAGTATAGAGGACACATACCCATGATAAGCAGTTAGTGCTAATTCCCTAGATGAGGTTCTACTTAAAGCAAATACAAAATTACAATTATATAAACAAAGGTGAAATTCGTAATCTTACAAGTTCCATATCAAGGAAATATGCCCTGGGAAGATAAATAGATATTTGTACAACAAGAGAAGAAAGTTCATATTTACTTCGAGTGCTAATTTTGAGTCCTGAGCAAGCGAAAGATTCCACAATAGAATCACTCGCTACGCTCGTGATTCTAATTTAGAATCTTGAGCGTAGAGAGGGACTCAAAAGCACAAGATGTAAATAACTTTATTCTCATGTTGAACACACTATTTTTCACCTCAGCAGTGAGAAGACATGGAAAAATACAACCTGGGTGATGCTTAATCCTTTTTTGTCACTTTTTCACTTGTATTTATTATAATATTCATACATTTGAGTTCAAAAACCTCAATTATAAGTTAATAACACAAAAAATTATCAAAATAAATTAAATATTTTTAAAATATCTATACCGCCATTTTGACTTTTGTCAACTTTTTTTTATCTGCGTTCGGTAACTACTGTTTGATCACAATACTAGAGATTGTTGTAAGTAATAATATTTTTCACATGATAATCTTGTAATTTTTCCGTTTATACTTATTTGATCTTGAAATAAAGAACGTAAATTATTTTAGGTGTTGTATGGTTAAACATTTCAAAATTAAAATTTGTTTAAATTATATTTACAAATTAGTACTTCTGCGCATTTCGGAACGTTTCGTTCTGACTCTGTTTCAGGGGTCGAATCGAAAGTTCAGAATACGAATTAAAATTAAATAAAATTTGATTGAATGACGTTTAAAATATTTCTGTCTCTCTCTATTTACTACTGACGTGAAAAAGACAACACGAATAGCTTCCGAGTATTTCGAATTTGTATTAGACCTCGCGCGCAGATTGACTTTGTAATTCCAAGGTCAACAAGGTCATTTTGTCTCACGCTCGCAGCAAAATTGAGTTTTGCTCACTGTTTTTAGGTATCAAAGAACCCTCGTTCCTGCTGCTGAGGTGAAAAGATATTTATTCTTCAATTTAGGCACATTACAATGTACTTATGAACGTAAGAGAAAAAAAACTACCACCGGTTCTAACCCTACACCTCTGACCGGAGAAGTATTATGACCGGCAAGAAACTCGGCGGGACTTGTTATTTCAAAATAGTAATATTAGATCTTAAAGAAACTAACGAAACATATCACTTGTACGAGGATTCTCTATAATAAAATCCAATTTATTCGCAAACACATTTAGAACTATAAGTATTGTGCAGAATTGAATAGCTACAATGTTTCTCTAGATCATATTTCCATAGAGTGCAAAGTTTAAGAGTTAAAGCCGAATTTCTTCAGGATGGACGACATTTTCCAAGATGCTGGCGATTCCTCGAGGTCCTCGAACGTCAAATGGTCTGGACATAAAAACGGGACCTCTAATTAATATACATAAGTTCCAAATTTCAGGACTATCCGAGAGATTTCGAGATTTCCCGTATTTTGACTGTATTATCGTAAAATTGTGCCGATGTGTGGCGACATCCCGCTCTTTATAAAGGCTTCACGATGTGGTCTCTGAGTAGTCTGTGGGTAATAATTAGCATACGGTGTAAAACAATACTTCATCTCGCCGTGCGCACATATTTTAACATAAATCGGCGTTTTCACGGGTCCCTTAATTTTATTGCGTGCCGGATGATTTATAAGTCTACAGAGATCTAGATAATAATAAGAAGCTCATATTATTTTGGTACCTACTAGCTTTTGTCCGCTGAGATCGTTCATGTAACCAAGGGGAAAACTCGGACTGAGAAGCGTTCGAAAAGTAATAAGAAAAAATATTAATGCAAAATCAATGTAGTGTCCCTACTCATAGTGTTGTGTTCCTGCTAGTGAGTAAGGTTCTCAAAGAGCACCCAGTGTGTTGACGATGAGGGACCTTCTTGTTCCTTAAGCCATCAACACAGTGAATCCTCCTTTTTGTAAAGGGTCGGCAACATGTGACTCCTTTGAAGTTGCAGGCGTCCATAGGTTACGGTAGCTGCTTACCATCAGGTGGGCCGTATGCTTGTTTACCACTGTCGTGGTATAAAAAAAAGTTAACAAAGTTGTAAGTTTATTTCAAAGTCGTCCGTGCATTTTAAAGCCACGCCGTATTAGCTATAATCATTGCTGTAAAGCTGTATATTACCAACTTGACATCATTCAATTATTATTTACTAATCGAACAAAGCTGCTGCTGCTTACCATCTGGCAGGCCCTACGTTTGTTTGCCATCGTCGTGGTATGAAAAAAAATCTCTGGCTGGATACTGATGGCCTTTATTTTGAATGTTAGGCCCATTTCTACCTGACAGCCTCCCAGACCTCGGACCCCCGAAAATCGGAGAGTTTTCCCTAATTGTTTTACAGAAAACATGATTTAAAACGCGATTACGCTCGGTTAGCACGCGAGCATGAATCTGCTTTACTCGCGATTATCCTTATTTCGCTTCGGTATTTATTGCTTTGCAGTATTATCTTATCTTTTTTTTTAGTTCAGGTATGATAAATGTAGGTATACAACTTTTGATTATAATCTGACCACTTTTATACGTCTGAATATACGTCGTTTGGCGCTGGCAGAGGCACGTCATATCTGACGTGGCTTTTTCTATTTGTATTTATTTTAGTAGGAATTAAAAAGATTTAAAAAAAACCAATGTGGTATGTCTTCGTAAGTAAGCGATTTTATTTTTGACACCATTTGTTTTTTTATATCTCTATTATGTTACTTCCACAATTGAGACGAATCTAATGACACCTCACACGTCATAGGGCATGCCAAAGATATAGAAAGACGTAATGTTCGAGATCATTATTTTAAATATTCCAAAAAAATTAGTTAACAATATCGCGTGTTAGTTAAATTAACAAAACAAAATGTCGGCACGACCAGAAAGTCACATTTGGTCGCCCCCACAACCTCTGACTTTTTGGTTGATTTTTTGAGTAAATATAACTATTAGGTTATTGGAATATAACCTAATGGGATACTTAAGACTTTACAAGTCTTTTTAACTTTGTAATTTGGTACCAACTGAAAATATTATTTACTTAAAAATAGGTAGCAAAAGCGACATAAAACCGACAACCTAAAGGTCTATTTGTAAGAAATAATTACGTCACAAATACGCCCAGTCTGAACTTATCAGTATTAACTCAATTTTTGACCATTAGGTCCCCAACCTTATAGTAAGTGCACGCTCACTGCTTAAAAGCACGACGTCCTTATGGTCTAAGAGCTGGCCACGTCAGATGTGACACAATAATGAGAGCAATGAAACCTGTCTAGTTATACTGTTTTACCATCCTTATTGCTAGATCCGGGCATCTGGAAGCTTTTAATGGGTGGATGTCAGAGTGACAGACCAACAAAGTTTTTAAGTTGGAAAAAAGTAATACCAAAAAAGGTAAAAAATGCCAAAGTTGTGTAATTTATAGAGGACAGGGCCTATATTTTAACATTAGATTAAAAACCATTGTATATTATTGCGGAAACAAAAACAGTAGGTGATTAACTAAAAATTGCATTTTACATCATTTGGCACTACTTTCCCCCAACAAAACCTTCTGGATATGATGTAACCTAATTAATTACATACTTTCCCATAATATTTCATTAAACCCAGAACTCTAGGATTTGTTTTCTTCAAGTTATTTGCATTCTTTGACCTCCACCACTTTACAGCTGCCAGATGTCCGGATCTAGAAATAAGCATAGTATAGCAAACTAACTACATGGGTTTCGTTGCGCTCATTATTGTGTCATATCTGACGTGGCCAGCTCTCCGTCTATTACAAAAACGACGCAACGCCGCACGCATCACCGAACGCCCGCTCGGCCGTACAGCTGTAAGTAGGTACACTAAATGTCTGCTACTTGGCTGATATATGCGCAACAAACTTATTCGCAAATACGTCCGTCCGTCTGCCCACATTCTTAAAGCTTCTCGTTTCGAAATGTTGAAATGAAAAGACTTTTCTGGCAGAAAAGTCGAGGCTACTGTTGAAAATAAAATCAAGCCTTTTCTTTTCAAGCTTTGAACTACAGCGAAACTAATGCAACCTCTCGTTGTTTTAAAGTTAAACAAAATACTAACCGACGGGCTTTATGAGAACAAAACATGCACTTCGGATACTTAAACAAAACGTTTCTTTAGGCACATAATGCAGTGTTTTTTTAATTTATTTTGCATTCACAGTGCGATGACCACGAGTTAGTTTAAATTTAATAATTGTCTTAAGTAAAATACTGAATCAATAGTTTCATATTCATATATGACCAAGTAGGAAGGTTTCAAAGACAACATAAACTAAATACAGCCAAAGCAATATTTGATACGCAAAAGTTAGTCGCTCTGGAAACTCCGTCGGAACTCTGCTTGACTTGTTCCTGTCTTAAATCAAAAGAGACCCTAGTACACACTTACGCTTATGTACGCGATTCCAAGTTATATGCTACAAGAAATAAGCAATAAAATTGAATTGAGAGAATTAATAAAGTCTCGCTCGTGCCTACTTCCGTTAAGATTGAAAATAGACAAACTACAGATGATCACAAATATCGGGACACGACATGTGAGGTTTTCAATTAAAAGGTACCAGATTGTCGGTTGTTAAGGTTCATAATTGGAAGAATCTTAACGGTGGTAGCACCTTATTGACAACCGATAAACCGGTACCTTTAATTGTAAACGGCACACATGTGCGTGGTTGTATGAAAATAAATAATATATGGGATTAGTGAGTGGGCGATATAATCACTCAAGTTTATCTTAGCAGGACGTAGGCCATGATTTTATGTAGGACGGTATTGGATAAGAATACCCTCCTAAATACCCTAAGTATTGGATTGGTAATGCTTTTGTTCCATCTGTGTCTTATCACGTTAACGGAGTGATGCACTATATTGTTTGCACGTGAACGAGATGAAACACGATATAATAATAATGTATCACGATAAAACGCAAACACTGTCAGTAATAATGTCATTATTTCTGTACCCGTCCTTTTCTATGTATATTAAGGGTGAGAAGGATGAGTAGAGAAATAATGTCATTACCACAGGTAGTGTCTGGACCGCTTATAAGACTTTTTTACACTGATGTGGTCAAACATTGGTAATATGCACACGTGAGTAAAATTTCCTCAAGTTACGATGAGTAGGTAATATTTGTAGAATTTACCTAATGCCAGCAACTGGAGATCTGCTATTCTCGAGAACGTTCTCGTTTACTATGGCAAATATTCTCGACCGTTTCCCAACATTTCTCAAACGTTCTCGAGAATGACACAACTGTACCAGCAACACTCATAGTTTTAAGAGAGGTTCCTAGACTTCCTAGTCAGTTGATACAACGAAACGAACAAGAAAAGGTTTCAACGAAGCCTCGTGTTTTCCTAAGCGCTTATAAAAACCAAACGTTGTGGTCAAAAAATTAAGGTAGTTTTTTATTCGTTTTAGTTACTTCACCTACTTGTGTTGATAACCTATACAAAAGTTAACCAGCTAATGGCGTTATACATGTAACGAGATCCTAAACAAGCAAAGACTGTATTTTAAAACTCGGCTCATCCGCCCGGGTTATCGTTGGAACTAAATGACATGAAAACATCACCCCACGTCACGTGCGAACCGAAAACAATGACAGTCCGCAGCAGAAATATGTAAGCGGGCGAGTTGATCAAAATTAGCTTGACGCGGCATTATCGAACGAGCGGAGTGTAAGCGAAGTGAGTTCTCACAAACAACTTCAGCTACTGGGACTTCTCGTCATTTCGATGGCTTTTTGATTTTGAGAGTTTGTTCCGCGATAACTTTAGTAACGTTTTTCTGATCTTTATGAAATTTCGTGGGGTTGTAGCAGAGAAACATATTTATAATTTGAGAGTTCGTATATGAGCAAGATTGTATTACCAAGCTATTATTTTGGGGTTGCAACCCCTTTTAACATAAATTACTTTAAATTAAATCATATTAATCTATTTTACCATTTACATTGTTATCTATCAGTGCTTTTTTTAACAATACTTTTAATATTCTTAGGTTTTTTATCTAAATTTTCTTTGGGAAAGCTGTTAGAATACATACCTAAAGTCCAAACTCTGTTACCATATTCATCACTGTTTTTAGTGGTTACAAAGTTAGGTTCATTGGAGAGATTACGAAGGTTCCTTGGTCTATTGTATCTAATCAGCTCTCTCGACTTATCGACAGACAAAGGTAAACGAAGATGTCATTGGTGTACACATTTTAACTCTGTTAGTTAAGGTGTATTTGTTTTGGTGTATTAGGTACAAAAGGTTTTGAGTAATTATTTTTTGTGACATTTATTTATGAGTGTAAAGTAAGTGTACACAAATACAGTTTTGTCGTTAATTATATTTGGTAACTTTTTTAATTGCTTAGCAATGTAAAAGAGAAACTTAGTAATCTTAGAATGTGTTAATATAGGTATACACGTAACATGTGTGTAATAGAAAATTATATAGTGTAGTCAGCAGTTTGTCGATCAGTCGACGTTAACCTTCACTAATTAGCAATCAGTAGCATTTACTCTCCGTAAGACGCGTAGCGAATTCATCAGTGTCAATAGAAACTATTATAAATTAGGAATTCAGAAGGCAATCTAGCGCAAAATTACAACACACAGGCGTCACGCCTGCTACAGAGTTTATTAAAAAAAAACATTACCCCATAAACAGTTAGAAAGTGCGACTAAAACAACTTGTTCAGATAATTTAAAATAGTTATGGCCTGTTTCACAACCTCCAGTTAAAGCATATTTGTCAGATAAATATTTACTGTCCTTTTCTTTTATATGACTGGAGAAAAGGATAGCAATAATTTTAACTGGCAGATAAGTTTATCTGGATATTGTGAAACAGGCCCTTAACAAGCTAAAGCTACCTGCAGAATTAAATCCGACCCCCCACACTGCAAACTTAAATAAGTACGTTAAAATCTGTCAAAACTGAACAGTTTTATTAACCGCATCAGTCCGTTATAATATAAGTAAAACAATGCGGTCGGTGGGCTGATCGCGTCCGGCCCAATTAAAAGTTGCCATTGTTGCCGCCGGGCCTTCCGGACTCCAGCATTCTGCTATAAATTATAGGCTACGAATCCAGGGAGAGGTCTTGGGCTAACCAATGTACCCTGGCCTCGAGGCCAATAATAGAAATAGAAATTGTTTATTTAGTGGTACAGAAAATAGTAATAACATATCAACTTAATCTATTTTCATCTTAATCCTAAAGTACAGAGCACCAAAAAGGATGCCGCTCAATATATGCCGATAGCTAAAGATTAAGCCATGGCGCTGGTTTTCAGGGCAACCAAGAGGAGACTAATATATGTATAATATATAAACTAGGAGAATAAGAAGTATTCTAGTTACCAAGAAACATATTACTTACACTTTTTTTGGTATTTGCACACAGCGAGATCCGTTGAGATGTGTAAATATGACCCTGAATTACGTCTGGACCCAACTATTCTGTGTGGCTCAGCGAAGAGGGACTTAAGCAAACCAGGAAACTATGACCTGGAGGCGCGTGAGAACTGAGAGCGCTCTTAACACTATCACTGCCATCATACATGCTGCGCTCGAAGTTTTGTGGGCGGCCGGCGTACTATGTTTTTTTTTATGAAATAGGAGGCAAACGAGCAGACGAATCGCCTGATGGTAAGCAATTACCGCCGCCCATGGACGCCCGCAACACCAGAGGGTTCACAAGCGCGTTGCTGGCCTTTAAGGTGGGAATACGCTCTTTTCTTGAATGTGGCGGTTAGAGTATTAAAGCATTCCACCGATGCATACAAACGATGATACTAGTAAAATTTTAATCATTGCCATAGTCATACATAATTATAAACAAAAAACGGCCATGTGCGTGTCGGACAACGCATAATGGAGGGTTCCGTACCTATGGAAGAAGTTTTTTGGAGATAACTCAAAAATACTGAACCGATAATGTTCAAAATAATTATCGTAGAAAGTATGTAATAAGGCGCATCTTCTCCATATTTTTTGGACCTACGGTTCAAAAGTTACAGGGGGGACACAATTTTTCTCACTTTCGAAGCGATTATTTCTGAAAATATTTACTTAATCACAAAATTTTCAAAGAAATTCGATGTTATTTTTGAAGACCTATCGATTGATGTACAACATGTTGATATTTGGTGGTATTTTTTTTTTTTAATTTAGTTACATGTATGGAGCGCCCCCCTAAAAATATTTTTTTCTGCGATTTGACTACATAACTAAATAGCGGCATACAAAATACACCTTATGGCCAAATTTTATAAAGATACGTCTTACAGTTTTTGAGTAAATTGGCTGTGACATACGAACGGACGGACGGACGGACAGACGGACATGACGAAACTATAAGGGTTCCGTTTTTGCCATTTTGGCTACGGAACCCTAAAAAAGCTAGTGCTCCGACAATTTTCCGTATACTTAGATAGAAAATTTCGAAACACTAAACAATTTTCGTCGACACATCAAACTCAAATATAAGGGATAGCTCCTTTTAGGGATAAACTCGCCTTTATGCGTACCTTTTATAATTTAGGTATTTATTACTGTTGTTTTAATGTTATACTTATTTATGTGCAATAAACATTCGTAATCCGGCCGGTTTCGGCTGCGACGACTGATTTAGCTCCGTTGTTGAAAGTGGGCATTCATGTGCTGGAGTTCGGCTCACGTAGCTTAGTCGCAATGACTACCCACGAGCATATAACCTCGCTTAGCGATTGGAATGACGGCGTTCGACGCGTTAACGCCAAAACACTTTATTTATAACCATTCTTGGAAAGTTTGCGAAGTTCGAGAAAGTGATCGTTTGTTGTGAATGAATTTATTAAGTTATTAAGGCGAGGGGCGACCTTGGCGTTGGTTATTGGCGATCAAACCAAAAGTCAAAAGGCGTTGTGTTTACTGTGAACCATTAGCCTAAGTACGTACGCTTATTGCTTTCAATTCCTTTCCTACTGACTTATATGCTTATATGCTCAATGAGTGACGTTTCAAAATATAACAGTTTCACTCACGTATTTAGTCACTACGCGCGACTTGTTTCGGAGAGCTTATACAGTCGCAATCAGATATATTGGAGCGGCTAAGGTGGTCACAAATATCTGAACAACGCCTCCATTTTCAAAGCGATAAAGTGTATGTTCAGATATTTTGTGATATTCAAGCCCTGAGTGCCTCTTCTGCCACATGCTACATAGGACTTCAACTCGACTATTATCTAGATTACTCGTTGTGTACAAAAAGTGATCGATTTTCAATCATATACCAAATTAAATCAAAATCTAAAAGTACATAAACAGTTCCTATAATAAATAATAAACTAGAGACTTATGAAGGCTTATTTATAAATACAGCCGTTCAAACTAAAACATGTTCCATAGATAGTACCTACCTACACCTACATATAATTTAATTACATATAAAGTTTATGTACGAAAACTGCGTCCATCAAAATTCTTAATCCATTCACATTTATTATAAGTATTTTACCATAAATCGTATGATAATTTAATTTGCTATACTACCGAGTGGGTGAAATAAAAGATCAAATTTATATATATTTACCACAAATGTTACACAAACTTATGTAACGTACACTCAGTGGAATGTTTACCACGACAAACTTGTGTCACGTCCCGAGCTCTGATTGGCTCCCAACGGCACGGCATCGCTGTCCTCGCAAACTACAAGTTATTTATAATAAACATATAATGCTCTCATTTAAAGGGAATTTGGGTTTCTATTTATTTATTGTAAAATCAACAAAAATGTATAAATCTGTAGTGTTATTTGTATCCCATATTTTATTTTGCATCACTGAAGTCGGAGCTAGAGATGGGTTGTGACTTGTAAGTAAAAACTGACAAGTAAATAAAGGGTAAATACTGTATTTACTCAATATACTCAAATTGGTGGGTATAAACTATTTTCTGACAGAGGTTATACTATAGAAATTGGAAATATAAGTGTATTTTGTGAGCCGCTACTGGGTTATGCAGTCAAAGTCGTAAAATATATATTTTTAAGAGGCGCACCCCATATATACATGTATAAACTACTAATTGTAAAAAAAAACAGAAACTATCAATGTGTGACACATCATTTAATGGGTCTTCAAAATTAGGTTAAATGTTTCTTAAACTTTTTTTCATTTTAATACCTTTGGAAAGAAATCGTATCTAACGGCCAAAATGATGTTTATCTCTCTATAACTTTTGAACCAAACTTCAAAATAATACGAAAGAAATACCAGAACAAACACTAAACACTATTAAAATAATGACTTTGCACATGATCGGTTAAGCCATTTTTGAGTTTTCTTTAAAAGTTAAACAGATTTGCTAATGGCCGAAGGTTCGATTTACCGTCTACCTGGTTATTCCAGTAACCCAATGGCGGACCTGTGGATTCTAACCCAGTCCTCATTGCCACTCACTGATAATTACCTTTATTCCCAAAAACTTAAGGGTCCTCTATGCGTGTTATAATATAAATATTGTTTATACACATTAGAACTATAAAAAATCATACTTTTTTTAAATATTTTATTAGTAATAGTTTTTACCCACCGAAATGAGTAAATACTGGTATTTACCGGGTGCTTTGGATAAATACTTAGTATT
Source organism: Pammene aurita (assembly GCA_947086415.1). Lineage (NCBI taxonomy): Eukaryota > Metazoa > Arthropoda > Insecta > Lepidoptera > Tortricidae > Pammene > Pammene aurita. Next base: position 521,525 of record OX352295.1, on the reverse strand, counting down.
AACTCGCCCCTACCCACCTCTAGTCGGAGCACGACGCCTCCATAACCTTCTGAAAAATATGTTATTTCTTTATATGTCTATCAAAGGGACTGCATATCTATTCCTTTACAAATGTTCTCTTTGATTTCTACGAAAATAGGACTGCAATAAAACCACTGGATGAAAATGTAAAGTAGGTTAGTAATACTGCTTCTGTTAGGGAAATAATATATGCTTAGTTGCGAAAGCAATATGTTTCAATTAGGGAAATTTCATTGGCTTTCATAGGATTGCAGGAATACGGTGAAACAAATAGCGTTAAACGACCTTACCTAACAAGACACCGTAACTAAACTAGTGCTACCATAGCTATACCACCGTTTTTCTATGAACGACTTTTATAAAAAGTATATGGGTAGGTATTTGCAGGGTTGGTTGGTTTAAATTCTTTAAATTATTCAAAACTGTCGTGATTTTCATACAAATGGGATTGTATCGTATACTATAATGAATAGCTCGGATGTTTTTAACTTGGATTACGCAGAAAGACTGGTGATGAAACGTATCTATAATATTTATAACTGTATGTATTTTTCTGAACTAAGTATTTGGGTCTTGATTAAAACTCAAACGTTTGGTTTGTTGCGCTCGATCGATGGACATTCGACACACAACAACAATGGTTTGAATGATTTTAACGGTCGATGTTTCATTCATTCTTACATTTGTTAATGCCTTATAGTTCTTCTGTATAAAAATAAAATAAAGAGGTTCGGAATTTCATATACAGCTATCTACGTATTAAAGAAACGATATCAGCTGTACAATGCCAAAGCAAATCGCTAGGGGTCGTCGTCCGGCGCCAGCTGCCGGCCGCTGTTCATGCTAATGTGCAAAACGCCGACAACGACGACCGCACCATTTGCTGCTGCTGCATTAGCCGCAAAAAATACTGATACAATGTGTGTGACGGACAATCTCTTGCGGCGGAAATTTATACGCAATTTCATTTCAAAGATAGATCTTTTATTGAAATGCAAAGCTTCAAAACGAGTTAAAATGCAAGAAACCGCGGTCAATTCAGAAAGGCTGTGGAGGATACAGAAGGATGTAGTAGTAGATCTAGCTGGCTAGACCACCTGTCTGCCATATAGTTAATGTCAGAATTACCTAATATTTACACGGTGTTGCTATTTGTATTAAATCTATTTTATTCCTTGGGACGGAAGAGGTATATTTTAGGTGTGAATAGATTCCATTACTGGTAGATGCTTGATAGTGCTCACCCACGGTCCGCGTTCCATTTACATACGCACCCTTCGACGGAAGATAGGGCACGGAATGGGAAATAAATAATATTGCTGTGTAAGGAACTGATGCACAATGGTATGATGATGATGACACAATTAGGACTTGACATGATTTATTTTTTACAAAAACCAACTTATTATTTGCGGTTAAGTTTTGAGACTCTTATCTTTAAAGTAATGCATTCTAATAAGTTCCGTGTTGTCATTTTCCTTTCCGGTTTAAAACGGCACCCTTACAATCGTTCTGAATTTTTCTTATTTAAATATGGATGTTTGGGCGCTATCCGCGTCCCCCAGGGATCTGTTCTATCGCCAACTCTGTTTCTCTTGCATATCAATGATATGTTGGTAACCAACAATATCCATTGCTATGCGGATGACAGTACTGGCGATAGCTACTACACAGGTCGTGTATATGCCCCCCCTGAGCGGGTGTTGGAGTGCAGAATGCAACTTGTGTCTGAAATAGAGACCTCCCTCGAGCAGGTTTCCGAATGGGGTAGACGTAATCTCGTCCAGTTTAACCCTAGTAAGATACAAGTCTGCGCGTTTTCTGCTAAGAAAACCCCATTCGTCATAGCGCCAAAATTTCAGAACATTCCTCTAACTATATCCAAGAGTATCGGGATACTGGGTGTCGACATTACGAACGAAGTCCAGTTTCGGGGTCATTTGGAGAACAAAGCCAAACTGGCCTCCAAGAAGCTCGGGGTGCTCAGTAGAGCAAAACAGTACTTCACGCCGGATCACCGGCTTTTGTTATATAAAGCGCAGGTTCGACCTCACATGGAGTACTGTTCTCATCTCTGGTCTGGCGCCCCGCAATACCAGCTTCTCCCACTTGACTCCATCCAACGTCGGGCAGTTCGTATTGTTGACGATCCCGATCTTACTGACGGCTTAGATCCACTTAGTCTCCGGAGAGATGTTGGCTCTCTGTGTGTGTTCTACCGTCTGTACAACGGGGAATGTTCTGAAGAACTTTTTGAACTGGTGCCATCGTCACGTTTCTACCATCGCACCTCCCGCCAAAGGAACAAAGTTCATCCTCGTTTTCTAGACACATGGTATACCAAAAATAAACGGGCATCTCGCTCGTTTCTGCCTAGAACGTGCGAAATGTGGAATGAGCTGCCTCCCGAGGTGTTTCCATTGCGCTTTGACATGGGGTTCTTCAAGAAGCGGGCGTACAGGGCTCTCAAGGGTCGGCAACGCATAGGCGGCTCCTGATGTTGCTTATGTTCATGGGCGACGTTGACCGCTTCCCATCAGGCGGCTCGTCTGCGCGTTTGCTACTAGTTTCATAAAATAAAATAAAAAAAAATCCATCATATCCGCCATTTTAATTTGGCAAACGATGAACCTCATGGACGAAACATCCTGAATAATTATAAACCGACCGCGGGTTCCAGCACTCTCAGTGCATAAAATTGGAAACTTACTGTGGCGCGTACTTACTAAAAATATTAGGTACGTGCTATTAGTCACGCACCCGGATTGTTGAGCCATTTGCCATTGTTCGTAATTTAGCCGTGTAATAAATGACCGATGTAACTGACAGTTGACAGCTAGTCGGTAACATCGGTCATTCATAACACGGCTAAATTACGAACAATCCGGGAACGGGGCTTCAACCGTAAAATAATTACCTATCATTACGAGTATTATTTGTTACGCAACAAAAAAATAACTATAACCTAACTATTATACTGACTTTCGCAACAAAAGAAACTAAGTTCACATCAAAACGTGGATTAGATGTGCATTCAGATTATTTTGCTGCGCAAGTCAGTATTTTGTGATATGCCGAATAATATTACCCTTTTAAAGTTTAGTTCTGTATGCATTGCATTTAACTGCATTGTAATCTATACATATATATGTCATAAATATAACGAAGTTGTATTAGAAGTATATATAACAAAGTCGTGTCGGTTACACCATACTTCCGTCCCGAATAGCAGAATAACTATTAAAATAATAGAGAGAAAAAAAACGTAGTTGGTGGTACGAAGTTCGCCGGGTCAGCTAGTAGAACAAAAATAAACAGATTTGGGTGACAAGTAATAACGGCAGCCACATTTTCGCCTAATTTGAATACTTTGCTCAAAGCTTTCTTGGATGTCCAAAGCTCTGGAGGCCTACATTCAGGCGTAAAAATATACTACTCGTATACTGTCAATATTATTTTCTTGTATGTTATTACGTACGTAAATGCCGTAAGTAGTAAGGTCTGTTCCAAGCGTTTTCGGGAAAGTATGTGTAGTTTGTCCGGCGGCTTAAGGGTAAATGCGCCATACCTTAAGTATTTATTTTATTTATTTTTCTTTATTGAGGAAAACAAACAGCATATAATATACATAAAGTTAATACAAATAGGTAGATCATAAGCCAGCAAAGTTTTCACTAATATGTTAGTACTTAAGGTAAATATGCACACAGTGTAAAACAATGAAATAAAGATGTTATTAAATTAATATAAAGAGTATAAAACCTAAAATATAATTTAGATCAGTGTCTGAATCTCTCACGACAGTTTACGAGTAAGTAGCAGATATTGACATAATTTTTAACAGATAGATTAGATATAAGATTTATAAAAGTTACAATAATGCATGCAGAAACAGTCGCAACCTAACTATAAAGTTGTTCTCACTGCGGTTACATAACTACTTTAATTTTGATGAAAGATGTCGGTATGATTATATATACTGTTATGAGTGGAACAAGCTCTTACAACAAATCGTTTTTTTTTAATACTTATTGCTACAAAATTTAACGGCGAATGTGTTTTTGGAGCGAGTACGTAGGCCCGAACACTTAAGTGATATGTTACTCAGGAGGTATGGAGAATCAACAACATTGTTGATAATTTTGTATAGTAAAATCTGGTCCTTGTGTTCCCTACGTTTCTGCAGGGGAACAATATCGTTCAGTGCAACGTTCTTAAATTTATAATTAAGGCGTTTTATAAATTTGTGTTGAATGCGTTCTATAGAATCGATATAACAGTGATATTGTGGATTCCAAGTTGCCGATGCATATTCAATCTGAGGGCGTACTAGTGCTTTATATAAAAGTTTAAAAGTGTTAATATTTTTAAAATCGCCTCCTTGCCTAAACATGAATCCCATCATTTTATACGCTTTCGCAGTAATATTCTGAATATGGAGCATTTGTCCTTAAGCCGCCGGATAAACTATACACCTAACTGTAAAGTTTTTTCTTGGTGTTTTTATGTAATAATCAGCAACGTTACAACATGCAAAACCCTTGCAACTGTAACTATAGACGACCATAATAGACTACGTTGATCTCATACCATCAGGCGGGCTGTATGCTTGTAATAAAAAACCGGCCAAGTGCGTGTCGGACCACGCATAGGAGGGTTCCGTACCTTCAATGTAATAAAAACCAAACTAATACCAAAAGGTCGTATCTGATGCCTATGGAAGAAGTTTTTTGGAAATAACTCAAAAATGGCTGAACCGATAATGTTCAAAATAATTTTCCTAGAAAGTATATGATAAGGCACAGCGCCTCAAATTTTTTCATATTTTTTGGACTTACGGTTCAAAAGTTACCGGGGGGGCTACACAATTTTTCTGACTTTCGGAGCGATTATTTCAGAAAATATTCACTTAATCACAAAATGGTCAAAGAAACCTCAATGTTATTTTTAAAGACCTATCGATTGATGTGGTCACATGTTGATATTTGGTTAAAAATCATTTTTTAAATTTAGTTACATCTATCGAGCGCCCCCCTAAAAATTTTTTTTTTTCAAATTTAACTCCATAACTAAGTAGCGGCATACAAAATACACCTTATGTGTAAATTTTATTCAGATACGTTGTATATTTTCCGAGTAAAATGGCTGTGACATACGGACGGACAGACAGACAGATAGACATGACGAATTCATAAGGGTTCCGTTTTTTGCCATTTGGCTACGGAACCCTAAAAATCATGGAATCAAGACGCACAAATATGATTCAAATGTAAATGGTAAGCTTGTTTCCGAACAGCCCCTGGTCCAGGTCAGAGTAATGCGAATGTCGGTAAATAACGCGATGATTGCTACAAGTCGCCGGCGAAGCCTCCAGCTTATAGGCTTCTGTCGTTTGAATTCATTTACAAGCGAAATTGGTGAGGTATTTGTCTTTAAATTATAAAATAAAGGGATACAAAGTCCCTGAAAGTATTTTAGTTATTTACCTCATCTTGGATGCTCGCGAAGATATGTATCACTCATTTCGGTCATTCGAATCATGAATGGGAAAGAGCGAGCATGTAACACTGAGATAGATGAGTTACTGAGTTGAGTGAGTTGAATCAAAAGATATAGTTTATTTAAATCACTCACTCGTAAACGACCCATGTCTACTATTTAAACTGATTTCACCATGCGGTAACTATTATTTATTAACAATTCTATCGATTGAATGGAGCTAAGTTGGTCACCCTTAATTTAATAAACATGACAGCGCCAAAGATCAACGATTTTAATAATGACAAAACACCTTAGGTTTATTATATTTTTATCGTATGGATATAGATAGGCATTTCTTTTCTGGGCTAGTAGTAGTGGAAAAGCAGATAACGAAGAAAATCCAGTGAGTGCTTCGAGGTCCAGATCGGACAGTGCAGCGGCCAAGTTTATTATTAAAATAGTATTTAGCACCACCCAGGGATCACGTGTAGGGTTGTCTACGGACGCAGAGCAACATTGATCCCTCTTGGGTTTTTTTTTCTTGGGTTTATAAAATGAATTGTTAATAAATAAATACCTGCCTACTTAAAATGTTCAAAAGTAATGTTAAGTGCTTAAAGAATTAGAATAGGATAAGATCTGAAAACAGCAAAGTCATTAAGGTACAATTTTGCCTAATATCAGTCTTTTATCTTTGTTTGTTTCTTAATTAAGCTGAAAAGTTTCTCGCGCACAAATCTGATAAGTCATCAATAAAGTCCATAAATATTTTTAGTTCTCTGTTTTTGAGTATTTTATCAAAAAATTGCTATTTTTAAGTTACGATAAGATTAGGTGTGATTAAACAAATGTCGACTCCAATATAGTTAACAACCATTGTAGGCTGTTTCTTACAACATTATAATACTTTACTTCGCTGCGAAAATTGTATTTTATACAATTGGACATAATGTAGAGCTTTTCAGTCTAGTACCGTGTTTAGGCCACGAAGCTTGCTTGGCGAGAGTGGAGTTCTCGGCGGGCAGTGTTGTTTACGCATCGAGTGTGCCGTTGGACTCCCCTAGCGAGTCTCATGTAGCTATTTGTCTGCACGCTGGCATTCAGCGATGATCTCGGGTTTCGGCGTGGCAATGAAAGTGTCAATAGAGTGTTAACTTTGTCCTCCTCCCTGATCGTGCTAATAATATGATATTGTATGAAAATCTACTTCAGCATTGTCTACGATACTAAAATATGTGACCATAACAGCTCTATCGAATAGTATGAGCTAGTATTCGGTCTAAGAGGTCTCAATTCAAGCATTTAGTCGACGAATAGAAAAAGTTACTTTTTTTTTACACCACGACGGTGGCAAACAAGCATACGGCCCGCAGTTACCGTAACCTATGGACGCCTGCAACTCCAAAGGAGTCACATGCGCGTTGCCGACCCTTTACAAAAAGGAGGATTCACTGTGTTGATGGCTAAAGGAACAAGAAGTGGTTTTCTGTAAGGTGGAGGTACTTCCCCAGTCGGGCTCTGCTCCAGATTTGAGCGAGATGACATTCGCTGAACGTGCCCTACCACACTTAGCGAGATGCCATTCGCAGTGCCCTCTCTTTTTGGCGTAGTTTAAGGACATACCCAAGTCCGGACGTAGTTTAAGGACATACCCCGGGTCCAACCTCCCGGTCCGGGTCCTTATACTCGTATGTCGTTTTTACAAAACTTCTGCTAAGCTAATGATTTTCTTTCATACAAGTGCATGTCGAATAGTGTCTCGTCTCACCTCCGGTATTACACTATTTATAGTTGCTACGTCGTAGCACCACTACGACTGCTACGAGTGTCAGCCGCTACGAAGTATCACATTTACATACTTAATTATAGCAAAATTATTCTTGCATACAATTTCATAATATTAACAGGAGTTTACACGAACTTGTTCATTTCATGAAAATCTAATTAAAAATAAACTAAGGATTAATTAATTGTTGCCAAACAACGGTTAATAAAAACACAATTTTTTTTTTTTGCTCATTCGGTCATCCATCTCTGTGCTGTTTTCTGTGCTTCGTGTTTGTGTTTCTGACCTTTGCCTAACAATAGTTCTAGTTTTTTGTATGTACTAACACTTTTATGGGCTTTGCCCGAAATAAATGATTATTTAATTTAATTTAATTTTTAATTATTTGTTTCTAATTTGTGGTATTCTCAAACAAAATAAAACCCAAGTAACGCTTTTCAATTTTGTTATTTGTCAAACATCAAATAAACAAAATAACTCGCGAAAAAAAACATTTGTATACAAATGTCACGTTTATAGTTTCTAGTTGTTCATTTGTTTATCAATAAAAATTTCCGTGTACATTGCTTACTACTCAATTTGCTTGAACAAGAACGTACTATGTAACAGACACCCTTTTCCAGCACTTGTAGAGTTCTCATTGAATAACTTATGCGCACCCAACCAAAAAGGGGCCTAAAACATGAACTCTGAATCCATACTGTAAGGTTTAATTTACAACAACACAAGAGTGGAATTCCGAAATAAATCCAATGATATGTGCCGCGGTTTCGGCTAACGCATTCAATTTAACTTTGCAAATTCAGACATTTATGATAATTATACAGACGTTTTGTAACTCGCATACGAATCACGACACTTTATATTCAACTTTACGCGACCTATTTAAATAAAGTTTATGGTCAAGAGACTGGAAATATGTATTTAGATGTTTACAATTCTCCGTAATATTGTTTTATAAATGGGCTAGAAACTTCTACAATATCTACAATTGAATGCCGGAAAATACTGTTGGGATGGAATTAATGTTTACGTATAAATATTTATTTTTGAGCTATGGGTGCAGACCACGCGTGGATTTATTGCCGTGTTCTGGGCACTTGTATTGTTTTAAAGGCTTTGTGAAAAATCTGTTATACTAATGGTTAATGCTTTTAAAAAAGCTGGTTAATATCATTTTCAAATATATACCTACCATGTAAATAAATGAAATTAAATGAATAAGTTTCAGAGTCAACTTGAACCATACAGCGTTACTAACGACAGATTATGCTTAAACTTTAACATAGTATATTATTCTTTAGAAATCGGATATATATTTCTAATTACAAGCTAGGGCTATATTTAGCTTAGGCCGAAACGTAGACGAATAGCATAATAACTACACTACGGTGATGTTTTACATATTTATTGTAAAATCGTTTTTTTAGGCTAGTTCACACGGTTAATGTCACATGACATGTTTTAGGTATATTAAAATGAAACTCACTCATCAAAGACCTGCTGATTGGTTTGCTCTCATCCTCTGAGTAAAAATTAACTTAGAAATAGATAATATAATCTGTCCCTAGCCTATAGATAGAGGATCACAAAATTAAAGAAATACGAAGTAAGTAGAATCTACGTTTTAATTTATTGCTCTTATTACAGGCCACAACATGAATAACTTCTGGTCGCAATAGTGTAAACTTAAAAAGTTTGCGTACGTAATTACTAGAAGCACAGAATAACTAATAGTACTACCGTACAGAAAATTCACTCCTTAACAAAAGTCAGATTTAGGTATAAAATTATACCTATACTCGCCGCCTGCAAGCAAAATTGAAACTTATAACCGCGCACGAACCGTGAATCTTCTTTGCGCGCCGCAGTTTTATGACCAAGCTGTGAGCGTCGGCACGGGGTTGGCACTTGACAAGTTTTTGTACCTATACCTACTGATTTATTATTGTTAGATAAATATGTAGGAATTACAAACGTTGATTATGTAAACACGAAATTTTTATCCGGAGATAGATTTTTTTATAGAGATTATGTCTGATTCTCACGGAAGTAGGTATGCCACAGCCGTATTCCTTTGAAAATATGTCGGTCAGTTCCTAATATTATTTCTGGGCAACCGATATTCAATAAATTAAGGATGTTTATTTTAACTATTACGAGTACTAAGTAAGGACTTTAGGACCTTTCAATATCGTCCGGAATTTAAAAATGTTATTTCTGCTTCCTTGTTCTTCCGTTTATTCAGACATCCGTAAATACATATTCGAACGAGCGAAGTGAGTTCTTACAAACAACTTCGGCTACTGGGACGTTTCAGCATTTCGATGGCTTTTTGATTTTGAGAGTTTGTTCCGCGATAACTTTAGTAACGTTTTTCTGATCTTGATGAAATTTGTTGGGGTTGTAGCAGAGATCAATATAATTTGAGAGTTCGTATATGAGCAGGATCGGTCAATGGGTTATGGTGCTAGAAGGCGCGAAAAAATCATCACATGGGTCTTGTTATATTAGTCAGCTTGTTTGCAAGTAAATCGCGAGTTCTGAGTTCGAGGCGGACTACTAGTTTATACGGATTAGATCGAAATAGGTTTCGAAGCCATTGTGTATTTTAAATTTTGCGCGAGCGCCACTAGCACGACTATCGTGCGAGCCGAGCGGCAGCCCACTGCTATACGACTCCCCGGGAGGCGCGCCGGCCAAATGTACCTAAACTGCGTAGTGAAACCCCCCTGCTAGAAGTTCACGTTTAGATGATCAGCATAAATATACACAAACTACGGGACGTATTCCGTAGTTTGAAACTTGCACTCAGTGACCCATTTGGCTAGTCCAGGTTATAAGGTTAACGCGGGCTGTTTTTCCGCAACTCGACGTCTATATTTTGCGCCTATTTTGCGTGCCGGGTGGCCTTATTCATGCCAACCCAGTTCCTCCAGGAAGCCTAGCAGACCCTTTATGTTGCCGACGACTTCCGGGAGTGCCCTCGGCGAACCAAGATGTTTCGCCCGGTATTCTGCCACCCCCGGACATGTGATGATGACGTGGGCGGCTGTCTCGTCCTCCTCCATGCAGGCCCTGCAGAGGGGACTGTCCGTAACACCTATAGTGAAAAGATGTTTGTTTAGAAGGGCATGACCAGTTAGTGCTCCGCTTATCAGTCTGAGCTGCGGCCTCTTGAGCTGTTTCAGCTTCCGAGACAATCCGGGGTTGATCGTCGGGAGGGCCTCCTTGGCTTGCCTGCATGTACCTAGGTTAGTCCAAAATTGTTGGTGTTCTACCTTGGTGTTATGTCGTAGTGTTCTCCGCAGCCATGCAACAGGTAGAGGTATGATGGGCTCGGGACCTACCACTCTTGCCTCTGAGCCGCCTCTTGCTAAAGCATCAGCTGCGTCGTTGCCACGTGAGTTGCTGTGCCCTTTGATCCACTGCAGGGTTATGCTATTGGTGCTACATACCTCCGTTAGGATTCTGTGGCATTCGTATATAAGACCTGAGGTTATTTTGTGATTTTTCAGGGCTTGTAGAACCGATCGACTGTCGGAGAGTATGCGGATGGGGTATTCCGTTACCTTCCTAGAGGCGATTGCGTGAGCGGCCATTATTATGCCCATGCACTCTGCCTGGAAGACTGTGTTGTGGGCTCCTAATGGTGTTGAAATATGTATGTTTAGGTCCTCTGAGAAAACTCCCGAGCCAGTGCCAGACCTTGTTTTGGACCCGTCTGTGAAGATTCTCAGCTCCCTTGGGTTGAGACCTTCGTGTGGGTCCTCGTACAGTTGAATCTTGTACTTTTTGTCGAAAACGAATTGCCTAGGTATCGCATCAGTTACCGCATCTATGAGCGGTTCCTTACTTACGGCCTCGTGAAGGATTTCAGTGTGTGGTGTCCTAGGCGCCTTCCAGAGATTCAGCTTCTTTAGCCGCACCGCCGCAGCCATGGCCTCTTGTTTCACGAAGAGATGCAGCGGCGGTAGGCCCAACATAGCTTCCAGGGCTGCAGTTGGTGTAGTCCTCATGCAGCCCGTAGTTGCCATGCAGGCCAATCTCTGTAGTCGTTGTAGTTTGGCTTCGACCGTGGATAGTTTGGTGCGTGGCCACCATACTATCGCGCCGTAGCATATGATTGGTCGGATTACTGCCTGATATAGCCATAGAGTGATCTTGGGATTCAACCCCCAAGTCCTACCTACCATTCTACGACATTGCCAGAAGGCGACCGTTGCTTTTTCAATTTTGTTGTTGAGATGAGTGCTCCAGTTTAGTCTGCTGTCGAGTATTACCCCTAGATACTTTACCTCAGATGACAATTGGAGCTCAGTATTGAACAGTTTTGGGAGGCGGTAGTTTCCCAAAGTCCGTTTGTTGGTGAACATTACCATCTCTGTCTTCCTTGGGTTGACCGATAGTTCGTTGTCGCAGCACCAGCGTTCCACTATCGCCAGTGCCGAGCGTGTAACCTCGCATACTGTACCTGCGTGAATACCGCTTGTCAGTATCACTATGTCATCAGCATATCCGATTGTGTAGTAGTGATTGTTGTTTAGTTTGGTGATCAGGTCGTTCACCACCAGGTTCCATAGCAGTGGCGATAGGACGCCCCCTTGGGGGCAGCCCTTAGCTACTAATGCTTGTTTGGTCTCATCCGTGCCGAGTTTAATGGTCCGCTGGCTCAGCATCTTGTTTATCCATTCGATTATAACTGCGTGGACTCCATGTCTTTCCAGCGCTGCAGTTATACTTGTGAATTTAGTCTTGTCGAAGGCTCCCTCGATGTCAATGAAGGTGCCTAGGCACATAGTCTTGTTCTTGATTGCTACTTCAATTTTGGTCGTGACCGCATGAAGTGCAGAGTCTGTAGACTTGCCTGGGCTGTAGGCATGTTGATTCGGATGCAGAGGTACGTGGGTTAGTACCGTCTCCCTCAGGTGTCTTTCGCATAACCTCTCCAGGGTCTTAAGTAGGAAGGAGGTTAGACTTATTGGCCTGAAGGACTTAGGATCCGTGTAGTCACTTTTACCTGGTTTTGGTATGAAGATCACTTTGACATCTCTCCACCGTGTTGGCACATACTTGTGCGCCAGACAGGCGTCTAGGACGGAGGATAGCCCTTGAGTGAGTGTCTCCCCGCCCCATTTCAATAGGGCTGGGAAGATTCCATCCGGTCCTGGTGATTTGAATGAGTCAAAGCTGTTAATTGCCCATTGTGTTCGTTGTGGGCTGATTACCTTGTTGGCCAGTTGCCATTCCTCTTCCGTCGGAATGACTGCTTCAAGTGGCCACCCAGCTGGGCTAGATATCTCGCAGCCTGGGAAGTGCGTTTGTACCAGAACACATTCCGCCTCCTCCGGTGAGGTGGTGAATGAGCCGTCTGGCCTCCGTAGGGACCCCAGGGATATGGCAGAATTGTTGGAGAGAACTTTTCTTACCCTGTTGGCCTGCGCTGTTGACTCTATGTTAGTACAGAAGTTCCTCCACGAGTTGGTGCTTCTGTACCTTAGTCGTTTTTTGTACCTGGACTTGGTGGCCTTGTAGTTATCCCAGTCCTGGTTAGTTCCTGTGTTCATTGCTCTGTTCAGTTGCCTCCTCATCTCGCACCTGAGTCTCTCCAACTCCGGCCCCCACCAGTTGCTTTTGTTACTACGGCCTGCTGGGGCAGATATGGGACATGTTTGTTGGTAGCATTCCAGCATTGTGTCGGTGAGGACGCTTACCTGTTTTTCAATCTCATCGGTGCCCAAGATCCTGGGTGGAATCCTTGCCTGTTGTAAGGCTTGGCCAATACGTAAGGCGTATTGGGCTCGGTCTGTTTTCCTTGGATTCCGCCTCAGTGGCTCCGTGTGTCTGCTTACCTGAAGGTCGAAGCGTATCCATCTATGATCCGAACATGACAGTTCCATGGATACATGCCAGTTCGAGATGTGCTCCGATACTCCTCCTGTTGCTAGGGTCAAGTCAATGATCGTTTTACTTCGCCGGTTAACGAAGGTGGGTTCAGAACCTATGTTAATTATGTTAAGGTTTGTTGTGAATAGGTACTCAACAAGTTTGTTACCTCTATCGTTTCCTGTGGGCATGCCCCAGAGGGCGTGATGCGCATTGGAGTCGGTGCCCACAATGAGCTCCAGCCCCGCCTCTTCACAGTATCTGACCAGCCTGGTTAGATCGTGCGGTGGTGGATCGTCCGCCTCGGGCATGTAGGCTGATGCCATGACCACCTCCGCAAGGCTGGTGTCCAGCGCCCCCTGCACCTTTATGGCGCACAGGTCTCTGGAACAGAAACCTGTTAGAGGTTGCATATGTATGTTGCTAGTAGTGTAAATGCACGTGCGAGGGTTTTCAGGCCCCGCATATACTGTTAACTTACCTCCCATGTTGCGGAGTCCGCAGACAACGCCTCCCCTGACCCACGGCTCCTGGATCAGGATGATGGCCGTATTGTGTACCTCCAACCACTTCCGGGTCTGAGCCGTTGCGGTTATACTGTGGTGGAGGTTGGCTTGGAGGATGTGGCTACTCAGCGAAGGGGACACCGCCATCGGAGTCAGAGTCCCCGACCGACATGTTGTCAGCCTCGCTGTTCCCCCCCTTTCGGATGGTCAGCCTGCCTAGCTCGTCCGCGCATTCCCCCCCGCTTTCCAAGTGGTCACCAAGAAGAAGGTCTTCTTCATCCATCTCGGAGGCGGGGATGTTCTGCTCTGGAGCCTGGGGCCCAGGGGCCACGACCAAGTCATCGGCCACCTGTGCCCCCTCTGCAGTGTCCATCGGCTGGGGGGGATTTACATCCTCCGTATTTTCGGAGACGTTGATGGCAGGTGGGTTTTCCCCAAACTTGCCGCGCCCCTCCTGGAACTTCACGTACACCGTGCCCAACATAAAGCTGAGCCGGCGTCCGTGGTCTACCAGGGTTTGCACCAACGTCTCCGGGACGCTGACGATGACAAAAGTGTCAGCCGCCTGCCTGTCCATCTTATGTAGGAGCCACCTGTTGATGGCTGCCCACTTGTTTTGGAAGCGCAGCATGTGCGCAACCATCTTGTGGTCCTTGTGGACCCCAGGGAGCAAGATGCCGCAGCGGACTCGCCTTGGCAGCTCGCTCTGGCGCTTTACCACCAGCTTCCCACCTGTTGAGAGGGTGATGGTGGCCACGCTGCGCTGCAGCCAGCTGAGGGTGTGCTGGTTGTCGCACCAGAGCCTCAGGGAGCCGTTGGTAAAAACGGGTCTCCCACGAAACGCCAACTCCTCAGCTTGGCTACTACCAGGCTTGAGTGCCTCCTCAACGAGGAGTCGCTCAATCTGGCGCTGTACCTCCTCAGATTGTTGCAGGCTGAGATGTTCCGTGGTGGCGGTAGTTACACCCACCAGCAGGTCCGTCTTGACCGCGCCCACGTAATCAATCGGGGTGTTTTCCCCAGGTGGCCCAGTTCTCCGCCTCTTCTGCTCGCCCCTTGGAGAGATTTTCTCCTCGGGACGTGTCCGTTTGGCGGAGGACGGGGCACCCTGGGTACTTCCACCAGGGAGTGTAGATGTCGCCTCTCCCCTGGGGGGTAGACGACGTCGATGGCGAACCCTTTTGGGGCCTGCACCCTGCGGCTGCTGCTGCCTCTGCTGCGGCTGCTGCGTCTGCAGCTGCCGCTGCTGCGGCTGCTGCTGCCGTTGCTGCTGCTGCGGCTGCTGCGGTTGTTGTTGCTGCTGCCGCTGCTGCTGAGAGGGTGTGGCCAGGGCCGCGTTATTTTGAGCAGCCAGTCGCCTCTCCCTCTCCTTGCGACGCTGCTTGCTGTTTTTCTTGTGCTGCTTCTTCGGAGCAGCACAAGAGGAAGCAGATGGAGGTGGTGGGGCGGATTTGTCGCGCCTCGCCATCTTCCCCTTCTTCTTCCGTGGCATGGCGATGTCCCAGCCAGCCAGTCCAGGGTCCGACTGGTAGTCGTCGTATAGACGAAGCGCCTCCTCAACCTGCCCCGGTAAGATGGGAGTTCCCACCTCCGGAACGGTCGGGGTTGCCTCCCGGGTCCGGCATTGCACCTGTACCTGGTTAGCAGGCGACGTCGACGCGTTTGGCTTTCGGGCTACTGGGTTACCAGCGGCCTTCTTGCACCACACGGACTTCTTCGTCGAATAGGACGGCGCAACCTTTGGTTGGGTCGCATTTGCTTCCCTGGAGGCGCGCGTCTTTGAGGGGAGCCTGTTGGCGTCTACCCTTGTAGCGTTTGGTGTTGAGGGTCCGGCAGGTGCCGTACCCTCCAACGGGGTTTGGGATCTGGTTGTATCCATGATCTATATGTTTTTTAATTCACCTCTCGAGCTTCCCACCCGCCATGGAGCCCGCACCTTTGGGGATGTCCTTCAGGACACCAGAAATACCCAAGAGGTATAGGTGCATTGAGTTGGGACTCATGCGCGACATCGGGAGCTGCAGACGTATGGCTGGTAGAGACGATCCTATCCCTCCCAGTGGTTCCACACGCCCTTGCCCCGTCAGCATGGCCGAGCCCCAGGCATCCTCCCGGAGGACGCCCCTCCCCACACCTTGCCTGCGGACCGTACCACCTCGACCGTACGGGACGCGTGTCCATTACCCTGCAGTGGCTCAGTTGCAGGGCTACCGTTTCGCCAGAAATTCGGACCTAAGGAACTCACCACCAGAGGGGGTAACTAACCCCGACCCCCTGTGGATCGTCGCTCCCAGGACTCCTGCATCCCCGCTGACGGCGATCAACTGCGCAGGACAAGCGCAGGTAGGTGAGTGTAGTCTGCTGTAGTCACCTACACCAACAGCAGAACCGGGAGACCTGAAAATACATGGCTAGCAATCTGGTCGAAACCACATTGCTAACTATGTTGTTCAGGCTACTCCAAAGTGGGTCGTACCCCGCTCGGGTTTTTAGGTCCTTGCGGGTTACGACATTGCTCTCACACTTAGCTACTGGTGGTCCGGGGTGGATAGAATGTGCGACGCCCGTTTCCGACCACCAGTATTTCCAGGGGGTGCGACCCACCTCACAAGTGAAGTGGGTTCCTCCCTGGCCTGCGTCGGCAGTGCCAGAGTGGACGGGGACGCGTGTGATGAGCTTGAGAGGGTAAGCCTGTAGCTCAGCGTCGCACACCTGAGCGTGCCTACACCCCTCCTACCCCCCCTGGCCCAATTTCAACCGAGTTGGCTAGTCCAGCCTGAATAGAGATGAGATATTACCGCAGCGGTGCCGCCGACCGATTGACGGCTCCAAATACACGCATGTATCGAATAAGGCGACATCCGTATATTTATGACGCACGGAGGCTTTGATCCGTAACAATATTTCAGATGTACATATATGGACACAGGCTGGCCTGTGGCTCGCAACCGCCCCATTGCAATCTCTATAATGAGGCTGCGACTTACGAATCCAGTTTGAAGGATCAAAACTGTGGTAAATATTAGGGCATCAATACCGATGTTTTTGTATGGCCAATTCCGTAATTCCGGGTAATGTATTACATGCCCTACCTAGTAAATATGTCTATATTTTTTATTATACCACGACGATGGCAAACAAGTATACGGCCCGCCTGATGATAAGCAGCTACCGTAGCCTATGGATGCCTGCAACTCAAGAGGTTCGCTTTTTTTTCGCTAAACAAGTTTAGTGAAATGATAAAGTCTCAACTGGAAGATGGTATATGGTGATTTGATTAAATCTCTGAACTGGTTGAGTGAAATGACGAAAGAAAGTACCGAATACAATATTTTACTTTACAGTTAAGCGATTTTATCAAATCTCTGACTAGATAAAGTGAAACAGATATTAAATCAGAGATTTTAACAAATCTCTAAGGGATATGATCAAATCACGCAGGATGATAAAATGGAAAATCCATATCATCATTTCCCTAAAAAAATTCAGTCTTCTCCATTTTAACATCCTGCTTGGTTTCATCATATCCCCTAGAGATTTGTTAAAATCTCTGTTTTAATATCTGTTTCACTTTATCTAGTCAGAGATTAGATCAAATCGCATTACTGTAAAATATTGTATTCGATACTTGCTTTTGTCATTTCACTAAATCAGTTAAGAGATTTAATCAAATCACCATATACCATCTTCCAGTTGAGATTTTATTATTTCACTAAACTCGTTTAGCGAAATGATAAAACTAGCTAACTTATTGAGTTCATTTCGTCAACTTACTGTCGTAGTTAGGGATTTTGTCTACACAAATCTAGTGAAATGAAAAAGCGTATCGCGCTTATTGGCCGATTTTGTCTTTCCACTAAACAGAGTCAGTGATTTGGTGAAAAGACTGATTGTTTCTAGGGAAATTATGATCTGGAGTCTCCATTTTAACATCCTGCGTAATTTGATCATATACCTTAGAGATTTGTTCAAATCTCTGTTTTAATCATTTCCCTGCGACATATCTACATATCAGTGATATTGGGCGGACAGAAAAGAATTATTACTAAAGCCACATTACAGGCAATGCATCGGGCCCAGGATCGAGCGGCTCGGAGAGCGTTGGTGAAGTGTCTATAGTCGTCACTTTCCTTAGTCATGGGAAAAAATATATAAAGAAGAGATTATATATTCAAGGAACATTTATATAAGAGTAATCAATCAGAGTTATTAACCTGCATTTTCATAGAAGTGTCGATACACCGTGTCCCCCTTTTTTCTCTAGAGCAACCAGAACCACGATAGCCAGAAAGACTGGCCAAGTGCGTGTCGAACCACGCATAATGGAGGGTTACCGGTTACCGGCGTACCTTCAATGGAATAAGGAGCAAACCTATACCAAAACGTCGTATCTGATGCCTATAGAAATTTTTTGAAGATAACTCAAAAATGGCTGAACATTCAAAACAATTTTCGTAGAAAGTATGTGATCTGATAAGGCGCACCTTTTAACATTTTTTGGACTTACGTAACATAAAAAAAATTACAAATATGGAATTAAAAATAGTTTTTTCTGCAATTTAACTACATAATTAAACAGCGGCATACAAAATACACCTTATGTCTAAATTTTATTAAGATACGTCTCATAGTTTCCGAGTAAAATGTCTGTGACATACGGACGGATGGACGGACAGACGGACATGATGAAACTATGAGGGTTCCGATTTTGCCATTTTCAAGATTCAAGATATTTATTCATGACGTACACAATATTACATAAAAATTTACATACAAGCAAAATAAAGACGTATAGGTGTAGCACTACGAAATGGACCCTGCTCAGCAAAATGCTAGCTAGTATGTCAGCTAGCGCTGGTCTTCCGTAGGGCCCACTTGGTGATGCCACGACAGATAATAAAGACAAAAAAAATAGATAACAAAGTTACACTTAACACAAACTCAATGAAAAAAACTAGACATGTACAGGAGAATACAAAATACATATGGGATAGTGTAAAAACAGATAAGGGACATTTTTAAGGGGGATTTTGGCGACGGAACCCTAAAAACGAAGAAAAGTAAAGACGAGCGATTCCTTTTTTTATCAGAATGTTATGTCGGGGCCCGTGAAATCAACACGAAATCAAATGAAGTAATTACTCAGCAACTTTGAAAACATGTTGTTTCGCGGAGGAATGCATAATGAATGGAACAAGTTTTTTTTGTCCAAAGCTCATTCAGCTTACAGAATTTAATTCCAATCACTATCACTAACACTATCACTACATAGTATAAAACAAAGTCGCTTTCCGCTGTCTGTAGGGACAATGAGGTTATAGTTTTAAAGATCTAAGCATACATAGGGATGTATGCTTAGATCTTTAAAACTACGCAACAGATTTTATTGCGCTTTTTTTTTCAAAGATATAATAATTCAAGAGGAAGGTTTATATGGATAATACATGCATAATATAGTGGAGAAACACTGATAATTTTAGAGGTTTCTAATGCAATGTCGTAAATAAACACATTTTTTTGCGCTTAGGTACATTGCAAACGCTGGCTGAACCCTACGAGATAGATCAAAATAATGTACTACAGTATTGTACACCTTAAAAAGGTCTACGAAAAAGTCCCGTGTGAATCCGGGGCGAGTTGCTAGTTAAATATGAACGTACATGCACTAGCGTTATTTATATTTCTCTTTGATTTTAATTTCGGATTTTTACAAAAATAAGTGTTGTCAATTACAACCAAACGTAAACAACTCGAAAGCAAAAAACCGGTCTTTTTAGGGTTCCGTACCTCGAAAGGAAAAAACCCTTTTCTCAGGAACGCGTGGAGGTATCAAGCTGAAATTTATATCAAATACTCAGGTCTACTGTCCCTTGGAACTGTGAAAAAATTTAACTACTAAGCCAACGTAATCAAAAGATACAGCCGTTTATGCCGCAAATTTCCGCAAATTTTCGAAACTCGCAAGGGAATCAAAACCTACAGGGTACTTCCCGTAAACTCAGAATCTTGAAATTTGGTACGAAGCAACGTCTTATAGCAGAGATAAAGGAAAAATTGCGAAAACCGTAAATTTTTAGTTACATCATATAATAAAAATATTTTTAATCATTTTAAAGTTACTACTCCTATATACCTACAGGTTTGTACGGAACCCTCGGTGGTTTTTTTGCGATAGAACTACAAATTATCAATTTTTGGTCTTTTCCCTTTACTTCCTTCTTGCCAAATTTTATAATTCTAGGAATATGGGAAGTAACCACCCTATAGGTTTTGAAGGTTCGTAATCACATCTTTTTCAACACACCTGCTCGTAACGAGGTTCTTATTCCACCGCTTTTATGCTCATAATCCTAGATATTAAACACGCGTGTGTTAGTGTAATATTCTAGTATGTAGTTTATTGGCTAAATATATAAGGTATTATCGTGACTGATCTGAGTTAATAATTATATTTTCCTTAGTTTTCTAAATATATTCACCGCTCATCTGACAAATTTGTAAACACACAGACACGGTAACTCAAATAATTTTGTTGAATGATAGACGAGGGTAGACGTAGTGAATAATCATTGACCTGTTTGATAATCTTAATAAGATTAATAATTGGAATCAAGTGTCTGGTTTTAGATTCCTTAAATATTTATTTCAGTATTATGTTCTTGTTGTTTATATTTCCTAAGTGCTTACATATAACCTGATTGTAACCTTTCAATAAAAAGTGACCAACATGGACACTTGTCTATCCTCAATCTTAGTGACGTCACTTGTTTATTGAATCGAAGTGGTGTGATTGGACACCTGGGGGTGGTGTATAAAACACCAATACCTGCTACTTTTGGAGGCATTATAACACTAGCAGCTCTGAACAGAAGGTGGTGTCCAAACTGTGCCAGTTAAGTAACCTTATTATTTACTTTATATTTTGTTATTCATTATGACCTTTTATTACTTACTGATTTGATCACTTATTAATAATTGTGTAATTTTACTGAATTTTAAAAGTTATTATATAGATGATTGAAAGTTGTAATATTTTGTATCATTAACTTATAATTTATTGGATAATTTTGGGACACTTGTATAATCTTGTGTTTGAGAAGTATTAATTACTTAAAAGAAATAACGATACCTGTAATGTACTATTATAGTGATATTTATTGAAAAGAATATACCTCGCCAAGTTTCTTGCCGGTTCTTCTTGAGGCAGAGGTCTACTTTCCGAACTGGCGGTAGAATCAGTACCTTTTTGATTTTGCAATAAATCATGATTATTAAAATATTCATTTGTTATATCCTTTTTACCTTTAAGTTAACACGTGCATTTCTCAATAATTATCCAACTAGTGGAATAATTTAATAATCCGATCAAGTGACGTTTGTACTCTAGTACCAACTTGTACGTACGCAGACGAATCGTTGTAATTTAGTCGGGTATTACCTTTACTTTTTTTAACTCTTTATGAGTTTACATTCTAAAAAAGTTAATATATTAAAAATATACACATTTACGATAGAATACAAATTATACAATCCTGATTGTGAATAAGAATCATTTCAACTTATTATATTACTCGTAATACACAATAAATTACGTTTTAAACACGAATTGTCTGTTTTAATATTGGCTGTTTGGCATTATACGTCCGCGCCTTTGCCTCAAGCTGCACGCACATCCAAAAAAGAAAATTGCGCGCCATTTATAAGTTAACCTCAAATCATTG
The DNA here is from genome assembly GCA_947086415.1 of Pammene aurita. Classification (NCBI taxonomy): domain Eukaryota; kingdom Metazoa; phylum Arthropoda; class Insecta; order Lepidoptera; family Tortricidae; genus Pammene; species Pammene aurita. The sequence goes on along the minus strand of OX352295.1, from coordinate 500,124 downwards.
TTTATTTGTTAAATTTTTGTCGTCGTGTTTTATTAATTTAAACAAATTTTATTTTCAATGAATAAGAAAACAACTTTAGCGTTAATTTAACCTCTGGATATATTTCAAAATTGTGATACATACTAGTAAAATGTCATCATAAAAATTTAGTGAGCAATACGTAAGAAAAAAATACTATAATTTATTGCACAATAAATGTAAAGTCTTTAATTTTATGAAATGATTTGAAAAAGAGTTCCAGATACTCAATAACATCACAAAAAAGGTTAGTTAAAGGGGTTTGGGTAACTTTGTATGGACTAGTGGCGTCATTTTTTTTTAGCGGCCATCGTTTTTTTTACTATTTTGTAGCACTACCTTAGACTAGCATATCTGAAAAATAAGTTTTGCCATAAGTAATATCGGAGCTAAGATATAATAGCCCTTGAAACAATGTTATTGGACAAGTGAATAAATATACCTAACTCCGACAGGATAAAGAGACAGTAGGCGACTAATTTTCGAAAAACTGTCGACGGGGCCCGCTTAATAGAGGTGCCCAACGCTGATAACGGGAGAGCAGCTGACAGTCTACGGGAGAGATTGGAGGCCCTTGTGGGGGATGATGCACGGGTGTACAGGCCTGTGAAAATGGCTGGTCTGAGGGTGGCAAACCTGAACGAGGCGGCAACGCCAGACGCCGTGGCAGCGGCTATAGCGGCCAAGGGCGGGTGCAGTGTGGCCGAAGTAAAGGTGGGCACAATCCGCGCTTCCTTCAATGGCTCAGGGTCGACACTCGTCAAGTGCCCTGCGACGGTGGCCAAAAGGGTGATGGACGCTGGGGGAAGATTATCAGTAGGATGGTCAAGCGCGGTAGTGCAGGCCCTGGATCCGGCACCGCTCCGCTGCTACAGGTGTAATGGGAACGGGGCACACGAGAACAACGTGTCCGTCACCGGTAGACCGCGGCAATCTGTGTTTCCGGTGTAGTAAGCCGGGGCATAAAATAGCTGAGTGCACGGCGGAACTTGCGTTCTGTGCTGCGTGCCACCAGGCAAAGCGCCCAGCCAGACATTTAATGGGTGGGCTGGCATGCAATCCACCTCAGACCAGAGGCAGGCTAAACCCCGAACGGGCCCCGGGGCGCAGCCAAGAAAGTGCCAATCAAGCCGACGAGGGAGAGAATGATATGGAGAGCTGATGCCGCCACACCAATTAGAAATTCTTCAGTGCAATGCCAACCACGCTGTCAGAGCCCAGGACTTGCTCATGCAGCATATGGCAGAGTGGCAAATTGACTTGGTTGTGGTGGCGGAGCCGTATGCGGTCCCTCCGAGGCCGCATTGGTACGGGTCGTTGGATATGACGGCGACGTTAGTGGTACCTGCGGCGGGCAGCCTGGCTCCCCTAACAGGAGTCGAGAGAGGACAAGGTTTCGCGGCGGCTAAATGGGGACAAATCCTGGTTATTGGGGTGTATTTCTCACCCAATCGGCCGCTACGAGAATTTGAGACATTTCTTGGCTCGCTTGAGGGCGTCATCCGTAGGGCTGCCCCAACGCAGATGATGGTGATTGGCGACCTCAATGCCAAGAACCAAGCATGGGGTGGTGTCGCTACGAATCCGAAGGGGAGCAAGCTCCATGACTGGGTGGTATCGATGGGGCTGGACACGCTAAACCGGGGACGGATAAACACGTGCGTGCGCTGGAATGGGGGGTCTATTGTGGACGTCTCCTTTGCCACCCCCGCCATTGCGGCACGTGTTTCTGATTGGCGTGTCCTCGAGGAGGTAGAGACCCTCTCCGATCATCTCTACATCCGGATAAGGGTCTCCCCAGCGTTAGCCACTGCTCCTGCCATGAGGCAGCAATGATCGAAGCTTGGTATGCCCCTCCGGTGGACAGAGCCGATGTAGAGGATAAGGCCGAAAGATTCAGAGCAACCCTGATGGCGGTGTGCGATGCGGCAATGCCCCGGGCTAGGCGGTTTGCGGGTAAGCGCCAAGTGTATTGATGGTCGGAGGAGGTTGCTGCGCTTCGTACCGCCAGTAACAGAGCCCGCCGCTCCTACAGCCGCTGTCGAAGGAGGAGGCATACCACGCAGGAGGAGGAAACGCTTCGCGTGGCCCTCAAGGAGGCAACGGAGGCCTTAAGGTCAATATAGCCCACAGGAAGGACGAAGCGTGGAAGGAGCTTCTGGACACACTGGACCAAAACCTATGGGGGCGACCTTATATAATGGTCCGAAACAAGATGAAGGTAGCCCTCTCTACGGAGGCCATGGACCCGGAGCTCCTTGGCAGAGTTATCGAGGGCCTGTTCCCACCGGAGGACCCATCATTCACTCTCCCACACATGGCAGCCCCGGAGCGTGATGGACCAGAAGGACCCCCATTTGACGCGCCTGCAGTCACGGAGGCCGAGTGGGACCGCGCCGTTGATCGGCTGAGAGCCTGCCGGAAGGCCCCAGGACCAGACGGAGTGCCCGGCAAGGTGCTATTCCTAGCACTGAAGCACCTCGGGGTTCGCCTTAAGACCCTCTTTGAGGACTGTTTGAGGGCGGGGCGCTTCCCGAGGTGCTGGAAGGAGGGTAAATTGTGGCTGCTGAGGAAAGAGGGCCGACCGGCGGTCTCACCGTCGAGATACCGTCTCCTAGTGCTGCTGGACGAAACGGCCAAAATGTATGAGAGGATTTTGTCCTCTCGTATCCAACAGCACATGGGTACGTATGGAGCAAACCTTTCCGATCGGCAGTTTGGATTCCGAGGGGGGCTCTCAACTATTGACGCAGTGAGTGCTTTGAGGAGGCACGTGGAGCACGCGGAGAGATAAGGGGAGGGAGTGGTGGCGGTGTCCTTGGACATCGCTAACGCGTTTGGCACCCTCCCATACCCGGTCATAGGAGAGGCCCTTCGGTACCACGGGGTACCCTTCTACCTAAGGCGGGCGATAGAGCACAACTTAACTGGGCGGGTAGTGCACTATGAAACAAAACTAGGGCGGCGCGCACACGGCATGGCATGCGGGGTTCCACAGGGGTCTGTGTTAGGGCCCCTTTTATGGAACATTGGGTTTAACTGGGCCGTCAGAGGGACACAACTGCCACGCATGGTCACCATCTGTTACGCCGATGACACGATGGTGGCCGTGAGGGGAAAGCGGCCCGAAGAAACTCTTCGGAGAGCGGCCGTAGCGACGGCAATGACTGTCGGTCGCATAGAGCTCCTCGGGTTGAAGGTGTCCCTCCCAAAAACGGAGGCGATCGTCTTCGGCAAATGGCGGTTGGGCCCTGACACAACCATTACCGTCGGAGGGGAAGCTGTCCGGGTTAAGCCCCACATTAAATATCTGGGCTTTATCCTGGACAGAGGTTGGCAATTTCGTGAGCACTTCGCGAGGCTCGCCCCTCGGCTAGTGGGAGCTGCATCGGCTCTGGGGCGCTTGCTGCCCAACGTAGGTGGACCCAACAGCTCCTGCAGGAAACTGTTTGCGGGTGTGCTTAGGAGCATGGCTCTGTATGGTGCACCAATATGGGTGGACCAGCTGACGGAGAGAACAAAACCTTTGCTCCGTCGGCCCCAAAGGATAGTGGCGCAGCGGGCAGCAAGGGCCTACTGCACCACAGCTTTTACCGCGGTGTGCCTCCTCGCCGGTACCCCGCCGTGGGAGCTGGATGCTCAGGTGCTGGCGGAGAGGTACAGGGTGAGGGCTGAGGCTCGGGAGCAAGGGGTGAGCTCCCGGACCCAGAAGAAGTCGAGAGGGCGGCGCGACACATAAAAAATAACACATACGCGAACAACGCGAGACCAAATAATGTAGGTTAGAGTCAGTTCGTTCAATGACAGATCCAAGCGGTTTTGTATTTGGTTGGATAATCAACAATGTTATGACTACCCGAAAATGTACGAATTGTTTTTTTACCTTTATTTAAATACCTTAACCTTTTCGACGCCATGTCAAACGTAAAAATTGTCATCCTGACGCCACGTCACCGGAATGTCAAAACTGAAATTGAACTTTAATGCATGCGCAAGTAGGTTTATTTTACTCTGTGGTCTATGACCTATAAATAAGTCGTTGGCGTTGGACCTGCGGTGCCGATATATGAGTCATTGGCGTGGAAAAGGTTAAAGAACACACATATAGTAATAACAAAGAAAGTAGTAGTTTTTACTCATTCCAATACATTTCAACAAGAATTATGAGTTTTTACTATGAAACTGTAAAGTGTGATATCTCGGCCCCGATATTATTTAGCTATATGTACTACATAATAAAATAAGTTTCTTTTGAATTGCTCTTTCAAAATTTACAACTTTCATGAGTGGCCGCCAACTTTCAAAACGACGCCAACTTTACCCAAACCCCTTTAATTATCTTAGGTTCGTAAGTACCTCTATCCTGTAAACATTCTGACAGTTAATGTATTTATCAAAAGTTATTAATTACGAGTATACTATTCTGTTATTTCCTCGCAAGTGTGTTGAAAAACGTCGTATGAAACGCGTGTGCTTGATCATTACATAAGCTCAGCTTCCTTATGCGCACTCACATGCGTTCGTGCGCACAATATCGCTTCGTATGTAATGATCAACTTAGCACCCTTGTATCATAATGTACTATTTCAACACACCTGCTCGTAACAAGGTTCTTATTCCACCGCTTTTATGCTCATAATCCTAGATATTAAACACGCGTGCATTTCACAATAATTATCCAACTAGTGGAATAATTTAATAATCCGATCAAGTGACGTTTGTACACTAGTACCAAGTTGTACGTACGCAGGCGAATCATTGTAATTTAGTCGGGTATTACCTTTACTTTTTTTTAACTCTTTAGGAGTTTGCACTCAAAAAAGTTAAAAAAAAGTAAATACATTAAAAATATACACATTTACGATAGAATACAAATTATACTATCCTGATTGTGAAAAATAATCATTTCAACTTATTATATTACTCGTAATAAACAGTAAATTATGTTTTAAACACGAATTGTCTGTTTTAATATTGGCTGTTTGGCATTATACGTCAGCGCCTTTGCCACAAGCTGCACGCACATCCAAAAAAGAAAATTGCGCGCCATTTATAAGTTAACCTCAAATCATTGTTTATTTGTTAGATTTTTGTCGTCGTGTTTTATTAATTTAAACAAATTATATTTTCAATGAATAAGAAGACAACTTTAGCATTAATTTAACCTGTGGATATGTTTCTAAATTATGATACATACTAGTAAAATGTCATCATAAAAATCTAGTGAGCAATACGTAAGAAAAAAATACTATAATTTATTGCACAATAAATGTGAAGCCTTTAATTTTATGAAATTATTTGAAAGAGTTCCAGATACTCAATTAGATCACAAAAAAAGTTAGTTAAATTTAATTATCTTAGGTTCGTAAGTACCTCTATCCTGTAAACATTCTGACAATTAATGTATTTATCAAAAGTTATTAATTATACTATTCTGTTATTTCCTCGCAAGTGTGTTGAAAAACGTCGAATGAAACGCGTGTGCTTGATCATTACATAAACTTAGCACACTTGTATCATAATGTACTATTAAATGATGGAACAACAATAATGATTTTCGAACTTTTTCCTTCACTTATGCTGACAACAAATTGATCATATAAGGGTCCCGTATTTCTTTTTGACTGAACCCTAAAACAGGCAAAAGAATGACATGCTACTTGTAACATAAAGGCTAAGGCCATTATCAAAAATCAAACGACACTAAAGACGAAATAAAGTTGTTAGTATTTCTAGTCTGGATATTTAAGAAAAGGATCGATTTAACTACCTATTTACCATGACACACAATAAAAAAAATGCAGACGAACTGAGAACTCCATCCTTTTTAGGGTTCCGTACCTCGAAAGGAAAAAACGGAACCCTTATAAGACCACTTTGTTGTCCGTCCGTCCGTTTGTCAAGACCCTTTTTCTCAGGAACGCGTGGAGGTATCAGTCATGTGTTTTATGTCAGCTGAAACTTATATCAAATACTCAGGTCTACTGTCCCTTGGAACTGTGAAAAAATCAAACTTCTAAGCCAACGGAAACAAAAGATACAGACAGCCGTTTATGCCGCAAATTTCCGCAATTTTTGAAACTCGCAAGGGAATCAAAAGCTACAGGGTACTTACCGTGAACTCAGAATCTTGAAATTTGGTACGAAGCAACGTCTTATAGCACAGATAAAGTAAAAATTGCGAAAACCGTACAATTTTAGTTACATCATATAATAATAATATTTTTAATAATTGTAAAGTTACACAGGTATAGGTTTGTACGGAACCCTGGGTGCGCGAGTTCGACTCGCACTTGGCCGTTTTTTTTAAGTCGGTTAAAAATAAGCGGGCATTTCAGTCGTTTCACCCAAGATCGTGCAAATAATAGGCTACCTTCTGTTGTAGTTGTTTATTTTTGTTAGTTTTGCGCAACGACGTGCGGTTTTTAATACTTTGAGTGTTAAGCTGCCTACATCCGATACAAAATGAACCCAACTAGCGGGACCTGGCAGCGAAATTATTAAGAAGCGACCATACAAGGCTCAGAGGTCAACAATGCACAGATAAATATATTATAAGAAAATTCATGGACGCCGGTGATCACTTTTCATTACGCTTGCGTGCTACTTCGGTATTACATAAATCTTCTTCTTTCTAGCATTTGTCCCAGCTTTTTGCTGTGTTGAGCCTGGGCTCCGCTCGGAAACCTAATCCCAGGAATTGGCGTAGGGATAGGGCGTTTGGGATTAGGTCCGGTTTCCTCACGATGTTTTCCTTCACCGAAAACCGACTGGTAAATATCAAATGATATTTCGTACATAAGTTCCGAAAAACTCAGTGGTACGAGCCGGTTTTTGAACCCGCGACCTTCGGATTGAAAATCTGAAGTCTTACCGGCAGGCCACTGGCGCTTTTATCGGTATAAATTTAAAAAAAGATAGTATTACGTACAGTGCAATTTTGTACGCCATAGCGCGTTCGTGAATAATTCTCTCTTCGGGATCGCGATGGTAATTCTAGTACTTGTGGTATAATGAGGAGCTTAAAATCTTTGGGAAAGTTACGCAATGCAGCGCAGAACGAGACCCTTCGTGGGTCTTTATTTAACACAGAACTATAATATTTCTACTATAGCACAAATACTAAATATGTACATTTAAGAAAAATACAGCCATTTTTAGAGTTCCGTACCTAAAGGGTAAAAACGGGACCCTATGACTAAGAGTCCGCTGTCCGTCTGTCACCAGGCTGTATCTCATGAACCATGATAGTTAGACAGTTGAAATTTTCACAGATGATGTATTTCTATTGTCGCTATAACAGCAAATACTAAAAAAAACGAATAAAATAAAAATTCACATACGGAATCCTTCGTGCGCGAGTCCGACTCTCACTTGGACGGTTTATTTTAATTTCATTTCTGGTGACAACAGTATGTAATTCAAATATTTAACAAATTAACTTGTTTAACGATTCCTGTAAAATCTACTACCAGAAATAGACCTTAGGTACTGCCAGGAGGGTTTCACTACGCAGTTTAGGTACATTTCGCCGGCGCGCCTCCCGGACAGGCGTATGCCAGTGGGCTGCCGCTCGGCTCGCACGATAGTCGTGTCACGTGGCGCTCGCGCTAAATTGAAAATACAAAATGGCTTCGAAACCTAAATCTCGATTTAATCCGTATAAAAGATGTATTTATGGATGTCTGAATAAACGGAAGAACAAGGAAGCAGAAATAACATTTTTAAATTCCGGACGATATTGAAAGGTCCCGAAGTCCTTACTTAGTAGATAATAGTTGAAATAAACATCCTTAATTTATTGAAAATTGGTTGCCCAGAAACAATATTAGGAAGCGACCGACATATTTGCAAAGAAATACGGCTGTGGCATACCTACTTCCGTGAGAATCAGACATAATCTTTATAAAAATTTAATGTTTACAGAATCAACGTTTGTAATTCCTACATATTTATCTTAAAAATAATAAATCAGTAGGTCCTATACCTACTGATTATTATTTATTCAAAACCTTGTCAAGTGACAGCCCCGTGCCGACGCTCACAACTCGGTCATAAAACTGCGGCGCGCAAAGAAGATTCACGGTTCGTGCGCGGTTATAAGTTTCAATTTTGCTTGCAGGCGGCGAGTATAGGTATAATTTTATACCTAAATCTGACTTTTGTGAAGGAGTGAATTTTCTGTACGGTAGTACTATTAGTTCTGTGGTACTGCCCCGACTTAAACAATGTGAACACGGTATTTCTTGCTTTCTGTATGCGTCTTTCTTTATTGAAAGTTTCCTTAAAATCGTCTATTCGAGAACCCATTTACAAACATACGTAGTTTAGTAATACATATAGAGAAGGGTGAAATATATAACTGGAAGCATTTTCCTCAACCTCATAGACAACGTTATTACGCACCTGCCGTTACTTCTAATCATAACTAATATAGCACTATATAGCAGTACAACAGGTACATTGTTCATTACAAATAGCGCTATAACCTCGTTGATTCGTTTCCCAAATACCATCAACACCTAAATCGCAAACAAAGCCGGAGGCATCCGGCAAAGTGCGCGCCATAACTACCCTCGCTACGCTCATAATTCCTTCAATTCGTTCATTCAATTAAGTGCACCACCGAGTATTCCAACAGCTGCGCGAGACTGCGCGTACCGTACCTGTTAAACATGGCTTGAATATCCGTTATACCTAATTTGGAGAAGAGAGTAAAAGAGGCGTCAAATCTTATAAATGATCGTGTTCCAAGTTTTACAGATGGACTAGCTTATTATACTAGTGCGTCGCCATAATATTTTATTTATGGTAGGTAACTGAATCGTCAATACGTTATGTTTTGAAAACAAGAGTTAGGTATAGTACGATTTTTTTAAGATGTCAGAATTGTCGGTAGAACTCTCTTGTAAGATTCCGACATCTAAAAAAATTGCCACTATAAGTACAGCGTCATTTAATATTTAAAAAGTCTGTAAAATTGTAGAAGGTTCCAAAACAAAACACAGTTGGAACCTTAATTTGTGAATACTTACCTATAATTTGTGTTTTTTTTAACTTATCGAGGCACTGTTTCTCTAAGCCGCAGCCGCACATATTATAAATTATAAATCAATTAAACTTTGGTTATATATAACTCTGAATTGATTAATCGCAGTTTTCTTCTACTGGTTACTCTGAACAGTCAACTAGTAAACGGTTTTAATAACATTAACGTAGGTAAAGTACTGAAGCCAGCCCCCCACTATATCTCCGCAGTCGACATGATCCATATGTCAATGGATTACGTACGATTATTGCGCGTAGGAGTGACTGTAGGGAAATTAACTTACCAAACCAAACCGCCTTTTATTTGCGCGTGAAACCGCTCGTATGTCCTCAGACTAAAGTTTATAATGGCATGTATCAGTGTTTGGTTCAAAGTGATGCGTTAGCGGTACATTCATCGTTGTGGATTAGGGATGCCGATATAGTGTAATCGGTTAACATACATTTGGGTATAATATATTGCAGTATTACTGACACTGCTGCACGTGCAGGCTCGACTAGGTATTTTATCCTAGAATAGTTAGCTTTATTATAAAATTACACTGAATGAAAAATACTTATAACAAGCAAATTTTTATGTCTACATCTAAAGTACAAAAGTGCCAAACTTTGTCGTGTTTTATTCTCATAAAACACGACAAAGTTTGGCACTTTGGTACTTTTGAAGGGCACCGTTGAAAAATAATATATACTTATAATTTTAAAACCTGTATCTACGTAGGTATTAAACCTTACATTTTGTGTCGACTTTGCTACTATTGCACATGCCTTGAATGTCTAAATAAATAGTTGCTTGTAACAGATGTAACCGTGTTTACTGACAGCGGGCGCGGGCCGGGTGTTGAAACTTGAAATCCATCCTATTCCATTTGCACTTCAACTGTTGCAGTTGCGTTCGGATCTCTTATCAGCGGAAAATGCACTTGATTCGAGCCCGGTTCTATAGAGTTATCTACAGTGAGAATGTAAAAATGTCAGGTGGTTGTTGATCAAAGAAGCGAAGAAGAAGTGTTGTTAAATATGGGAAAATAGTACAATTTGATAGCTGATGTTAAAAACTGATTTGAAAGTCAGCGCTGAATTTCTTCCTAACGTAACTTTTTACATGTAGGTACCTAATCAGCTAAGTACCAAGTACATGGCATGGCGCCGCAAAGCGATTTCACTTACAAAATCGCAGCATTTTTTCTTAGACATCTATTCTAAAAATAAACGTTAAAATTGTTGACAGTCTTCTAACAAACAACATTGGGTCATTGCACTCATTGCACAGGCTCAAGGTTCAACACGTGACTTGAGACTAGATTATCAGCTTACGTACTAGATTCTATCTAGATCCAACTGCTCGCTTATGTAAACATTCAGCTTTACTTAATCTTAGTATTAAGCAGGCTCTTCATTACAGCGCTACTTAGTAATTAGTTATAAAATGATTATTTTTAACGGTGCCTGGAGCTAATCCTTTTTGTGTCAGACTCTCATTTCGGCTCATAACTTTATTAAATATGCATGGCTCTTACTGGAATTACTGTTACGTCACCCACCTACCACAAATGGTGAGTAGGGTAGATGCCCCGGTCTTGGCCACTTTAAGGAGAGTTTGTCTATTCAGACGTCTTTCATATTGTGGCAATAAGGAAGGAACACGAAAATATATTACTATATGAATCTCCGCTGTTAAGATTTTAAGATTTTGACGTACGATCTTATTTTTAGGGTTCCGTACCTCGAAAGGAAAAAACGGAACCCTTATAGGATCACTTTGTTGTCCGTCTGTCTGTCTGTCTGTCAATACCATTTTTCTCAGGAGCGCGTGGAGGTATCAAGCTGAATTTTATATCAAATACTCAAGTCTATTGTCCCTTGGAGCTGTAAAAAAATCAAACTTAAAAGCTAATGCAATCAAAAGATACAGTCGTTTATGCTGCAAATTTTAGAGTTTTTCGGCATTCGCAAAACCTACGGGGTACTTCCCGTGAACTTAGAAACTTGAAATTTGGCACGAAGTAACGTCATATAGCATAGACAATGGAAAAATTACAAAAAATAGAAATTTTAAGTAAAATCATACAAAAAAATATTCTTTTAATTTCATCAATTGAAATTCATGTCAAATACTCAGGGCTATAGGACCTTTCAGATGTAGCAAAACCAAACTTTTATGTCAACGCAATCAATACTTTCTCAATTTTACTTAAATAATAGGTCTTTTCAACTAAACCGAATCCAATTTTTTTATCTATTTGTTTTAGATTAATATTTTAATTGTTGCCTCCGAACTTTGTAATTTAATAGGGACATTTGCGCTAGGTACGATTAAATAACTAACTTATTTAAACTTGCACGAAATACAAAAATGTATGTACAAACAGCGGACTTAATGCGAAATGGCATTGTCTACCAGTCAACCATGGAGCCAAACAGACACATGTATATAACCAATGAGTGTCATCAACATTATTCAATATGTATTAATGACGAAGCCTTTTGCGGATTCAATCATCGTTTCGTGTGAGGTGAGACCTGAGTACACAAAAAACCACCCCTATACCGTGGCATTACGCTGTTAGTTCCTTTACTATAAGTATCTTCTTCCTCCTAGCGTTTGTCTCAGCTTTAGCTTTATTGAGCCTGGGGTCCGCTCGGCAACCTAATCCCAGGAATTGGCGTAGGCACTAGTTTACCGACGACTACCATCTGACTTTTCAACCCAGAGGGGAAACTAGGCCTTATTGGGATTTGATCCGGTTTACTCACGAAGTTTTCCTTCACCGGAAAGCGACTGGTAAATATCAAATGATATTTCGAACATAAGTTCCGAAAAACTTAGTGGTACGAGCCGGAGTTTGAACCCACGACCTTTGGATTGAATGTCTGACGTCTTACCGTCAGGCTACCAGCGCTTTAACTTTTACTATAAGTATAATATTGTACTTTAGGATTATGCATTTAGCATTTAACAAAGTAAGTACTTAGCTTACGATTTACGATCTAATTATTTCCCATAATCCAGCATATGTTGTAAAACTAAATAACTGTGAATGTTACTACACACACTAGAACATTAGTATTCATAGTTCAACAATCCTCATCTCGTTTCCGCCCTACTGAAATGCGTCGTATTCATCTCTCTAGTAAAATATAGCCTTTTCTTAAGCACTCACTAAAACCTCCCTGCTGGGGATTCATTATAACAGTGACTATTAAACAATAAGAACTGGTAATCAGGGCATTTTCACTGAACATTGCTAACCGGCCGTTAATGGTACACATTATCGGCCGGTTAGCAATCGTCGCAAAACTGACGGTCAATGTCAAATCCCATACATTTTGTCAGAATTGTGACGGTTAGGCGCTGAAACGCGACTTCAGTCATGCTTTAAAGTACAAGATAAAATTAAAATGCCCATCACCAACCTATTTAAATTCCTCACCGTTGTTGTAGATGGCGATTAATTAACCGTAGTATATCATTTAAAACACCATCTATTCTCTTTTAGCATCCTTAGAGAAGGTAAAGTTCTTAAACTTAAACCTTTTAAATTAATAACGCGCTACACAATAATCGTTGTTTACTTTTCTCGATGTGCTTTCATTCATTGACAAATTGTAATTAGGTTTTATAGCTCTAATATAGGTACTAAAGGAAAATGAAAAACGGGTCACTTGATATAGAATATTCTATAAAGATGGACCATGTTCATCGTATTTAAGTTTTACGAAATATTAGCTCTGTTACACTTAACGATTACACCGGGCCTCGATTCCACATGCCAAACTGCGAGACGTGGCTCTCACACTTGTCTCGCTAGGTGATAGAGTGAAATCCATCTGTCCACAGGTGTCCACACCTAACTGTCAATCTGTCAGTAGGTCTCGCTGGAGCGTTTTGTCTATGGCTATGGCCACCATTTTCGATGTCACTCTTGAGTGATTCCACCCCAAATTTCAACTGTCACAAAAGTGTGATCTCATAGTTGTCTCGCTACCTACTGTCAGTTATGCCATGTCGAATAGATGCCCTGGACTGAGATATTGCTATGTGACATGTGGTGCCGCCATCTACAACACTGACAAGTAAAGCGACTGCAACAACGTATGAATATTGCAGTTTATATTTGTAACTTGTCTTTGAGCGCAGTAATAAGCAACTGGTAGCGCTCGAAATAAGCAAATTAATAATCGTTGTTGAGCCAAAAACCACCCTTTTTCATTTAATTTAAATTTCAAATTAGCACGAGTGAGTTTCACGAGCAAAATATCAAATGAGTTTGAATGCAGTTTGAGCGCAAGTATTGAGGGAAATGCAACTAGGCGAAGTTTCTGATATTAAAAGGAGTTTTCAGCAAATTATTAGTACAAAATAGCCACGCTAAGCAAGTTCTGAAGCAAAACTTTAAAACAACTATTTAAAAGAAGATTAACTAATTAAGTAGGTATACCTACGCGTCTTCTCCAATTTAACACTAGTATAGGTACCTAAAGTATAAGTACCTAAAGTTGCTTTAAGAGGCTTTAGTTATTAATAAAGTATATAACAAGTAATACATCATGTGTTCTAAGGAGGTATTTTTAATGTCAAACATTACTTGATTAGATTTTATACAGAAAATTATTATAATAATCCGTATATCATAAGGAAACCGAGGTGCAAGGATTCTTAATCTTGCAGGTGGACGTGCCTTTCAACTCATCGCGTTTAGTGTCGAGTTAGAATCGACGGTACTCGGTACTTGTACTTACCGTTAACCACAGAGAACCTCCTATAGAGTAATAATCTTGCTAATTTTCAGGGACCGGCCCGCTATCCCTTATAAAGGGTTTTGTATGGGTTTTGCATAAGGCTTAACTAACCATACCCTTTCCCCGACGATACCCTTTCATATTGCTTTTAAAGCCATTACATAAAGGCTAGCACCGCTATCCCAATACCCTTACGAAACCCTTATCATCCGCTCACCAAACCTTACATATCGCTTATAAGTGTTAGCCTTATATAAGGGCTTCTCTTTTAGCATACTGCGTGCTAATTTAAATCGTCTACCTTGTTCATAAAGCACACATTCCTCCGAATCCACGCGCTCGATGTTCGCGCGCTTCGAAATGATCGATGCCGCTGTAGATGAAATACGGTTCAATTTTCAATGGCAAAATGCTGTGATGGCTGTTTGTTAATTTGCGCGGGTCGAGCGACTCGAGCGCATCGTCACGGCGCTTTTTTTAAAGTCTTAGACACGTGCCAATGTTATCATTATTTATTATTAGATGTCAAAGTGGAGTGAAAATAAACATCATGATAAGTGAATTATTATGTTTAGAACACTTTAGACCTACTTGCTGTATGTATAGTGTATAACTCCGTATGTCAAGCACGCTTTGATGTCGTTTGCCCAATATTACAGGGTTGCATGTTTTACTTTAATCGAATTGAAATTTGAACCTCTATTGAAAGTCTAAATTTAACTATCCTCAAAATGTAACATAGAACCCTGTAATATTAGGCCAGCAATATACGACCTATACATATATGAAGCGATACAGCAAGGTAAACGAGATGGCGTGGGCCATAGAATAATAAGAAAGCGTGGAATGCCATTTCAAAAAACCTATTAGTAATAAGTTTTAAGCAAGGTTTATCAAAACTTGTTGAGCGCACTTTAACCCTTTATACGGCAGCTGTCTCAAAAAAGACTACCTGTAACATCATCTTTTTGTATTTTTTTCTTGTACAGAATTTTTAGGACTATAGATTGGCGATGAGGATTTTTTTCAGTCTTGCCCGGTAAAGGGTTAAGCTTATTTTAATTCACATTCTACACTCTCAGTGTGAATTTTTCATTTTAAGCAAATACTTATTTTCATTTTATTAATTTGTTTTTTATTTTATGTTATTTTCATTTTATTTTCATTTCATTTTCATTTCATTTTCATTTCATTTTCATTTTATTTTCATTTTATTTTCATTTTATTTTCATTTTATTTTCATTTTATTTTCATTTTATTTTCATTTTATTTTCATTTTATTTTCATTTTATTTTCATTTTATTTTCATTTTATTTTAATTTTATTTTAATTTTATTTTAATTTTATTTTAATTTTATTTTAATTTTATTTTCATTTTATTTTCATTTTATTTTCATTTTATTTTCATTTTATTTGCATTTTATTTTCATTTTATTTTCATTTTCATTTTATTTTCATTTTATTTTCATTTTATTTTCATTTTATTTTCATTTTATTTTCAGTTTATTTTCGTTTTATTTTCGTTTTATTTTCGTTTTATTTTCGTTTTATTTTCGTTTTATTTTCGTTTTATTTTCGTTTTATTTTCGTTTTATTTTAATTTTATTTAAATTTTATTTTCATTTTATTTTCATTTTATTTTCATTTTATTTTCATTTTATTTTCATTTTATTTTCATTTTATTTTCATTTTATTTTCATTTTATTTTCATTTTATTTTCATTTTATTTTCATTTTATTTTCATTTTATTTTCATTTTATTTTCATTTTATTTTCATTTTATTTTCATTTTATTTTCATTTTATTTTCATTTTATTTTCATTTTATTTTCATTTTATTTTCATTTTATTTTCATTTTATTTTCATTTTATTTTCATTTTATTTCCATGTTATTTTCATTTTATTTTCATTTTATTTTCATTTTTTTTCATTTTACTTTCATTTTACTTTCATTTTATTTTCATTTTATTTTCATTTTATTTTCATTTTATTTTCATTTTATTTTCATTTTATTTTCATTTTATTTTCATTTTATTTTCATTTTATTTTCATTTTACTTTCATTTTATTTTCATTTTATTTGCATTTTATTTTCATTTTATTATCATTTTATTTTCTTTTTATTTTTATTTTATTTTCATTTTATTTTCATTTTATTTTCATTTTATTTTCATTTTATTTTCATTTTATTTTCATTTTATTTTCATTTTATTTTCATTTTATTTTCATTTTATTTTCATTTTATTTTCATTTTATTTTCAGTTTATTTTCGTTTCATTTTCGTTTTATTTTCGTTTTATTTTCGTTTTATTTTCGTTTTATTTTAATTTTATTTTAATTTTATTTTAATTTTATTTTAATTTTATTTTATTTTTATTTAAATTTTATTTTCATTTTATTTTCATTTTATTTTCATTTTATTTTCATTTTATTTTCATTTTATTTTCATTTTATTTTCATTTTATTTTCATTTTATTTTCATTTTATTTTCATTTTATTTTCATTTTATTTTCATTTTATTTTCATTTTATTTTCATTTTATTTTCATTTTATTTTCATTTTATTTTTATTTTATTTGCATTTTATTTTCATTTTATTTTCATTTTATTTTCATTTTATTTTCATTTTATTTTCATTTTATTTTCATTTTATTTTCATTTTATTTTCATTTTATTTTCATTTTATTTTCATTTTGTTTTCATTTTATTTTCATTTTATTTTCATGTTATTTTCATTTTATTTTCATATTTTATTTTCATTTTATTTTCATTTTATTTTCATTTTATTTTTATTTTATTTTCATTTTATTTTCATTTTATTTTCATTTTATTTTCATTTTATTTTCATTTTATTTTCATTTTATTTTCATTTTGTTTTCATTTAATTTTCATTTTATTTTCATGTTATTTTCATTTTATTTTCATATTTTATTTTCATTTTATTTTCATTTTATTTTCATTTTATTTTCATTTTATTTTCATTTTATTTTCATTTTATTTTCATTTTATTTTCATTTTATTTTCATTTTATTTTCATTTTATTTTCATTTTATTTTCATTTTATTTTCATTTTGTTTTCATTTTATTTTCATTTTATTTTCATTTTATTTTCATTTTATTTTCATATTTTATTTTCATTTTATTTTCATTTTATTTTCATTTTATTTTCATTTTATTTTCATTTTATTTTCATTTTATTTTCATTTTATTTTCATTTTATTTTCATTTTATTTTTATTTCATTTTTATTTTATTTATATTTATTATTTATTCCGTTCAGTCAGACAGCTCAACTACGATGCGCGGCAAAAGCAACTGGTAGTTGTAGTCGTACTAGTATGTAGTAGGTATGGTAAGCGAATATAATGATTTAACAAACCCTTCCCGTACGTATTGTCTTTTCTTTTCATACACTACCGATATAGACTACTTCTTTCTCGTTCACGCAAGGCTCAACTAGACATTACTAAAGGGAAAGCCTTATAAAAAGCGCTTAATGATAAGGGTAACCCTTATTAAGGGATTGCAATTCATAGAGGATAGCGGTAAGCAATTGGAAAGGGCTAGCTTTATATTTGGCTAAGTTTTATGATAAGGGTTAGTCAAACGAATGTGTTAGCAGTTCAAAAGGGAAAGTCTCTCAATCGGTTAGCCGGGTATAAGGGACGCCAATTGAAAGGCTTTTATCGCGGAAAGGGTTGTCCGGTCCCTGCTAATTTTGTTCGCGAACGAAGTCACCAAAACATGCGGAAGACATGCGGGGCGGGTGGGTAATATCGGCGCTGCGATTGGTCGTTTCAAGGACCGCGCGCTGTCGGGTGAATGCGTAGTGATGAGAAACGTTCAATACATGTAACCGGTACCGGAATGTATTGTACCGTAATTTATTGTAGGTAATTGTAGGTTAACGGCCTCCTAGCCCAGTCGGTAGTGACCCTGCCTACGAAGCAGGAGGTCCCGGGTACGAATCCTGGTCAGGGCATTTATTTGTGTGTTTATCACAGATATTTGTTCCTGAGTTATGGGTGTTTTCTATGTATTTAAGTATTTATTCATATTTATCTATCATATATATCGTCGTCTAGTACCCACAACACAAGCCTTATTGAGCTTACTGTGGGACTAGGTCGGTTTGTGTAAGATCGTCCTATAATATTTATTTAAAAAAAAAAAATATATATATATATATATATATATATGCTGTTTACTAAATCGGTAACAATATGAAATATGTACTTATCTATGTACCTACTTTGAAAATGTACCTAAGAACTGGCCAAAACTGGCTCCTAAGTAGACGTGTGCGCCGCGCCGTGGGACCCACGCCGCCGCCGCCGCCGCGGATTTCAAAATCCACGCCGTTGGCCATAATTTCAGGATTCGGCAAAAAATAGCCAATAACAATTACCGAAGAAGGAAAGTCAGTTGCAAATTTTACAACGTATATTGACGAATTAAACCATGAAAACATCTACTACATTGAAATATTTAGGGTTTGGTCAATTCCTTCTCTTTCGGGAGAATAAATGAGTATGATTATCCGCTCACCTGACAAATATGAACTCGATGGCCTATTTAATAAGATTGGTAACGAAAATAATAAATCTGCCATCAAAATTGTACCACCAACTAAATTATCCTGAGAAAAGAAGTGTTTTCGGTGGCATGATTGATCCTTAATACTGAACGGTATATTTGGACCTACTGCGAGTCAAAAAATGATCTTCATCATCACTAGTCGTTCCCTCAGAGCTGAGGATCATGTCCTTCTGTTGAAGACCAGGTTCCTCCATAGGCTTCTATCCCTCGCTAAGCGCATGGCTTCTTGCAGTTTTAATTTCATGGGTGCAGTGATTTGGGCACACGATCTTGCAGGAGAGGGCCTCTTAGTCTTGTTTTGTCTTAGGATCATCATGATAGGATCAAAGAGCGTCGAGAGAGGTGTCCGAAGTATGTGAGTATGTGGTCCTGGCACGTCGTAGACAACCGGCGTTTTATGCGTAGCTCCTCTAGTATGGACTGATTAGTGCGCATTGCAGTCCAAGGTATCTAAAAGCCGTCGCTAACACCACATCTCAAATGCGCCGATACGGCTTTTCGGATCTGCCTTGATAGTCCAAGTTTCAGAATAGTATAGGAAAATTGGAAACACCAGGGAACGCATAAGTATAACCTTAGTAGACTGCCTCTGTATGTTGCGATCTCTCCAGATCCTATCTAACCGAGTCATAGCACCCTTCGCTATTTGAATCCTCCGGGTGATTTCACGTTCACAGCCACCATCGCTAGATATAAGTGAGCCGAGTTAGGTGAAGGCGCTGACGTATTCTAGGTCTTTCAGTTCTAGGCTTCGTGGAGGAGAGTGTTTCCGGTGTACGAACATTAACTTGGTTTTCACATGGTTTTTTTTTTTTTTTTATACCACGACGGTGGCAAACAAGCATACGGCCCGCCTGGTGGTAAGCAGTTACCGTAGCCTATGGACGCCTGCAACCCCAGAGGATTTACATGCGCGTTGCCTACCCTTTAGGAACCTATACACTCCTTTTTTGAAGAACCTCATACTGTAGCCCACTGACTGATGTTTTGTGATGGTTGACGTGAAATCCTAATTCGATGCTCTCCGCTTCTATTCGCCGGATCAAAAGACACATCTCCTCCTCATTGGAAGCCAATAGCGTTGTGTCGTCAACATAGCGTAGGTTGCAGATCGTTTTGCCGCCAATTGATATGCCACCGTCCCAGTTCTCGGTGACCTTACGTAAGATGTATTCGCCGTAGATATTAAAAAGCTTCGGAGACAATATACAGCCCTGTCTTACTCCTCTTTCCGGCTCGAACTGGTCCGACAAGGTGTTCTCGATGCGAACTCTGGCAGTACTTTCGGCGTACAAGTTCTCAATAAGGTTAGCTAAATGAGCAGGGACATACATCTCCATGAGCACGTATAGCATGTTTTTCCATCTAACACAGTCGAATTCTTTGGCGTAATCTATGAAGCATAGGACTAATGGCTTGTTCCATTCACGACATCTGTCGATGATCTGGCGCACGATGAAAATCTGCTCCCGTGTCCCTCGCCCAGACACAAAGCCAGCCTGCTCTGCGGGTATTTGCAGCAAATTTGTCAATCGCGAATCCATGATGTAAAGAAATACTTTACTGGCATGCGTTATAATAGACAAAGTTCTATCGTTGTCACATTTTAGCTTTTTTATGGAGAGGTATAACCATGGATTCAGTCCAGTATCTCGGCTACTGGCCAGTTCTCCAGACTTTGCAGCAAATCTGGTGTAAGAACTGTGTAAAGAAACCTGTGTACCTTCGCCACCTAGACTATTTAGGAGACTATCGCATATACTATCAGTACCCACGGCATTAACTTTCAGACGTCTGATAGCGTTCTCCACTTCGGAAATAAGTATGTCCGGCTCTATAGTGGATGCAAAGCGTCATTCCGCACTAAAAGATGTTCCGGAAATTCTCGATGGAGTTGTTCCGAATAGTCTCTCCATCTAGCCAACATTTTGCCTGGGTCCGATAAAGTGTTTCCATCAGTATCCGCTATCTGCCACCTTCTAGGTTTGTAGTCGCGGGTGAGAAGTTTAACTTTCTGGAACAAGTCTTTAGAATGGGCAGTTGCAGCATGGTTTTCGATTTCGTCACATAAAGCATGGATTGAATTATTCTTATCACGTCTGCATGCCCTTTTCACGCAAGTGTGTAGCCTGGAATACTCCTTTCTTTAGTTAAGACCTTGTTCTTTGAGTCCTGTGTCGCTCAATAAGTTCCCAGGTAGCATCAGAAATCCAGGGTTTCCGTCTTGCTTGGCTCCCAGGAGTGGGGATAACTTCTTTCGCTGTTTCGGACACAACCGCCTTGAAGCCGTTCCATGTTGTCTCTGTATCTTCAAAAGGATCCCTTATAACGTCCTTTATCTTGAGAGACAACCTTCTGGTGAGCTCCTGCAAGACAGGACCGTCTAGCTTGTCACATTTCTTGGTAGCTAGCCTTGGTACACGTTTTAGATGGAGTTGGCTTTAAAACGATCTTAATTTATCACAATTATGAAAAACATCAACATAAAAGCGATTTCCGAAAAATTGGCAGGATTGAAGCAAACGGCATTATATATCGTTTTATGATCCTGTTCCTAAAAAGTTTTTGACATTTAACATATTTTTTATGCGAAACGTGAGCCTTGCGATCGGAACCAAGTGACCTTGACGCCGGCGTGGCGCAGCTACGCCGCCAAAAATCCCCGGCGCGCCGCCACCGCGGATTTTTATGGCGGCGCACACGTCTACTCCTAAGCCCCTTTCACATTTCATTAAAGAAAAAATATATGTAATGCCATAATCTTAATAGTGAAGATTCATATGAATGTAGTAATATATTTTAAATCTCCTCAAAGTGGCTAAAACCTGCCCTATAATGTTTCGCACATTGTCCAGTCGACGTCAAATTTATTTTTAGAAATAGAAATATATTTTTTTTACACTTTTGTACTACAAACACTTTTATCTACACTCGTACTGTAAGTACTCTAAAATGCGTTCAAAAACCGTAGACAATGACAAGCATTACAAAAAACGATTTAACTATGATAAGTTTCTTATCTGCGGCTGTAACGTAATTTTAACTATGCATGCTCAAATATTGTTAAGCAATGAGTTTCAAATTTGGAACATCGAATTTGATAACATAATGTTACCGCCATGGCCAACTCGATTGGTCCCGCGCGAGCGCCGGCACAATCGAGTTGGCCATGACGGTACTATGGCGGTCATTCTATGGTTTCCGAACAATTAATTTAATATATATAATATGAGTGTAGATAAAGCAGTGTATGCAACTGTACGTAATTAGGCCTTAAAACACTCGTGTGATCTTATTATGAAATTCGCCTGCGGCTCATTTCATAAAACCACACTCATGTTTTAAGGACCCTTATTACGTAACAGTTACATAAACTACTATTGTATTACAAAGGAGTTTAATTACATATTATAATGTATAATACCAGTAATGGTAAACATACTCATTACTTGTCTATATGACTGCTAACTACCAACTACATAAAACTACAGATACTACAGATTAACTACTCAAAGTAAAATAAAATAAAAAAGGTAATATAGCGCGATATCAGATCTGTTTTCTAAAATATTTCTTAAATTCGGTACGCACGAAAGCACGTGGTATCGGTAAATCCGGTATTTATCAAAGTTATCAAACGCGCATTACTAGTTCTACACGTGCTCCGCCAGAAAGGAATAGCACATTGTATGTTCAATTTGAAGGAAGGGGACAGACTAACTAACTATTTCTCAGCGTCCAGACTTCAATGAACTCCGCTGGCCAGAAAGAAATTATCAAACAAACGATGATTTCGACTTACTTGCGGAATGTTATGCCATTTTCATTTAAACTTGAAGTTTTGGAATTGTTTCCACACCACCTTACACAACAATATCCCATGATTTCAATAATTTTCCTCACGTATTCAATTTATTTCTCGCATAAACGCACGATACGAGCAGGTATAAATCTTCGACGCAACTGAACGACTCGGCGGGCGGCCGTGCAATTTGTTAGTCGTTTTACTCCAACGTGCGGTGACCCCAAGTCACCTTATAAGGCTTATCTAGTGGTTACCTTATCTGTGCCGTTAACCCATTCGTTCGTTCATTCGCCTGTTTGCTCTATGTCGCTCGATTACGCAAGAGCGATAGAGGGGCAAACTATAAGTAATTGTAATATTGTAACCCTCGGGTTTCAACTATAATTTCTTAGTAAATCTCCTCATAAAAAAGTTATTCGGCCATAATGTTAGCCGATAGATAAATCAGACCGAAGCTTGTACGAGTGCTTGACACTTGTTAAGAAGTTTTATCGTGGTGTACACGTGGAAACATACTACTATATATGAGATTAACTAACATTTCTGTTTGTGATTAAAAGATTAAAGATATTTATTCTTCAATTTAGGCACATTATACAATGCACTTAAGAACGTCAGAGAGAGAAAAAAAAACCGGCCAAGTGCGAGTCGGACTCGCGCACCAAGGGTTCCGTACAAACCTGTAGGTATATAAGTAAAAGTTGACGTAGAAGTTTGATTTTGCTACAGCTGAAAGGTATTATAGACCTGAGTATTTGATATGAATTTCAATTTAATACCTCTACGCGTTTACGAGGAAAAAGGTAGTAAGTTTAAAATTTAAAAAAATATTTTTTGTATGATTTTACTAAAAATGTCTACTTTTCGTAATTTTTCCTTTGTCTGTGCTATATGACATTTCTTCGTGCCAAGTTTCAAGTTTCTGAGTTTACGGGAAGTACCCTTTAGGTTTTGAGTTTCTTGCAAGTACTCGGTTTCAAAATATGCAACTTAAATTGCTATTTCTTTTGATTGCGTTGACATAAAAGTTTGGTTTTGCTACATCTGAAAGGTCCTATAGCCCTGAGTATTTGACATTAATTTCAATTTAATACCTCTACGCGTTTACGAGGAAAAAGGTAGTAAGTTTAAAATTTAAAAAAATATTGTATGATTTTACTAAAAATGTCTACTTTTCGTAATTTTTCCTTTGTCTGTGCTATATGACATTTCTTCGTGCCGAGTTTCAAGTTTCTGAGTTTACGGGAAGTACCCTTTAGGTTTTGAGTTTCTTGCAAGTACTCAGTTTCAAAATATGCAACTTAAATTGCTATTTCTTTTGATTGCGTTGACATAAAAGTTTGGTTTTGCTACATCTGAAAGGTCCTATAGCCCTGAGTATTTGACATGAATTTCAATTTATTACCTCTACGCGTTTACGAGGAAAAAGGTAGTAAGTTTAAAATTTAAAAAAATATTTTTTGTATGATTTTACTAAAAATGTCTACTTTTCGTAATTTTTCCTTTGTCTGTGCTATATGACATTTCTTCGTGCCAAGTTTCAAGTTTCTGAGTTTACGGGAAGTACCCTTTAGGTTTTGAGTTTCTTGCAAGTACTCAGTTTCAAAATATGCAACTTAAATTGCTATTTCTTTTGATTGCGTTGACATAAAAGTTTGGTTTTGCTACATCTGAAAGGTCCTATAGCCCTGAGTATTTGACATGAATTTCAATTTATTACCTCCACGCGTTTACGAGGAAAAAGGTAGTAAGTTTAAAATTTAAAAAAAATTTTTTTGTATGATTTTACTAAAAATTTCTACTTTTTGTAATTTTTCCGTTGTCTATGCTATATGACGTTGCTTCGTGCCAAATTTCAAGTTTCTGAGTTCACGGGAAGTACCCCGTAGGTTTTGCGAGTGCCGAAAAACTCTAATATTTGCAGCATAAACGACTGTATCTTTTGATTGCGTTGGCTTTTAAGTTTGATTTTTTCACAGCTCCAAGGGACAATAGACCTGAGTATTTGATATAAATTTCAGCTTGATACCTCCACGCGTTCCTGAGAAAAATGGTCTTGACAGACAGACAGACAGACAGACAGACAGACAGACAGACAGACAGACAGACAGACAGACAGACAGACAGACAGACGGACAACAAAGTGATCCTATAAGGGTTCCGTTTTTTCCTTTCGAGGTACGGAACCCTAAAAACTACCACCGGTTCTAACCCTACACCGCCCGAGAAGTATTATGACATTTTTGACCGGCAAGAAACTCGGCAGGCTTATTTTTTCAAAACAGTAATACATTCTTAAATCTTAAAATTACTCAATAATGCGTAGTTCTTCCAGAAGCCATTTCAAAAAAATTACGGGTTATAAATGTGAATACCATGACCAAAAAATGATTTAAATATGCTTTGCAGACACGACAACTTCTAATAGCAGGACTCCAACTTGTTGCATTTAAGTTGCCCAAGTAGGTTAATCTGATGATAAATAAGAGTAGTATCAATATATGTCAACTGTAAAAATACAGGATCATCTCGCGCAACCAATTCGCGAATGGATTTCCGATACTTACCGTCATACGATGTGCCTGCATACCTTCGCACATTTCACAAACCTTTGCACATAGGTGATGGTGAGTGACCCGCATTTCAACAGCAACACATAACAAACTCTATTTACACTTTATCAGGTTGCAATCAAGTTTACGAATGGTCAGCTTTACTATGTCAATATTTGGTTCTGAACCTTTCAGCAGCCAGCATTGCGGGAATAAACATTAATGTTTAATGCTGAGTGTTGGCGACAATCATGCGACAATCGACGCATTAAGAGAAGTTGGGTAATCACAGCGGTCAAGTCGTAAACCGAAGTGGTTCGGACGCTTTCCCGAAACATACAACCAAATAAAACCTATACATTACAACTACATGGTTACAGTACCTAATGTAGTATAGCTGAAATACATATGTGGAAAGCGGGAATAATGGAAAATCATTGTATCGCCGAGTAATCTCAAAGACTCAATATCAAAATTGCATCCACATCACAAACCTCTTTAAAGGCGCGTGGGCAGGCTTTGTGTAGCTATACCAAGCGGTTATAAGTCTTATTGCAATTCCTAGTTGCTAGTTGTATTCACAAAACATTCTACTACGATTGGTCAGTGGCCATGCAGTGTAACTTATGATTCTTATGAACTCTGAATAGGAATATTTTTTTTGGAATTTAATAAGGGTTTGTACTCCGCGATCACGAGTAGGTACTTTGGTACATAGTCACTACAGTCAGCAGAAAAAATTAAAGTACTACTAAGTAGAAGACTTCAATAATTTTAAATAAAAAAGAACCGATTTCACTTAACCTCCATCTTTCCAAAAGCAAATGCTCGAGCTACTGTAAAAAATACTCAAATCACTATAGGTGTGCCGTGCCTATAATAGTTGAATAGTTCCCTCGATTTATCCAGGATCCTGACCTGATTACAATGGGACCAACTAAGTAAGTAAGTATACTCTTTCAATCAAAAAAGAATTTTCCAAATCGGTTCAGCCGTTTTCGAATAATCAGTGAAAGATCCCTAGAATTGAGAACCTCCTTCTTCGAAGCCGTTGAAAAGCCCTTCGCCCGTTCTTATTCTCTTAGTTATTCCTGACAAGATGTCAATAAGTACGAAATCGCGTTATTGTAATTCAGGCACCATCTATTGCGTCACAAACGCAGCAGGTTCTTCAGTACCATACATTTTGTTCAGTAATATGACGCTGTAAAAAATAGTTCAAGTTCCGTTTTCCCGTTCAGATGTGTCCTTAAACTACGTACAATAGGGAGGTATGGGCACTGCGAATGTCATCTCGCTAAGTGTGTGGTAGGCTACAGCTCGGAGAATGTCGTGTCGCTCAAATCTGGAGCAGAGTCTGACTGGGGAAGTACTTCCCAGGCGTTCATAGGCTACGGTAGCTACTTACCGTCAGCCGGGCCGAATGCTTGTTTGCCACCGTCGTGGTACAACAAAAAAATAAAGATGGTTTGCAGCTGATACGGAAAACTGAGTCATGTTAAGCCTGGAGTTTGGAGCTGAACGTAATTTTGTATAGACATTTTAGGATAGGTTTATTTATATCTTTGTTGGCCTTATAGCAATAATAAAAGGTCTAGGTACCAATGGTCAGTGTGTTGCTTTGCTAATAATACAACAGGAAAAGTGGTTTTGTGAATGGCTACACTTTATACAGTTTTGCGACAACAAAGCGCACTCAGTGCATTATCGGGCCCGATACATTCTTAATGCACTAGGTACTACTAGGAACTAGTTTTGAGGACCACACAATAAGGCATTTCTATTTGGCAAGAAAAAGAGGCTGTTGGTTACCATTTCCGTTGGTGCGTACTCTAGGTAAGGTATTTTAAGGTCTTCAATATACAATACGGATGTTCACGTTTCACATTGATTTTCGATAATTTCTATGGAGAAAACACGCAATGACGCAAAAGAATTTTTTTCGCATAGTTTTTGTATAGTAAAATCCCTAAAATTATTTAAAAACTACATTAAAAATGCTTTCTTTTGATATTTTTTTTATTTACAAATAAACAATATTTATTAGTTATATAAACGTTCTAAAAATAATATTATTTGAGTGTTTTTCCTCTCTGCAGAACTTTTTTTATTAATATGGATTTTTAATTGTTTTTATATCAATAAAGAATTCTGCATGTCTGCTTTATACGGAAATGATACCACACAACCCCTAGCAGCCTTAACCAGAGAGTAATAACATATTGCACGGGACCCTGATTTTGACGTGAAGATCCAAAAAAATTATGAACCTAGAGGTCCAGGTTTTCAGAAAACTAAAAACATTACAACACAGGGTTCTATTTTGGGCCCATTCCTGTTTTTGGTTTATATAAATGATTTACCTTGTGTAGTACAAAACCTTTGTGATATCGTTCTGTTTGCCGATGAATCCGATGATACATCTTTAATTTTCAAAGTTGACCGGCAATCTACCGATTTTACTGTAATCAATAACACACTAGCTGCTGTACTGAACTGGTTTACTATTAACAATTTGCTAGTTACTTAATGCTAAGAAAACCAAATGTATTAGATTTGTTTTGCCAAACGTTGCACCGGTGGACACTAAGATTCTCCTGAATGGTGAATGTTTAGAGATAGTAGATAAAGCAGTGTTCCTTGGTTCGACGTTGGACAAAAATCTACAATGGAGTCCTCATATAAGAAAACTCGCTCTTCGATTAAGCTCGGCCGCTCATGCCGTTAGGAGAATTAGACAATTAACGAATATTGACACAGCTCGCTTCACCGTTATTTTCATAGTGTAATGTCATATGGTATTCTGGTTTGGGGCAAAGCAGCTGACATACAGACTATATTTGTTTTACAAAAAAGAGCCATCCGCTTGCTGTATAACTTAAAGGCAGGTGCATCAGTTAGAGAACTATTTAAAGAAATTAATATTTTAACTGTTGCTTCCCAATATATCTATGACAATATTATTTTTGTTGTAAAGAATATACATACATTCAAAAAAAATTCTGACATCCACAGCTATAACACTAGAAATAAAAATAAGCTTGCTATCAGAAGTAGTCGTATCCGCAAGGCATATAAGTCATTTTTATAACAAGTTACCCGTCGATGCTTTAAATTTATCATTTCCCGCTCTTAAGAAATATTTGAAAAAAAGTTTAATGTCAAAGGGTTATTACAGGGTCGAGGACTATATGACGGACAAACATGCATGGCCCAAACCAGAAACTACTACAAAATCATCTAGCATTTAGAGGACACAGTTCAGATAGGAAAGCATATCAAACGTTTTGTGAAGCAATCAGATTTGGATTTTATTATTATTATTTTATTTTAATTAAACAATACGTAATTGTATGTCTCTCAAGCTGTTTTGATATATCTTCTTATAGAACTACGCATTATTGTGTATCTTTAAGATATAATATTATTGCATTACTGTTTTGAAAAAATAAGTCCCGCCGAGTTTCTTGCCAGTCATAAATAATACTTCTCGGGTCAGAGGGTAGGGTTAGAACCGGTGGTAGTTTTTCTTTTTCTCTCTGACGTTCATAATGCATATTATAGTGCATTGTAATGTGCCTAAATTGAATAATAAATATCTTTTATCTTTTTATCATTAATCGTGGGGCACTATATCCATGGTCGAAATTTTTTCTTGATGCGCACGATTTTTTCACTTTCAAGCTTTGTGTGTGCAACTCGTGTTTCTCGACAGGATACGATTTTTTCTACAAATTACCTACTTACCTAAACTATACCTACGAGTAAATTGAAATAAACGTCATTCTTAAGAAATAGTGAGCAAGCTGTGTGACGTAATGGGAACTCTACTGTCCTGCCACCTGCAAACCACTATTGTCAGAGTTGGCAGAGCTGTAAGACTTATAAGTAAGTAGGTAATTAACACAATAATCATTAGCGTTCCATGTAACCGGCGCTTTTTACTGGACCGCGCGAGTTCCATTATTCATACAATTAAGCTTTTCCGGCGTTATTACAGCGTTTACTGCTTTCGTTGTGATGTCATTTGCATCATAATAGGAAATCTATGCGCGCCCAAACGCAGTTTCTGACTACGTTACATAATTTGGTGATTTAAATATAACAAATTTGGAGATCCGCATTTAGAATTTAATAAGTTATTAAAATAACTAATATATTTAAATTCAAAGTAGAGTTCCAGTTGTAATGTATTTTTTTTTTTGTAAATGCAAGACATATCATATATACCGTTCAAAAAATTGTAATCAAAAAGATTCTTACCCCTTATTCATAAACATCTTACAAGCCGTATGTTAGTAACAGACAAAAGTAAAAGTTAAAGACGTTTATATATAAGGGTGAGACATTATTTATTACCTAGTTACCTATACAGAGTGATTCAGGAGACGTGAGCAGGAATAACCCTAAACGCTTAGACACGCTTGGCGCTGTCGGCCGCCATCATGTTTAAGTGAAACAATAACGTACAATTTTTTTTTTTACCTTTTTGATTCGTAGAAATTTTATTTTCTGTAATCATGGTCATCCTACATAAACAAATCAATAAAGATAAAACCACTTTAACTTCGATTATGAAAAAAATCATTGTCAAATTAAGTGGGATACGATGTTTCCAAAGTAACCAGACATAAATTTGACACATATCACAGAAAAACAAGATAATATCAGTACTCGACGGAGTATTCTAATTGTAGAGTGACCATGCGTGTCCTAAATTTTTTTTTTGTGCTAATAACACTAATAATTGTATCATACAATAGCTTAAATTGTTATTAACTGAATCCGTAGTGTTATTGCGCTTTCACATTACCCGATCCGACATCGGATGTAGGATGTAGGCAGTGGCGTAGCTAGCATGGGTGGCACCCGGTGCGGATAATGTAGTGTCACCCCAAAAATCACAGTGAATCCTCCTTCATTTATTATATTATTAGGGTTGCCGACGCGCATGTGACACCTCTGGAGTTGCGGGCGTATACAAGCTGTAACAAAAATGCTGTGATACTTTTAATTGGTATCATATTCTTATTATGAAAATGTAAGAAAAAAAATTTGCTTGCGAAAATAAAATCTGCTTTTTATGGAAGGTTGGCCAGCTGGCACGATGTGCCCCATAACTCCCATATATGGAATGCAAACCGGTTATATTATAACCGAAACCGTTTTTTACGTAAAATTGTGTCATAAAAGGTTGTAAAACAATAATTTTGCAAATTTTGTACCACAATTACATTCGGAAGATCTTGTAAAATACCATTTCACAATTAATTTCAAATAGTCCAGAGTCGCATAATTCCCTTAGCACAACATTTCTAAAACAAATATAGCAAAGAAATGTGAAATTGCACTGCATACTTACATCAGGCATAAGGTTTTGAGCAGCTCCTTTGGTATCAAAAGTTACTTGTTAAGTCCCCATCAAAATGTTCAGCCAATACTTTTATTTTAGCATAATGTGTACTCCAGCGCCTTATGGAAAGCTTTTTAACTGATACTTTGCTGTGTTTGAGAAGCACTTCCTAGCGGCTTGTGGAAGCAGAAAAAAGATGAATGCTTCTACTGCTCCGAAAAATCAGATTTTGAATACAATGAATTTTGAATGATCATACAACAAATGTTTTTTTTTTTAATAATAGCTTGCACTCCCCCATGTAACTACTGCACTTATAACTGCTGCATTATCATAATCTTGATTAACCATCGTTTTGAATTTGTTGTAAAAATATTGTAATTCTCAATTTATTATTCTCGTGACACCTATTTAATTAAGCTCACTGTGAAACCAAATAAAAAAGGACCCTACAATCTTTCTTAATGAAAAAAAAACTCACTCACCTACATATTATTATTACATGGCACACTTTTACAAATTTTATAGGTGACACTACTAATGTTCAAAATACGTTACGGTTAGAGAGACGGGGTTTAACTGTGGCAAATAATAGTTATTAATTTCTCCATAGTAAAAGTAAGGAAAGTTTTCTTCAATTCGTGACTTTTTATTACCTACATTACTCACTTGGCAACACCTATGATTTGAATGTTAACCGAAAACGGGGTGCTGGTGGCTTAAGGGATAGCTTTTGTTTAAATAGTGGTCCATTTGGTCTACCCCCTTTTACGGATAACGATACGGCACAGGAGTAGCTCGCCGAACGACAACAACAACATCCAAACACCTGATAAGTGCGAACGCGACACATCAACAAGTAGATTGCTGTCTCCCTCACTCCAACAGAAGTCGTATACTACTGAGCGGCAAGTTTGCGCGGACGGAGAAAAAGAGATGACTTCAAACGATGACGCGCTCGCGCATACGGCGCGCGAGACGGAGATACAACATCCACCTGCAGTTGGCGTATGGCCCAAGATACCAGCGTCGGGCGCGCCGGATGGAATTGTAAGCACTGATAGCAGTGATAGTCGCGAGAAAAATAAAATATCGACTGAGCAAGACTGGATTAGAGTGGAAAAGAAATCTCGAAAAAATCGTATGCTAGGATTCGAAGGAAAAGCGGCGATAAGGATAAATGGAAAGTTTAAAGCAGCTGAAAAGACCGTTTCTTTATTCATTAATAAGGTTGACAAACAGACCACAGCTGATGATATTATAGATTATATTAGAGAGGAGACTGGGGTGGTGGTTGACCTAAAGAAAATTAATACCCAGAAACAAAAACAGTACGACGCGTATAAGATCTTTGTACAACACACCAAATTATCATTGTTCTTGGACGATCGGTTGTGGCCGGAGGGCATACGGTTTCGACGTTTTATTTACTTTAATAGAGATACGTATGAGGACAATACCTCTAATCGCACTGGAAGAGCGCTTGACAAGATAAACAACAGTTGTAATGGAACAAAGTCGTAACACAAGAGATGAAACCATGAAACTCATAAGTTTTAACTGTAGGTCGATTACTCGGTCCGTCGAATGTGTGAGAAACTTATGTCGTGAAGCGGACCTCGTAGCCATTCAGGAACACTGGTTGGTACCTGAGAGTATCCCGTTTTTAGGTACCATAGACGAAGAGTTAGAGTTCACCGGGAAGTCGGCGGTGGACACGGGAGCGGGTCTTCTACGCGGTAGGCCGTACGGCGGCGTCGCATTAATGTGGCGTAAATGCTTATTTACATCGGTCTCGACAGTGAATTGTAAAAGTGTACGGCTCGAAGGTATTAAGATAGTGTTACCGGACCGCGCGCTCCTAGTGTTTTCTGTCTATATGCCCGTCGACTCGGCAGAGACTCTTACCGAGTTCACGGAATGCTTAGGTGAGATTGCCGCGATTGTGGAAGAGTGCCAGATAGACTCCGTGTTCATTTTAGGGGATTTCAATGCTCACCCGGGCAGGCGGTTCGGTAAGGAGTTGCTAGACTTTTGTACGGATGTTAGTTGGCAGTGCGCGGACATAGACATGCTAGGGGTAGCCTCGGATACATACACCTATGTTAGTGACATTAATGGCTCAAAAAGCTGGTTGGACCACTGTGTAGTATCTCGAGCGGCTTGCAGAACGATACGGAATGTAAAAATACATTATGATGTGTACTGGTCGGACCATCATCCCTTAGAGTTAGTTTGCAATTTAAAATTGATTAGAAATAAAAATATAATAAGTAGTAAAGTATGTAATAGGATTATTTGGGGAGAGCGTGACCCTGAACAATTGACATTATATCAGAACTATTGTAATGAGAAATTTAAAAATATTGACTTTCCAATTGAATTTACTGAATGTTGTGATAAAAAATGTAATAATATTTACCATAGGTTAGTTATTGACAGGTTATACGCCAATATTATTAATTTACTCGAAGGTGCTGCTAGATTTAGTTATATTGACAAGACATCGAATAGGAACAAGCGACATGTGGTAGGATGGAACAAACATGTTCGTCAAGCTCACGTGGAGGCTCGGCTTGGGTTTCAAAATTGGGTCATGTGCGGAAAACCAAGGGTCGGGGTTGCATACAATGAAATGATTGAAACCCGGAAAGTTTTCAAGCAGAAATTAAAATGGTGTCAGGACAATGCAGAGCAAATTAAAATGGACATTTTAGCTACACATCTATACATATAATAAAGCTGAAGAGGGTCGAAAGTCTGTACATGGAAGATAATCGAAAAAAAGTTGGCTGGGGATACTTAGAATCGATAACAGAACACGTTCCAACAATTTTTAGAATTTTTGTCTGTTTATCTGTTTGTCTGTTTATCTGTTTGTCTGTTTATTTGACCGCGCATCACGTGAAAACGGCTGAACGGATTTCGATGAAATTTTGTATAGTGATAGTTTGAGTCCCGGGAAAGGATAATATTTAGTTTTAATCCCAAAAATCAACCCTGGTGGGGGTGAAAATGGGGTTGAAAGTTTGTATGGAGAATTTTTAACCGCTGAAACGATTTAGATAGAAATGAGTATAGAGATAATTTGAGTCTCGAGAAACGTCATAGGATAGTTTTCAAACCCTTGTAGGGGTGACAAGGGGGTTGGAAGTTGGTATGAGGATTTTTTTACCGCTGAACAGATTTAGATGAAAATTGGTATAGAGATAGTATGGATCTCGAGAAAGGACAAAGGATAGTTTCATCTTGAAACAAGCCCCCCCCCCCCCCATCTTACTTTAGAACCGTACGTCCAAAAAATTTAAAAAAAATATTAGCCTGAAAGGTACTTTCAATAAAAACTATCTATCTATACATCTATCACGTGAAAACGGTTGAACGGATTTTGATGAAATTTTGTGTAGAGATTGAGTCCCGGGAAAGGACAAAGAATAGTTTTCATCCCGAAAATCAACCCTGGAGGGGGTGAAAAGGGGGTTGAAAGTAACCATGGAGATTTTTAATAGAAATTAGTATGCAGATAATTTGAGTCCCGAGAAACGACAGAATAGTTTTCATCCCGAAAATAAACCCTTTCAGCCCGAAAAGGGGGTTGGAAGTTGGTATGACGCTTTTTTAACCGCTGAACTGATAAAGATGAAATTTGGTATAGTATGGGTCTCAAGAAAGGACAAATGATAGTTTTCACTCCGAAAATCAATCCTAAAGGGGTGAAAAGAGAGTTGGAAATTTGTATAGGGAATTATTAACCACAGAATCGATTTAGATAAAATTTGGTATGGAGATAATTAATTAAAAAAGGAAATAAAATAGTTTTATCTTGGAAATTATCCTTTAAGCGGATACA
Source organism: Pammene aurita (assembly GCA_947086415.1). Lineage (NCBI taxonomy): Eukaryota > Metazoa > Arthropoda > Insecta > Lepidoptera > Tortricidae > Pammene > Pammene aurita. Next base: position 466,160 of record OX352295.1, on the reverse strand, counting down.
AAAGGGGTGAAAGTTTACATGGGGAAGAAACAACCAATAACCGCTGTACGTATTTAGATGAAATTTGGTATTTATATAATTTGTATACCGCCGGCACGCATGGTATCAGTGGATTTTTAATATGTGTGTTTTTAATATGTCTAGCTCAGTTACTGTACGCACTAGAAAGCTGAAATTTGGTGAGGCCTGATAAGAACTTTCAATAAAAACTATATTGAATAAAATCGGTTCAGCCGTTTTTAAATCATCAGTCATAATCGCATAGTGAAAGTAAATAAAGAAAGATAGTACACTGACGTAAGCGTCGCCAAATATCCATTAATAAACGACCGTTTGAACGGATGTTAGAAAAAAAATCATTTCTGCAGTTGTGACACCCCCCCCCCCCCCCCCCATTTCATCCGCGCCTTTCACGCTGAGACTGATTTGACGGGAGGATCGATTTGGATGATATTTGCCGTGGACATGAACGTACCTATAAATACAAAAGTGGTCCTGTATCGTCCGATATACACCTACTATTCTATGTTGTTTAAATCATGCCAATAAAAATTAATAGGATAAAAAAAGTATTCATTTTTGAGTGTAGTTTCATTTAGTGGTAATTGTAAAATATATTACTAGGACTACTGTCCTCTAGCGTATCCATCTGTCAACTTTACTTCAAGTTCCGCCTCCAGGGTAGCGGGAGAGAAATTAGGGGTGAATTAGCCGCTTACTGAGACAGACCGAATTCCACGCGGGCGGAGCCGCGGGCACAGCTAGTCATTCTAATAAAAACTTTAAAAACTTTTGGAAGCAGACCAAAACGTTGAGTCCGAAGGCGGGTCTACCAGTGAGTGTTGAGGGTGTTAACGAGCCTAAGAAAATAGCCGATCTGTTTCAGAAGCATTTTAAGGTTGAGTCTCCCTTGGGGCCCTGCCGGGAAACACCTCCAACGAGGTGTTTGCCTTCGGGACCTCTGGTGAGGATCACGGCTGAAGAAGTAGCATTGGTGGTGAGGAACATGACGCGAGGAAAGTCACCTGGTTACGACTCCCTTAGCATTGAACATTTACAGCATGCGGGGGTTCATTTGCCAAGAGTACTCGCCATGTTCTTCAACTTTTGTGTGAATCATACTTATACCAAGCGATATGATGAGAACGGTGGTAGTACCAATCAAAAAGAACCGTACAGGAGACCCAGCAGACATTAAAAACTATAGGCCCATTTCGTTAGCGACTATTGTAGCCAAAGTGTTGGACAGTGTGCTGGACAAACAGCTGGAAAAGCACACAAAGCTTCATGACGCACAGTTTGGTTTCCGGTCTGGCTTATCCACCGAAACAGCAGTCCTTTGTCTTAAGCACACTGTCCGATACTACACAGACAGGAAAACACCAGTGTTTGCGTGTTTTCTTGATTTGTCGAAAGCTTTCGACCTGGTGTCCTATAGAAAACTTTGGCAAAAACTGTATGAAGAGACGTCGCTGCCTAGGGAATTTGTGGAACTGTTTGAATTCTGGTACGGCCACCAAACCAATGTTGTAAGGTGGGCGGGCTCGCTATCAGACGAGTATGGGTTGGAGTGTGGGGTGAGGCAGGGGGGGCTAACGTCACCCAGACTCTTCAGCCTATACGTAAATCGGCTGATCGAGGAGCTCAGTAACACTGAGGTCGGGTGTTCAATAGATGGCACATTTGTAAACAACATCAGTTACGCGGACGACATGGTGTTGCTGAGCCCGTCGATCAGCGCCCTCAGGACGCTAGTGAGTGTGTGTGAGCGGTATGCGGAGACCCACGGCCTCAAGTACAATGCCTCTAAGAGTGAGCTGCTGGTGTTTAAGGCGCGAGGTGTCAAAATAGACGACCTGTTGTTACCCCCGGTCAAACTTAATGGCACCGCTCCAAAGGTGGTACAAGAATTCAAATACTTGGGGCACTGGGTTACCGCAACGCTCAGTGACGATGTCGACTTGGAGAGGGAGCGTAGGGCGCTGGCCGTAAGAAGTAATATGTTGATCCGTAGGTTCGCAAGGTGTACTAACAATGTAAAGATTACTCTTTTTAAGGCGTACTGTCAGTCGTTTTACACCTGCAGCCTATGGATCAACTTTACTCAGAAGGCATACAGCGCCCTACGCGTCCAATATAATAACGCGTTTAGGATGTTGTTGGGGCTGCCGCGCCACTGCAGCGCGTCTGGCATGTTCGCGGAGGCGCGCGCTGACGGCTTCCACGCCATCATCCGCAAGCGGGCGGCGTCGCTGGTACGGCGTGTGCGCGGCAGCGCCAACAGCCTCCTAGCCACAGTCACGGACAGGTGTGATGGGGCTTTCTGGCACGCCTGGAATAGCCTGCATGTGTTAAAGGGGTAATTTATGTTTAAATGTTTAGGTATAAGATATTACTAACGTAGGATAAGTTTAATAATAATAAAAATTGTACTTACTAACATAATATGGAATGTTTCCGAAATAAATGAATATTTAATTTAATTTAATTACAGTAAGTAGAACCCCTAGGAAACTTGATACTGGTTAGGAATGGAATCGATTGGCATAAAAATATTTCATGAGAAATATAAAAGTTTTGATTTTCATACAAATTCAAGTTTTCCTCGATTTGTGGCTTTTCTAGCCGGGATTGTTTTTTGGTCCCATACAAGCTTTTGATTCTCGATTGGAATGGAATCGATTGGCATTTAAAACAAAGTTTGTCAAAAAATTTCCTTTTTCTCGCAACATCTACGCATGGTGTTTCCAAAATCTGTAAACGAATCTTCATTAATTTTAAATCGAGGGAAGATCTTCTAAGACCATTTTTGCGTAGCAGCACGGGATCTGGTAGCTGTCCTCACCGACCCAAAAAGAAAATCCATCCCGTATATATTCATGTATGTTATTTATTCCTGAACTACCTACACCTACATTATGTATTTCTACCTACTGTATATATAACATTATTATTACTTATATATTTAGAACTCATGGCTGTTTGTGTTCTAAAAAAATTCGTATTAAAATTTGGTGTCCGATTATTTCGAGCATTCGAAATTCAAAATCTGCGCCGGCGGCATCACGCACACTGCAAATGTATACCACCACCTATACCACCTCTTGCACGCACACAAGTAAAGATTATCGGTCCGACAGCTATCGGGGTTCCGATATGCCCAACGATATCGGAAGTGCATCGCCGATATCGGATGTCGGAGGGCTCCGATTAGAAAAGCAGTTGCTAGAAAGTGCCTTATGACGCCAAGTCCGCCTTTTTGCGTGAACGTATTGTTTTAGTAATAAAGTTTAGTTAAATGATTGAAAAAATACAAAAGTACACATATTTACTTCCCTGTAGTCCTATCCTACATCCGATATCGGATCGGATAATGTGAAAGCGCTCTTAAGCCTGCTCACGTCTAATGAATCACCCTGTATATATGTATACAATGTGTAGGTATACTATGTATGTGTGGTAGGCTGTTTGTTACTTGTATTTTATGTGTTCCTTTATTTTGAGGTGTGAAATAAAGAGTATATCTCATACGCCTAAGTATCTAATGCAAATAGCAAGTTGTTCTTCAAGGAAATTGGAAACTTCATATCTACCCATTGATTTATACAAAAAGGGAGATACGGTACCAGGCGCTCGAGTGTGTGCCATCAAATATAGGTTCCGGGACCTATATTGAATTAGTCGTGTGGCAGAGTCTCTCAGTCACACTTTGTGCAATGCGCAAAATATGGAGGTCTCCCTTGCATACCCGTGTTAACTATACCTATAGGTTTATCTCTTTTGCCCATGATACACATGATACATGCATTATAGCGGTATGTAGCATTTTACAAGTGTGTAGGTGCTGGACCACATTTCAGTTTTGTTTACTATGAACGTCACTAATCTTCCTTCTTGTTTATGTATACGTATCTACCTACGTTTTTTGAGTATATAGCCTACCTACACAGGTATGCTTGTTAGTAACTAAATACTTATGAAAAAGGCGGAACTCTAGTACTGCAGTAGACAATGCAAACACAGCCTGAACCGCTGAAGGAAGCATCTTGAAATTTGGGAAAATATTTTTCAAATGTCGTGAAGGTGCACTATGACCTTGGGGTTTTTCTGAATCTCAACGTGTTAATGGGTTAAAACAACGGTGAAAGTTTTCACGTCTACGCGGACGAAGGCGCGGGCGGTGGCTAGTTATATACTCTAGTTAAGGGCCATCCAATTACCTATCTGTCCATTATAATAACCACTGGGCACATCACATCTGATCGTCACTCCGTCATCGATCCCTCGGATTAAGAAAAGCTCGAATGAATGGCAGTCGTTATGTATAGGTACACAGCGTACACACACACCATTTCTTCGTTAGGGCTATGTGAGACTCCCAAGCCTTTATATCACTGCAACCATTCCTGATCTAATATATCTATGTATATACACACACCTAACACACAAACATACTAAGAAATTACACACGACGCACGGCGAAAACTTTGTACCATTATAATACTTATTAGGTCTCTACATACTATTTTCAAGGTAGGTTTGCAGTCACCGGCAATAGTATCTTCTTACAAAAAAATTTTTTTACCAAATATCAAGACATCAATCGAAAGGTCTTTAAAAATAACATCGAGGTTTCTTTGAACATTTTGTGGTTAAGTGAATGTTTTCAGAAACATTCGCTTCGAAATTCAGAAAAATTGTGTCCCTCCCTGTAACTTTTGAACCGTAAGTCCAAAAAATTTAAAAGAAAATTTGAGAAGATGCGCCTTATACGTACTTTCTACGAAAATTGTTTAAAACATTATCGCCATCAGTTCAGCCATTTTTGAGTTTTATCCAAAAACCTTCTTCCATAGGCATCAGATACGACCTTGTGCCGGATTCTAATTTAAAAATACATTAACAATGCAATAAAAATACAACCTATCTCAAACATAACTCCAACTCACAACAAACATTCAACCAATATTGAAGTTGTATTGGAGTTGCGTTGGAATATTTCTTAAGCAAATTCTGATATTTCTGATTCAGACGTTTATGCCGTAGCTGTATTGGTTGTTAATGCATTGGAGTTGTATGGAAGTTGGATCGTGTCTATACGTGTTTTAAAGTTAGAATACGGCTCCTTTTGGTATTAGTTTTGTTCTTATTCCATTGAAGGCACGGAACCCTCCATTATGCGTGGTCTGACACGCACTTGGCCGTTTGTTTACTGTATCTAACTACTCTCAAGATTGTCTCGAAGGTCGCCAAGTTTGTGGAAAGTTTAGATTTATTAAGCTACCACAGTCCAGTGCTAGTGCATTAGCCAAGTCCCAGTCCCCAGACGGCGCCCCCCATTCAGGCCATTCACTGCGTTTTAATATCGGCGCTCGAGCCGGTAATGAAAAGGCTCCGGTTATTGGATATTACACGCTGGGAACTAGGAAAAGGCGCAGTTTTCAGTACGTTACACAATTTGTTGAAGGTTTTTGAAAGTGATGGGATAAATCGTAAAAGTTTTGGTCATTAGCCTTTTGGCCGCCAAGCATTGAACAAAAATGACGCGCCACCGACGCCACGTAATCGCGTTTTGTCAAGCGAAATTGAACTTTGCGGAAGCCCGCGTAGGTCCCTATTGCATTACAAAGCCAGTCGGCTGTAGCCGTCGTTGGCGTCCATGCGACAACTTTTTGATGTCGGCCACAGCCGACTGTGGCGGTCAAAGGGTTAGAAATGCTAGCGAGATTAGTTAAGAGCACCGATAGTTCCTTATGGTTTTACCTTTAATCTTTTAAACCCGACCACGGTAAAAGCTTAGCACGGGCAAGCACGGGCTTTCATTTTATGTACAAACTTATTTGTGTTTTTACCTATTAATAATTCCTTGTTTACAACGTCGCATCGAAGTTACTAAGCCAATTTTGATTATCAATGATAGGTATATTAGTGTTGTGTTATGCTGGTGAGTTAGGTTGTCAAAGAGCTCAGAGGACCCAGTGTGTTGATGATGAGGGACCATCTTGTTCCTTTAGCCGTCAACACGTGAATCCTCCTTTTTGTAAAAGGTCGGCAACGCGCATGCGACACCTCTGGAGTTGCAGGCGTCCATGGGCTACGGTAGCTGCTTACCATCAGGCGGGCCGCATGCTTGTTTGCCACCGTCGTGGTATTAAAAAAAATCATTTTGTTTATATGACCAGATTTACCTGTTACCTCTTAGGCTACATTTTGCACAAAATCCAAAGAGGATATTATGTCTGCCAGGGAAGTGTTAATAAAAGACCGTATATTTTCACAATTGTATTAATTATCAACTATAATAATATTTACAAAGTACAAGTATTAAATTAATATAGCCGGCCACAGCCGCGCGCTCGGAGTTGTCAACCAATAACTAACGAACCAGCGTCCTGACGGGCGGCTGCAGCACGGCACGGCAAACAGAAAAGGGACTTTCTAGTTTTCCAATTCCATAAACTCGTTACATCTATCTATCTATTCAGCCCGTATCCACCCACTGCTGAGTATAGGCCTCTTCTTTATTACACCACTCTCCTCGGTCCCGTGCCAGTCCCATCCATTGCACACCCACTGTTCGGCAGATATCGTCTGACCATCTGGTTGACGGTCTCCACGCTGACCTTTTGGCCCATTTTAGCCACCATTCAGTAACCCGCCTCGTCTATCTTCTAGCATTCCTTCTCGCCAAGTGTCCTTCCCACCTCCACTTTAATTGTGTGATGCGTTTGCCAATGTCCACATCGCACTCGTTACATACTCGCATGGAACCCAACCAAATGACGGTTTCTGCGATCGAGATTTTCACTAGATGGCAGCACCGTGGCGAGGTCATTTTGACAGCAGCTGTCAAAATCCACCAATCAAAAAAAATGTGATTGGTGGATTATGGCAACTAGACCTCTCGCCACGGTGCTGTCATCTTGTAAAAATCTCGATCGCGGAAACTCATTGCATTCAACCGACTTCAAGATTTCGAAGCAGGACGTTCTCAATTCGTCGGGATCTTTGTTTTTTTTTATGTATACCGATTATTCGAAGACGACTGGACTGATTTGGAATTCTTTTTAGGGTTCCGTACCTCAAAAGGAAAAAACGGAACCCTTATAGGATCACTTTGTTGTCCGTCTGTCTGTCTGTCTGTCTGTCTGTCTGTCTGTCTGTCTGTCTGTCTGTCTGTCAAGACCATTTTTCTCAGGAACGCATGGAGGTATAAAGCTGAAATTTATACCAAATACTCAGGTCTATTGTCCCTTGGAGCTGTGAAAAAATCAAACTCAAAAGCCAACGCAATCAAAAGATACAGTCGTTTATGCTGCAAATTTTAGTTTTTCGGCACTCGCAAAACCTACGGGGTACTTCCCGTGAACTCAGAAACTTGAAATTTGGCACGAAGCAACGTCATATAGCATAGACAATGGAAAAATTACAAAAAGTAGACATTTTTAATAAAATCATACATAAAAACATTTTTTTAAACTTTAAACTTACTACCTTTTTTCTCGTAAACGCGTGGAGATATTAAATTGAAATTCATGTCAAATACTCAGGGCTATAGGACCTTTCAGATGTAGCAAAACCAAACTTTTATGTCAACGCAATCAAAAGAAATAGCAATTTAAGTCGCATATTTTGAAACTGAGTACTCGCAAGAAACTCAAAACCTACAGGGTACTTCCCGTAAACTCAGAAACTTGAAACTTGGCACGAAGAAACTTCATATAGTACAGACAAAGGAAAAATTACGAAAAGTAGACATTTTTAGTAAAATCATACAATAATTATTTTTTTAAATTTTAAACTTACTACCTTTTTCCTCGTAAACGCGTAGAGGTATTAAATTGAAATTCATATCAAATACTCTGGTCTATAATACCTTTAAGTTGTAAAGGTTTGTACGGAACCCTCGGTGCGCGAGTCCGACTCGCACTTGGCCGGTTTTTTGTTTGAATAAGTATACTTCACAGTTGGTCCCATTGTAACCAGGTCAGGATCCTGGAGAAATCGAGGCTCTTCAAATAATATAAGCAGAGTAGTGTATAGTGATTTAATTTTTTTTTACGTTCCGGCATTTCCTTTTTGAAAGGTAGAGTCTAAGTGAAGTCGGTTCTTTTGGTTTATAATTATTATTATTTTTGACCTTAACCGATTATTTCCAAGTTCCACTAAGCTAGGCGAGATGCTCAAAATGATCTTGAGACGACATTATCTTTACCTAATCTGCTGAACTATTTCTGGTACGTACTGTAGAGTCGCCATCAGATATATCGGAGCGGCCAAGGTGGTCACATATATCTGAACAACGTCTCTATTGTGAAGACGAAGTTAATGTTCCGATATTTTGAGTACCTTGGTCGCTCCGATATATCTGACGGCGATAGAAAAAAGCCAGTTTATGAAACAAAAGTCCCTTTTCGCGCCCTTTCACAGGTGATGAACACATTCTTACATACACACCTATACGTAAAAACCACAGCTTGCCCTAGTGACTGCCAATCTTCTACGTAAATCATTTCACAGTTGTGCATACTTACAAGCTTATCTATCATAAAAGCCCTGTTACACTTGTCCTAATAGTTAGCTTCCTAAATGATTTAGTTCTCGGACCCGGGGGGTATGTCCTTAAACTACGTCCGGACTTGGGTATGTCCTTAAACTACGCCAAAAAGAGAGGTATGGGCACTGCGAATGGCATCTCGCTTAGTGTGGTAGGGCACGTTCAGCGAATGTCATCTCGCTCAAATCTGGAGCAGAGCCCGACTGGGGAAGTGCCTCCACCTTACAGAAAACCACAGCCAAATAGCACTAGACCCTACTCATAGTGTTGTGTTCCTGCTGGTGAGTAAGGTTGCCAAAGAGCTCAAAGAGGACCCAGTGTGTTGACGATGAGGGACCCTCTTGTTCCTTTAGCCGTCAACACAGTAAATCCTCCTTTTTGTAAAGGGTCGGCAACGCGCATGTGACTCCTGTGGAGTTACAGGCGTCCATAGGTTACGGTAGCTGCTTACCATCAGGCAGGCCGTATGCTTGTTTGCCACCGTCATAGTATAAAAAATAAAAAAAATGTTTCTAAATTTAGTCAAGTGTAACCGCATTTAGCAAGTATATTTACTATTGAAAAAAGTTAGGATCCCAATTAGGGATGCTAGTTAGGACACTAAAAAACTTTAAGTGTAACAGGGCTTTAACGGTGAACTTCCTATTCGGAAGGCCACTAAAAACGCTCCGAGCTTTTCTGACGCTAAGCTCGGAGCGTTTTTTCGTAGAACTCGAGTAACATAACATTTTCTTTTTTATCCATTATTCACTTTTTTGTATGGTTTCGTTACATTTGAGGTAACAAAGCTCAATGGTATGTGCAATTAATATTTATCATTGTAGGATCTAGAAAACGACATATGCGACCAATCGAAAGCATAACAAAAGGCCTTAGAGACTACTCTGCTCTCCTTCTAAGCAAAACTAGATTCTATTGTCACTCGTTAAAGTCGTAGTTTCGATAAAAATATACTTTTCACACCGCCTATACCACAAACAAATTTCTTATTAAATTAATTCATTATAATCGTGAATCACACTATGCACATATACTTAAACTTAAAATAAATATGATTCAACAATAACATTTTAAATTTTCCTCTAAGGTGGTGTGAAAAGCAGTACGTGTCACATACGAGCAAAACTATTTTCACCTTGGGCGTTAACACTTGAATCCCTCACTACGCTCAGAGTCTACTTTACTCCATCGCTTCGTTTGTGATTCAATACACTCCCTCGCCGTAAATATTTCATTTTGCTCCCATGTTACACAATCTACTGTTGCACTGCAAGCTCGCGGTGAATACCTGACATTAAGTGTTTTGTAGATAGGTGAGAGTACACTTTAAGAGCATTGGAAACGGGTAACATAACAATGGGTAATGTATAGAAACATCCAACACAATGATCAGCAGTGATCGGCACGACCCGTGCAACAACGCGGGATTTCGCGTAAAAAAAATACGGATATGTCTATATTTTATTGAATATTATATTACACACAATTGAACATATATTTGTCAAACAAAATTGTGTGATTATAATTATGTCCATATTAAAATTACTATATGAACGCCGCGGTGTTGCACGGCTCGTGCCGATCACTGATTACCAGTCTTTATTGCTCTATGAAACACGTACACAATTCCATCAAGAAAATCAGAGCAATTAAATTTGCATAAAATTGTCAACATATTAATTGAATGTATCAGTTAAAACTTAAAATTTTATTAAACATACTTAGCACAGTACAAAACCAATACTAATTCATTACACAGACTAAAACGTTTTGTGATGTCAGTTTCAACATACTGAGACGAAATATGACAGACTCGAACTCATTGCTGGGTAAAATCTATACAAATAGAAGTATCTACTGCACAGTAGATCTTTGGCACGTCAGCTAAGACCACACCAAACAAACTCAACAAAGACATAACATTAATTCATCTCGCTCTACAACGCTACTATTTACAATAAGGGCGAGTTTACACTAGCCCAACTACACCCAGTGTAGACGAGCCCTAAGCGCTCAGGAGCCTTTATATCCAATCAGATAAAATTACATTTTCATCTCTTTCCTGTCAAAAATAAGAATTGCTATCCTTCCGTTCCTAGTCCATCTTCATGTCTCGAATAAGAGATGAGAACATAATCTTTCGTTCTATTTTCCTTACATTTAAACAACAGAACCATAGACACACTCGTGTAAACTTAGTTACGTTCAACCCTTGTTCAACAATCGACTAATTATTATAAAAATACGCAAACACTCTTACATTCTCTGTGAATGAAACACTAGCTAAACTAAACCGACTGTCATTACCAGAGCCCAGAATATTCGCGGTAAAACAAAATACTGTCGCAATCTAGCTAGTGTTAGAAACATTTTTTTATCGATACCGAGTATTGTTATATATAAAAAAGTCATGCCGATATATTTACATTATTTTATAATCATTCGCGACAGTTAATTTAAAATATGTAAAAGATGTAGTAAGCTAAGGTATTGTTTTAAATGTATTATCCATGTAAATATTAACTATCCTTGATCATATTAAAAAATAATATAACCCTTCCTTTTGGCTTTGCCGTAGTCTAGTAACAAAGAGGTAAAACTTTGAATGACGTGACTATACCACCTCATTGAAAATAATGGACACTTCAGAAAATGTCAAATGTCATTTCATTACGTATGACAGCTATCGATATCGATAAAAAAATGTTTCTAACACTAGCTAGATTGCGACAGTCTTTTGTTTTGCCGCGAAAATTCCGGGCTCTGCTCATTACAACTATCACTTTCTATTTAGTACAGTGCGAGTGAGAGAGGCAAGTCGCGGACACTCTATGCAAAATGAATTGGTAACTTTTTGATCGCGACACCATAATATTCAAAAGACGACGACTTGGTGTATGCTAAAATGAATCTTAGAGTAATATACTTACAGTTCTGTTTTACTAATTTCGATGCATAAGAAAAGACAGAAGTCCAACAAAGTTTACGGTATTTTAACACTTCACAAGTAGTAATAAACAGCGTAATCACATAAATATAAACGGATTTGCACTTTGGCCGTCGCTGGAGATGTACTTTATAAGTTGCCGTTGTTTTAAAAACTGTGATTTTTTAAAGTAAACAAACGAATGTGAATTTACCCTACAACATCACCGATTCACCGAGCGTTTAAACTTAGTAACAACTTTGAAATCATACATTCGACTTGCAAGCATTTTTACATATTTTTCTTCATTTGTATGACGAATATTAACCGTATTTTGTTTCTACAGGATCACACGTCACATCACACTTGGCGCCCGAAGTTTCAGAGGTCATTTCAAAATTGCTCATTTTTAGTGGATTAAATTAATACTGAAAATAGCGTATTAAACGCTTCAGAACCTTCTCGGGTTTACTAAGGTATTGAATGAATCCTGCCGCTCTCGCGTTAAAGACGAGTGAAATTTCAGATAGCATCCAGTAGCAAATATAGTCTGGCCAGCTAACGAACGCAGTAGCAATGTACAGCGAACAAAAGTATGACAACACTAAGCGTCAGTGAAAAAGCAGCAATGATCATTAAATTCTATCCCCCTTATTCATAAACGTCTGCTAAAGTTAAGAGGACTCTGATAATCGTTTGTCCCTTTCCGTCCAACCTATATGAGGGAAAGGGACAAACGATTATCAGCGATCTCTTAACTTTAGTGGCCGTTTATGAATAAGGGGGTATGTTTTTAATTTTATTTGGTATATTAATTTCATTAGGTGACATTTACGGTGTGTAAAAAGGAGACGGATATATTTTGTCTAATCTGTCATCAAATGCAACAGATAATCTGGTTGAGGCAATTGACATATGCCTTAAAAACGAATTTAAATTCAATTTAGAACGTTGCAGGAGTTCTATCTCACTCGCACTTAAGATGAAAGAGTGAAATGCACAAGAAACAAATTCAATGTGAATTTAAATGTTGGTCACGCAATACGGTGTCTCATCACAAAGGGTTGCCACATGTACTTTTGAATTTGCCGCGCTTTTCTACTGACAGAAATGGTTTGCCAGACTATACTAGTGCTTCTTCCATTTATTCTAAACTCAACCAATGACGAGACAACCGTGCCTCTCCCTCGCCTCACAGAGACAATAACACGTTCGTCACTCGCGATACGTACACGTCAATATGAAAAAGTGGTCCGTGGGAGCCATCGTCATTCTACTAAGGTACTTGGTGAACCCGGCCGCGCCGGCGTCGCAGTACACGAGGCTCAGGGCGTTGGAGACGGGCGGCACCGTGACCAGCGCCGCGTCGGCCTCCGCGCCGGGCGCCGGGGGCTCCGCGGGCGCCGCGGGCTCCTCGGGCGCCACGTACGTGGTGGCGCCCCCGCACACGGCCCGGCTCGGCAGCCCCAGGTACAGCACGGCCTCCAGGCGCGGCGAGGCGTACTGCGAGCGCGGCGGGAGGAGCTGCAACAATCGTATTTACTCATCATTTTAAACAAATAATTTTAAACAAAAAAGAACCGACTTCACTTAGCATCTACCTTTCCAAAAGGGAATGCTCAAGCTGCTGTAAAAAATACTCAAATCACTATAAGTGTGCCTATAATAGTTGAAGAGTTCCCTCGATTTCTCCAGGATCCCATCATCAGATCCTAACCTGTTTACAATGGGACCAACTGTGAAGTATACTCTTTCAAACAAACGAAGAAAATTCCAAATCGGTCCAGCCGTCTTCGAATAATCGCTGAACATACATAAAAAAAAAAAACAAGCAAAAACAAAGATCCCGACGAATTGATAACTTCCTCCTTCGAAATCTTGAAGTCGGTTGAAAAGAACCGACTTCACTTAGCATCCACCTTTCCAACACCAAATGCTCGAGCTACTGTAAAAAATATTGAAATCACTATAGGTATGCCTGTAATATTTGAAGAAATCCCTCGATTTCTCCAGGATGCCATCATCAGATCCTGACCTGGTTACAATGGGACCAACTGTGAAATATACTCTTTCAAACAAAAAAAAATATTTTCCAAATCGGTCCAGCTGTCTGGATCAGTGAATATACATAAAATCCCGACGAATTGTGAGAACCTCCTTCAAAATCTTGAAGTCGCTTGAAAAGGGCCGACTTTCCATAAGCAAATGCCCGAGCTACTGTAAAAAATACTCAAATGACTATAGGTGTGCCTAGAATAATGTGTGCTGGCCGGCCCTCATTTGTAAACAGAATTGCAAGGAAATAGTGTAATTAGGTGTGAATACTGACGGTAAAGTCCCCCGGAGACCACTTCTGCATCTCCAGCCGCTCGTACTTGGTGAGCGTGAGGTCGGTGCAGTCGAGCAGCAGCCGGAACCAGCCGTTGCCGGACGCCATCTTGAGGAGCCGGCGCACCGGGTGCTCCAGCGGCTGCGAGTCCTCCCAGCCCGGCGGCACGCGCAGGTAGCGGCGCTCGTTGCCCGGCCCCGCGCGCTCCCACGGCACGTCTGTACACAACCAGGGGGGTGTCACTACGCAGTTCAGGTACATTTGGCCGGCGCGCCTCCCGGGCAGGCGTATAGCAGTGGGCTGCCGCTCGGCGAGCACGATACTCGTATTACGTTACGTGGCGCGAGCGCAAAATTGAAAATACACTGGCTTCGAAACCTAAACCTCGAGCTAATCCGCATAAAAGATATAATATTGGTTGCCATGAACAATATAAGGAACTGACCGACATATTTTCAAAGGAATACAGCTGTGGCATACCTACACTTACTTCCGTGAGAATCAGACATACTATCTCCGGATAAAAATTTTATGTTTTCAGAACCAACGTTTGTAATTCCCACATATTTATCTTAAAAATAATAAATCAGTAGGTATAGGTACAAAAACTTGTCAAGTGACAACCCCGTGCCGACGCTCACAGCTCGCTCATAAAACTGCGGCGCGCAAAGAAGATGCACGGTTCGTGCGCGGTTATAAATTTCAATTTTGCTTGCAGGCGGCGAGTATAGGTATAATTTTATACCTAAATCTGCCTTTTGTGAAGGAGTGAATCTTCTGTACGGTAGTACTATTAGTTATTCTGTGACACAATACAGGACATGTTACTACACGCAACCAGCCGACTACATATCCGGACACTGTTCGGTATCCGGCCTATCCGGTCACAATTTTACTATTTGGCCGAATACCGGATAACTGCGTACTATCCGATTGTATGCCGGATAGTAAAATGACCAGTGATCGGATTTTACGGTGCAACACGGCGGAATACATACACTTATTATGCGAATATAGTGGTTAAAACGTTAAAATGTTATTGAAATGTATTGAATGTAACTAAAGTAAGTATATTAGAATAATTATTGAGGTATAAAAAACCGTGTTGCACCCTAAAATCCGATCACTGAAAATGAAACATATTCAAGTTTAAAAACTAGATGAAATACATAGTAAACCACCATGTTCATCAACATTTAATATTAATTTATCACGTCACGTGATTCTTACATTCAATAAACGGCATAACTTTAGGTAGCTCACAATTCCTCGAACAAGTTGCAACCTGCACGAAGTGCCACCTGCGTGCTCGAATTAGCTTTTTTTTATACCACGACGGTGGCAAACAAGCATACGGCCCGCCTGATGGTAAGCAGCTACCGTAACCAATGGACGCAACTCCAAAGGAGTCACATGCGCGTTGCCGACCCTTTACAAAAAGGAGGATTCACTGTGTTGATGTCTAAAGGAACAAGAAGGTCCCTCATCGTCAACACACTGGGTCCTCTTTGAGCTCTTTGGCAACCTTACTCACCAGCAAGAACACAACACTATGCGTAGGGTCTAGTGCTATTTGGCTGTGGTTTTCTGCAAGGTGGTACTTCCCCAATCGGGCTCTGCTCCAGATTTGAGCGAGATGACATTCGCTGAACGTGCCCTGCCACACTTAGCGAGATGCCATTCGCAGTACCCATACCTCTCTTTTTGGCGTAGTTTATAAGGACATACCCCGGGCCCGGGACTTAATCGCGTATTATTTTTTGTCAATATAATGAGTGAATATCGTGCGAATTAGCTTAATTGTATGTAAAACTTTTGGCCGAATGGCTCTCCGGCTCATTGGCCGGTGGGGGAGTCCGCCGGATATCCGGTAAATTCCGGTAACCGGCCAAACCATTATCCACTGCATCTGTACAGTCGACTACTAAACTAATAGACATGGATATTGGAGATTTAAGAATCTAAGAACAATTTTATTTTTAATAGTATAAAATATGTAGGAATTACACGACAAAACGTAATTCTGTTAAAAGCTCGTCTCGTAACAAACAGTAATCACTCTGTTTTGGTACGAACACTGACAGGATAAAGTCACCAAAGGTTGCAAACATAACATACTACAAAAGTCAACCTCATATTAAGTTAACATTATTCTGCTGTTTAGAGTTAAAGTTATTTATTGAAAAGCTTGAAAGTCTGTTAAGTAAATTAACTCTACGTATACGAAAATTTAAACAAAAAATATTCATTGCAGGTGACTTCAATATAAATTTAATGAATGATGACGCTCCAACATTAGCTTTCAAATCAGTATTAACGAAATTCAATATGATTCCGACTATTTTTGTACCTACCAGAATTACTTGTCACAGTCAAACTTGCATAGACAATATACTGACTAACCACCGTCGATGTGTCTCAAAGGTTCTGAATTTGGGACTTTCTGACCATACTGGCCAAATTATTGAAATACCAACTGCTGCTAGTTTCCATGAAACATTTTGGTATACTGAAACTAGGAAAATTGAGGCTAACTTAGAAATATTTATTAATTATATCTCTCAAATAAATTTTGCTTCAGTATATGAAGAAACACACGTAAATTCTGCACATGAAACTTTCATTGATCTTTTTCAGTTAGTGTTTAATCTCTGTATACCTCTTGAACGAGTAAAGAGATATTTTAAAAGTAATCCAAACTGGAAAACTCGAGGAATATTAAAATCAAGTAAAGTAAAACGCACAATATATCTGAAACAGCAAAAATCTAGTAATTGTAATTTACCCAAATATAAGAATTATTGCAAGATTCTAAAGAAAGTTATAAGGAAGTCTAAAATAATAACAAACGATAAATATATAGAAAATAGTGTAAATAAAACTAAGGCTATGTGGGGGCTTATAAATCGCCATACATCGTCTGTAAATACCATTACTCCTTCAATAGAGAAAATAATAGTTGATGGTAAAATTATTACGGAATCGGAGCTTATAGCTGATGCTTTGAATGGCTTTTTTACAGGCCAGCATACAAATAACATATCCAGTCACCTAAACTATAATATACTGACGAATAAAGAATGTCATAGTATTTATATTAAGCCTGTGGATGCATATGAAATAAGAAAGATAGTAAAATCCTTGCAGAATAAAAAGAGTTCCGGACATGATGGCATACCAATGCAATTAATTAAAGCTTGTATCGATTTCATTATTGATCCTCTTGTCCACATCATTAATATAATGTTAAGTACAGGTATATTTCCAGATCCTCTAAAAGTAGCACTAATAAAACCCTGCATGATATAAGTAATTATAGACCTATAGCCCTTTTGTCTAACTTTTCTAAAATATTTGAAAAAGTTATCTATATCAGACTAGATAATTATTTGGCTTCTAAAAAAATTTTAAATCCCAACCAGTTTGGTTTCCAAAAACAAAAATCAACGTCCTTGGCAATTTTTAAAATGTTTAAAGGTATATGGGATAAAGTCAACGATAAGCTACCTTGTGTATCTTTGCTTTTAGACATGGCCAAGGCCTTTGACTGCGTGGTACATGATATACTTTTAAGACAATTGGAAAACATTGGAGTAAGAGTTCATGTTCTAAAATTATTTGAAACTTACCTTAATAATAGAAAACAAGCTACAATGATAGTCAATTACTGTAAAGAACTAAAAACCTTAGGTAATACTCTATCACGATTTGAAGCTACTAATGTAGGAGTACCTCAAGGTAGTGTTCTAGGACCTCTATTATTCTTAGTATACATTAATGAATTTCCTAAAGTCGTTGACGAGTTATGCGTAATGTTTGCGGATGATGCCACAATACTTTTTACAGCGAATGATCACAACATTCCTTATATGGAACAGAATATTAAAACCACCCTTAAAAAAGTTATTGATTGGCTTCATGCTATAAATCTAAGGGTCAACTTAAGCAAGACTAAATACATTCAGTTTAGAAATTATAAAACAGCTCCCATTGAATTAAATATTGAAGAGGCCGGAGTTAGAATAGAAGAAGTCAGTAATATATGTTTCCTGGGAGTTACTATTGATACTTTTCTTAGCTGGAAGGAACATATTAAACAAATAAACAATAGAATTTCCAGTCAATGTTATGCACTATCGGTTTTGTCGGGCGCTTGCTCTGAAAACGTCGTTAAAAGTACTTATTATGGAAAGGTGGTGCCTCTGCTGACCTACGGAATCATTTTTTGGGGAAATTCTGTCGATGTACAAAGTACGTTTATTCTTCAAAAGGATTGTATACGCTCTATATACCGTATGAGTAGAGACCAATCAGTACGACATGTATTTAAGGCCCTACCTTGACTGCAAAATACCTATTCCTAAACCACGCCTACGGGGCCCCACCCTTCAAATTAACACGCACACATAAAAAGGTCCGCCGCGCTTGGAAAAATAAAGCTCCATCTAGCGTAATACTTGTTAACTACCACTGGATTTAATCGGCCACAAAGTTAATATGAACCAAGCACCGCTAGATGGCGCTGTTCTTAAAATGTTTATTGTTCTGTCCTATTTAAGTATTATTTAAATGGAATAATAATATAGTTCCGGTTGTCATAAAAATCTATAGGACTACGTGCTTATACTTATTTTAGTTTTTCGGAAGAAATTAGCTGCATAATGATTTAAAAAAGGAATTTTCTTCTTAACCCCATATTTCTAAGTATTGTTTTGATAAGTACCGATAAAACATAATAAAAACCTTAAAAATAACTTAAGAACAAGTTTAGCAAGATAGTTTCTAGATTTTGAAGGAGGAGATTCTCAATTCATCGGGTTTTTTTTTTGTTTTTTTTTATGCTCACCGATCATTCGAAGACGGCTCAACCGATTTAGGAAATTGTTGTTGTGTTTTAAAGAGTATACTCTACGATTGGTCCCATTGTCACCAGGTCAGGTTCTGATTATGGGATCCTGGCCAAATCGAGGGAAATCTTCATATATTATAATTATGATGATTTTAGTGTTTTTACAGTAGCCCGGGAATTTGCTTTTGGAAAGGTGGAGAATAAGTGAAGTCTGTTCTTTTTTGTTTAAAATTATTTTTTATTATATTTGAAATGGCTAAACTGATTCTGATGCGGTTTTCAGAAAAGTATTTGTTATAGTCTGGAAAATGTTTTTAGTATAGGGTCAGATAGTCGTCAGTGGGACACTTTTTTTTTGTGGCCATAACCAATCCAATGACCATAAGAGGTTATATCAAGAAGGATAGCATACTTAATTTAATGTAGTTTTTGTTTGGTTTTGATTTTTTTCAGTTTTTATTGAATCATATTTGTCAGTCGCGACAAATCCCACTAACATCATACCAGAAACATCATTTACAAGCTTAGCAATATATTTAGGGTGGATCATTCCACCTCCATCCCCCACTACTTAGCCAGGCCGTTGGGTTATTTTTCTGACAGATATAATAAGATTCAAAATCGAAACAATACGAACCATATACAGATATCAAGCAGTTGAAACACAAACTCACGCGGGTGAAGTCACAGGTAAAATTTGTTTCTGATTATTTTTTACTAATAACAAGTAGATATTATATATAATAACATGTTAAAAAAGACAAAAAACAAAAAATATTAATACGTTATTTCTCTTCAATAATCAATATTAAAAAAATTATGATGAAACCACAATACAACTAAAATGCCATTATTATCGATCTTTATACGTTATAAGTAACAACTATAGTACTTACATTAATAATATTTTCAATGCCCGTCATAAACTGAACGAGAACAAAATAAATGTAAACTTTATATAATAATAAATCCAAAGAGATAAGATTTTTCAACCTTACTTACCTACTATTTCTACCCTGATGGAATTTTCTACTTCCATAAAAATATAAACATATGAGTTTATAAAAGGTGAAATCTGGGTCGTGATCCTGAACCACTTTTTCTGACTTTGTAACTGATCACCATAATATATATTATTACATATTATTATATCAAGATCTTTGAATATTTTTCCACGAAAATTATTTTGAACATTATCGGTTCAGACGTTTTTGAAATATCTCCAAAAAAACTACGTACATAGGCAGATACGACCTTGCAATATTAATTCTAATATAAAAGTATGAAAACATTAGTTCTATTAGTATTATTGATTATCATCATCTTATTAGGCCCGATGTGCAGGAGCGTTGAATACCGAAATACTTTCATTTCAACAGAAAATACAAATTTTAACGAGCCAGTTGGATATGGACTACAATATGAAGAAAGAAACCAATAGAAGAAGCGAGAACATAACAGACATAATGAAATAGATAAAAGTGGCGTTTGAAAATAGGTACTCATCGTCATCATCATCAGCTATTTATCGCCCACTGCTGAGCATAGGCCTCTAATAGGAAAATAGATAGTGGGGAAGTTCATGTTAATCGAAAATCGGATCGTTTTATTTAAACTCAATGAAGGAAGGAAGGAGTTCGTAAAAAGCTTTTTCGCATTATAGTACATTGCATTTGATGCATGACATACAATTTCAGGTTTGGTTTCTGTTGAGTCTATACAGTACATTCAATGAAGTTTGATTTTGGTATACTAGAAAAAGTAAATTGTTTAAATAAAATACGAAACAAAATTAAGTAAAAAAATCAAAACAAAAAAGACTATATTATATCTTTTTAAAAAAAGGGCCTTCAAACAACCCACCCACTGAAAAGCACTATTTTTATACATAAGTTCCACCCCTATCCTTATCCAGATTTAAAATAAATAAAGAGAAAGAAAATTATTTTTGTCTGTGTATTTACTTTATTATTGAAGTCAGTCGGTGCCAAACTAAAATTTTAAGACAACGAAGAACACTGCAGTTGCAAATACATGGTTTACTCATTATTTTATTTTTTATTTTTTTAATACCACGACGGTGGCAAACAAGCATACGGCCCGCCTGATAGTAAGCAGTTACCGTAGCCTATAGACGCCTGCAACCCCAGAGGATTCACATGCGCGTTGCCTACCCTTTAAGAACCTATACACTCCTTTTATGAAGAACCTCATACTGTAGCCCGCTGGGAAAACCTCGGCAGGGAGTTCATTCCACAGTCGCAGCGTTCGTGGGAGGAAATTCCTCTTAAACCATACAGTGCGCGACCTATTAGGCTCCGGGGTGTGAGGATGAACACCCTGCCGGCGGCGAGCGGTGCGGTGATAAAAAGCTGCCGATTAATTAAGTTCTTACACTAATTTCCCGCTCCAAAGAGACAGTGAAGTGGTTTGGCGGTGGCACCGACTTCAAAAAATAAATTATAAATTTTCTTACTATTATGTATTAATTACTTTCTGGCAGAAATTTGCTTTACAGGGTAAAAATAGAGACGGGATAGGGACTGCATAAAGATAGGGGTGAGAAACTTATATAAAAAATATTTTGTGCTCTTCAGATCCTTGCTTTTTAGGGTTCCGTACCTCGAAAGGAAAAAACGGAACCCTTATAGGATCACTTTGTTGTCCGTCTGTCTGTCTGTCTGTCTGTCTGTCAAGACCATTTTTCTCAGGAATGCGTGGAGGTATCAAGCTGAAATTTATATCAAATACTCAGATCTATTGTCCCTTAAAGCTGTGAAAAAATCAAACTTAAAAGCCAACGCAATCAAAAGATAGTCGTTTATGCTGCAAATTTTAGAGTTTATCGGCACTCGCAAAACCTACGGGGTACTTCCCGTGAACTCAGAAACTTGAAACTTGGCACGAAGAAACTTCATATAGCATAAACAATGGAAAAATTACAAAAAGTAGACATTTTTAGTAAAATCATACAAAAAAATATTTTTTTTTATTTTAATCTTACTACCTTTTTACTCGTAAACACGTGGAGCTATTAAATTGAAATTCATGTCAAATACGCAGGGCTATAGGACCTTTCAGATGTAGCAAAACCAAACTTTTATGTCAACGCAATCAAAAGAAATAGCAATTTAAGTCGCATATTTTGAAACTGAGTACTCGCAAGAAACTCAAAACCTAAAGGGTACTTCCCGTAAACTCAGAAACTTGAAACTTGGCACGAAGAAACTTCATATAGCACAGAGAAAGGAAAATAAAGGAAAATATTTTTTTACGAAAAGTAGACATTTTCAGTAAAATCAAACAAAAAATATTTTTTTAAATTTTAAACTTACTACCTTTTCCTCGTAAACGCGTAGAGGTATTAAATTGAAATAAGTAATAAACATACTACAACTTTTGCTTGTTATAGGTTTGTACGGAACCCTCGGTGCGCGAGTCCGACTCGCACTTGCCCGGTTTTTTAGAAGACGGTTCCCATTTTTAAAAAAGAAATTAAATTAAACTATCATTTTAGTTTCAGTTTTTGTTTTGTTTTTTTTACAAGTTTTTGTGTTGTTTATTTATTTAAACTTTTTATTTCATATTTTTTGTGATATGTACATAAGGTAAGTACCTACTTCGTTTATTTTACAACAATTATTATATACTTAAAACTAGTTAAAACACATAAAATTAATATGCTATCCTTTTTAATAGCAACCACCTAATGTATGATCATATTGATCATTGGTTTCGGACTACTAAAAAAAAACCGGCCAAGTGCGAGTCGTACTCGCGAACCGAGGGTTCCGTACAAACCTTTACAACTTAAAGGTATTATAGACCTGAGTATTTGATATGAATTTCAATTTAATACCTCTACGCGTTTACGAGGAAAAAGGTAGTAAGTTTAAAATTTAAAAAAATATTTATTGTATGATTTTACTAAAAATGTCTACTTTTTGTAATTTTTCCTTTGTCTGTACTATATGAAGTTTCTTCGTGCCAAGTTTCAAGTTTCTGAGTTTACGGGAAGTACCCTGTAGGTTTTGAGTTTCTTGCGAGTACTCAGTTTCAAAATATGCGACTTAAATTGCTATTTCTTTTGATTGCGTTGACATAAAAGTTTGGTTTTGCTACGTCTGAAAGATCCTATAGCCCTGAGTATTTGACATGAATTTCAATTTAATATCTCCACGCGTTTACGAGAAAAAAGGTAGTAAGTTTAAAATTTAAAAAAATGTTTTTTTGTATGATTTTATTAAAAAAGTCTACTTTTTGTAATTTTTCCATTGTCTATGCTATATGACGTTGCTTCATGCCGAATTTCAAGTTTCTGAGTTCACGGGAAGTACCCCGTAGGTTTTGCGAGTGCCGAAAAACTAAAATTTGCAGCATAAACGACTGTATCTTTTGATTGCGTTGGCTTTTGAGTTTGATTTTTTCACAGCTCCAAGGGACAATAGACCTGAGTATTTGGTATAAATTTCAGCTTGATACCTCCACGCGTTCCTGAGAAAAATGGTCTTGACAGACAGACAGACAGACAGACAGACAGACAGACAGACAGACAGACAGACAGACAGACAGACAGACAGACAGACAGACGGACAACAAAGTGATCCTATAAGGGTTCCCTTTTTTCCTTTTGAGGTACGGAACCCTAAAAAGTGTTACACTGTCGACCACCTGACCTTATACCAAAATCTTGTCCAGAATGTAACAAATACTTTTCTGAAAACTGCATCAAAACCGGTTTAGCATACTTACATACATACAGACATATGTACATACATACAAACATATGGGTCAGTCGTTTTGACATGATATGACATATTAGTTTAACTCGATCATAAATAGCATATAAATTTTATGTGTATTAAGTATATATTGTTGTAAAATAAACGAAGTTGCAGTCACTAAAAAGTATAAAATAAAAAAACAACACAAAATTTAGTAAAAAAAATTAACTAAAGCTAAAACGATAATTTAGTAGTACATACCTGTATCGTTTAATAACGGATCCAAGCGGACGACGTCCTAGGTATCAATAATAATAAATAATAATAATAACGTAGGGGGTCAAAAAGTGGCAAAAGTTCTCTTACATAAAATAAATAATTGTTATTGCAAAAAGAAAAAATCGTAAATTATTGCTTACTTACTTTTTTGGTAAAATTTTTGCTAAACGATTATACAAGTAACTTCCTTACGAGTACTTACATTGATAGACTGCTAAATAAAATCATAACCCTTCCTTTTAGCTTCGCTGTAGTCGGGAAAAAAAGGAAGGCTAAATGATTGAATCTTCTATCCATAGCTTCAGAACCTACCAGTACTACTACCTAGACAGTTACGAGTACATATATACCAAGACCTAGTAGGCATTTATCCTGCGACACGAAGAAATCACTTGTTATGTTATAGGTACCTGATATAAAGTTACTACTCGTACATACCTAGTAGATAGGCATTTATGTTGCCACACTGACGGGTTATTATTATTTTTAATATCATCAAAATTATTTTATTTTATGTTTTTATTGATGTAGGTAAGTAATCAATTACCTACACTCGCATCCACATCATCATCCTAATACCTACCTAACGCAAGCGAACATTAGGCGTCCTCCACACTACTGCGGTTTCCGCATGCGGCGCTGGTGCGCGAGCGAGATAGCGTTCTG
This sequence comes from Pammene aurita, assembly GCA_947086415.1. NCBI lineage: Eukaryota > Metazoa > Arthropoda > Insecta > Lepidoptera > Tortricidae > Pammene > Pammene aurita. The sequence continues at coordinate 441,830 of OX352295.1, read as the reverse complement.
CGTGTGTATAGCGATATCACGCTTGCACACCGTCGCCCCATGCGGTTGCGGCGCCAGTGTGATATACTTAGAGCGAGCGAGATAGATAGTACCTAATATCTGGCACGCACTCGTACTTACGCAGTCCTGCTAAGGGAACTAAGTGTTATCCAAACCTGAGGTTGCAGGTTCGAACCCGGGCGAGTACTAATGATTTTTTGGCTTATGTGTTTTTTTACATCTTATTTTAGGCTATTTAATAATTTATTTATGGTTTCATCAAATTTATACCTCTACAAAAAAAAACGAAAAATAGAATGAAAAACAAAAAAAAAACAAAAATCTGTATTACCTAGGTATGTAATATTGATACATCACATCATTGATATAATTTGTGTTGATTTGCTAGACATCATATAAAATGAAAAATTTGCATAAATATGTATATTGCTTATTTTATTTATAAAGTTGTTTATAAAATATTACCAAACTTTATATTTTTCTACGAGTATAATTGCTTAAAAAACTTAAGTTTTATATTTAGACTGAACATATTTTTTTAATAAAAAAATGAAAAAAGTTTTCAATACCGAGATTTGATCCACCGTCACCGGATTGTTTCTTTATTCACTTACTACCAAAGCCACGAACCACGAGGCTACCATTACATTGCATTTGATAACGAAATTTTCCATCCTTTTGTAATTGTTAGATGTGGGTGAAGCAACCAAAATACGCACACAAGCGTATCGCATAGTCTCGTAAACACAGCCCAATTTTAGAAGACCTCCGGATCCATTCGTAACGAACGGAGCCGTAGGTCATCGTTTATTTGATATTTAATTTTTACGTAAAACAGACGGGAGCACAAGCGGCAAACGTCTGCCCTCTGTGACATTCGCCGGCGTTATGGGCTGGCCTCGCGTAAAGGACGGATTTATGACTTCGGCGCGTGAGGAAAAGAGAAGCCGAAAGTGGAGTGGGTGGGCGTTTGATGATGAATTCGTGAAATCAAAAATGGTAACAAATATTTGGATTTTATTATGAACACGATACGTTTTCGTTTAAGAGATATTAGAATACATGAAAACCTTTACTTTAAAGTAAATAAGACTGCATAAAGATGTTTTGTTTAGTTGAACCAAGGAAAAAAAGAAAACTGAAGACGTAACTTTGGATTTATTTTCTATCCAAGAAAGTTTAAGCATTCGTGTATCGGGTTAGTAATATGTTATATCACATAGTCAAGAAACATATATCCGAAAATCATATCTGTTAGTTTCCGATGCTTGCCACTATGACGTTTTAAAGATCGGGTTATTTTTCAAAATAGGGCCTTAAGAATAAACGTATACTCACTCTTACGGGAATTTACATCCTTGAACTTTGTCTTTTTCAGAAGAATAATTCTGACTATTTTGCTAAAAGGTCATCATTAAGAGACAATTGAAGAGAGCCATATAAGTATAACTTAATACGTCCAAGATCACATAATAATATGTACTTCAAGAGTGCCTTTTTTACCTCTATACGTGTATTTAATGCTCTTCCTAATGAAATTAAAATGTTAAACGGAAATAAATTTAAGATTAGGCTTAAGGAACTACTCATTCAAAATGTATTTTATAATCTAAATGAGTTCTTCGAGATGATGGCAAGACTCAAGGATATATATTAGGTAGGTGTTACATGTAAATAGTGTTATTTATTTTTAAGGCCAAAAATTGTACGCTTGAAAAGAGCAACTGTTGATGCTAAATTTATATATTACAACTTCTGTACACAGTTTACAATAAATGAATTACTTACTTACTTACTGCATTCCTTCCTGGATTCACTTTTTAAATCCTTCAGCTGAACAGTAACCTAATCCTGGGAGTGTCGGGAACAGAAAACGCACCTTCTTGCCGCAGCGCTTCAAGCAGACTGCTGTAGAACTCGGTCTGCAAGAGATCCCGGAGACAGACTTCGGACCGCTGTTCCATCTGTGCCTGCACGGCGGCGCGCGAGCGGGGCGTCATGTACGTCGCCTCCAGCATCGACTGCATCACCACCTGCGGAGTAGAACACCTGATAGTACCCACTCAAGAACCAAATGCCAGAAGACAAATATTTTAAGAGCTTTTATTTTTTACTTTCACCTGTCCCGATGTTTGTTATCAAATTTTGCATGCGTGTAAAAATCGTTCTAGTTCTAAAACTATAGTTCTAGTCAGTCATGATTGGTGGTCACGGAGCCATAGACTAGGTAGGTCTACGTCCGTCCATACGTACCGGGTCGCTGTGCGGGCGGTGCTGCGGGGGTGGCGCGGGGTCGGCGGGCGCGGGGGGCTCGTCGCCGGCGGGGCCGTGGAACCATAGACTAGCTAGGTCTACGTCCGTCCATACGTACCGGGTCGCTGTGCGGGCGGTGCTGCGGGGGCGGCGCGGGGTCGGCGGGCGCGGGGGGCTCGTCGCCGGCGGGGCCGTGGAACCATAGACTAGCTAGGTCTACGTCCGTCCATACGTACCGGGTCGCTGTGCGGGCGGTGCTGCGGGGGCGGCGCGGGGTCGGCGGGCGCGGGGGGGCTCGTGGCCGGCGGGGCCGTGGAACCATAGACTAGCTAGGTCTACGTCCGTCCATACGTACCGGGTCGCTGTGCGGGCGGTGCTGCGGGGGCGGCGCGGGGTCGGCGGGCGCGGGGGGGCTCGTGGCCGGCGGGGCCGTGGAACCATAGACTAGCTAGGTCTACGTCCGTCCATACGTACCGGGTCGCTGTGCGGGCGGTGCTGCGGGGGCGGCGCGGGGTCGGCGGGCGCGGGGGGCTCGTCGCCGGCGGGGCCGTGGAACCATAGACTAGCTAGGTCTACGTCCGTCCATACGTACCGGGTCGCTGTGCGGGCGGTGCTGCGGGGGCGGCGCGGGGTCGGCGGGCGCGGGGGGGCTCGGGGCCGTGGAACCATAGACTAGCTAGGTCTACGTCCGTCCATACGTACCGGGTCGCTGTGCGGGCGGTGCTGCGGGGGCGGCGCGGGGTCGGCGGGCGCGGGGGGGCTCGTGGCCGGCGGGGCCGTGGAACCATAGACTAGCTAGGTCTACGTCCGTCCATACGTACCGGGTCGCTGTGCGGGCGGTGCTGCGGGGGCGGCGCGGGGTCGGCGGGCGCGGGGGGCTCGTGGCCGGCGGGGCCGTGGAACCATAGACTAGCTAGGTCTACGTCCGTCCATACGTACCGGGTCGCTGTGCGGGCGGTGCTGCGGGGGCGGCGCGGGGTCGGCGGGCGCGGGGGGCTCGTGGCCGGCGGGGCCGTGGAACCATAGACTAGCTAGGTCTACGTCCGTCCATACGTACCGGGTCGCTGTGCGGGCGGTGCTGCGGGGGCGGCGCGGGGTCGGCGGGCGCGGGGGGCTCGTGGCCGGCGGGGCCGTGGAACCAGCCGTTGATGGACAGCCGCGGCAGCTCCAGCGACAATACCTCGCCGACCTGGGGAACGAAGCTCATGATGTCATCCAAGATTTAAGGATACATGCGGAAAAGAAATAAGTTTAGCGACAAAAAATAAAAATAAACCGGCCAAGTGCGTGTCGGACCACGCATAGGAGGGTTCCGTACCTTCAATGGAATAAGAACCACACTAATACCAAAAGGTCGTATCTGATGCCTATGGAAGAAGTTTTTTGGAGATAACTCAAAAATGGCTGAACCGATAATGTTCAAAACAATTTTCGTTGCAAGTATATGATAAGGCGCATCTCCTCAAATTTTTTCATATTTTTTGAACTTACGGTTCAAAAGTTACGGGGGGGGCTACACAACTTTTCTGACTTTCGAAGCGATTATTTCAGAAAATATTCACTTAATCACAAAATAATCAAAGAAACCTCAATGTAATTTTGAAAGACCTATCGATTGATGTGTCACATATTGATATTTGGTTAATTTTTTTTTTTATTAATTTAGTTACCTGTATGGAGCGCCCCCCTAAAAATATTTTTTTTTCTAATTTAACTACATAACTAAGTAGCTGCATACAAAATACACCTTATGTGTAAATTTTATTCAGATACGTCGTATAGTTTCCGAGTAAAACGCCTGTGACATACGGACGGACAGACAGACATGACGAATCCATAAGGGTTCCGTTTTTTGCCATTTGGCTACGGAACCCTAAAAATCGGAGTCTCCCGCGTGAGACCAGTTACAAGAAGCGAGTTACCTGGTGGAAGGTCTCCGGGCCGACTTGGAAGAAGGCCAGCATGTTGTTGGCGGGCAGCACGGAGCGCGCCACGTCCGTAGGCCGCCCCTCCTCGTCCCGCGCCAGCAGCTCCAGGGCTCCGCCCATGTGCGCGCTCCACCCTGTATCGTTGTCCACGTCCTGACGGAATTTAGTTCGGATTAAGTTTTGTTTTCTTGTGCAGTAAGCCATAAATTTTAGCGAGTTTTAAAGAGGTAGCCTATACCTAAACCTTGCCTGCCCTGCAGGTTGCCTTTTGAACGCTTACTCTCTTGCATCAAAATGTGGCATATAGGCCAACATCTCAACAAGTGAAAAACGAATTTAAACCTTATCTGTCAACAGTAAAATTGCTTTGACAGCGTCTGCCATGACTACTTTAGTGGTCGTTGGCGTGGTAGGCACGACAGCACACGACCACTTTAGTGGCACTTGACGTTCAAAAGGTTAAAGAATCGATAAACATTTTTTTCATGAAACTCAGCTCAGTAGTTATAATACCACACATTACATAAATATTCGACTACAGGAAGGGCAGGGCGTACATATTAGCCAGTACAGCTAGAAGACGCGAAAAAATCATCATAAGGGTCTTATTATATTGGTCTTCTCGTTTGCAAGGAAAACGCGAGTTCTCAGTTCGACGCGGACTACTAGTATAGCAATAGATATTTGTACAACAAGAGAAGAAAGTTCATATTTACTTCGAGTGCTAATCTTGAGCGTAGAGAAGGACTCAAAAGCACAAGATGTAAATAACTTTATTCTCATGTTGAACACACTATTTTTCACCTCAGCAGCAAGAAGACATGGAAAAATACAACCTGGGTGATGCTTAGTCCTTCTTTGTCACTTTATTCACTCGTATTTATTATAATATTCTTACAATTGAGTTCAAAAACCTCAGTAATAATTTAATAACACAAAAAATAATCAAAATAAACTAAATATTTTTAAAATATCTATACCGCCATTTTGACTTTTGTCAACTTTTTTTTATCTGCGTTCGGTAACTACTGTTTGATCACAATACGAGAGATTGTTGTAAGTAATAATATTTTTCACATGGTAATCTTGTCATTTTTTCGTTTATAATTATTTGATTTCGAAATAAAGAACGTAAATTATTTCAAGTGGTGTATGGTTAAACATTTAAAAATTAAAATTTGTATAAATTATATTTACAAATTAGTACTTGTGCGCGTTTCAGAACGTTACGTTCCGACTCTGTTTCAGGGGTCTGCTATCGGAAGTTCGGAATACGAATTAAAATTAAATAAAATTAGATTGAATTACATTTAAAATATTTCTGTCTCTCTCTATGTACTAACGAGGTGAAAAAGAGAACGCGAATAGACTCCCGGGTATTTCGAATTTGTATTAGACCTCGCGCGCGAAATTGGCATTGTAATATTTGTAATTCCAAGGTCACTTCAAGGTGTCTTGTCTCACGCTCGCAGCAAAATTGAGTTTTGCTCACTCTTTTTAGGTATCAAAGAACCCTCCTTCCTGCTGCTGAGGTGAAAAATAATTTAGGTTACGTTGCTCTAAAAATTGTGACCAGACGCGCAGCAGTGTCCAGCCAAGTTCAAAGAAAAAGGAACTGGCGACGCAGTCAGCTGTGTGTATATTTACACGAACCATTCCGAGCTTCTGTTGACCCATCCACAACTCAAAACCTATTTAACCTTTTGAACGCTTATCCTCTCACGTCAAAACGTGGCCTACAAGCCAATATCTCCACTTAGTGAATAACGAATATAAACCTTATCTATCAGTAAGACAGTTGCTTTGGCAGCGTCTGCCATGACCACTTTAGTGGTTGCTGGCGTGGCAGGCACGACAGCAGACGACCCATTTAGTGGCTCTTGGCTACATACCATTTTTCGAACGAGCGGAGCGTAAGGGAAGTGAGGTCTTAGGCCCTGGGTTTTCTGACCACCCGTCGCCGGCGGCCGGCGACCGACGCAATACAAACATCCGATGTTTTGTATTGCGTCGGTCGCCGGCCGCCGGCGACGGGTGGTCAGAAAACCCAGGGCCTTACAAACAACTTGGGACACAACAGAACTTTCAGCCGGCTACCTAGACGTCCCTGCGTTTTGATCTTGAATAGTTGTTCCGCGATAACTTAAGTAACTTTTTTTTATCTTTATGAAATTTGTTGCGGATGTAGCAGAGACGTATACAATTTGAGAGTTCGTATATGAGCAGGATTGATCTTGATAACCCCTACCCCTTGGGGTTATGGAGCTAGAAGGCGCGAAACAATCATCAGAAGTATCCTGTTATACTGGCCAACTTGTTTGCAAGGAAGTCGCGAGTTTTCAGTTAGAGACGGACTACCAGTTAATCTATAAATCGCTCTTAGCGTACGTGAGTTTTAGCACCTAACCCTATACTGAGGAGGACAACAGTGCACATGTACTGACCACATGGTCATCTCCGTTCTGGTCCCGCTGTGGCGGGCAGGTCCACGGAGCCAGGTACAGGATGAAGGCGACCCGGCGCGTCCCCAGCAGGTCGTCGTGCACCAGCAGGTGGTCTCCGGGACCGTACAGCGAGCAGGACGCCGACACCGACGTGAGCTCGAGACCCGTCACAGAAGATACCTGACGGAGGAAACCATACAGCATTGTTGTAGGAATTCTCTATATTTATCCTAGAGTTTAGCCCGACTTTTGCCTCAGCTCAGTTGAGCCTGGGGTCCGTTTTGACGGCCTTGGGGTACAATTGAAAACATTTAATTTTTTTGAGTGCTACTTTTTATTATCCGGCCCAAAAGAACTCACAATTTTAATAGACCCGTATTTTTTTATGTTTGCGAAAATCCATTTATATTTCTAAATGGTTTCCGATTCATAAAATAAGAAAATTTTGAAATATTGTCAATTGAACCTAATGCCATGAAGGGGCGCTAGGTTTTACGAAAGCGACTGTCATCTGACCTTCGAACCCAGAGAAAAGATATATGGATTTTACTTAATTGTTACCCAGGTATTTTCTATATTACAAACTGCATATTCAGTTTAATTTAGTTGGTTTAAAAAATCTGTAAATAATTATCAGTTCTATCATGTTGAAAATCTCACTAAGAAAGATACAATTTAATTTAGAAAATTAATGAATGAAAAAATATGATAGGTGTAAGAAGAAATGACAGATGGAAACTAACAACAATCAGAAAGAAAACCAAAGTTCAAGGAAATCAGAAAGAGGAAATATAAATGGACAGAAATGGTCAAAAATAATGAGTAGTTTCCAAAATACAGTAAGAGAAATAGTGAACATCCGAAAATGAGATGGGAAGACGAAGATGAAGATTCCTAAGATGTGGATTAGAACAGCTCGTAACAGAGAAGAGTGGAAAATATTGGAGGCCATTGTCGGAAATCCCGACAACCTCACGCAAAACAAATAATAGGCTAAATATTATATTAATAAATGTAAGACGCAGTTTTTAATATGTGCATAGTACCTGTACTCACCTATGGATGCCAAACTTGGGCACTTACAGGAAAAACAAGAAAAGAGGCTTGATACATGTCAAAACAACATTGAAAGAAGCGTGCTAAACATTAAGCTCAAGGATAGAGTAAATTTGTCCATAATCAGAGCCAGATCAAAGTGTGGGAAAGTGGTGAAAAAGGTCAAGCAACAGAAGTGGCGGTGGACTGGCCACATCATCAGAGAAGGGCTAGATAAGTGGACAAAAGACCTTATAGAGTGGTACCCAAGGGGGCACAAAAGAAAGAGAGGAAGGCCGACTCTTCGATGGTCAGATGACTTTAAAAAGATAGGCGGAGTGGACTGGCCTAGGAAAGCAAGAGACCGCGGTACCTGGAAGGACTTGGAAGAGGCCTATGTCGGAGGACAAGCTGAAGTTGTCGATGGAAAATAGAAAATAGTAATATTTATAATTGAAAAGTGAAAATAAGGTATATTTTAAGTAGAGTATTAATGTTGCAAAACTGCAGTAATAAAGGCTATATATTTTTTTTTTTTTTGTATTGTATAAGAGAAAATATATAAAGTCTTGTGTTTAGTTGGGTATAGGGTGATATTTTATGATCTAAATGTAACACAGAAAACTTACCCAACTCATAACTTCAGTCTTTAGCAGTTCATGTATGCCTCTAATGCTCCGCTGCCACGTCAGACTGGCCAGGTCAGCCGTCTGGTGGAACTCGTACAAGTCCATCTTCTTCCGTGCCCAGTCTAACGTGTTCATGTCGTCCACCATGTTGTTGATCATGTCGGGGTTGGCCAGCAACCCGTGCAGCAGACCCAGACGGAACGGGGAGCAGGTGAGAGTCACTTCGGGGGTGGACAGGTCTTTCTGCTCCGTCCAGTGGGTTTTTAATTTGTCTATTAGTTCTTGTGACTGGAACAAAATAGAATAATATTGTGATATGGTTTTTATTATCATGTTAATCCTGGTACAACAACATTTATTTAATGCTGACACAAAAAAGATATGAAATAAAACTAACTAAGTATAACTAAAATAAACCTAAATAATTAACTCTAGGAATAAAATTGAGTATGAAATATTTTCTATGTATGCTTGTGTTCTTGATGTGTGTTTATTGATAACTAGCGACCCGACCCGGCTTTGCACTTTTTTGTAGACCTTTTGAGGTGTACAATCCTGTAGTCATATACTAAATATCTCTATACTCCGCTTAGCGCGTTATTTCTTTGAAACCAAAGCTGCCAAAACCGAGGGGTGCCACTGTGATTCCGCCCAAGGCCATAAATCGAAAAAAGTCATAAGCGTATCCCGGTTTAAAAGGTAAGTAAAATGATTCACTAATAGACAATCTGTAGAAAACTATAAATTTCACCGTAATACATTGCAATTATCATTTGCACTTGTGCAACGAAAGTGATAACATCTCAACCCTCATTAGCAGTACGCCGTTGACGCCGGAACTTAATCACTTTGTTATCGTGTATTATTATTACTATTTATTTATTAACACGCGGTGAAATCATGGAAATCCAAGAAGAAGGTATGTACTTTACTTTCTAATATATTTTATTTATATATGTGTGTGTTTGAATTTCATACATATTTTCTACGAGATGCTTATACTTTTGTAAAAAATATTCTTAACTTCGAAATCAATTTGAGTTATACTTTGATGCCGACTTGTGCCGAGGTAGAGGCATACGTCATTTTGTAGATCTAACTATCCTTAATAAGGGCTGTAAGTTTCATTTGCGTCTGTTTGCTCCTTTTCTAGTTATATGTGTATCAATGAACAAGTGTCGTTGGCCAAGAATAATGAGATTTTTTTCTAACATATTTATACGTTTGTTTTAGGTACTTTTATGAGATGTGCTATTTCAATGCGTGTTATTTTTGATATATGGCACTCCAAAGAAGGCACGGAAAAAGAAAAATCTCAACATGTTCTTGTTACTCTGACTGAAATGTCACCTCTTTCTGAGCACATTGAAAATGTCGATATGAAGATTTTAAATGACAAAATTTGCAATTTGTGCAAACGATTTTCATGTTATTGGAAAAAAATGTATAGAAGTCAGTTTAAAGTAATAGAAAAATTTGCAGATTGGCTTGCTGTAACGGAGTATATTGAAATAAATCGAAGTGTTGAGCCGCGTATTTTACAGCAGAATGATAACGTCGATTCGTTCCCTTCTTGTTCGCGTGGCCGTCCGAAAAAAGATTTTAATGAGTGTAGTAAACGTACTAAAAGGAGAAGACTTGCTGATCTATCCAACTTAGATACGTCTGCTGTTAGTACGTTGCTTAATACTTCCGCTGATGCCAATTCAAGCTCTACAAAAATCGACGAATGTGATGCTTTGTCGCTTATTGCAGAAGCTAAGTTGACTAGGCACCAATATTTATTAATTAAGAATTTTATAGATACTAAGATATTAAAAGATTGTATGCCTTCCTACCAAAGTATTGTTCAAGCTAAAAAAACAGTGTTATCCTCCTATTATAACTGTAACCCAGTCATCCGCCGAAGTCGAACTTCAGAGTTTGTTAGACCACACTGCCACTCGGATTCTTGAGTCTCAAAAAGATGTTTTAAATAGAGTGCCATGCCAATCTCTCGATAAAATATCTTTAATAGGTAAATGGGGTTTCGATGGCAGTACTGGACATGGCGAATATAAGCAATGTTTTTCTGATCCCAACCTTAAAGATAGTAGCATGTTTTTTACCTCGTATGTACCACTTCAACTTATTTTTACGCCTGAAAATGAGAAAAACCCTGTGGTTTTGTGGAAAAATCCTCGTCCATCGTCAACTCGTTACTGTAGGCCAATTCGTTTTCAGTTTTTAAAAGAAACCGCTGAGGTAACAGTTCAGGAAGAGACTTATTTTAAACAAAAAATACATGACTTACAGCCAACGATCTTCAAATATAATGATCGCGAATTTTGTATTACGCATAACTTACAACTTACTATGGTAGATGGTAAAGTCTGTAATGCCTTAAGTGAATTCTGTTCATCCTCTAGATGTTATGTTTGTAAAGCTAGTCCTAACGAGATGAATCAAATTGATCTTTGTTTAAGTAAACCAGCTGATGCAAGCAAATATGAATTTGGTTTATCTCCTCTACATGCAATGATTCGTTTCTTGGAATATTTTATTCATATTGCTTACAGGATGGATTTTAAGAACTGGCAAGCATCGAAAGAGTTTAAACCGTTGTACGAAAGTAGAAAAAAAGAAATTCAAAAACAATTTAGGGAAAGACTGGGCCTCATTGTCGATAAACCAAAAAGCGGCGGAAGCGGGACATCGAATGATGGTAATACTGCTAGACGTTTCTTCATGAACATGAAATTTCGGCTGAAATAACTGGTATCAAGAAGGAACTTCTAGATCGATGCTGGACTGTACTACAATGTATGAACTCGGGATATAAAATTGATTCGCAAAAATTTCACGATTTCGCTGTAGAAACTGCTAAACAGTTGGTTCATGAAGATAACTACAAATGGTATAAAATGCCCCCTTCCGTCCACAAAATTTTAATTCACGGTGCTGATATTATTAATCACAGTTTGCCGTCTATAGGGGAGCTATCTGAAGAAGCAGCTGAGGCGACTAACAACACATTAAAGCATATCGACGAGACCATACACGAAAGATGAATCGCGTTTTGACTAATACAGATTTGATTAGCAGGCTTCTTCTTCATTCGGATCCCCTAATTTCAGGTCTAAAAAAGTTACCTAAAAAAAATTACTGTATTATCGAAATCTGTATTAAAATTGTTATCTTAAAATAAGTAGTTTTCTGATTAACTGTTATTTGCTTTATCTAAATATATAAAAGAAGAAACTGACTGACTGACTGATTGACTGACTGACTGACTGACATATCAACGCACCGCCCAAACCGCTGGTTCTAGAGATTCCAAATTTGGCACGTAGGTTCCTTATAAGGTCTAGGGGTGCACTAAAGGATTTTTCAAAATTCACCCCCTAAGGGGGTAAAATGGGGTCCAAAGTTTGTATGGCGAATCAAGATTTGTTAGACTATTTTATTCGAAACTTCACAGGAGTATTCCTAACGATAAATGAGTAAACACGTGTTTCAGGTTTTTTGAAAATGCAACCCTTAAAAGGGGCAAGTGTGGTCACAAAGTCTGAAAATCAACATGTGTATCGTATCCTTTTTGAGTACGCGTAGTACGCGGGCGAAGCCGCGGGAAAAGGCTAGTTATTTATAAGTTTACATTTATACTATTATTACAAATTATACTGTTTCTTATTTTAGTTTTTTGGTTTTATTTGATGCTTATTTTATTATAAACAAGAAACACAATTTTTCCACTGAAAATCGCAGTATAAAATATTTTAAAAAATCATTGTCTCGAACATCATTTCTGGACATAAAAAACCGGCCAAGTGCGAGTCGGACTCGCGCACCGAGGGTTCCGTAGAAACCTGTAGGTATATAAGTAAAAGTTCACCCATTGCATTGACATAAAAAATTGATTTTGTTGTGAATTATTTGATATGAATTTCAGTTTAATACCTCTACGTGTTTACGAGGAAAAAGGTAGTAAGTAAGTTTAAAATTTAAAAAAATATTTTTCGTATGATTTTATTAAAAATGTCTACTTTTCGTAATTTTTCCTTTGTCTGTGCTATATGAAGTTTCTTCGTGCCAAGTTTCAAGTTTCTGAGTTTACGGGAAGTACCGTTTAGGTTTTGAGTTTCTTGCGAGTAATCAGTTTCAAAATATGCGACTTAAATTGCTATTTCTTTTGATTGCGTTGACATAAAAGTTTCGTTTTGCTACATCTGAAAGGTCCTATAGCCCTGAGTATGTGACATGAATTTCAATTTAATACCTACACGCGTTGACGAGGAATAAGGTAGTAAGTTTATAATTTAAAAAAATATTTTTTTGTATGATATTACTAAAAATGTCTACTTTTCGTAATTTTTCCTTTGTCTGTGCTATATGACGTTGCTTCGTGCCAAATTTCAAGTTTCTGAGTTCACGGGAAGTACCCCGTAGGTTTTGAGAGTGCCGAAAAACTAAAATTTGCAGCATACACGACTGTATCTTTTGATTGCGTTGGCTTTTAAGTTTGATTTTTTCACAGCTCCAAGGGACAATAGACCCGAGTATTTGATATAAATTTCAGCTTGTTACCTCCACGCGTTCCTGAGAAAAATGGTCTTGACAGACAGACAGACAGACAGACAGACAGACAGACAGACAGACAGACAGACAGACAGACAGACAGACAGACAGACAGACAGACAGACAGACAGACGGACAACAAAGTGATCCTATAAGGGTTCCGTTTTTTCCTTTTGAGGTACGGAACCCTAAAAAGAAGTATGGGTTTAATATATATATACATAAAAATGACACAAATATATCAATTCATATTACTTTCATGGTATTTTAACCTTTATCGTAGATAAAAACATCTATTTCGCGATATAGGTATTTATGGCCGCCCTTGTATGGGAGCGGAATCACCGTAGGTGCGGGAGTGGAACCGAGCGATTGCCGCGCTGTCATTGATGAAATCAGTGACACCTGAACGTCAAAATAAAATGCACAGCTGGTCGCTAGTGATGTAACGCGATCGATAGTTCTCAATTTATATCGATGATATGTCGAGTATTTATGTTTGGACTACTGATATGTAATAAAGAACGGTGTAACGGGCCGCCGTCATCTCATCACCCGTTCAAATATTTATAATTGTTAAATTATATTTTAGGTTTACTTTATATTTTTAGGAACCAAACTGCTTGGTTATATAGTGTATATCAGCCTTCTTACTTCTACTGTTGTCTATGCCTTAGAAGAATGAATACTCTCAGAATTTCAAATTTAAAACCACTGACATTGGAGTTTGTTTATAACAACCGTCAAATTTATCAAGTATACAAGATCGTGTATTTATCAAGTATACAGAAAAATATTGCACCAGAAACCACTAGGATACGCATGTGCAGTAGGGATTACAGGCAGACTTCAGCCACAAGAAAGTTAAGTACTTCTAGTCATATATGTAGTCTCACTAAAACCTTATGCTTGAAATACTATAATATCCCGCTTTACCAAAGTAATTTTATTTGATGTGTTTGTGTGTATTTTATGTTAAAGGCGCTTTACCAAAGTAATTTTATTTGATGTGTTTGTGTGTATTTTATGTTAAAGGCCCCCCCCTGTGTCCCTAACTTCATTCCTTACTAATCTTTGAGTGCTAGAGTGGACTTTCTGCGAATCCGGTATTTCTGACCTTGTAACTAGGCAAAACAACTATATATAGACAGCGGTAGTATAAGGATGATTCTTAGATGTGTCCTATATATACTTATTTAATAATGATAATGACAGCATTTCACAGCGACAAGGTAGGTATTCTTCTAATGGGCCCATCAATTCTAGGTTTATGTTATGACATACAATACAAATAGCTAAAAGGACTGAGTAAAGACAAATCGACACACTGAACGTATCCTCCCTACTTTAAGCTCATTGTTCTATACTTACTCGGACTAACTGACCTCGTACAAAGACAATCTTCATGAAAATATTCCCATATAGGTCTAGGGGTACTTAATGGCCGTTTGTCATACAATCTTTAAAAAACAGGAGGTCGATGAGGAAGCATGGTGAAGGACGGGCAGAGCACGGGCGAGCTTTCTTTACTGTGCTGAACCTGGTTATTTCAAACACAACGTAGAGGAATAGACGATCACTGGCCAATTCGAGAAGACTCACTATAAGGACATGAGGTAACTGGCGATAAGTTAGATTAAGCTAGGCTAGGGCTTCTCAGCCGGAGCTCGTTACAGTTTGGTGCCGTGACCAGGATGTGTTCCATATTCAGCGTACCTACGATGTTTTTATCGCCAGTTCCTTGTATTTACCTGTGTGAGTCAAAAAAGTGGCTTTAGGCCACAGTTTGTTGTTGTTGAAGTGGATAGCATAGTGGAAAGCTTGTTTCGTGCCTCTCCTGTCCTTAAAATGCTTAAAACCTACGAGATATAATAATAAAAAAAACTTCATATATAAATTTAGTATATACAGTGTGACCTTAGTTAGTGGACGGAACAATTGTAACAATTTTTGACAGAAACATATTAGTGACACGTCAGAGCAACGCAATATGCTTGTATGTGAGTGTTGATGTTGGCAGTTGCCATCACACACTTTGTCACATAAGACATTTGTTAAATTTGTAATAAGTGTCATGAATAAAAAAGATGACCAAATAGGGTAAAGAAGGTTTTATACTGTTCAATGAGGCTGTATGTATATTTTCATGACATTAAATAACATACAGGACAGGCTGCTCTAAAGTCAAACTAAGAAATCGTAAATTGTCAATTTCTTCGTATGAGGTTCTTCAAAAAAGGAGTGTATAGGTTCTTATAGGGTTGGCAACGCGCATATAAGTCCTCTGGGTTTGCAGGCGTCCATAGGCTACGGTATCTGCTTACCATCGGGCCGGCCGTATGCTTGTTTTCCAACATCGTGGTATATAAAAAAAAAAAACACTCGTACGGCAACTTCATTATTGCGGGTTGACTATGATAAACTTGAAATCATGAACTTTGCTGAGGCAGATATACAGGGTGGCAGGTGACAACGGATCTTCCCGGAAGTATTGAATCGTTTGAGTAGATTTGTTATAGTTAGATAATAAAAAATAAATAAAAATAAAACCAAACTCACTACTTTAAGGCTATAAGACTATAAGTTAGACACGGTTTCACACATCTACATAGTTTCTATGGGGGAAATATAGTGCTAAGGCTAAACTATCTCACATTTCGTAAAGGGCCCTCGTGGACTTCCACCGTGTATACTCTATAACATGTGAGAAGTGTTTAAAGTTCATTTATTCCTTCAAAATTTAGGCCAACTTTTTTGACCGAAGTTCCTTATCGGACGATTCGAGGATGGGGCTAGGCAAAAAAAAGGTCGAGTATCCGTCACGAAAAAGCGTCACGTACGAAAACGCGACACAAAGCCATACGATTGAGAAACATGTAAAATTAAATGGAATAAACAGAAAATAGAATAAATTGAAGTGAAGTGAATTGTAGTGAAGTGACAAAGTGAAAAAAAAAGTCAAAAGAAAAGAATAATTAAAAAATATAATAAATTTAAGTGAAGTGTACTGAAAAGTGACACTTTGTCAATTCTCATTTTCACAAAGAAAAAAATATCAAAAAATTCGTAAAAATTCAAAAAAAAAATTAAATAAAAATCTAAAAATTCAAAAAAATTAAAAAAAAATCTAAAAATAAATAAAAAATCTAAAAAAAAAAATTAAGGAAAAAAAATTAAGGAAAAAAAAAATCTAAAAGATAAAAAAAAGAAATATATAAAAAAAAGATATTAAAAATTTTTTAAATCCAAAAAAAAAAAAACGAAAAAGTCAAAAATTAAATAAAATTAAATAACATAACTTCGTCCAAAGCGATAGTTCCACGACACTCACGCATTTTTTAATTCTTGAACTGATTGCTTTATTTTGTATGCCGTACTACTTATAATAGACTTTGCCTTATTGCTCTAGTAGTAGTAGTAGTAAAGGTTGAACACGCCAAAACTTAGGCACGCAAAATTTGTTTTTAAACCAGTTTGAAAATAAATAACTACATTATGAATACCACATTAAATGACAAATTTAATGAACTCTAAAATCACAACTTTAATTCTAATTAATGTTTACACAGTAAGCCATAGATCGAATGTTCTACGCACACGGCTCATAAGACTTTGCACCCTCTCTTTAGGAAAGATTTTTGTCGCCCAGGTCCGTATTTTTTGTAGCTGAGGGACCGTTTTTACTTCTCCGTCTTTCTTTTTTAGAATTCATTTCATAATACTCCAGTACTCTTCAACAGGCCGCAGTTCTGGACTATTTGGCGGATTACATATTTTGGGTACCACCATGATCCTGTTAGCGTTGTACCATTCCATAACAGATTTTGCGTATTAGCAACTGGCTAGATCTGGCCAAAACAGCGGTGGTGAGGCATGCTGTCTTATAAAAGGCAGCAAACGCTTCTGTAAACAATATTTCCTATAAATATCGCCGTTTATTGTCCCGGTGGTGATAAACGTGCGACTTATTTTACCACAGCTGCATATTGCCTGCCAAAGAAGGTATTCTTTTGAAAATTTCCCTCGTTTTTTTAATTCACAATCTTCAGGAGCATCTGTTCGTGATTTGCTAGTATAAAACTCTTAACCAGGTATTTTTTTTAAATCCGCTTTTATATACGTCTCGTCGTCCATCACCGCGCATTCAGATTTTGTAAGAAAATATTCATAGAGTTTTCGCGACCGTTTCTTTGCGGATAAGTTCTATTTTGAGTCTAGATCTGGTGCGGCCTGGGCTTTATAACAATTATAACTCCTCAGTCCTGCCCTCTGTTTCACTTTTTGGACAAAAGACTGAGAAATTTTCACTTTTTTAGCAACATCACGAGATGAAATCGTATGATTTGAGGCAAAAATCTTTAAAATACTCTGTTCATTTTTCTTATTCTTGACTCCCTGCAACCCACCACTTCCTGGCTTTCTATCTATTGTCAAGCGTTCACGGAATGTTTTTAATACGTGACCAACCGTAGATTGTGGATGTTTCAGCCTTTTCGTGATATCTTTGTAGCTTAACATGGGATTTTTTACATGTTCGTGCAGAATGCGTTCACGTTTTTGGTGTTGTACGCTCGACATTTTGCCAATGAATAAATAAAAGAAAATAAAACTATCATCATTTTATAGCCCAGTTCCTTGTGAGAAAATTGTTGTTTAAAAACTTTGCATATCTCCATTTTTCGAATAACTATAGCTATCTTTACATGCCCAAATTTTGGCGTGTTCAACCTTTAGTAGTATAATACTTTATTGTACAACAAAGAAACATACAACAGAAAGAATATATGATATTTGTACAAGGGCGGACTTATCCCTTGGGGGGTCTCTTCCAGTCAACCTTTGAGCAGTTGAGTAGTACTTATTAACTATAGAAAGCTTACAGTACTTTTAGTTTACAGTAGAATGACCTGGGTCAGTATTTAATATAGTAATTACATAGTAGATATATATTGTTTTTATGCAAAGCTGTCAGTTCAGCAATCATTATTACGGTTGCCATAGGATAGGTCATTCAAATGCACTAATTTCATTTAAGATTTAGTACTTATTATCTGTCTTTAGGGCCAGTCTACTGATGCCGTAATTTTTGCTAGAGACCGATGACTTGTTCTGTTCTGTAAAGACTTAAGAACAATTTTGTTGGCAGTAAATTCACTAAATTCTGATTACCTAGGTCAGAACCTAAACGTTAACTACCTCTAATTTTTAACTACTAAATCAAGTAAAATAAAATGGTATTATCGTGTAATTTAATAGTAGCTAGTAAGCAGGTACATTCTACAGTTGTTTTACTTCAACTCTATCTTGACGCCGGTAATTTGGGGAGGTTCAACCCAATGGTTTTCAAGGTCTAGGTATTCTGGTAGGTCACTTGCAAAATATTCCCTTCTTTAATCTGTAAAAAGACATCATATGAATATATTGAATAACTAGGTACATATCTACCTGCCTAACCAAAATGAATCATGTGTCTAAATCATAATACTTATATTTTACGCTTACAAGTCTCTTTATGCTGACCGTACTTCTACGACACGACCTACTAAAAAAATGCCCTTTTATTTAATTTTAGCATGTAGATAACCTATAGATATTTGGCGAAGCAAAGCAGAGCCATATCTTTTCACCAACCAAATTTAATTAGGCTAGGTACGAGTATTACGTATATATTTTATTTATTCCATCTATGAATCATAAATAATAAATAATGATTTTAATCACATTCATACAATAAATGGTGTCTGTGCACATTATTAGAACCAGAAGGGTTCTTATTCTTATACTTATCACATTCATACAATAAATGGTGTCTGTGCATATTTTAAGAATGAGAAAAAAAATCTCATTACCACACTCATACAAAAAGGTGTCTGTGGTATAAGTATTAAGAATTACTAAAACAGAATTCTGATACTTGCCACATTCATACAAAAAGGTGTGTGTGGTATATAATTATATATTATATATATACCTATTATGTATATTTATTTCTATTTTACAAGAATGGCAATTGAGATATTGGTGTCCGATCGACTCATGTCATAGGAACATAGATTTTTTTTTCCAGCATTTTAAAATGGTTCCAAAAACCTACATGCTAGGGATAATTATACAAAGCTTCCAAGGGCATTCTACGCCTACGGTAAGTTTGAGAAATATCTTAGGTTAAATTACTATGTAGGTACCGTCAGCAGAAAACAAGTCTCCAGAAATAAAATAAAATAAAATAATTTTGACATTAAATTATTTTAAAATGTGTAATAATACGTTATTTGTATTAACAAAGTTGGGTTTCTGTAAAGAATAATTACAATAAATAAAATAAAAAAATATTAAGCTCTTTTTTTTACAATTTTAATTGGGTTTCGTTAGGGCTTATTTTACGAAGTTTATATCGAGACGTGTTGTTCCATTGTTTTGGACGAATGTATGAGCGAGTGATGAATATGGTGAGGAATGATGATTGTGTGATGCATGAATTAAAACTGAGAGAGACTAACTGGTGTGGTGGAGCACTTACACAGCGGTTATAAAACATTGTATAACAAAGACAGTTAATGTAAAATAACATTTAGAAGTTATAACTGACTGTGAGAGAGCGTCATAATACCAGTGGTGTCATCGACTACGACTGAGACCTGACAGTGTGTAGAGCCTCTACAATGGAATTGGACTTAAGATATAAACATTAAAGTTCATTGTCATCTCACTATTACACTTTACGGTACAAGGAACATTTTGGATATTGCTATTAGTTAGTGTCATTTCAAGCTGACAGGTTGCAGGTTTACCTAACTGCTATCCAAAGTGGGTCCTACTCCACAAGAAGCTAACACTACCCCTGATAAATCTACACATCGGCAATTGCACGATGTCAATTAAAAAATTTTTTCTATATAAATTAGAATACAAATCTGAATATTAAATCAATATTTAAAAATTATCATTCAGTTAAAAATAGACCTATCTTTATTACAAGGTCTAAAAAGTTTATTGAGGTTATCAAATCTAATAAACAATTTAAATTATTTTGATATCTGGTCTAGACCAGGTTATAAGGCTAAATAGCCAAAGACATCATGTATTTGCTGAACATACTCCCGGCTGAGAGTGGTCCGTATTCTGGTGAAGCCTAGGTTTTAGTGTTGGTAATTGAACATTTAACGGTAGGAACCCACCCTGGAGAAGTCTCACTTTACAAGGGCTGCATTGATTTCCTTTCCCTATCCGATAAGCAAAGCAGGATGAGGTCGGAAGTGTCCTTGCATATACGGCTAGAGTTGATTCTGGATTCACAACCCGGAGTTCCTTTGTTTGAGTGAGGATTATCTGTGGAGACTTGTAAAGGTTCATGCCATACATATGAGAACTTGGAAACTTGACTTTATATACGCCAGCACTCTTGGTTTGGTTAAAATACACACCACATAAGAGGATTATAAAAAAAAAACGTCTACGCTAAATGGAAAGATCCCAATGAACTTAGATCTCTCATTAAAAATGTATTGTTTTTACAAAATCTTATGCTACCAATCTATTTATGTTTAAAATTTTTACTTCCATGAGACACCTTGTCATATGTGTCTATGTTCTAAAAATTTGGGGGTAGTGTGGTAGTAGCATAAGCCTGTTTCTCTTTTTCTCTTTCTCAATCAATCGGCAATGTTTTATTTAGTTTAATATTTGCTTTCATTACTTGATTGCGTCCATGCAAATTTGGGGGGGTAGTATACATCGTGTGTCTGATGAATTCATAAAACTTTTTTTTCTTAAAAGTATATAAAAAAAAAACTACTTAGTATACACCGTGTGTCTGATGAATTCATAAAGCTTTTTTCTTTTCTTCATAAGTACTTTTAAAATTTTATAGTTATTGAAATTTTGCTTTCCATGACCCAGATGTGTCTATGTTCGCAAAATTTGGGGGTAGTGTGTAACGGGCCGCCGTCATCTCATCACCCGTTCAAATATTTATAATTGTTAAATTATATTTTAGGTTTACTTTATATTTTTAGGAACCAAACTGCTTGGTTATATAGTGTATATCAGCCTTCTTACTTCTACTGTTGTCTATGCCTTAGAAGAATGAATACTCTCAGAATTTCAAATTTAAAACCACTGACATTGGAGTTTGTTTATAACAACCGTCAAATTTATCAAGTATACAAGATCGTGTATTTATCAAGTATACAGAAAAATATTGCACCAGAAACCACTAGGATACGCATGTGCAGTAGGGATTACAGGCAGACTTCAGCCACAAGAAAGTTAAGTACTTCTAGTCATATATGTAATCTCACTAAAACCTTATGCTTGAAATACTATAATATCCCGCTTTACCAAAGTAATTTTATTTGATGTGTTTGTGTGTATTTTATGTTAAAGGCCCCCCCCTGTGTCCCTAACTTCATTCCTTACTAATCTTTGAGTGCTAGAGTGGACTTTCTGCGAATCCGGTATTTCTGACCTTGTAACTAGGCAAAACAACTATATATAGACAGCGGTAGTATAAGGATGATTCTTAGATGTGTCCTATATATACTTATTTAATAATGATAATGACAGCATTTGACAGCGACAAGGTAGGTATTCTTCTAATGGGCCCATCAATTCTAGGTTAATGTTATGACATACAATACAAATAGCTAAAAGGACTGAGTAAAGACAAATCGACACACTGAACGTATCCTCCCTACTTTAAGCTCATTGTTCTATACTTACTCGGACTAACTGACATCGTACAAAGACAATCTTCATGAAAATATTCCCATATAGGTCTAGGGGTACTTAATGGCCGTTTGTCATACAATCTTTAAAAAACAGGAGGTCGATGAGGAAGCATGGTGAAGGACGGGCAGAGCACGGGCGAGCTTTCTTTACTGTGCTGAACCTGGTTATTTCAAACACAACGTAGAGGAATAGACGATCACTGGCCAATTCGAGAAGACTCACTATAAGGACATGAGGTAACTGGCGATAAGTTAGATTAAGCTAGGCTAGGGCTTCTCAGCCGGAGCTCGTTACAACGGGACACACAATCATTCTAAAAAACAGCCCCACGAAAGTGTTTTAAGAACGACTCGTTTCTGGGTCAGTTTTATTAGGCTTTAGTCATTGACAAAACAGGCCGGTTACAAATTTTCACGAGCTATGCCATATTTTCGGTGAAACTTCTTTGAGACTGTACCTCTACTATATTCTAACTCAATGGTTTGCAAAACAATTGTGAAAATCATCACTCCGTCAGCACATTGAAGTAATTTGGGCCGTATTTTAAATTTTGCTCCATATTATATAACTGGAACATTATTTGATAATGTTAGAGATAACATGTCATTGTCGATAATAACTGAATAAAAACGTGTCACATCACTAATTCATTCTATGCATCGGCAGGCAATGCTAGACAGGGAACGCGCGATTGTTCCATGGTGCATAAGAGAGAGACAAACATTTATGGCTGCCATGGTAACACACTATGTTGACTGTCACAGCCAATAATTACAATTATATTTAGAGTCTGTCCGGAAAGACAAGTGTCGTAGAATGTATGAGCTTCCTTATAAACTACGACACTTCTCTTTCCGGACAAATTTTAATAGGTAATTAAGATAAAAAATGGTTTACCACTGAAATTAAATGCCAAAATTTTGCAGACCAGATGTTATCGTGTTTCTGCGTCACAATTAAATGCAACAATATGCGTTTTAATGCCGCAAGCAGGCGATGTCACATACAGGACTGAAAGGAAAGACAACTTTCTCTCTCACACCGTCGAGTGAAGCGACTGTATGCGTGGGTTCGCCCGGCTATGCGGCGTCTTGGGTTATTAGTCTATGCCTGTAGTATATTATTTTGATCTATCACATAGGGTTCAGCCAGCGTTTGCAATGGAAGCGCAAAAAGTTTTGTTTATTTACGACATCACATTAGAAACATCTTAAATTTTCAGTGTTTCTCTACTATATCATGCATGTATTACACATGTAAACCTTCCTCTTGATCTTTTTCTTAGAATCACACATCCAATGTCTGTCTGTGTATCTATGTATGCCTATAAGCTCATAAATCAAAATCTACCAATAAATCGAGTTCAATGCTTTAACAAAATGTATTTTTCATAACATGATAAATAAATAAAATAAAAAATCCTTTTATATCCAGGTATGCAATTTAACAAATATAAGTTAATCTTATTTATTGGTATGATTGTTTTGATTACCCTGTGTTTGTGACTAATCGACTGATTGTGATTATCAAATGTACTTGATATCCCATCAATTTCATTCAGTGGTAAATTTAGAAAGCCTCAATAACAGTGAATTAATACCTTAATGGCAGGGTTTAGCTCCGGGTCATCCATCCTGTTGGCTCGAGGGTTAAGCTGTGCACACACCAGCCTGGCGGGAGGCGGCTCACTCTCAATGAGGAATGAGTCATCCTCCAAGGCTGACTCGGAGTCGGAGCTGTAGTCCGACGAGGATGAGGAGGATGATGAATAATCTTGATCTGTGGGAAATAAATTTCACAATGTGTTTTGGGATTTCAAACAGGTTTTCAAAATTTTCAAACTTCAGCAATCGAAACTAACCAATTTATTGTTTTGAGGCTACCTTCCACCTTTTTAGAAGATAGTTAAGTCAGGAAACTGTCTGCTCAATTAACCAAGTTCTTATGATTTGATAACATGGGTTGAGGATTAAAGACTAATATTAAGTCACCTTTATATTAAAATAGGATTTATGTTAGGAGTAAGATAATAGCTGACGCAAGCTCTCAGAATGTGTATGCCGTAAGGCACTACATAGTGAAACTAACTCTACTGTAGCATCCTGGAACTTATGCTGGACAAGTAAATGATTTAGATTTTTGATTTTGGACCTTAACTAAACAAGTGCAAGTTTGTAGCATTTTATTGGGCTTAGTTGTTTATGTAAACATTGCCAATATAATGCTCATCACAATCAACTTCCACTGCAAGGTCCACAACACTGAGGGTGGAAAGCATTATTTATTTCAATAACAATGCCTATCCGGAGGATGATGAGTAATCTTGATCTGTGGGAAATAAATTTCACAATGTGTTTTGGGATTTCAAACAGGTTTTCAAAATTTTCAAACTTCAGCAATCGAAACTAACCAATTTATTGTTTTGAGGCTACCTTCCACCTTTTTAGAAGATAGTTAAGTCAGGAAACTGTCTGCTCAATTAACCAAGTTCTTATGATTTGATAACATGGGTTGAGGATTAAAGACTAATATTAAGTCACCTTTATATTAAAATAGTATTTATGTTAGGAGTAAGATAATAGCTGACGCAAGCTCTCAGAATGTGTATGCCGTAAGGCACTACATAGTGAAACTAACTCTACTGTAACATCCTGGAACTTATGCTGGACAAGTAAATGATTTAGATTTTTTATTTTGGACCTTAACTAAACAAGTGCAAGTTTGTAGCATTTTATTGGGCTTAGTTGTTTATGTAAACATTGCCAATATAATGCTCATCACAATCAACTTCCACTGCAAGGTCCACAACACTGAGGGTGGAAAGCATTATTTATTTCAATAACAATGCCTATCGGAATACCAATAGCAAAAACAACAGAGATGTTCAAATTTCCCGCCGAAGTAGGTGATACAAAGTGCGGGTTCCAGGGCATCACTCACCGCCGCGGATCCGCTTCACCTCGTCGGCCGAGGCCTGGTAGGAGCTGACGGCGCACACGTCCGAGTCGTCGCTCTCCGTGTCCGAGATCTCGATCACGGGCGCCGTCGCGGGCCGCTTGGCGGGCGGCCGCGGACCCTCCGCCGCCTCGACACTGCCGCTGCCTTCGTCTCCCGCCCCGTTTGTCACGGCCGCAGAACTTGACGACGGCTCCTCGGTTTCCTGGCTCGGGGAACTCATTTTCGACTACAGACACTACATAATACGAGAAAAACAATTGGAAACCGCAATGACGCGACGCCTAACCTAAAATTTTTGACGGATTCAATGGTGTTGCAAGACTCGTGTGGTTAGCTTGGGATTGTAATGGCCTTGGGTTTGAAATAATTTAAGGAAAAACTATACTTATTTTGGCACCTGCATAGCCGCAAGAACAATAAATTTTACATTTATTAAACATGCTTAAATTATTTATTTTATTTTATTTTTATTTTTTAGTTTAATTTTGCATAATTTTTAGTCTAGCATCACTGTCGGTGCAAGTTGCGCTATTTTTTAAATTCTTAATGGACTCAATCATTAAAGTAATTTCCGAAATTATTGTCAACCTTAATTAACTGTCAAAAACATAACCTCTAAGTATTTTTGTAAACAAACTGGTAACTAGTTCTAGTACCCCATACCCCATGTCTGGTGAAGTGAATTCTCCCTTTACAGCTGCGTCGCCGCAGTGCCAGTTCTTCGTACAACGGAAGAAGCGGCTGTGCCGCATGACCGTAAAGCCGGGCCGACATTATTGCGGCGAACACCAGCCGCAGCCAGACACCGAGGCTGCCCAGGTCAGTCACGTCACCAGTTCTTAATGAACTAGCATACCTGATAACCACGTAGTTTATGCACTAGCACATTTGCTGCATCTCTCTTGTAGGACTTAGAGTAGCCCTGATAGTCTTGTATAGTCTTAATAACCAACAGGAATATCACCCAACTTTTCCATATGGTCACTATGTATTTTTTTTCTTTATTCCTGATGTGGTATGGTATGAAATTATAATGAAGTAGTAGTTGCCACATTAAGCTAGCCATTTATTGTATCAATTATCAGAGCAATTAACAACAATAGCATATTTTTCAGGTGGACAAGAGAATACCATGCCCGAATGATCCCAAACAGTAAGTTAAAGCTTATCCCTCTATTGACCTCAATTAAATTCAATAAGCCTTTATTTAACATTCTTATTAACTAGTTTTACAAAAAAAATACATATTTAAACATCTTATTTTCTAATTCTAACTTATCGCTTAAAATATTTTACACTTTCAGACATCGGAGTCAAGATTGTCTTGCTCTCCAGCATAGGCCTCCCCCAAGTTTCTCCAAAGTTCCCGATCACAGGCTTTCCTCCGCCATGTGTCACCACCAGCGATATCTTTGAAGTCATCTTCCCATCTTCGTAGAGGTCTTTGTGGCTTCCTGCCTCCTTCCCTTATTCTATTTATTGGTAATCCTCATTACTTTTATTTTAGGATTTTGACTCAACTCAACAAGACCATGTTGTGAAGAAAGTGTTTTGAGAAAAAAAAATTACTAACTGATACTGTATTCCACCAGCACCTGCTACGCTAGCAAGCTACTGAAGCACCTAGCGATCTGCAACGCGCGGCTCACGGAGCAGCCGCCCTACATCATCCACAACGTCAATGCTCCGGAGGCGGTGGAGTCCTGCCCCCGGCTCCTCCTCGGTTCATACCCCAAGGATGCCCTTGCTAATGTCATTGACAAAGTCAACCATCTGTACGCAAGTAAGTCATGCAAAGTTATGTGTAAATTAATCATTAAATTATAACTATTATAATATGTAGAGACACTAGAGGCTAATTTTGCTTTTGCCCTGTAACCATTGTGGTAACAGTGTAAAAATAGTATTATTTCAAGACATACACACACACATATGACATACTTTAATGTGTAAGTAATTAATTTGTACTCTAGTGTATAAATACTTCAATTTCAGTGAAAATTATCAATTTTGAGTATCATTTGTATTCGTTTTGTTCACATATGTGGTTGCGATAGTGCGTAACCTTAGTACCTATTAGTTAAGTATCTTTTCACTACCTGTGAGTTCCTATAATTACTACAATGTATAATGTTTATGTCACAGCTGTTGGATCTCCAAATAAATAATATAAAATATACCTACATTGTTTCATGTATCCCATTATAAATACTTAGCGTTCACAAGTGGTTGGTCGAGTCTGTTGTCTATGTTTAAGTTTTTAGATTCAATTGAGCGCTACGCCAACAAACTGTCTCACAGTTTGGCGAAAACTAAATTTAAGGTACTGTGTATCCGTTTTCTTATTTAAATAAATAAAAATAAAAATAAATTATGGGACAATCTTACACAAATCAACCTAGTCCCATAGTAAGCTCAATAAGGCTTTATGTTATAAATCTTTTTACCGGAATGTTGCTTATAAAATACCACTGTTTAAATTATTCTGAAAATGCTTAGGTAGCCTCCTACCTGCAGGAACCTAGGTCATTTTTGGTATAATGATGATATACAGAGTGTAACAAAAACACGTATTGCAACTAAGAAAAAGCACAGAATAACTAATAGTACTACCGTACAGAAAGTTCACTTCTTCATAAAAGTCAGATTTAGGTATAAAATTATACCTATACTCGCCGCCTGCAAGCAAAATTGAAACTTATAACCGCGCACGAACCGTGAATCTTCTTTGCGCGCCGCAGTTTTATGACCGAGCTGTGAGCGTCGGCACAGGGTTGTGACTTGACAAGTTTTGGTACCTATACCTACTGTTTTATTATTTTTAAGATAAATATATGTAGGAATTACAAACGTTGATTCTGTAAATATAAAATTTTTATCCGGAGATAGAAACTTTTTTAGAGGTTATGTCTGATTCTCACGGAAGTAGGTATGCCACAGCCGTATTCCTTTGAAAATATGTCGGTCAGTACCTAATATTGTTTCTGGGCAACCGATATTCAATAAATTAAGGATGTTTATTTCAACTATTACTAAGTAAGGACTTCGGGACCTTTCAATAACGTTCGGAATTTAAAAATGTTATTTCTGCTTCCTTGTTCTTCCGTTTATTTAGACATTCGTAAAGACATCTTTTATACGGATTAGATCGAGAATTAGGTTTCGAAGCCATTGTGTATTTTCAATTTTGCGCGAGCGCCACGTGAAACGACTATCCTGCGAGCCGAGCGGCAGCCCACTGCCATACGCCTGCCCGGGAGGCGCGCCGGCCAAATGTACCTAAACTGCGTAGTGAAACCCCCCTGGAAAAAGTTGGAGAAAAAATTTTTGGACACGTAAAAAAGTACTTTTTTTGTATGAGGCATGTGGTCCCAGCCGGCCAACCCTCCATACAAAACCAAATTTCTTTTTTGGCGCGAAGTTTTATTTTCTTAGTTTTTCATAATTAGAATACCATACCAATTATGCCTTTAAAAGGATCACCAGTATGTTTGTTACTCCTTGTATACATATTTACGTCACACCTGGCCATAATGTGAGTTTTATCGCACGCTATGCGTACGGTAAAACTCGCATTATGGCCAGGTGGAGAAGTAAAATTGTGTACGCACCAAGGGCAGTAAAAAAGAAAGCCCTCTATCGCATATTTACCACCTGCGATTTAATACCTGCGATTTCGGGCTTTCTTTCTTTTATAGTCCTTGGTAAGTAATGTACTATTTTTTCAACTCTCAACATCACTTGGCTTACAAAAATGTACCGTTTATGTTCCTTCTTATGCTGACACGTAACCGGAAACTACCCTGACAGAGCATGTGGAAGGCCAGATCACCGTGGAGCCTCCACACCCCATCCACCGTGCGGTGCTGCCCGAGTTCAACGAAGCAGACCGCACGGAGAGCTCCCGGCGCCACCTGCGGCAGGTGTCCGCGCTCCTGTGGGTCGCCGAGCAGGCTGGCCTGGCGACACCCAGAGCCTGCTACGTGGAGCTCGGAGCCGGCAAGGGTGAGCAACCAAATTTGATTAGTTAGATACCAAATTTGAGTAGTTAAAAGTACTTTTTTAAAGGGAACTTTGCTAAATAATTAAGTAGAAATAAAGGAAAAGTAGAAAAATCCACTGCCTCAGGCGAGACTCGAACTCGTGACTCTGGGATACATGCCCATCGCTCTGAACAACTGAGCTACTGAGACTTACCTAATGGTTGGGAATTTCCCCACTATATCCTTTATGCGTCTTAGGGGGACACTTAGCGACATCTGGTGAAGAAGTCTTACACTTTTCAACCGGCTATCGGAGTCAGGAGCCTTTAAAGTATATAGTGGAGAAATTCACAGCCATCAGGTAAGTTCCAGTAGCTCAATTGGTCAGAGCGATGGGCATGTATCCCAGAGTTGCGAGTCTCGCCTGAGGCATTGGATTTTTCTACTTTTCCTTTATTTCTAAACATTGTGGTATCGTTAGAAGACGTTCTGCTTAAAACAAAATTAATTAAGTAGATACTAGATGTGGTGGAAACCTACGTAAGAACTGTACTCTTTGAACAATCAGCAGTAAAAGTAGGTAAGCGGGCGAGGTGTTCAGAATGACCTGCACACGCTCTTATTCTCTTAACAATAAAGTCGTGTCCAGATCATTATGAACACCTCGCCCGCTTACCTACCTGTGCTGACTGGAACTACAATCACAGTATGTAACCAACATATACTTGCAGGTCAGCTGTCGTATTACGCAGCGCACGCGTGGTGCGCCGACGCCGGCAGCCGCGTCCTGTCCGTAGACCGCGCCCCGCTCAGGCACAAGCGAGACAACAAGCTTCGCTCCGCTCCTCCCACAACTCGACGTAGTGACGTCATTCTCAATGACGACATTAGAGTCAGTAATCACTCTGGTCTACAAGATCAGAAAGGCAACGAAAGTATCATGGGTGCTGTGAGCAAAAGTGGTGAGAATGACAGGATAGATACTGCAAATGATAGTGCTACAGCTACCAATAAAAGATTTAAGAGTGATAAAATATCTAATGATCATACTGACGTAATAGCTAAATCAAAGAACAATGACAATGGACATGAAGAGACGTATGAAAGTAAGGAGAGTGAGGTGGGGGTGCGGATCCGCGCGGATCTGGCGCACTTGGCGTTGGAGGCGGTGCCGGTGGTGATGGAGTGTGAAGCCGTTGTCGGGTTGGCGAAGCATCTTTGTGGAGTTGCCACTGGTAAGTTTATAAATATTTATAATATATATGACGGAGGGAAAAGACACGACGATAATTAATTTAATTAAATGCATTATGATTATTTAATTTAATTGATTTCCAAATGAAATTATTTTAGTATGACATTTTTTTAATACATATGTTTGTGTGAATAACTTCCTTTATTGTAATTTGTAAACAGTGACGATGTATAATTACTAATTAGTACCAATGAAGATATATATATATCTATGATATCTATCTATAAAATGCTCTCAGAAGAGTCATCGAATACTACAAATACTAAAATTGAATTAATAGCTACTCCAATTTTGCTTATTACTAGAGATGGGCCGACTAGGGTTTTTGCCGACTACACAATCGGTCGACTAAACGGGTTTCAAATTGCCGATTAATCGGGCGACTAGTCGGCAATGCCGATCGTAGGTTTTGGCTATAGACTAATTAACCCAAGACCCCGCATAGCCGGGCGACCCCGGCTGCCACGCTCGAAGTAATTTCACTCTATAGTAAGACACTAAACATTGGAAGTGACAGTAAACATAGTACGCCTCTATGGCAACCATTAATGTCTGACTCAAACTCAAACTCAAATATTTATTCAGTAAGTAGGCCACAAGGGCACTTTTACACGTCAAAGTAAAACAGAGAAAAAAAAAACGAACTACACCGGTTCTAACCCTACACCTCTGACCCGAGAAGAATTATGTCCGGCAAGAAACTCGGCGGGACTTATTTTTTCAAAACAACAGTACATCAAAACTAAACAATACATATAAGTGCGTTGTTCTATAAGAAAAACATCAAACCAAGTTAGATTAACCAACAATAGGAAGAAAAAAGATGAGTCCAAATCTGACTATTTGAAAATGAATTACATACAAGTTTGATATACTTCCGTACCTGAACTGTGTCTTCTACATAAAATTCCAAATTATAATAATCCATCATCAACAGTTAGAAACAAATTTTGAATTTAAATAAAAAAAAAAGTAAGTGATTCTAGTATACAATAAACATACTATTTCCAATTATCCTTAGAGAAAATATGGATAATCTCTCTTACGCCCCACGGAAGAATCGCGCGTTCCCTGTCTAGCATTGCAAGTTCCCCTCCCGCACCCCTTCTTTTTGGCAGCTTAGGTTTCAAAGAAATAACGCGCTAAACGGAGTATAGATATATCTTGTATTATGGTTTTGGCCAAGTTCGGGTGCAATCGGAAACGCTCGTTTCGCTTCGTCCGCCGCGCCATTGTCTATCACGCGTTCACGCGTTTATGTTTTAACCAGTTTTGTTTACGAACCGCCGCTGGCGTTTTTGATGGCAAAAAGAAAGCAAATACTATTAATAAGTCATTTAAAACTATTAGAAATAGTTAAAAATATTAAATTTCATAACTAAAAAAACTTCTGCCAAGTTCTTATTTTCCTGTAGATATTAAAGTGCCGAATATTTGGCATTATTTGCCGACTAGTCGCCGACTACCAATGATGCCGAATTAGTCGGCTTTCCCGACTAGTCGGCCCATGTCTACTTATTACTCATATTTTGGAAATGTTGGCCCTCTCGTAGTTCTCATTATATACCACATGGCGCTGCCTCTGTTAACAAAACATCATTGGATATATTTAACCAAAACCAAAGGAATAGTTTCCTTAGTTCCAAGTAAAACGTAAACTCCGGTCTAAACCTTTGGTAAGGCTCCAAAACAATTGGAACGACATACCCCGCTCATTCGTAAACGTTTTACAAGCCTCATTTAGTTAAATAAAGCTCATATATTTATGAACTTGACTGTACACATTATGATAGCAGTTAGAAAGTTGTGATCGTTTGGTCGTGGCAGATTATGCATTGCGCTGCATCGCGGCTCCCGGCGTGGTTCCAAAGACCAGGGGCCTCGTGCTGGCCACGTGCTGCCACCATCGCATCGAGCGCGCCCTCTTTGTCGCTAACCAACAGCTACAGGTATTGTCTTAGCATCAATACTCTATAGTATAAATCCCGCTGACAAAATTATGGACCGTAAGCCAGGAACAAATTTCATGACCAAGCGTCCCAGGCGATAACTTGTGAAGTGGTTAGGGGCGATGCATAATAAAGTCTCGTAAAGGTTAGCTGCCGCTCCGTTGGTGGGTCGAAGAACGGCAGCCATTTAATCACTTTAAAAAAAACCGGCCAAGAGCGTGTCGGGCCACGCTCAGTGTAGGGTTCCGTAGTTTTCCGTCCGTCACAGTAAGTGTCCCCACTTAAGAGTTAATAACACCGCCATGTAGAATATGATATGAGAGTTCCACGTACAGCGACATATATCGGCAAATTAAGTAAACTATTGCGCGCGAGCTTAAAGTATGGAAGATGATTTTTATGGAATAATTCTTTATTGCGTGAACCGAAATTCACCGTTTTTACTTTATTTGAAAGCACGTCATTTCATTGTAATTTTGTACAAATTACAGGTACAATAAACACCTGCTTATACGGTTAAATTACAAACTTAGTTCAGAAATTATTTGAAATTATTATTTTGAACTTGATAGGATGAATAGTTTTTGAAAAAAAAATACAAAATAATTTCTGAACTAAGTTTGTAATTTAACCGTATAAGCAGGTGTTTATTGTACCTGTAATTTCTACAAAATTACAATGAAATGACGTGCTTTCAAATAAAGTAAAAACGGTGAAAATCGGTTCACGCAATAAAGAATTATCCCATAAAAATCATCTTCCATACTTTATGCTCGCGCGCAATAGTTTACTCAATTTGCCGATAGATGTCGCTGTACATGGAACTCTCATATCATATCCTACATGGCGGTGTTATTAACTCTTAAGTGGGGACACTTACTGTGACGGACGGAAAAGTACGGAACCCTACAGTGAGCGTGGCCCGACACGCTCTTGGCCGGTTTTTTAATTTTATAATAGGATATAAACTATCATCTGACAAAGTTTCAATCGGGGCGCGATGACCATTTTTTTTTATTGGTTAAATCCCGGCCGTTTTTCAACCCACCAACGGAGAGGTAGCTGACCTTCACGAGGCTTCATTACACATCGCTCTTAAGCACTTGACAAGGTTTCGCCTGGGACGCGATGACCAACGAAATTTGTTCCTGGCTTACGGTATATTACAACAATGTTGAGTAGTGAGTCAGCCTATCTAATAATTAACTCGACAGACAGTGATATTGTCTTTAACAACGGTACTTTTACTAAAATCTGAAAAAAATAGTTACAAACTAAATATAATTTTTCAGGATTTAGGCATAAACGCCGAAGAATTCAACATAATGCTCGGCATAGTATCGTGGGCCACCTGCGGCGACGGACGTAGCCGCGAACGCCGGCTCCAAGATGCTGCCTCGACACAGGAGGAGGGCGGCAGGAGGCGGGAGGCGCGGGAGGCGCGGGAGGGGCGGGAGGCGCGGGAGGAGACCGGGCGGCGGGCGAAGGCGGTACTGGAGTGGGCCCGCGTGCTGTGGCTGCGCGCGCGCGGGTTCCGCGCCCGGCTGTGCTACTACGTGCCGCGGGACGTGTCGCTCGAGAACGTCGCCATTGTTGCTGTCAAACGGTGACTGTGCAAGATGTCTACTATACGGGACAGGAGGCTGGCAGGAGAAAGGTTAGATACTAGGGCGTGCCGCTCGGCAATGTACCCATTGTCCTTCATTGTAGATCCCGTCTTCTTCAATCTTATTCGTTTTCAAATCAAAATTACTGTTTTTTCACGTTGTTCTGTGTCTTTATCAATTCTAAATCATTTGTGTTTATGGACCGTAAGTAAGCCTGGAATCATGACTAATCGCGTCCCAATCGTTAACTTGTGAAATGAAGCCTCGTGAAGGTTAGCTGCCGCTCCGTTGGATATATGGTATGATCAAATGGCTGCTGTTTCTCAGCCCACTAATGACCAACCAACTTTGTTGATGGCTTTGGGATCCACTGGTGGATATGAATAATCAGAAACATTTTTTTATCAGGCTGTTATTGGCTCACCGGTTTTCTGAAAACTAAATACTTAATTTATTTATTTGACACATCGAGTTAAGATGACGTGATTTAACCTAATTATATTATTAATTATTAATGATAGTATTGTAAGCACAGACTAAACATACACCTATCATTAAGCTTTTACAAGAAGCACGGGGTCACCACACATAAGCTCAATTTTATTCGTAAATTTCTACGATTCGAACAGCACATCTCAATAGTATTCTACACCATTTTGTAGTATAACAATCTAGGTTAGTCCCTATAACTTGATTGTTGTGGGTATTTTAAATTCACAGGAGTAATGATCAAAAACGTTAACTCAACTGAAATAAGCGGTCGCCCTCTCATACTAAATTAGTACGGGAGCGCTCATGTGTGGTGACCTCGAGTTGTACTCATGTTCTATCTAGCTAGTGATTGAGGTTATCTGTGACAAACCCTAGAAAAAGGAGCAGCGTGTATTATTGCAATATTAAGTTCTAAGAAAATAATTTTATTTCTCGAAGATCAAGTCACTTGTAAAACTACAAGTTTACTTTTAATTGTATTCTCATTATTATTTATAATAGGACATGCTAAGATTAGAATGTAGATAGAGTAAATCGCACGTGAATGGCCACCTCATACTAATATAATAATGAACTCTGTTCACCTATAATAATAAGATAATTATTTTAAGTTTTAATTTAATAACAGGCCAAGTTATACCAAAATTAATTCTGTTTGTAGGTAAATAGAGTTCATTTTTAGTATAAGGGGGCCAGTTACTGGGTAAATTACCCTGTATTTTAAGGTAAATTAATAAAAACATACTTGCAAATATAATTTTGTATATTTATATCAATAATCAATTTCTAAAAACAAAACGTTTATCATTACATTATTTTACACGTCGTTAATAACTGCCCACGACTGCCAAACAGCTTCCTCGCGATGCCTGGAAGAGATTGCACCGCCTCGTGCCTCTCGTGTGCACGTGGGTCTCAAATCTACATTGAAATATCTAGAGCTAGTCATTAATACTAATAACTTATAAAAACAAAAAACCTTAAACTATAAATAATAACTTGCACGTTTCAAAGTAATAATTAATTAGGAAAATTAACTTTAGTTACATATGATGCTTATACCCCAATAGACTACTAATAGTTGTCACAAACCAACTATATCGTATAGTACCATCGCCCACTGTTAACTGCCCATCGGTGGACCTTATGTCTTTAGTAATAAGGTCCACCGATGTACAGTTAAGAGTGTTGCTGTTTGAACAGCGACGCAATTCACTGACCATTGGTAGACCTTATCTAGTTTTAATAGGGTTCACTATTCTGTCAGTTAACTGCGTCAAACGGTAAGCTGGAGAACACGAGGCGAATCCACTACGGAACTAAAACACTCTAGCGCACTAAAAACGGATCACTTTGTATGGAAACACCACTACCAAATGATCTGCGTTCGTTGATCTTGAGTGTATCTGATTCCACTTCACCATCCATATAAACTATTGTAGTACAGTCGCCATCAAATATATCGGAGCGGCCAAGGTACTCAAAAATATCTGAACATGCTCTTAATCGCCTTGTCAATAGAGGCGTTGTTCAGATATTTGTTACCACCTTGGCCGCTCTGATATATCTGATGGCGACTGTACTAGAATACAAATTAACGTACAGTCACCATCAGATATATCGGAGCGGCCAAGGTGGTCATAAATATCTGAACAACTCCTCTATTGTCACGGCGATAAAGTGCATGTTCAGATATTTTTGAGTCCCGTGGCCGCTCCGATATATTAGATGGTGACACGGAAACAACGCCCTGTCTCTATAGCTTCCGACGCTCAACTTTGAACTTTAAGGATATGGGGCAGAGTTGAAAGTGAGAGCTATAGGGAATAATTTAAAAAAATGCGACAATATCAATCCTAAACGTACAATTAAAGTCTACGGCGCGTCTCGACCACACAGCTGACTCGTCAATAACATGTAACCAAGTATATGTACAGTCGAGGACAAAGAGATGTATACACTTTTGGACCTTATTACAACGCAATAAGGTCCAAAAGTAAAGTAAAGTAAAAAGTAAGTAAGTAAGTACGATTTAAGAGGAATTTCCTCCCACGAACGCTGCGGCTGTGGAATGAACTCCCTGCCGAGGTTTTCCCAGTGGGCTACAGTATGAGGTTCTTCAAAAAAGGAGTGTATAGGTTCCTAAAGGGTAGGCAACGCGCATGTAAATCCTCTGGGGTTGCAGGCGTCCATAGGCTACGGTAACTGCTTACCACCAGGCGGGCCGTATGCTTGTTTGCCACCGTCGTGGTATTAAAAAAAAAAAAAAAGAAGTGTAGTGTGTAAAAGTCGAGGACAAAGAGATGTATACACTTTTGGACCTTATTACAACTCAATAAGGTCCAAAAGTGTATACATCTCTTTGTCCTCGACTGTATCGTCTGACCACCGTGTAACAAATGTTTTAAACGGACGGATGACAAAATAACTACAAATAAGAAATGTACGAATAAAACCGGTAACAATGTTGTACGAGTCTTACCGGTATTTTACTGATTTACCGATAATTTATATTAATACATTTATACCGGTTTGCGTTCTCTGAAGGGCAGTGAATTAATCAGTATTGTGTTACGATTCTATTCCAGCTTCGTGCGGCGAGGGACGCGCCTCCTATCACCAAATGATTGCGTTAATAGTAGTTTATGTAACTGTTACGTAATAAGGGTCCTTAAAACATGAGTGTGGTCACACGAGTGTTTTAAGGCCTAATTACGTACAGTTGCATACACTGCTTTATCTACACTCATATTATATATATTAAATTAATTGTTCGGAAACCATAGAATGACCGCCATTGTACCGTCATGGCCTACTCGATTGTGCCGGCGCTCGCGCGGGACCAATCGAGTTGGCCATGGCGGTAACATTATGTTATCAAATTCGATGTTCCAAATTTGAAACTCATTGCTTAACAATATTTGAGCATGCAAAGTTAAAATTACGTTACTGCCGCAGATAAGAAACTTATCATAGTTAAATCGTTTGTTGTAATGCTTGTCATTGTCTACGGTTTTTGAACGCATTTTAGAGTACTTACAGTATGAGTGTAGATAAAATAAATATAAAGCTAATGTTAGGGCGCTTTACACGTCACAACTTGACCGGCGATCGTAACAAAACGTTTATAAGTTCTTAAGTAATCTTAATAATTAATTAGTTATCCTGTGTTTTTTTTTATTATATGTGCATTAAAAACTAATGCACGTTGCAACATAGTCAAGTTGTCGCCTGTAGAGCGCACGTTCATGTACAATTAACAGCAGAATTAACTACGCGAAATGCAAATAAGTTTTAGACTTAGTCGCCATCAGATATATCGGAGCGAGTGGTCACAAATATCTGAACATCGCCTCTATTGTCAGGGCGATAAAGTGCACGTTCAGATATTTTTGAGTACCTTGGCCGCTCCGATATATCTGATGGCGACTGTACAACGAAGCGTGCAAAAACATGACACGCTCCTTTGACTCCACAAATATGTGAGAATTTTTTTATGGTGAAAAATATTGTAAACGACTGTACAAGCCTTTACAACAGAATAATTTGCATTGTTCTAAACGACGTCGGTGTAGCCACTTCTGCTGTTGATATACCACACCACACACAGTCAGGTGCATAGAGCCGATGTCAATATACAGCCTTGGCTAGAAGTGTTGAGCACCCTTGCGATTTTCATACATAACTCGAAACTTTAGGTCCAGCGTTTCTGTCTTTTTTGAAGTTATTTTATCAATTAATTCAAACTGAACAGGCATGTTTTGTCGAAGTTAGTAGGAACTGCATAGAATATTTGCAATTTGTCGCACCGACCTAAAGTCGCATTTTTGTGACCTTAAGTTTTCATATTTTATAGGTACCTTGAAATTGTTATAAAGTGAAGTTTTCTAGATATATAAATAAAATATAACATTTTACGTCATCGTACATTGTTATTATTGGAACATCAAAACTGTAAACAAAAAACTGCTATGCTCAACACTTCTGGCCAAGGCTGTATATTTACACTATTAAACCTTATTCCTGAGCCCGGAATATTCGCGGCAAAACAAAACACTGTTGCAATCTAGCTAGTGTTAGAAACATTTTTTTATCGATAACGAGTAGTATTATTATATAAAAAAAAGCCATGCCGATATATTTAAATTATTTTATAATCATTCACGACACTTAACTTAAAATATGCAAAAGAAGTAGTAAGTTAAGGGTTTTTTGTGTTCCGTCTAAATCTTAACTATACTTTATCATATTAAGTAATAAAATAACCCTTCCTTTTGACTTTGCCGTAGTCGGGTAATAGACACTTAAGAAAATGAGTACTCCGTAAGACATTGAATGTCATTTCATTAAGTATGACAGCTATCGATATCGATAATAAAATGTTTCTAACACTATCTAGATTGCGACAGTCTTTTGTTTTGCCGCGAAAATTCCGAGCTCTGCTTATTACAAAGGGTTAAGGTGCATGTGTACATGTTTGACATCGAGGAAAATCAAGGAATGCAACAATCAACAAACAATAATGCCCAGCCACTCCGGTAACATTACGTAATGCCACAGGCTAATGACAATATAATAGTACCATCGACCACACTGTTAACTGCCCATCGGTGGACCTTATGCCTTTAGTAATAAGGTCCACCGATGTACAGTTAGGAGTGTTGCTGTTGTACGTTGTGCAACAAGGGAGCTGATCTGACCCTCCGAGTCACACTATACATGTATAATAATTATCATCCCATTTGCAAGAACAAAAAGGCGATTTTTAAACTAAAATAAATGTTAATGACAAAATATGAAGGACACCAAACAGAACTTTTTTTATACCACGACGGTGGCAAACAACCACACGGCCCGCCTGATAACTCTCATACTTTTGAGCATACGACAATACGGACAAATCTGACAAATACATAAAAGGTTAGGTGTTTTTTTATATTAGGTAACATTTTCGATGAAGTTTTCATACAGAATTGATTATCTTCTATTGTATTTTTTTTTCAACTGACTGTTACTTGGTAGTGAATAATGGCTGTCTAATACATATGTTGTATACAAAACGTGATTCTGATTACAATACTATAATACGTATTATATTACAATATTTACAGAGCGATTAGTTAATTGTTTTCGTACAATTTAGGTATATGGCATTGACGGATGATCAATAACGGATTACGAGTTTTAATAACTTTAGGAGCGTTATTATATCACCCTAGGGTACTAAGTATTTTTCTTAGTAAACGCTGCACCATCCGTTGAACACCAAAAAGAATACTACTTTGTGTCAAGGCTGGTAATATCCTAATGTTTACATTTACATATATAATTAAGATAAGTAAGATTAACACTCAGTTTTACTTGTTATACCACATCAGGTTGTAGACTAAGGCTAACTAGTCTTTCTTTGTCTATGGACAGAATCCAGTCTGTAATAATGGTTATTTTAGAAGAAAAAAAATCTAGTTGAATTGACAGGTTCGTTGACAAAAATAACAGTCTGCAACTTGTTATAATATATATATTATTTATATATATATATATTATATGATATTACGCATTATAATATAAATATAACAAACTTATAGTCAATATTTACTATCTGGCGGATCAAACATTTTGATAAGAACACTTTCTACTAAGCGTTTTAACATTGCATCCGTTCAGAATCTGCAGTCGCAGATTTAGAATAGATTCAATGTGAAAAAGCATGATATATTTCAACAGATGAGACGTATTAAGGCTTTTATAATCATATTTGCAATGAGTAGAACACAGAAAACTAAGGGGGGGGGGGTTGTAGGACGCGCTATTAACGAATTGATTAATGTTAAATGTGGCGGCGTAGTTGTCACCTCATAGAGAACTGTCAAAGTTTTCACATAAGCAAATTTTAATTACGATGGTGACGTTAGCAGATGGTTTGGTGCGACCGGCCTTGATATAAAGAATAAGTTGCCGTGTGTAGGTACAATAGGCAAGATGCAATATTTTTATTTTTGCTTTAATTTGATAGAATTGCACGTAGAATAGACCACGAGTGTATTAAAAAATGAAAATACTATCATTTATAGTAAAAAACCGCTGTTACAAACTCACAATTTAAATTTTCGCGCCTAAACGGAGCTACAGTCCCAGTGACGTCACTCATGTGTGTCAGTGTCACTCGCCATAGTCGTGATATTTGTTCATCCTTGGGTCTATGGATGGTAGAAGGTAAGGATGACAATCTCTATGGTGCAAAAGTGTCCGTCAAAAGGCGTTAAATTCCGTCATATAAGATTATCATCTTTTACTATATCATCCATAGTGTTCAAAACAGGAGTGACGTCACCAGACGATGATTGGTGGTTTAAAATACGTTCCGTTTCACACTACTTCAAAACGTAATTATTGTTTAAAATTAGTATAAATTAAGGTAAGTAAACGTTTTAATAGCTATTATTTTATGTTTTTTCAACATTCTGATTACAAAATAATGGTAAATATTATAGCTGCATCTTCCCTATTTAAAAGAGTACCTATCATTTCGTAAATGACATTGGTAGAATGTGATGTACAGTTAAAAAATCAGTTTGAAACGGATCTCCAAATAATCTAAAGAAAGGTCATAGAAGCAGAAATAGCTGAGCGGGACCGGCGTTCAAATGATTCGGATACACTCTTCTTGTGCCAAGATACATTTGAACACACTCCACCCGGCTATAGTATTAGTCAACCAATGAAATCACGATTTTTTCATTCTTGCTACGGCCGGGCACGCGGGAAAGAGAAGTTGTACAACTTGGGGCCGATCGCACAACAACTTGTCGAACGAGCGGAGCGCAAGCGAAGTGAAGTTCTTACTAACAACTTGGGCGTAGGACGTCTCGGCATTTCGATGACTTTTTGATTTTGAGGGTTTGTTCCGCGATAACTTTAGTAACGTTTTTCTGATTTTTATGAAATTTGTTGAGGATGTAGCAGAGATACATTTAATTTGAGAGTTCTTTGAGCAGGATCTATCAAGGGGTTATGGAGCTATATTGGATGACCTTTCGTTTGCAAGTAAATCGCTAGTAATATTAGTTACAAATTGTTATGCAATCGGCCCCAGGTCGTCAATTTAGGTGAAACGGAATATATATCGGCTGCAGTTGTGCTATCAAATAGTCCTTGTAAATAGCGTGTCATCGGTTGAAGTACATCAGTAGGTTAGTGTGGCGGCTAGTCTCCCTCTCGGTCAGTAGCCGTAGCGCTCCTGGATGGAGGACACGACGCCGTTGGCCAGGGAGGAGAGCCGCCCCGCCACGCGCGTCACGCCCAGCCGGACCGACTCGCGCACCTGCACAACACAACTGTCTTCATTCTCCTTCCATACGACTCCAAACACCAATAAAACATCACAACATTTGGAACTTTTAACATTTCTGTTGACGTGGGAAAGCATTTACAAGCTTAGTGTTCAGTATGACCGACCTTATACCTATATCAGTTTAATTTAATACTTCACATCCCAATACTGTATTTGCATGGCCATATACCTACTATAGACCCACACTTTGTCTAACGAAACTAGACCATTTTTTAAGGTTCCGTAACCAAATGGCAAAAAACGGAACCCTTATGGATTCGTCATGTCTGTCTGTCCGTCCGTATGTCACAGCCATTTTACTCGGAAACTATACGACGTACCTGAATATAATGAATATAAGGTGTATTTTGTATGCCGCTACTTAGTTATGTAGTTAATTTTATAATTGAAAGAAAAATGGAAAAATTCACCGCGTCGAGCAAGATTCGAACTTGCGACCTTTCGAAACACCGGTCCGACCGCTCTGACCAACTGAGCCATCGACGCTTACTCAACCGCGGCGAATCTTTCCATCAGTTCCTTCATTGCTTACGTCAGAGGGTGACGTGTAGCGAC
Organism: Pammene aurita; assembly: GCA_947086415.1. Lineage (NCBI taxonomy): Eukaryota > Metazoa > Arthropoda > Insecta > Lepidoptera > Tortricidae > Pammene > Pammene aurita. The sequence goes on along the minus strand of OX352295.1, from coordinate 400,101 downwards.
ATCTACCGTAAGTGTATGTACACGTTAACGGCATCGAAGTTCCAAGTCATATTGGAATAACATCGATAACAATGCGCTAACCCATACTGAATTAATTTTAATTTATGTAATTAAATTTGAAAAAAAAAAATTTTAGGGGGGGCGCTTCATACATGTAACTAAACTTAAAAAAAAAAAACAAATATCAACATGTGACACATAAACCAATAGGTCTTTAAAAATAACATTGAGGTTTCTTTGACCATTTTGTGATTAAGTAAATATTTTTTGAAATAATCGCTTCGAAAGTCAGAAAAATTGTGTTCCCCCCCTGTAACTTTTGAACCGTAAGTCCAAAAAATATGAAAAAATTTGAGGAGATGCGCCTTATCATATACATTCTACGAAAATTGTTTTGAACATTATCGGTTCAGCCATTTATGAGTTATCTCCAAAAAACTTCTTCCATAGGCATCAGATACGACCTTTTGGTATTAGTTTGGTTCTTATTCCATTGAAGGTACGGAACCCTCCTATGCGTGGTCCGACACGCACTTGGCCGGTTTTTTTGCTAAACATTTTACAGTAAAATAATACATTGCTGCAAAGTTTGCTATAGATGAACACATCAATTTGAAGACCAACCCTTCAAGGACCGGAAAGATTGCTATAGATGAACGAGTTTAAGATCCACCTGTAGAAGGACAAACGACGTAATGAAATATAATGACATGTGACCTCATCGAGTTGCGGCGCGGACACGGCGAAGGAGGGCTGCGGCGCGCGCTCGGGGCGGCCGAAGTACTCGGCGGAGCTGATGCTGCTGCTGCCCTGGAAGCGGGACAGGTTCGCGTCGCGCTCGAACCGGTTATCCTACAAACATACAATATCAATATACAAACATACAATATCAATATACAAACACAAAATTATAAATATTTTTTTAAATAATTTGATTTATCCTTCAGTTGTACTGAAGGCAACGCCATCTCTCTCGCTTTCAATGGGGAGTTCTACCTTAGATATTGGCTAAAATGCGCCTTAGCATTTACAAAGATAGCATATACACGGGAAAATTCGACCGGTGCCGCTGTGACCCGGATGGCCTAGGGGTTAAGGCGTCTGCCGCGAATGTAGAAGATGCTGGTTCGATCCTAGCCCTGGGCACCGGAAGCCTAGTAACTTTTTATATGATATCTATATAAGTTTACAATCAAACTTATTATATATCTAGCTGTGCCCGCGGCTCCGCCCGCGTGGAATTCGGTCTGTGTAAGCGGCTAATTTGCCCCTAATTTCTCTCCCGCTACCCTGGAGGCGGAACTTGAAGTAAAGTTGACAGATGGATACGCTAGAGGACAGTAGTCCTGATAAAATATTTTACAATTACCACTAAATGAAACTACACTCAAAATCAATACTTTTTTTGGCTTGATTCAAACGACATAGAGTAGTAGGTGTATATCGGATACAGTACCACTTTTTCAAATCGATCCTTCCGTCAAATCAGTCTAAGCATGAAAGGTAAGAACAGGTGCGGTTGAAATTTGGGGGGGGGGGGTCACAGATTCAGAAATGATTTTTTTGAGGAGGTCAGTAACGTTTTTTTCTATTTGAGGTGTACGGGGGGGGGGGGGGGGGGGTGACCCATGCAAATTTAACTCTATCTGTAGTGAGTGTAGTGGCTACCCCCCCCCCCCCCCCTTTTAAACGTTTAATTTTTATAGGCTACGTATAACCTGGCTGGGGATTTTCTTGAATTGGAATTAGTAATCTTTAAGGGGTGATTTCTTCAAGAGCATGTCGGGCGATGCTCAGTGTAGAGTTTCGTAGTTGCCGCCCTGTTTGGACCCACGGTTCAAAAGTTAGATGGAAGAGACGCCCTTTTTTGAACTTTCAAATCTAATATTTACGAAACTATCAGTTTCATCCAAAAAATGTATTAAAAGACCTCTATTCTTTTTGAAAGACCTATTCAATAATACCCAACACGATAGAGTTGGAGCGAAAAAAAATTCACCCCCCATTTTATGTGTACCCTAATAGAAGCATACACTGCTTTATCTACACACATATTTAAAAAATCCTAAGTGACGTGTTCGGAAACCATTAGAATGACCGCCATGACCAACCTTATTGTGCCGGCGGTCGGGGAGGAGGGCGAATTTTCATTACGTTACCGTAGGTAATTAATTTTCATACGTTTTTACCACACTGTCACAGATAATACACTGATGTTACGTTACTGATTGCATTAATGGTGGTAATTACATACGGTTTCTGAACGCGGAATAGAGGATTTATGATATTGTTGTAGATCAAGATATTTATTCTTCAATGTAAGCAAATTACAATGCACTAATGAACGTCAGAAAAAAAATAATACCTAAGTGCGTTTCGGTTGGAACGAAGTTATGTTATTTAATTTTATTTTATTTTTGACTTTTTCCTAATTTTTGTAGTTTTTATTTTTTTTTTGTATTTTTTTTAATTGAAATTTTTGATAGTTTTGAAATTTTTGAATTTTTGAAATTTTTTGAGATTTTTGAGATATTTGTGATTTTTGTGATTTTTGAAATTTTTGAAATTTTCGAAATTTTTGAAATTATGGAAATTTTTTGAATGTTTTGAAATTTTGAAATTTTTCACATTTTCGACATTTTTTACTTTCAGGTTCTCGACTTTTTTTACTTTTTTCACTTTGTCACTTCTCACTGTCACTATACACTCATTCTCACATCTCTATACAAAATTTCATTAAAATCCGTTCAGCTGTTTTCACGTGATGCGCGGTCAAATAAACAGATAAACAGACAAAAATTCTAAAAATTGTTGGAACGTGTTCTGTTATCGACTAGTATCCCCAGCCAACTTTTTTTCGAATATATTCCATGTACAGACTTTCGACCACTCTTCAGCTTTATTATATGTATAAGATAGATTTTTGGACCTAAGATTCTAAAGTAAAATGGGGGGGGGGGGACTTTTTTGAAGATTAAACTATCCTTTGTCCTTTCTCGAGACCCATACTATCTCTATACCAATTTTCATCAAAATCAGTTCAGCGGTAAAAAATTCCTCATACCAACTTCCAACCCCCTTTTCACCCCCACAAGGGTTTGAAAACTATCCTATGACGTTTCTCGAGACTCAAATTATCTCCATACTCATTTCTATCTAAATCGTATCAGCGGTTAAAAATTCTCCATACAAACTTTCAACCCCATTTTCACCCCCACCAGGGTTGATTTTCGGGATTAAAACTATATATTATTTTTTACCGGGACTCAAACTATCTCTATACAAAATTTCATCAAAATCCGTTCAGCCGTTTTCACGTGATGCGCGGTCAAATAAACAGACAAACAGATAAACAGACAAAAATTCTAAAAATTGTTGTAACGTGTTCTGTTATCGATTCTAAGTATCCCCAGCCAACTTTTTTTCGATTATCTTCCATGTACAGACTTTCGACCCTCTTCAGCTTTATTATATGTATAGATCAAATCAAAAAGCATTTTTATTATGTTTGAAAAACTTGTTATACGTATTAACAATTTTCATATTTGACTGGTAATTCTAAAGTCTTCTTATTTTAATTCTTATTTAATTTCACCACCCTTAAATATCCCGAAAGATTTCATAAAAACAAGGTCATACTATAAAAAGACACAATGATTACGATCTATTGAAGAACAGTATAATATTTAGGTAGTTAGTAACCTGTTCCCCGAAGAACTGCTGCGAGCTGATGGCTTTAGCCGAGCCGAACTTCTTGACGGCCGAGTCGTCCTCCACGGGCTCCGGGCGGCGCGCGGCGGCGGCGCGGGCGCGGCTGGGCGGCGGCGCGGGCGCGGCTGCTGCTGCTGCCGCCGCGCCCGCGCCCGCGCCCGGCGTGCGCTGCTCCGTCGGGGAGAACATGCTGTGCACCTGCCGGTGCCGTACGACTCACTGTTATGTACCTACACTCAATTATAGTGGGGCATCTAGTCATACCTTAGCCTTCAATATATTATCCTAAGTTTTAACAAGAAATTATAATAATTATTATAATTTTTTTAGTTTTTTTTTTTTTTAGTTTTTTTCTAATTTTATTTAATTAAGCTTTATTATATGTATAGATTTTGTAATTCTATGTTACTAACCCTAATTTTAAGTCTTCTCTAGCTGTATGTACTAACAATCTATGGATCCTTAATTTATTCGAAATAAATTTTGATTGATTGATTGATTGATTGATTGATAAATTTTCTTTCACACTTTCAAATTTCAATTAATCATTTATTAAACAAAACTAGAATATCTATAAAAACATAAACCTAACTAAAAACTTATAAATAAAAAATCTGCCCCAGGTCCATGTCATGAGGTAGAGTGCCCAGAAGGCTGGCCGCATTTCCGCGCTGGATAGCTATGCTGATCCGTTGCCCAAAATAGTAGCCAGCCCTCTGGTCACCAGAGACCTCAATAAGGCGCGCCGAAATCTCTTTATAGAGGCGACGCGCATTTGGTCCCCATGGACCCAGGGTTTCGACCCCAAACGCCGCAAACACGTAACTACTGCCAAGGGCAGCATACTTGCGACGCTTGAGGCTCTCAGCTGAAGATGCTGCCGCACCAGCATCAACTTTGGTGCCCGGAATATGGGACGGCGCCAGGGTGTCTACACATGTAGCATCCCAGACAAGGGGCCGACCCATACTCCACGGCACCAAAGTCATGCCGTCGTCCCTAGTCAAACCATTTGGCTCAGGATCTGCCGGCACTTTGGCGGAAACAAGGGCCCGACGGATGACGTCGTTGATGCCGGCATGCCGAAGGATTCTCCCAGCACTACGACTGCATGAGAGGCCATGGTGACCAAGACCGTCCACCGTGACTCCGCATTGGCAGCGATGGGGTACATTAGTTGGTGCCCCTATTCTCAGAGATGTGGCTAACCGAAAAGTGGTATTGTCCAGCAATGTGCCTACTGTGGAAGATGGAAGTGTCTGTAACCACAGACCCGACTCCCACTCCGCGGTGGCAATGAGACGAGCCCGATCAGTTGGATTAAGTGCCGTGTCTATGAGGTTTTTCCTTGTAAGATCACATAGAGGCTCGTCCCATTGTCTTTGCGAACAAGGGTTGGAAGGCGGGTTCGTGTTAGGGAATGTTAAAGACCATACGTTCTTAGCTTCGGTACAGTGTGCAGCCTCCTGGACCCCAATTGAAGGGGGTAAAATTTTTCCAATTATATTTTGAGTTGTTTTAAAATATATATATATATTGTTACTAGCCTTTTCCCGCGGCTTCGCCCGCGTACTATAAGTACTCAAAAAGGATACGATACCCATGTTGATTTTCAAACTTTGTAACCACATTTGTCCCTATTAGGGGTTGAATTTTCAAAAAACCTGAAACACGTGTTTACTCATTTATCGTTAGGAATACTCCTGTGAAGTTTCGAATAAGATAGACTAACAAATCTTGATTCGCCATACAAACTTTGGACCCCCATTTTACCCCCTTAGGGGATGAATTTTGAAAAATCCTTTCTTAGTGCACCCCTAGACCTTATAAGGAACCTACGTGCCAAATTTGGAATCTCTAGAACCAGTGGTTTGGGCTGTGCGTTGATATGTCAGTCAGTCAGTCAGTTTCTTCTTTTATATATTTAGATAAATATCTTTCAGAACTGACCATTTAGATCTCACTTCTTTGGTCGTTGAAGTCAACACCCAAAACATATTATAGTATATTGAACTTGGTATTTCACATTTATGTTTTTGATGAATTTTAATATACAGGTTGATTCTCTAAATGAGTTAGTGGTAACTGAAAACAACGACCGGATCCAATGAGGCTACGCGAAAATGGTCTTAGTAAGCTTTACCTAACTTTATATTTAACTAAGTTATATTTACGGATTTTGAAAAAAAAGTTACGTGTTTTATTACTTGCGAGTCACCATTGGAGAAAAAATAGTATGCACCTGGTATGAAAGTGGATTGATCAATGGGCTATGTGATATTTATATTATAATTGTGACGTTTACAAATCAAAGCCACATTATTGATCATTACCCAAGTAACACAGGAAGCATTATAACATATGAATAGTTGACTTATTTCGAACTTAAGGACCGTATAAACTCTTATATACGTTCACCGAGCAACTTGTCGCATTATATGATGCTTTGAGCTGTATAACGGTTGTATAACGGCATATCTAAACGCTTTTGTAAAGCCTTTAGCTTTAGTGCAGCTAACCACAACGCAACTGTACAGCTTTCAGCTGTTTAAAAGCACTTAAGTGCTTTAGATTCTACAATAGCATTATATAATGGCGATGGATAAACGTGAATCTTCTGTATTCTAGGTTTGTTAGTATTGATATTTTTTATCTTGTTATTGTTGTTGTACTAGTCAGTACACCTTTAATAGTTTAATGTTGTATAAGCATATTGTAAGGTATATAGTTATATACATTTGTCTTAAATTTCACAGTGCATTAGTACTAACTGTCATGCTGTGTAAATGATTTTTTTACAATAAATAAATAAATAATGCTTTAAGCTGTATAACGGTTGTATAATGGCATATGTAAATTCTTTTTTAAAGCATTTAGTTTTAGTGCAGCGAACCAAAATGCAACTGTACAGCTGAATGCAGTACAGTTGCGTTTTGGTTCGCTACACTAATGCTTTGGTGTGGTTTAGTGCCTTAGGTTCTACAATAGCTTAAATAAATGCTTAATGCTGTTTATGCGCATGAATATTAGCCATTATAATGCAACGTAAATCCGGTATACAGCTTTCAGCTGTTTTAGTGCTTTAGGTTCTACAATAGCATTATATGATGCTTTACGCTGTATAACGGTATAATGGCATATGTAAATGCTTTTGTTTAGCCATTAGTTTTAGTGCAGCGAACCAAAATGCAACTGTACAGCATTCAGTTGTACAGTTGCGTTTTGGTTTGCTACACTAATGCTTCGGTGTGGTTTAGTGCCTTAGGTTCTACAATAGCATAAATAAATGCTTAATGCTGGTTAAGAGCATGAATATTAGCCATTATAATGCCACGTAAATTCGCTATACAGCTTTCAGCTATTTTTAATGCCTTAGGGTGTACAATACCATATATAAGTAGGTAATACATTCCTAATGCTGTATAATAGCAATAATATAAACCATTATAAAGCCAAGTAATTCACTATAAGGGGCTGTTCATAAATTAAGTCATTTCAAATGGGGGGGGGGTCTGGACATCGGATGATGGTAGCATGACGTAGGAGGGGCGGGCGGTCATTCCGAAGATCACATCATCTCTCGAATCTTTAAGAGGCCTTATTCCAAAAACGCGCGAATTTCACGAAATGCTTCATTTTCTTCGAAGGCTATGGCGAAAATACTAAGTTTTTTTAAATCAACTATTGATGCACATAATAGTTCATTTCTTTATCTAGACGGCCATCAGAGCAAATATTAAATTTTAACGAGTGAAATATGAAAAAAATTGGTTGTCTTGGAAGGCCTTTCCGGATTTTACAGTTAGGTGTACCGTTCATTTTCAGATTACGCAAAAAAGGGTAAAAATTCTTATTCAATTTGAATTAAATTCAATTGACTATATCATGTATGAGACGGCCATGGAAATAAAAATCGAAGATTCATCTTGGATAATCGACAAAATACCTTCTGATTATATGCCAGTTTTTTTTTTATGAAAACACGGTTACATTTCATTTTTTCCACGAAAACCCTATGAATATTTTGCCCTAAAAATATTACCATAGCAAAGTTAAACTATATTTCTATCACGATAAAAAAAAACATTACTATAGCAGTAAATTTAAAATTACTATGAATTTTTAAAAATGACACTTAAATCACACTTCACAGGACACTTTCTGTAAGAATCGTATTTTTGGGTATTTAGTAATAATAAACATGGTTCAAAATTATTTTTATCTACACTCATACTGTAAGTACTCTAAAATGCGTTCAAAAACCGTAGACAATGACAAGCATTACAACAAACGATTTAACTATGATAAGTTTCTTATCTGCGGCAGTAACGTAATTTTAACTATGCATGCTCAAATATTGTTAAGCAATGAGTTTCAAATTTGGAACATCGAATTTGATAACATAATGTTACCGCCATGGCCAACTCGATTGGTCCCGCGCGAGCGCCGGCACAATCGAGTAGGCCATGACGGTACAATGGCGGTCATTCTATGGTTTCCGAACAATTAATTTAATATATATAATATGAGTGTAGATAAAGCAGTGTATGCAACTGTACGTAATTAGGCCTTAAAACATCTTATTATGAAATTCGCCTGCGGCTCATTTCATAAAACCACACTCATGTTTTAAGGACCCTTATTACGTAACAGTTACATAAACTACTATTTTGTATTACTAATACTTCAAACTAAATAAATAGCATTTTATGCGGCTTTTTTCATTAATAGAGTTTTTCGACCTTTTAGGGAATAAGGAGCCTAAAAAGTGCTTCAATGTGTAAAAAAAGGAATGAAATTCGTTTCTGTAAACTTTTAATGCTATAAAATATTATCTACTAAATAGTTTTTTATTTTACAATTAAGCTAAAAACGCATTTTTTAAATAACGTCACTTTATTTGGCAGGGGGAGGATTGGATGATTTTAGGGTTGGGGAGGGGTTAAAAATCATCAAAAATTGATGACGTAATTTATGAACAGCCCCTATACAGATTTTAGCTGTTTTAGTGCCTTAGGGTCTACAATAGCAATTTTAAGTAGTATATAATGCTTAATGTTGTGTAATAGCATAATTATTCACGTGTAATGCTGTAGGCATTAATAAGCTCTTTTTAAGGTTCACTGAGCTGCTATTGGACTAAGAGCTAGCCACGTCAGATATGACACAATAATGAGAGCAACAAAACCCGTCTGGTTAGATTGCTATACTATTCTTATTGCTAGATCCTGGCATCTGGCAGCTTTTAATGTGTGGAGGTCACAGTGACAGACTAGCAAAATGTTTTAATTGGAAAATAGTAATACCAGACTTTGTAAAAACTGCGGAATTTATCTCAGTTATAAAGGACAGGACCTATATTTTAAGGGAATCCCTGGCGCCAACGACCTAAGATCTGATTCCCTTAGTTTTCTAATCATTTATATAGCTTATCATATTATCAGTAACGGCTTTAAACAATATAGTATCCTATATTTACTTCAATATTCATTATCTTCGAGATATTTGAAATCAAAGTTGAACCAGTTTAGGCTAAAAAAGTGGTTTTATGGTCATACATTTTGTGTTAATTAGTTAAAAATTAAAATCTCTCTACAGTTTTTAGAGACATCAAAGAGGAACCCTAATATGTAGATTACGTATAAGTAAGATTCTTTACACCATTCAAATATCGATAAAAGTGTTTTTTAGACCATATTTTTAAAATATCATAAAAAAATAACGGCTCATTTATTTCAAGATCCGGCTCTACAGAATGGAGATAAAAAGATTGAAGGACCGATAGTCGTTTGCCTTATAATTCTATCTGTAGTGAATATGTTGGAATATCGACTCAAAACTGGTCAAAAATCGATAAAAAAACGTTAGACCAAAAAATATTGTGTATTATTACGGAAACAAAAACAGTAGGCGACAAACTATGAACTATATTATACATCGTTTGGCACTACTTTCCCCCAACATAAACTTTTGTATAATTTCTCTTAATATTGTATAGTATTTGTATAGTTTCTCATAATATTGCATCAAACCCAGATCTCTAGATTTGTTTTCTTGAAATGGTTTTCATTTTTTGACCTCCACCACTTTAAAGCTGCCAGATGTCCAGATCTAGAAATAAGCATAGTATACCAAACTGACTAGAGGGGATTGGTTGCTCTCATTATTGTGTCATATCTGACGTGGCTAGCTTTCCGCCTATATAGACCAACGCCATTTTGTAAATAATTTATAACCTAAAAATAAAATCATGCGGACCTATTTATACCTATATAATAATGAAATAACTTAATTTAAGACTGCTCAACCAACACTATTATGTTAATAATGCAAAACTCGTTCTATACGAGGATTACACAATTGTTTTGTTTATTTGACGCATATCTTTTTATAATATTTTATAGCAAAACCACAATAAATCAAAGGCGCGTGAAAATTTTCAATGAAACTTATATACACATTTACAGTAAACTACATTGCGCAGTAATATTTGAAGGATAAAATAACGTAAAAGAGTCAAAAACTTTTATAAATTTTGTTACGATGCAAACAAATATGACATGTCACTCATTCAGTTTTTTGTACCGTCTTCGTCCATTTTATATTGCGAGACAAAGTAGTTAAATCACAACGTTCATTGTATTATAACATTTGTTCCGTCGGTATTAGAGACGTTTTTGCATTGACGTAAGGTTTATTTTACTACACTCTTATGCTAGTATAAAGCTTTAGTATTGCGATTGGCAACTTAATCGAGAGTACTAATGCTTCTTTACTGCGATTAGCAAGTTTTTTGGCCGTATTAATGCTTCTTTAATGTGGTTGGCAACTTAATAGAGCGTACTAATGCATCTTTAATGCGATTGGCACTTTCCATGACAACGATAATGCTAATAGCGCAGACATAATACGCTAGTAATGCTTTTAAATAACCTATATAGGATCTCAAGCTGGGTAATTTGTGCCCATTTAAGAGCTATATCATAATATCAGTACTATAAACGTGTATAATGCTACTATAAAACGAAAAATGCTAAAAGCATACAGATATGCTGTAAGACGGCCGTTATACTGCTTTGATGTGTTACTTGAGTATTGGTTGCTCATTTTTAAACATTTTTTATGGCAGCAACGCCTTATTGACAACCGAAAATGACGTACCTTTAACTTGAAAATACCGCAATTAAAGATATGCCGACAGCGGTTTTTACCGACTAGCCGACTAATCAACTAAGTATTGGTTTTGACTGAAATCGGGAACGTTCGGGTCGCCTCGTTCGCCGCGGATACAATCGCTGCTTACTTGTGCTATCAGCGCTGGGTGCGTCATGTCATGTACCATCGCCCACACTGTTAACTGCTCTTCAATGGACCTTATGCCTTTTGTAATAAGGTCCACCGATGTACAGTTAAGAGTGTTGCTGTTTGTATTAGACGTAGTGTAGTTACCGTGCGAGCCGGCTCCGGCTCGATGTTCTCCCACGAGTTGGACAGAGGTTTGGCGTTGTAGTGCGAGTCCAACCCGCGTCCGGTGCTGTACGGCTCGTTCCTGAAACATTCACGGTTACTTACCGTGCGAGCCGGCTCCGGCTCGATGTTCTCCCACGAGTTGGACAGAGGTTTGGCGTTGTAGTGCGAGTCCAACCCGCGTCCGGTGCTGTACGGCTCGTTCCTGAAACATTCACGGTTACTTACCGTGCGAGCCGGCTCCGGCTCGATGTTCTCCCACGAGTTGGACAGAGGTTTGGCGTTGTAGTGCGAGTCCAACCCGCGTCCGGTGCTGTACGGCTCGTTCCTGAAACATTCACGGTTACTTACCGTGCGAGCCGGCTCCGGCTCGATGTTCTCCCACGAGTTGGACAGAGGTTTGGCGTTGTAGTGCGAGTCCAACCCGCGTCCGGTGCTGTACGGCTCGTTCCTGAAACATTCACGGTTACTTACCGTGCGAGACGGCTCCGGCTCGATGTTCTCCCACGAGTTGGACAGAGGTTTGGCGTTGTAGTGCGAGTCCAACCCGCGTCCGGTGCTGTACGGCTCGTTCCTGAAACATTCACGGTTACTTACCGTGCGAGCCGGCTCCGGCTCGATGTTCTCCCACGAGTTGGACAGAGGTTTGGCGTTGTAGTGCGAGTCCAACCCGCGTCCGGTGCTGTACGGCTCGTTCCTGAAACATTCACGGTTACTTACCGTGCGAGCCGGCTCCGGCTCGATGTTCTCCCACGAGTTGGACAGAGGTTTGGCGTTGTAGTGCGAGTCCAACCCGCGTCCGGTGCTGTACGGCTCGTTCCTGAAACATTCACGGTTACTTACCGTGCGAGCCGGCTCCGGCTCGATGTTCTCCCACGAGTTGGACAGAGGTTTGGCGTTGTAGTGCGAGTCCAACCCGCGTCCGGTGCTGTACGGCTCGTTCCTGAAACATTCACGGTTACTTACCGTGCGAGACGGCTCCGGCTCGATGTTCTCCCACGAGTTGGACAGAGGTTTGGCGTTGTAGTGCGAGTCCAACCCGCGTCCGGTGCTGTACGGCTCGTTCCTGAAACATTCACGGTTACTTACCGTGCGAGCCGGCTCCGGCTCGATGTTCTCCCACGAGTTGGACAGAGGTTTGGCGTTGTAGTGCGAGTCCAACCCGCGTCCGGTGCTGTACGGCTCGTTCCTGAAACATTCACGGTTACTTACCGTGCGAGACGGCTCCGGCTCGATGTTCTCCCACGAGTTGGACAGAGGTTTGGCGTTGTAGTGCGAGTCCAACCCGCGTCCGGTGCTGTACGGCTCGTTCCTGAAACATTCACGGTTACTTACCGTGCGAGCCGGCTCCGGCTCGATGTTCTCCCACGAGTTGGACAGAGGTTTGGCGTTGTAGTGCGAGTCCAACCCGCGTCCGGTGCTGTACGGCTCGTTCCTGAAACATTCACGGTTACTTACCGTGCGAGACGGCTCCGGCTCGATGTTCTCCCACGAGTTGGACAGAGGTTTGGCGTTGTAGTGCGAGTCCAACCCGCGTCCGGTGCTGTACGGCTCGTTCCTGAAACATTCACGGTTACTTACCGTGCGAGACGGCTCCGGCTCGATGTTCTCCCACGAGTTGGACAGAGGTTTGGCGTTGTAGTGCGAGTCCAACCCGCGTCCGGTGCTGTACGGCTCGTTCCTGAAACATTCACGGTTACTTACCGTGCGAGCCGGCTCCGGCTCGATGTTCTCCCACGAGTTGGACAGAGGTTTGGCGTTGTAGTGCGAGTCCAACCCGCGTCCGGTGCTGTACGGCTCGTTCCTGAAACATTCACGGTTACTTACCGTGCGAGACGGCTCCGGCTCGATGTTCTCCCACGAGTTGGACAGAGGTTTGGCGTTGTAGTGCGAGTCCAACCCGCGTCCGGTGCTGTACGGCTCGTTCCTGAAACATTCACGGTTACTTACCGTGCGAGCCGGCTCCGGCTCGATGTTCTCCCACGAGTTGGACAGAGGTTTGGCGTTGTAGTGCGAGTCCAACCCGCGTCCGGTGCTGTACGGCTCGTTCCTGAAACATTCACGGTTACTTACCGTGCGAGACGGCTCCGGCTCGATGTTCTCCCACGAGTTGGACAGAGGTTTGGCGTTGTAGTGCGAGTCCAACCCGCGTCCGGTGCTGTACGGCTCGTTCCTGAAACATTCACGGTTACTTACCGTGCGAGACGGCTCCGGCTCGATGTTCTCCCACGAGTTGGACAGAGGTTTGGCGTTGTAGTGCGAGTCCAACCCGCGTCCGGTGCTGTACGGCTCGTTCCTGAAACATTCACGGTTACTTACCGTGCGAGACGGCTCCGGCTCGATGTTCTCCCACGAGTTGGACAGAGGTTTGGCGTTGTAGTGCGAGTCCAACCCGCGTCCGGTGCTGTACGGCTCGTTCCTGAAACATTCACGGTTACTTACCGTGCGAGACGGCTCCGGCTCGATGTTCTCCCACGAGTTGGACAGAGGTTTGGCGTTGTAGTGCGAGTCCAACCCGCGTCCGGTGCTGTACGGCTCGTTCCTGAAACATTCACGGTTACTTACCGTGCGAGACGGCTCCGGCTCGATGTTCTCCCACGAGTTGGACAGAGGTTTGGCGTTGTAGTGCGAGTCCAACCCGCGTCCGGTGCTGTACGGCTCGTTCCTGAAACATTCACGGTTACTTGCCGTGCGAGACGGCTCCGGCTCGATGTTCTCCCACGAGTTGGACAGAGGTTTGGCGTTGTAGTGCGAGTCCAACCCGCGTCCGGTGCTGTACGGCTCGTTCCTGAAACATTCACGGTTACTTACCGTGCGAGACGGCTCCGGCTCGATGTTCTCCCACGAGTTGGACAGAGGTTTGGCGTTGTAGTGCGAGTCCAACCCGCGTCCGGTGCTGTACGGCTCGTTCCTGAAACATTCACGGTTACTTACCGTGCGAGACGGCTCCGGCTCGATGTTCTCCCACGAGTTGGACAGAGGTTTGGCGTTGTAGTGCGAGTCCAACCCGCGTCCGGTGCTGTACGGCTCGTTCCTGAAACATTCACGGTTACTTACCGTGCGAGACGGCTCCGGCTCGATGTTCTCCCACGAGTTGGACAGAGGTTTGGCGTTGTAGTGCGAGTCCAACCCGCGTCCGGTGCTGTACGGCTCGTTCCTGAAACATTCACGGTTACTTACCGTGCGAGACGGCTCCGGCTCGATGTTCTCCCACGAGTTGGACAGAGGTTTGGCGTTGTAGTGCGAGTCCAACCCGCGTCCGGTGCTGTACGGCTCGTTCCTGAAACATTCACGGTTACTTACCGTGCGAGACGGCTCCGGCTCGATGTTCTCCCACGAGTTGGACAGAGGTTTGGCGTTGTAGTGCGAGTCCAACCCGCGTCCGGTGCTGTACGGCTCGTTCCTGAAACATTCACGGTTACTTACCGTGCGAGACGGCTCCGGCTCGATGTTCTCCCACGAGTTGGACAGAGGTTTGGCGTTGTAGTGCGAGTCCAACCCGCGTCCGGTGCTGTACGGCTCGTTCCTGAAACATTCACGGTTACTTACCGTGCGAGACGGCTCCGGCTCGATGTTCTCCCACGAGTTGGACAGAGGTTTGGCGTTGTAGTGCGAGTCCAACCCGCGTCCGGTGCTGTACGGCTCGTTCCTGAAACATTCACGGTTACTTACCGTGCGAGACGGCTCCGGCTCGATGTTCTCCCACGAGTTGGACAGAGGTTTGGCGTTGTAGTGCGAGTCCAACCCGCGTCCGGTGCTGTACGGCTCGTTCCTGAAACATTCACGGTTACTTACCGTGCGAGACGGCTCCGGCTCGATGTTCTCCCACGAGTTGGACAGAGGTTTGGCGTTGTAGTGCGAGTCCAACCCGCGTCCGGTGCTGTACGGCTCGTTCCTGAAACATTCACGGTTACTTACCGTGCGAGACGGCTCCGGCTCGATGTTCTCCCACGAGTTGGACAGAGGTTTGGCGTTGTAGTGCGAGTCCAACCCGCGTCCGGTGCTGTACGGCTCGTTCCTGAAACATTCACGAGTTCTTTCAACTTTACTGTATGTCAGATGCATTGTTAAAGAGTGCGAGTCGAACTCACGCCCTGAGGGTTCAACTTTGCCGTTCAAGTACAGTTGTCTCCATACATCGACATAGATCGTGATTGGTTTACCGACTGCAAATAAGTTTGTACTCTTTGTAATCGCAATAAATGAATTTGTAATATGATTCAAAATTCTATATGCAGGATGTAACAATAATACTGGTGATCCGTTTAAGGTATATTTGCTATCGTATTGGGAAGAAAAAATAGCAAAAAAAATTTTTGGACGCAATTTTTTTTTGTATGGGAGAAGTCGTGCTACCTAGCCAACCCTTTATGCAAAACCATTTTTTTTTCGCGAGAATTTTCTTCTTAGTATTTCATTATTATATTACCCTAGTTGTAAGTTAACCTTTAATTTTGGTTTTGTCTCGTTACTAACAAATTATGGATCTCAGTGTCCGAAATAAATGATTTTTGATTGAATTTTAATTTAATTATTAGAGTACAATACCAATTATGCTCTTAAAACGATCGTCAACATTTTTGTTACACCTTATATTTTTGGCGTTCCCTGTACTACAACCAACACTAGAAATAATGATCAAGTAATATAAATAAAGGAGCAGCAGCAGTGACTGACCTGATCATCGTGAAGACGGAGTTGAAGTCGTCCAGGTCGTCGAGAGCGGCGCGCGCGGAGCCGGCCGGCGCGCCCTCCTGCTCGATCACCGTCATGTCCGACGCGGCCGAGTGCGACACGCCGCTGTCAACGGAGTAGCACTTTGTCAACATTTTACCGATTTAGGGTTTATACTTCAGCGCGCGCAGTAGTTATAGTAGTTTATGTAACTGTTACGTAATAAGGGTCCTTAAAAAATGAGTGTGGTTTTATGAAATGAGCCGCAGGCGAATTTCATAATAAGATCACACGAGTGTTTTAAGGCCTAATTACATACAGTTGCATACACTGCTTTATCTACACTCATATTATTTATTCTAAATGCCTTATTTGGAAACCATAGAATGGCCGCCATTGCACCACCACCATGGCCAACTCTCGTGTGCCGGCGGTCGCGCGGGCGCGTGTCGGGCTGTCGGCTCGACGTCGGGAGGGTGCAGGTGTACATTATGTTATCAAAACTCATAGCACATCAATAATTGAGCATGAAAAGTTAAAATTACGTTACTGCCACGGATAAAAAGCTTATCATAGTAAAATCGGTCGTGGTAATGCTAGCTATTGCCTACCGTTTTCGAACACGTTTTAGAGAACTTACAATATGAGTGTAGATAATAGTACATTACTGCAGAGACCAGTAAGTAAGTACGAAGCCAGGTAAGCTGATTACGGTCGAAGCATGTATAGTGCTTTTCTCAAACATGTAAGGAAATAAAATTACTTGTTTAGTGCTTCAGTTACTGGCTGAGTGATTAAATGTTGTATGAAAATCCTTTACGTACGTCGCGCTGAACCTGCCTTGGAATAGAGTCCCTACTGGTCTCTAATTACTAACGTAACAGGAACATTTCCGAGCATGTTTGAGAAATAGTAGTTTACGTCACACCTTGCCATAATGCGAGTTTTACCGCACACTACGCGTACAGTAAATATAGTAGTTTATGTAACTGTTACGTAATAAGGGTCCTTAAGATACGAGTGTGGTTTTATGAAACGAGCCGCAGGCGAGTTTCATAATAAGATCACACGAGTGTTTTAAGGCCTAATTACGTACAGTTGCATACACTGCTTTATCTACACTCATATTATATATATTAAATGAAGTGTTCGGAAACCATAGAATGACCGCCATTGCACCGCCATGGCCAACTCGATTGTCCCGGCGGTCGGGCGGGCGCGTGCCGTTCGTCAGGAGGGAGCACAGGATTTACATTATGTTATCAAATTCGATGTTCGGAATTTTAAACTCATAACGTATCAATATATGAGCATGTCTAGTTAAAATTACGTTACTGCTGCAGATAAAAAGCTTATCATAGTAAAATCGGTTGTGGTAATGCTAGCCATTAATGGCTATTGGCAATTGCCTACCGTTTTTGAACACGTTTTAGAGGACTTTTACAGTGTGAGTGTAGATAAACTCGCATTATGGCCAGGTGGAGACGTAAAATTATGTACTCACCACCGGCAGTAAAAAAGAAAGCCCTCTATCGCATATTTACAACCCTCGCCTGCGGCTCGGGTTACAATTACCTGTGATTTCGGGCAATCTTCCTTTTACAGTCCTTTGTAAGTAATGTACTATTATGTAACTGTTTCGTTTTAAGGCCTAATTACGTACAGTTGCATACACTGCTTTATCTACACACATATTATAAATCCTAAATGAAGTGTTCGGAAACCATTAGAATGACCGACATTGCACCGCCATGACCAACTCGATTGTGCCGGCGGTCGCGCGGGCGCGTGCCACCGGTCTGAGAGGAGGGCATATTACCGTAGGTAATTAATTTTCATACGATTTAACCACACTGTCACTGATATTACGTTACTGGTTGCAGTAATGATGGTAATTACATGCGGTTTCCGAACGCGGAATAGAGGTTTTATGATATTGGTGTAGATAAAGAAAATTCTAATTTAAATCATTTTAAACAAAAAAGAACTGATTTCACTACCTCTCCAACTATCTACCTTTCCAACAGCAAATGCTCGAGCTGCTGTAAAAAATACTCAAATCACTATAGGTGTGCCTATAATAGTTGAAGAGTTCCCTCGATTTCTCCAGGCTCCCCTCATCAGATCCTGACCTGGTTACAATGGGACCAACTGTGAAGTATCTTCCAAATCAGTCCCGACTGGACCGATTTCGATTGAGAACCTCCTCCTTCGAAATCTTGAGGTCGGTAGAAAAACCAAGCGAGAATCCAAAAGGAAATGAATGGTTTACTCACTGCGAGCCTCCTCGGTGAGCGGCCGCAATGCCGAGCCGGTCCGCCTCCGCCTTGCCACCTGCATCATTAACACTTTTAAAATAATTTTAAACAAAAAAGAACCGACTTCACTTAGCATCCTTTCCAAATAATTTCCAAATTTCGAATAATCAATGAACATCCATAAAAAAAATCCCAACGAATTGACAAATTTGATAACCTCCTCCTTCGAAATCTTGAAGTCGGTTAAAAAGAAGATCTTCAATTTGTCTTGCCTCTGGGGCGGAAATGAGCGGAGATGCGTGCGAGAATCAACCAATAGCATAATCCGTCGCTCGTGCCCACCTCAGCGGAAGGGCAGCCTCACGTATGGTCTAAGAGCTGGCCACGTCAGATATGACACAATAATGAGAGCAATGAAACCTGTCTTGTCAGACTGCTTTACCATCCTTATTGCTAGATCCGGGTATCTGGCAGCTTTTAATGGGTGGAGGTCAGAGTGACAGACCAACAAAGTTTTTCAGTTGGAAAAAAATAATACCAAAATAGGTAAAAACTGCCAAAGTTGTGTCATTTATAGAGGACAGGGCCTGTATTTTATCATTAGATTAAAAACCATTGTCTATTATTGCAGAAACAAAAAAAGTAGGCGACTAACTAAAAATTGCATCATACATCATTTGGCACTACTTGCCCCCAACAGAAACTTCTGGATAGGATATAATCTAATTAATTACATAATTTCCCATAATATTGCATCAAACCCAGAACTCTAGGATTTGTTTTCTTCGAGTTATTTGCATTCTTTGACATCCACCAGACAGCTGCCAGATGTCCGGATCTAGAAATAAGCATAGTATAGCAAACTAACTAGAGGGGTTTCGTTGCTCTCATTATTGTGTCATATCTGCCGTGGCCAGGTCTCCGTCTAGTATGTCGTCGTGGGTGGTGGGTGGGCACTGCTACCTGCGCTGTAGGCGAGCCGCAGACTGGCCACCTCGTGCTCGACGTGCTGCAGGCCGGGCGCGGCGCGCGCCTGCTCGGCCTGCAGCTTGGCCGCCTCCACGGCCTCGCGCTCCATGTCCTCGAAGTTGGCTGCCACCTTCGTCGCGCCCAGACCGCCTTTTCGGCCGCCCAACTGTAACGTATAATCATTCAAAATACCTGACCTAACAGTTGGGCAAATTGCACTAAATCGTCTGTAAGCATGTTTTCGCTAAAATTTTGTAGCGGATATTTTTTTTGTTTTGTGGTGAGTTCTGTTTATATCAGACTTTCTTTAGTGCAGATATGTATACTAAGCTGACAACTGGTAGACCTTCTTCTTCTTGCAATAAGGTCCATGACCGGTTATTTGATGACTATAGTAGACTTGAATACTGACCGTAGTGCGTTTGGGTTGAGGTTTCCTCGCTGCCGATTGGGCGGGTGACGCCTCCCATAGCCGCTGTCCTGAACTCAATGCCTCTGGCTTGTTATCCACCTGCCACAGTCATTATTGATCACTTATGAATTTGTTCGCGACATCAAATCAATCTTAAAGGCACCAATATAGTAAAAAAAATTGAAAACTTAAGTGTTAGATTTTATTATGGACACATGGTAATTGAACCATTTTGTTATGGTTTTATAGTGTAAACGTAAGTTAGCTTACTAATATTGTACAATTTGACTGCACAAAGTATGGAATTTTATACAATGAATGCAAAAACGTTTATAGAATAGCAAGAACAATTTGTAGCTTGTAGTCTAACAACATAAGCAAAAAACAATAAATACTGTTTTGAAATATCAATTTTCTTTTTTATTCATAATATTTTTATTGATTGATTGACAAGTAAAACAAACTAAACTAATAACAGGTTTTTATGTTTCCATTATGTAAATGAGTCATCATTCTTATCTAAAGACCTTGTGTAATATGTAAATAGTTAGCAACCTACCACGTTAGTGATAAAACCGGATTACAAACTTTCTAAAATAAATGACTCATTACATTAGTAAATCCACTATTTAGTAAGTTGGGAATATACGATTTAAAGCTAACATGGTCACTACCATTACACACAACATTACAACTACTGTTGAAAAGACATTTAACAAACCACAAACAACCATGGTAAATATCCTGTTTCGAACAGTAGTCGTAAGATAGGAATGCTGAGCTACTTGAGGAGTCCTAGGCTTTTAAAATTGGTCACATTGGTTAATGTTTATGAAAGGCTTACCTCATTCTTTTTCTATACTTTTAAAGGTTGAACACGCCAAAACTTGGGCACGCAAAATTTGTTTTTAAACCAGTTTGAAAATAAATAACTACATTATGAATACCACATTTAATGACAAATTTAATGAATTCTAAAATCTCATTTTTAATTTTAATTAATGTTTACACAGTAAGCCATACATCGAACTTTTCTACGCACACGGCTCATAAGACTTTGCACCATCTCTTTAGAAAAGATTTTTGTCGCCCAGGTCCATATTTTTTGTAGCTCAGGGACCGATTTTACTTCTCCGCCTTTCTTTTTTAGAATTCCTTTCATAATACTCCAGTACTCTTCAACAGGCCGCAGTTCCGGACTATTTGGCGGATTGCATATTTTGGGTACCACCATTATCCTGTTAGCGTTGTACCATTCCATATCTGATTTTGCGTATAAGCAACTGGCTGGATCTGGCCAAAACAGCGGTGGTGAGGCATGCTGTCTTATAAAAGGCAGCAAACGCTTCTGTAAACAATCTTTCTGATAAATATCGCCGTTTATTGTCCCGGTGGTAATAAACGAGCGACTTCTTTTACCACAGCTACATATTGCCTGCCAAAGAAGGTATTTTTTTGGAAATTGCCCTCATTTTTTTAATTCAAAATCTTCAGGAGTATCTGTTCGAGATTTGCTAATATAAAACTCTTGACCAGGTATTTGTTTACAATCCAATTTTATAAACGTCTCGTCGTCCATCACCGCGCATTTAAATTTTGTAAGAAAATCTTCATAGAGTTGTCGCGACCGTATCTTTGCGGATAAGTTCTGTTTTGAGTCTCGATCTGGTGCGGCCTGGGCTTTATAACTCCTCAGTCCTGCCATCTGTTTCACTTTTTGGACATAGGACTAAGACATTTTCACTGTTTTAGCAACATCACGAGATGAAATCGTATGATTTGAGGCAAAAATCTTTAAAATACTCTTTCCTGTTTCTTATTCTTGACTCCCTGCAACCCACCACTTCCTGGCTTTCTATCTATTGTCAAGCGTTCAGGGAAACTTTTTAATACGTGACCAACAGTAGATTGTGGATATTTCAGCCTTTTCGCGATATCTATGTAGCTTAACATGGGATTTTTTACATGTTCGTGCAAAATGCGTTCACGTTTTTGATATTGTACGCTCGACATTTTGCCAACGAATAAATAAAAGAAAATAAAACTATCTTCATGTTATAGCCCAGTTCCTTGTGAGAAAATTGTTGTTTCAAAAGTTTAAATATCTCCATTTTTCGAATAACTATAGCTAAACATCGGTATCAACGTTCAAATTTCGTGGCACTTGGTAAGGGTCGCAAAAAAAGAAATACATAGGTATCATTGTTTTATTTATTAGTAATAAATAACATTTAATTTATTTTTATTCTTAATCGTACTTTGGTAAACTGTACATATATTTAAAGAGGTTTATATTCTTAATACGTCATAGAACCTCAATACTCATTTCATTATCCATTTGTAAAAAAAATTCTAAATGCCAAATAGGCAACCAATGTCAATTTAATTGTCATGCAAAATAATATGTGGTAAAATCTTCAACGATAATAGTTCTTAAAAACACTTACAACTACAATTTAGCATTGATAAATCTTTACCCAACTCCCTATCAGACTTGAGAAAATGGATTTGACGCAGTATACTGATTTTATATTCACTAACGAAGGTGCTTGCTGTACTATTTGCGAAATGAATATAAAAAAGAAAAGGTACAATATAGAGAAACATTTTAAATCAAAATCTCATCAAGATAAATTATCTGATTCACGCTGCCATTTACAGGATATAATACGAGATAATGCTGATTTCGAAATTAAAGACGATATCGTATATTGCAAATTGTGTAATTCGAAATTATTTCCCTCTAAATCTAGTATCGACCGCCATTTAAAAACAGATTTACACAACAAAATTCATAAAAATAATGCACAAGAAAAATTTAATAAAGATTTAACAGAGTTTATGATTTGTTCGAATATACCGTGGTCAAAATTAGACAATCCTAAATTTAGAAATTTTGTAGAAAACCTTTTAAATCATAAATATGGAAACGATATTACTGTGCCGAGTGAAACAAAAATACGAGTAAAATGCTTACCTGAATTGTATGAAAAGAAAAAAAATGAATTGAAAGAGAAATTACAAAATAAAATGATTTACCTCAGTGTTGATGAAACATCAGATTCCGTGGGAAAAAAAGTGGCAAATATTTTGATCGGAGCTCTAGATGGAACTAGTACCCAGCCACATTTATTTGCTTCTAAGGTATTGGAGGCGACTAACCATTCGACAATAACCAAACTCGTTGAGGAAACCCTTGAAGATCTTTGGGGCGATGAATACAAAAAAAACATGGATAAATTATTATTTTTTATAACGGATGCCGGTTCCTACATGGTAAAAGCAGCTAAAAACCTTGTTCCGAAATATAAAAATATGACTCATGTAACATGCATAGCACATGGATGTAATCGAGTCGCAGAGATAATTAGAAGTCTTTACCCGACCATAAACAGTTTGATTGACTGTATCAAAAAAATATTTCGTAACGCTCCTTCAAGGACAAATTTATTTCATCAAATGTGTGTAAATATTCCTCTACCACCCCGACCCGTGATAACAAGATCGGGAACATGGTTAAATGCTGCCTCATATTATCACATGCATTATGATAAAATCAAATCTGTCATCGATGCCTTAAATCCGCGTGAAGCGAGTGCAATTTCTAAAGCAAAAAAAATTTTCCGTAACCGGAATTTAAAAACTGAGTTACTATTCGTCGATACACACTTTAGTATAATTGCTAAGTCAATAAAATTATTGGAGGATCCAAAACTGAGTCTAGCAGAATCATTAAACATTGTTCATGGTTTGCAAAAAAAAATATCAACGTTAAGGTTACATCAAAATGCCAGAAAAGTTTATTTTAAATTAAAAAGTGTATTAAAGAAAAATCATGGTTATAAGACTGTACAAATAATTAACCAACTATCTAAAAACAACGAGGCTGAAATACCAGAAAGTGTAAATAAAAACTGTGTGCAAAATTTTCAATGCTTGACATACCTTCCTATTACCTCAGTCAGCGTGGAAAGATCTTTTAGTCATTTAAAATGGATATATTCTTACAGACGTCAAAGATTGACAGCAAAATCTATGGAACAAATTTTAGTGATCTATTCTAACTCGTAAAATATTGTATGCCACACCCAGGTCCAGACATAAAGTGGCTTTTTCCGCACGCTACGCGTACGGATAGAGCCGCTTTCTGGCCAAATGTGCACATATTTTTCCAACACGGGAGGTAATAAAGAAAGCCCTCGATCGCATAATTACGTCCCTCGCTTGCAGCTTGGGCCGCAACAATTGCGATTGCGCGGCCTTTCTTTGTTTTACCACCCTAATTAGGAAATGTACTATTTAGGGGCTTTTTTATTTACATATACAAAATGAAGGTTAAAAATACTAAGTGATTTGTTTGTATTTATTTTTCTGCCAACCGTACATTGCCACGAAATTTGAACGTTGATACCGATGTTTAACTATAGCTATTTTTATATGCCCAGGTTTTGGCGTGTTCAACCTTTAATCATCATAATCAAAAGCATGTTTTTTTTAAAAGCAGTCAACGTCGCCCATGAACATTAGCAACATCAAGGGAGCTATTATGTGTTGCTGACCTTTGAGAGCACTGATCGCCCGCTTCTAGAAGAACCCCATGTCAAAGCGCAATGGAAACACCTCGGGAGGTAGTTCATTCCACACGTTCTAGGGAGAAACGAGCGAGATGCCCGTTTATTTTTGGTATACCAAGTGTCTAGTAAGTGAGGATGAACTTTGTTCCTTTAGCGAGAGGTGCGATGGTAGAAGCGTGACGGTGGCACCAGATCAAAAAGTTCTTCAGAACATTCCCCGCTGTACAGACGGTAGAACACACATAGAGAGACAACATCTCTCTGGACTATAGGGGGTCTATGCCTTCAGTAAGATCAGGATTGTCAACAATACGAATCGCCCGATGTTGGATGGAGTCAAGTGGGAGAAGCTGGTATTGCAGGGCAGCCCAGATATGAGAATAGTACTCATGTAACAAAAGCCGGTGATCCGGCGTGATGTACTGTTTTGCTCTACCAAGAACAGCTTCTTGGAGGCCAATTTGGTTTTATTCTCCAAATGACCCAGATGTCCATGATGTCCAGTTAAACTTCGTTCGTAATGTCGATACCCAGTATCCTGATACTCTTAGATATAGTGAGGGGGTGTTCTGAAATGTTGGGGCTATACTATGTATTTATGCATGGCATGTTATGTGTATTTTAGATACAAACTGTCAAGAAGAGACAAACTATCTAATACCCTAAAGTATCATTAAAAATAGATCAATAAGTATCATTTGGTAAAATTAAACTTTTGTGAGAGAACTATAAACACAATTCTAAATGAAATCTACTCACACAAATGGCTCTTACATTGCTGGTTTGATAAATGCAATCTATTTCAATAAAACAACAAAAACAAATCAACTTGCTTAGACGCCTGTTACAATGCCAAGTAAAACTGGAGTGGCTAGAGTCAGTGGGCACCGGTGTTACCTGCGGTGTGGCATGCAGGTTAGAGTTAGTGCTGAGTGAGGTGGCGGTGGTCTCTGCAAACCAATCCGACTCTACCTCCTTTGTTTCCTTCGCCTCTGTTGGCGCGGGGTCTATGTGGAGCTGGAAAATAAACAAGGGTGCATTCATCAAGGGTTTAATTTTCTTACCGTCAGTTAACACTGTTGTTGCCATTAAGCAAAATAATTAGAAGTTTCCATAGATAATAGAAGGTTGAAACTTATCCATAGAAGATAGACATAAATTGTATTGTATTGTCATCGCTTACTAACTATAGAATAAGTATATATCATAGAATGTAAATAAATCATGTAGTACTAACAAAATATGGACCGCGGTCTGCAATAAAAAGTTTCAATTTCAATAAAGTGTTAAGCTTTAGTGAACGCAACAATGTTGAAGAAGTCAGTATAATGTGATATACAGAAGATACCAGAAGTTTTTAAGAACAAGTTTGAATCTAACGTTATGCTAGTTATTTGAATTTAGGTTATTGTTGTTAGGAAGATTGAAATGAGACAGATATTTAAAGGAACTTACTTCTTAAAACTTACCCAATTCTAAAAAGACACAAAATGTTAATTACTTATTCATCCACAAACTGTTAATTTAAGACTGAATCTTTTAGATAACAACTATGGTAATTGTAGAGGCACACCTTGGTCCCGTAGATCTTCATGGCCTGCTCAGACATGGTGCTAAGCTTCTGGCGGTACATCTCGGCCACGCGCGAGCTGTACTTCTGCCGCGCGTCCTCCGTGTTTGGACCGTGTGTGCGGAAGAATTGAGTCTATAATCAAATAGTTTTTGTTGGAAGTAGCTATTATCAGGGACTGATTCAGGTACAGCTAAAAATTGAAATAACTAGCAGCGTGTATTCGCAATACTTATTTACCCAATATTCACAAATTTATTATTATTATTATTATATCGTTTTAGACAGGCAGCTCGCGCTGATAAGTCTAAATCAAAGTTCACTAAGCACTAATTTACAACTTTAGATAGTTTGTCGAGTCTATTTTTGAACTGATTAACACTGTTGGAGTTCACAACTTGGGAGGGTAACTTGTTCCAAGTATTCACAATTCGGTTCGCAATAAAGTTTTTGCCGATATTCGTATTATGTATTTTTGTTGTTAGTTTAAAGTTATGTCCTCTTGCGCGCGTGTTTAGATGTCGAGTGTACAAGTCGGTCAGTTCTGGACAGTCGTAATAGCCGTTTAGTATCTTAAAAGTCTCAATCATGTCTCCACGTTGGCGCCTCTTTTGCAGTGTTGTTATGCCTAGCTTTTTTAATCTATCCTCATATGATAGTGCCTTTAGCTGTGCGGGAATTTTGGTGAATTTGCGCTGCACTCGTTCAATCATTTCAATGTCTTTTTTAGGGTTCCGTAGTCAACTAGGAACCCTTATAGTTTCGCCATGTCTGCCCGTCCGTCCGTCCGGCCGCGGATAATCTCAGTGACCGTTAGCACTAGAAAGCTGAAATTTGGTACTAATATGTATATCAATCACGCCGACAAAGTGGTAAAATAAAAAGTGTAAAAAATGTTTTTATGGGGGTACCTCCCCTCTACGTAAAGTGGGGAGTGATTTTTTTTTTCATTTCAACCCTAACGTGTGATATATTGTTGGATAGGTATTTAAAAATGAATAGGGGTTTACTAAAATCATTTTTTGATAATGTAAATATTTTCGGAAATAATCGCTCCAGAAGTAAAAAAAAATGTGTCCGTCCCCCCCCCCCCCCTCTAACTTTTGAACCATAAGTTAAATATGAAAAAAATCTCAAAAGTAGAACTTTATAAAAACTTTCTAGGAAAATTATTTTGAACTTGATACGTTTAATAGTTTTTGAAAAAAATTTACAAAATAATTTCTGAACTAAGTTTGTAATTTAACCGTATAAGCAGGTGTTTATTGTACTTGTAATTTCTACAAAATCACAATGAAATGACGTGCTTTCAAATAAAGTAAAAACGGTGAAAATCGGTTCACGCAATAAAGAATTATCCCATAAAAATCATCTTCCATACTTTAAGCTCGCGCGCAATAGTTTACTTAATTTGCCGATAGATGTCGCTGTAGGTAGAACGCTCATATCATATCCTACATGGCGGTGTTCAGGTTCAGGCGGTGTGATCTGCGAAGAAGCTAAAGTTGGACTCAATGGTGGTTTGCAGGTCAGTGACAAAAATGCTGAACATGGTGGTTGAGATGACCGATCCCTGGGATTCATTTAGGTATGGACAATAAATTATCAGATTATAGGTAGGGTAATTGTGCTACTTTTCGTCCACTTATCGATTTTGCCAGCTTTGTGATGCAAAAAGAATATCTTAAAGTACCCTTACTTAAATGTATTATATTTCATTTTATAGCTTCTGTTATAATTTCATCAATATTAGTTATAGTCTCCAAATAAAAAATGGCCATGGCATACGAACTACGGACATGACGAAACTATAAGGTTTCCGTTTTTGCCATTTTGGCTACGGAATCCTAAAAACTAATGATAGTAAGGATTAACACCGTGTTTCTTTATTTCCGTTATTATTAGCATACAGTTAGGTACGATTAAGGAAACGAAATGGCGTAGTTAGTTTTATAAATTTGTTTTTTCCATACAAATATGTATTGTTAAATCGATCACGGTATTATATTTAACTCAACCAAACAATCGAATATTATAACTAAGGCATTTTATCACCAAACAATGATATTGTAGGCCTTTAATGTTAACCACTGTCACTGCTTGTACTATAAAGCCTTGGCCAAACAGCAAGCGTGGTGCAGCACCGCGGTCGCGCGGCGCGACCACGGCACATGTTAACAGGTTAGCGACGTCAAACAGACTGCGTCCCGCCGGCGCCGCGCCCCGCTTCTGTCGCGCCCCGCGCCGCGCGGCCCCCCGCGTCCACGCGGCGCGGCGGGACGTGGCGGCACGCTGCGCCGCGCTGGGTCACATCAGTCGGACGTTAGACAGCGCGGTGCGTCGTGCGAGCGTAGCAATATACTGTGATTGTGATTATTGATATAGAAAAAAATAATCTTGGCTTCGGAAGGAATGAGCGACCCTCCGCGCGCGCATGATGTATCGCGCAAGGCTTAAAGGTTTTTGACAGAGTGTTTTAGTTCTATACCACTAAAGTACCATACTCAGTAAAGGTACAAGTTGGAACCTGACCGCAGACCGCAGCAGCAGACGACGTGTCGTCGAGTGACACATTGTCGGGTCATGTCGTTGTGTTTATGATTTCGAACCCGACTGCAGACGGCAGCAACAGACGACGTGTCGTCGAGCAACAAGATTCGTGGCATCGGATCGGATGGATCTGCGGTCACGCGACGTGTCGTCTAACTTCGTGTCGCTGACTTCGAATGATACTTCATAGAAATACATACAAACCAGTAGTATCGCAGCGACACGTCGTCTGCGGTCGGATGACACTACTGATCAGCGTTCGGGTGACGTGTCGCCTGCCGTGCGACGACATATCGCCTGACTGTGACTGCGACCGCGCTGACTTTGAATAGTACTTCATACGCGAACGTACTGCTGCGGCCTGCGGTCGGGTTCCAACTTGTTTGTACCTTAGCCTTGGCCAAACAGCAAGCGTGGCGCAGCACCGCGTCCGCGCCGCGTGACGCCGACGCGATGATTGTTCAAACAGGGCGCGCGCGGATCGCGCCGGCCTCGCGCTCTCAACACGCCCTCATCGCGCGCGCGAACGCGGCGGGGGCGCGCGATGCGGGCGTGACTCGCTCATTCCTTCCGAAGCCAAGATTATTTTTTCGAAGAGAAGATATTTTTTTCTATATCCATAATCACAATCACAGTATATTGCTACGCTCGCACGACGCACCGCGCTGCCTAACGTCCGACTGATGTGACCCAGCGCGGCGCAGCGTGCCGCCACGTCCCGCCGCGCAGCGCTGCGCCCGCGCCGCGTGGACGCGGGGGGCCGCGCGGCGCGGGGCGCGACAGAAGCGGGCGCGGCGCCGGCGGGACGCAGTCTGTTTGACGGTGGGTCGTTGAAGGTTTTGGCTTCAACGAAACGAAACGTTAACGTCGAAGTCGTCAACTAGTTGATTTATCAACTAGTTGATTTTGTAAACTGATTATAAAAGAGCGCAAGCGTTAAGGTCGTTGAAGCGTTGATCAGTTGATTTCGTTGACGGACGTTGATTACGTTTCATTTTAATCGTAATCTTTGTGTCGCGCTTACTCAAAATATCAACGAGTGGATTCTCTGTCACTTTTACGCTTAGCAAAAACCTAATCATTCTATCACACTTGCTCTAAATATCAACGAAATTTTCAACGTCAACGTTTCAACTGTCTCTCAACGAGTGCATCCACTTTCAACTTAAAACATTTAATATTAGGTTTATTATATGTTGAATGTCAACTAGTTAAATCAAGAGCCCCAAACGTTTCATTCGTTGAAGAGTGATCAACGTTGAATCAACTAGTTCGTTGAATCAACGACCACCACTAGTTTGACGTCGCTAACCTGTCAACATGTGCCGCGGTCGCGCCGCGCGACCGCGGCGCTGCGCCACGCTTGCTGTTTGACCAAGGCTTAATGCAATTGACACGACTAGCGTAGTCAACCGCGCATTGGATCGTTCATTATTGGGTCGTTCCTTAGAGAATTCAACCCGGAGTAGCCATGTCTGCCGTTTTCTTTACAAAGCAAGTCTGCCGATTTTTGCGGGGTAGGGGAACGTCAAGTGTATAATGTGGCTATTCGTACGTAACGTACAAATAGGTGTGTACGGGCTAGTTCTCGCACGTCTTGACTGATATGATATTTGATAATGATAAACACTGCAGTTCCAATGAAGTAATGATTTATTGATAAAGTAGTTTAGCTATTTAATCTTTAATCTGTATAAGCCAAGAGACAGGCGCGGGCTGAAAAACAGCGCTGTGCAGCCGACCGAGCTCGCGGCAAATGCTGAGCTCCAAGCCTATTGTCGCGTTTAGTTTAGTTTTTAAGTTGTGTGTTACTTGTATTTTTTTTCCTTTCCCTTCTTGTGTATTGTTTTATGTTTTTTTGTTTACTTCGGTGTATGTCTACGTGTCTGTATTTCTTTTTGTATTTTTTTTTCTGTATTGCGACAATAAATGCTT
Organism: Pammene aurita; assembly: GCA_947086415.1. Classification (NCBI taxonomy): domain Eukaryota; kingdom Metazoa; phylum Arthropoda; class Insecta; order Lepidoptera; family Tortricidae; genus Pammene; species Pammene aurita. The sequence continues at coordinate 369,981 of OX352295.1, read as the reverse complement.
TTTTTTTTTTTTTTATAAAGTAAGAAAATGATACACTTATAAGGCTTAATTCGAATACACTCCGCGGCGGTCGGATATGTACTAACTTAAAGTAATAAAAATTATGCTACGTGACGGAAAGTGCTGACGCGCGGAATGTCAACCTTTGTACGGATCGTACATGCTCCCGAGCGCGAGATAAAAGGATGATGAAGCTTAGAAAACACGTTAAAATATTGAACTTAAAAATATAAACGATATAATAAAAGAACTTATAAAATAAACATGACATTAAATCATTTACTCGTAGCGAAGCGTCCTCCTACGATGGGTGACGTAGCCTTGTCGAGTCCCCGTGCTCTTGAAAAGTGAATCCTTGAGTTGTTTTTCGGTTGCACGTTGATCTTAGCCGTGGGTTGTGGAGTTGCTTCTCCTTGGATGTCATCTCTAGTAACGTACTGGTGAACGTCGTGGGACGATATTCGGTCAGCTAGAATACCTCTCGTCTCACTAGCTTTCATGTGTTCGATTAGTCGGTCAATATTCAAAAACTGTTTCTTCAAATCCATGCTGGTAGATGTTGTTACAATGTCTTCCTGTATTGGTAATGATAAATTTATAATATTATTGATAGGTGGCATTTCAATCTTCACTATATTCGGCTGGATGTTGATGTGGTTCGTATGATGTTTATGGGCAAATATTGTAAGTGATTCACTCTTGATAATACAGCCATCTCCTAGTGATATAATGCCTGCTCCGCTTATTTGTTCGGCGGTAACTTGAGCCTCGCATATGATTCTTATAGTTCGATGCCCGCAGCAAAAGAATAAATAATTATTTTCTTTATTTAACCTGTCCCATTTGTCCATGCAAGGTTGCTTTATACTTTTGCAATTTGTCTCATTTTTATCCTTGATACGTAAGTTGTCGTCTCCATACATATGATATATTGGTCGTTGCAAAGGACATAAGTGATTTGATATATCATGTTTATAGGGCGGAGTACCGGTGGCAAATTTCACACAAAAGGTATGGAGTCGTTTTTATAATTATTATTTTAGGCTTGAATAATAAAATTATTCATTTACCTAATGTACTTAGTATGGTACCTACTCGTAAATTGGAAGTAAGTACTTAACATTTATTTTCATAAATCGATTTCAGGAACACCTAAATGTTATGTCGTAAATGTTTTGGGTTATTTTTCAATTTCTTTTAACAAAGTCACCATTCATCGATATAATATTTTTTACCATATGCAACCTTTCTTTTCAAAAAGTTACTAATTTACAAATTTATGAGACATTTAGAAACTAATTATTTGACATTGTCAATTTAGACAGCTGCTTTACATCTATATTATCTGAATTATTATTGCGTCGGCTAAATATCTAAAACCGAAAAATATCAAGATGAATAAGCCATGTGAAGCAACAATTCTGCGGATGATAGAACCGTACGAAAATCTTATATATAATGAAGAAGAATGTAGCATTCACTGTATTTCTTGCTCAGTGGATTTGAAGCAGTTGAAAAAATATAATGTCGAAAAACACGTTAACAGTAAACAACACCAAATTAACTGTGGAAACCAAAATGGCACCTTTGCCTATGATTTATGCGTTTTCCTTATAGCGTGTAACATCCCATGGAAAAGAGTTAACCATCCAGAATTTAAAAAGTTCTTTGGAAAATACTTAGATAAAGGCGTAAAACTTCCCGAGGAAAGTGTTTTGAGAAAATACTATCTTACCAGAATATACAATGCGACCGTCAAGCAAATACGAAATACATTTTTCGATTCCAATTTATGGCTTGCGGTGGATGAGACTCTTGATAATTTCGGTAATTGCGTAGTAAATGTAATTATAAAATCACTTGATGATGCTTTACAAAGGCCATATTTGTTAGAGTGTAAAGTCGTTAGTACTGTAAACGCGAACTCAATTGCAGCGGTGGTTGACGAAAGCTTGAATTTTTTGTGGGAGGATAATTTTACAGATAATATGAACAAATTTTTAATATTCTGTTCGGATAGCGCAGCGTACATGCTTGCTGCCGGCAAGATTTTAAAGAAAAAGTACACTAAAGTACGACACGTAACTTGTTTCGCTCATGGACTACACAGAGTCGCGGAGCAGATAAGATCTGAACATAAATTGGTCAATTCTTTAATATCTAATGTCAAGAAGATTTTTTTAAAATCACCGCACCGCGTCCGATTTTTCAGGGACCATGCGCAGAATGTGCTTTTACCGCCGGAACCCATTATCACTCGTTGGGGCACCTGGTTAAATGCAAGTTTTTACTACGATAGACATTTTGACGTGATTAAAAATGTTGTGATGCAATTGAACAGTAAAGAAGCTATTGCCATTAGAAAAGCCCAGAAGTTGTTTGAAAATGAAAATTTAAAAAACGAGTTAAGCTTTATAAAAAATTGTTACGAAATTATACCTGAATCGATAGAAAAATTAGAATGCACTAAAATTCCGATAGAAGAAAGTTTTCTGGTAATAGATATAGTTAGGAGTATTTTAAGCCTCCAAGGAAGTGAAACCGTGCGAAATAAACTCGAATTGGTTCTAGATAGAAACCCAGATGCTGACGAATTAAGGAATATGATTACAATGGAAAATTATAAACAAGTCCTTAAACATGCAACCATAACATCGGTAGATGTAGAGCGATCGTTTTCCACTCATAAATGTATCTTCAATAAATTAAGAAACCGATTCACTCCGAAAAACCAGGAACATGTGGCCATAGTCCATTCATTTTATAACATGGATACGCACTTAAGTGTAGATTGTGAGGAGGACCTCGAACACATAATTCCAGTCCTCAATTGTAATTGAATGGTCTTGAAAATAATATATCGTTTGGCAGGTACCTAATGATAATGTTTTGATAAGAAAACATATTATTATGTATTATAGATATTAACAACATATTACATTATATTTGTATGCTCGTAAGATAATTTCTATAAGTTCCTAAAAATTATAATGCAAAATTAATCATTTATTCGTTATTTATTTAATCATAAGAATACTTAGGCGACTCCATACATTTAGTGTGAAATTTGCCACCGGTACTCCGCCCTCTAATCATGTTGCTTGCATTCAACAGCCTCTTTCTCTGATAGTGGTATGAATGAGTCCTTTTGTATGTTAATGGCAACATACTCCGAAATGGGTGTTATGCTGATCATATCTTTCTTTAGCTGCTGAGGTATAGGTATCAGTCTGTACATTTCAAAGTTGTCACGGCTGGCTAGCGGAATGCTTATTTCAAAAATAAGATACTTGGTTGTCATCTTCGTCTTGACCTTGAGTAATTGATATATGTGAGGAAGATCCGTTTGTATGTTTTCTATTGGAATAGTTAAATCTTTTGATAGCTGTCCGGAAATGAAGCTTAACTCGTCTTTTAGCTGACCTGGGGTCAATAGGTGAAAATTAAACTGGCCATGATGAACGTTGGTGATAGTTTCTAATAATGTTTCTTGAATGCTTTTTAAATTAACTAACAGGGAGTTAGTAATAATCGATGATAACATAAACTTGCTTGTATTCTCAACAGCAACAACTTCCTTTGCCAATGCATTAGTCGCCTTCTCCAGATTGAGAAAGTTGCGGTTCAGTATTTTGTGTTGCTTGTCCATGGCCTCTTCCACTCTTTTAAGTAAATTATATTCAGCCTCGACCACTGAAGTTTGATTTTTCCATAACAATGCTAGATGTTTCTCGTTTTTCCTGATAAGGTTAATATCCGTTTCGTATTTTTGAGCGAAACGATCGTCCAGCGTTCCAAACAAACTATTGGCGATATATCCGACTCCGTTGATAAGACCGCGTCGGCGGCGAGCCGAGCGTGTGAAGTGTTGAGCGAGCATTATGTTGTTGTAGTATTCCAGTTCCGCGAAGCCGTGCCTCAGTTGTATTAGAATAACGTCGCATTTTGATTGTTTGTCTGCCTTCATACACATACTTTCTAAAGCATGGAGATATTCTTTAAATAATTTTTGACCTTGCCAATAGGGTCCCATGTCGTAGTAGACGACAAGCTTCCATTCGTCACGAATAAAATGCATATTTGATATCTTGTCGAAGTAAACTCCTTGATGTTTGTTTATGTTCGTAAGGCTGTGTTCACATTGGGCGGGTGATATTAATGTGAAGAATAACATGAGCGCAAGTGTCATTAAGTTTCCAGATTTCTTGATACGTCGATTTTTAACTTCGCTCTCTGATTTCTTCGGTTCTGGTTCAGACTCCGGAACTTCGTTTGATTCTTCATTAACTGGTAGTTTTGATAACTTTGTAATGGGTCTCTTGAGTTGTCCATTCTTCGTTTTAATTGATACTACACGGAGGATGTGATAAAATGGGCGTGTCGGGTTACACCGCGCCGCCGGCAAGTCTCCCATGATTTGTTCTTGCGTCATAGCCCCGTGGCGTATACATGTGACGCAATGATTGATATATTTTTTAACTGCTCGATTCCCTCCTATGATCCAAAATTGATATCGAAGCTGCCTTAAGGTTAGACGAGCTCCACCGTGAAGGGTCAATTTGTGCGCATTGTCGATAAGTAGGTCTGTTAGGTGACCTTCATGAGGGATGATAAGTGGATGCTTCATATTCGGATCGATATTTGCCCTTCCGATCCGTCCTCGTACTCTAAGCAGCCCATTGTCGTCCAAGAAGGGGTTGAGTGATAAAATCTTGCTGCTTGATTTCACTTGACCGTGTCGAGCCAAGTTATTGATATCTTCACCAAATGATTCTTGTTGCATATTTTTGATAATCATATTTTTTGCCTTTCGTAGTTCCGCCACTGTAAGATGAGACACCGTAGGTTTGTTTATTAATACGGCGCGTAGCACCCACGCTAGTACTCGCGTTATACGGTTGATATTGCTATGCTTGATAATTAAGTCACTGACGACATTGTTGCCTTGCAGCGTCGTGACGTTTGTTTGTTTTGATAACTTGATATCTACTTCGGTTGTGTAGGTCACTTCTTGAGATTTTTCTCCAAATGTTGATAACCAAGAGGGTCCGTTCCACCACAACGGATGTTCCTTTAGTTGTGTAGCGCTGATCCCGCGGCTCGCACAGTCTGCTGGATTTTCGGCAGATTTGACATACCGCCAGCAATCTGAAGGGGCAATTTCTATGATACGTTGTACTCTATTTGCTACAAACGGCTTCCAGCGGTTGACATCGCCTTGCAACCATCCTAGCACAGCGGTTGAATCTACCCAACAGAAAAGCCTGATATTGTTGCTTGATAAACTTTCCATGACGTTTTTCAATAATTTGGAAAGTAGTAACGCCGAGCTTAGTTCTAACCTCGGTAAGGTCACAGCTTTCTTAGCTGGGACGAGCTTTGATTTGGCAGCCACAATGTTGATTTTAGGGGGTGTAGATTTTTCTCCGGTACAGTTGTTTCGAATTACACTGTAAATGACGCACGCATATGCGCGTTCTGAGGAGTCGCAAAAGGAATGTAATTCGATCGTGCCCTTTTCCTCGCTTTGTAACCATCTAGGGATTTTTATATGATTGATTTGATACAGGTCTTGTTTGATGCTTTTCCATTCGTTTTCAATTGCGTCCGAAACTTGATCATCCCATTTTAAATTTTCTTCTTTCCAGACCGACTGAAACATCAACTTAAGTTTGGTTGTAGTAGGACACAACCATCCTAGAGGGTCAAATATCTTCGAAATGTCTGATAAGAGCGATCTTTTTGTTGTTTTATTTGTAGGCGACGGTTGTATCTTGAGTTGAAATGTAAACGTGTCGTTTTGCGGGTTCCATCGTAGACCCAAAGTTTTTTGTGACTCTTGATGTTTGAAATCGAATGATTGTTGTCGGTTTGCGGTGTCCACGCTCTCTAGCAATCCGGGATAATTGGAGGACCATTTCCGGAGATTGAATCCTCCGGCCTTGAGAAGGTTGATAAGATCTGATTGAAGTTTCCTTGCTGATATGACATCATGCGTACCACTCAAAAGGTCATCCATATAAAAGTCTTGATCCAATATTTTTGCTGCTTCGGGATATCGATGACCTTCGTCAATGGCCAGCTGCTTTAAGGTCATCATTGCCAAAAATGGCGCTGCTTTTGTTCCATAAGTGACCGTCGTAAGGGCATATTCACGCAGTGCTTGTTTTGAATTATCCCTCCAAATGATTTTTTGATAAAGTTGATCTTCTTCGTTGCATAAAATTTGGCGAAACATTTTTTCTATGTCCGCAAGAAAGACTATTTTATACTGTCTCCATCTTAGGATCAGTTTAAATAAATCCGATTGTAAATTTGGCCCACTGTACATTTCATCATTTAGGCTGTAACCCGATGACGTAGGAGCTGACGCATTATAGACAACTCTGAGAGCAGTAGTTGATGATTCAGCGCGTTGCGCACAGTGGTGAGGTAAGTAATTGTTAGGTTTTGTGTCTCTTTCGCACTCGCGCATATGTCCCAGCACGGCTAGCACAACTTACGCGTGACAGGCGTGAGAAGAGACAGATCGGTGCGACTTCATGCGTTGTCGCTAGTTGGCAGCACAACTTGCGCGTGAAAGGAGCGACAGATCCGCGATCGAATGCCACTGTCATAAAATGACAGTGACTCGCGACTTTGAACTAAAATCCTTAGCACAACTGGCACAACTGCCGATTTTGACACAACGCATCAAGACCGCGACTCGCTCGCGCGGGTGGTTTTTTGGAGCTCGTGTGCCAATTTCACTAGAAAATTCTTACTTTAAATAAGTAATTAACCTGTTTTACAAGTATTCTAAAGCCAAAAATATTTTGGTAACCTATATCACAAAGCTTCATTAGAAGTTAGCTTCTTAAAACGGAAGGAACACATGTTTAAATTACGCACGGCACAACACTGAAGGTCATGCACGATGTTTGAGTGCACAAAATGGTACTTTTCCTGTATAAATATATATCATATAACTTACGAATAAAATAACTCTTCTTTAATTTGGTAAAAAGCATGCTTTGAACCCATGTTTTCAGTCTTGGTGTTAAAAACGCATATACGAGATAATTTGCAGTACCTATATACGAGTATGTACCTATACATTAACAAATTATAACTTCCGGTAGACATACTAACAAATCACTATCAATAGCAGCTCACTATGGGAGCTAGAATCGAAATGTCTTAATTCGACTTATCCGACAGACTGGTGCCGCCGTTGGATGGTGAGCCTACAGACAGATGCACACCTAGTGCATCATTTAGGCCTATATGTAACCATGCAAAAGTAGAAGCCACATGTGCAGTGCCAATCTACCATCATATTCATAGCCATTCAGCGCCATTCTTGTGAATTTACCTGTACCTCCTGTTTTTATATTTTAAGTAAAAAAAATCGCAAATCGAGGAAAATAAACAATAAAGAATATTGTTTTAATATTTTATTTTATTTATAATTACTATTATTAGAACCAGTATATAAACATGTGCGGTTCGGCACCGCGACGAGCGTTGCTTCGAGCTTCTGAGGATTTGAGTTACGTTCAGTGATGCATTTGTTAACTATTTATTGCCCGGAGCTAACCGCCGCCGCCATCGCCACCGCTACAGTTTGCACCCTTTCTTTTTTCTGTGATAAGCGACCATTGTAAAACAATTGGGTAATGCCTGAAATTAAATTAATTTTGTTAATAAATAAGGAACTAAAAAGATTGTGTCCTCATGAGGCTACTATACCTAATGAATGAGATACACCGAGAAAATATTACAAAATATTACAGGTCCCTTGGCACATTCACGTTGTAACAGTAAATTTTACGTTAGGTGTTTTGATATTTGGGAATGTGATGAGGGACTTATTCTGAAAAATAATATATTTTCAATTTACGATTTCATGTAATTAAACTCATAATGTATTCTTTATGAGATTTAATTACATGAAAAGTGGAAGTTTAGAAACTACTACGTGCATATTTATTATGGAGCGAGTGTGAAAAACATAAAACGGGAGAAGTTATTAAATTACCGAAAGGCGTAAATAAATAAAACTCAAATACTACTACTTACAAATATTCTTGCTGTGAAATGTTAACAAAATTTGAAAGTTCATGACATTGACAGAAAAAAAACTAAACCATTGAGAATAATTTGTTTTTTTACCATCAAAGAACGAATGGAATTGCACCACTCTATTACCGATTCAGTGTTGTCCCACGTGAAAACATTTTTTTTCAACACTTTGATTTCATTAGGGAACACTGAAGACTCGCGCCGCGACTTTGAGTACTCTTCGTGTCAATTGCTGTCACGAGTGCAAGTTATGCTACCGGAAAGCGAGATTTTTGACAGGCGCGGGAAGGTTTTCCCTACTCGCGACTTAAGTCGCGCTTGTAACATGTGCTAGCCGTGCAGTTCGTAGTATTCGTTGATAAATGTTTTGTAATCTTCTGATAATTTTTCATTTTTCACAAATTTTCTCTCGAGTTGATAGAATTGCGCGATAGCCTTGGTTCTCGATTCACCCAATTTTTCTTCAATGTCTGGTTTCAAGGGTAATCGTACCACATAGCGTCCGTCCTCCCGGCGAGTGGTTTCGGACTTGTATTGATTGATGCAATATTGATCTTCTGATGATAATGTATCCGATGTTTCGGCTATATCTTCTATTTCCCAAAATCGGCTGATATCTTCAATGTTGTTTTGAACCATATGACAATGATACGACTTCATGTCGCCGCAGAGAAGCCACCCAAGCTTAGATTCTTGTACTATTGGGGTAACGTCGTCTGTTCGGATAATCGAACCCAAAATTATCCTTGCGTAGATACCGGCGCCAAATAAAATGTCAATAGGTTTGCTGATATTAAATTCAGGATCTGCCAGCTGAATGCCTTCGAGATGCGGCCATAATGGCTTGCTAAATGATTGATTTGGTAAGTTTATAGTAAGACGATTCATTATGTAAACTTTCGTCGTAAATGAATAGTCCGTATGAATTGATGCAGCCTTGATAATGATATATCCTTTGCAATCGTTTTCCTTGTTCCCAATTCCAAAGACAGTGCCACTGTAACTTTGCCGCGGTAAGCCTAGCAGTTGGGCTGCGTTTTCTGATATAAGATTAAGCTGACTTCCTTGGTCGATTAAAGCTTGAAATTTGATATATGACCCATCCTTGGATTGTAGCTCGATTTGGGCAGTTGATAATAAAGTGTCGAGGTCTTCATCTTCTTGAAACACGTGGCTTACGTGTTTTGATGTACTTGGCTCATTTGCGGCCCCCTTTTTCCTGCCGACAAAGGCCTCGTGGAGTATCGTATTATGTTCACCGTTGCAATGCTTGCAACGTTTTTCTGATAAACATGGATTGCCGTAATGTTTGTATAAGCAGTTCGGGCATATTTCCTTTGTATTTATTGTTGCAAGTTTCGTTTCAGGTGTCATACCTAGAAACTTCGAGCATCGGAATAAGTCATGATTATAATTGCAACATGGGCATTTAAAATTGTTGCTTGAGAATGCTTGATAATTTTTTGCTTGAGTTCCTTGATAAAATTTGTTAGGCGAATAATGATAATTTCGGTTTTCCTTGATATGGCTTTCGGAACGGCCGGTTTGATATGATATAGGCTTGCTGCTAAACCTTTTTTCGTAGTTGGTATGTTGAGCAGGTTTAGTTAGTTCTTGCTTCCGGCGAGATGATTCTAGTGCAGTAAATTTCGCCTCCAAAAATGATAAAAATTCAGCCAGAGTAGGTAATTCTCTTGGATCCGCAACATGCTCGATGTAATCATTGTGAGAGTCGGCATCTAGTTTCTGCGCTAATAGATGCACGATTAACGGGTCCCAGGAAGAGGTATCGACGCCCAAGTTTTGTATTGCGTGGAGGCATTCTCCCGTGTTGTCATGCAGCCTTTTTATTGCTACGGCCGTCTGTTGCTGCATGGTAGGTAGTCCCAGAAGTATGTTGACGTGGGAACTAAATATAATTTTTTTGTTGTTATAGCGATGATTTAAAATTTCCCAGCATACTTGATAATTGTCGGTACTGATTTTTAAATGTTGTATTAGCTTCTCGGCCTCTCCCTTGACCTTGCTTTTTAGGAACTGCATTTTCTGTGCGTTTGATATAGTATTGTTCTTATGTATAGTCTCGGTGAACAAGTCCTTAAATGATGTCCATTGATGATAATTACCATTGAAAATAGGAATTTCTATTTTCGGGGTAGATTTCTCCCGGTGTGAAGAATCCCACATCTTGATATTGATACGTTTTTTGATATCGTTGTATTTTTGCTCGCACTGGTTATACGTTTCTTCATACTCTGGTTTTTCATTGATCTGTTCACTGTCGATCTCCCAATGCCAGTTGTCGATTGCCGTCCACCGAGCTTGCACAGTTTTTAAAGCATCTTCGAATTCCAACCGTTCGGTAAGTGACTCTAATGTAATGTTATTGATAGCGTATTGAAAGGCCTTGAAGTTACTTTTTTGTTTCCGGTACATTTCTTCCAACTTGCTTTGATTACCTCGTTCAACCTTTTGTACGTTAGATTGGGGTACTGGCGGTGGTTGAGGGGTTGATAAATTTCTTCCGATACTGAACGACGGACCGCCTTCCGTTTGTTCTTCTAGTGGCTGCGTCCAGTCCACGTTTAGTTGAAACTGTGGTGTTGCAGGTCTGATAATAGGCTTTGCTTCTTCAGGTAAACATTGATACAAAAGATTTCTAGCTTCATGATAAATGCTTGATACTCGATCATAGTGATTCTCCGCAAAGTAGATAAAATCTCTATTTTCAAACTCGCATAGTGCAATATGATTAGTTTGAAACTCTCTCCAATATTGTTCCAGATTTTCTGATCGCCGTTTGATATGTTGCGCAGTTTTACGGTCAGGACCATCCTTTTTGAAATTGATAAGGAACTTTTCAATAACACTGGCAAGTTGACCTTGATTATTCAGTAAGTCTTCAATTTTCGACATCTTGCCAATAATTTGATATGATAACTAGGCACCCGATTCTGCTGATAAAAACTTCGAACGATGATAGTTACAGTTTCGTGCTCGAGTGTCCTTCATGGATATATGCGACCTCTCAATTAGATGGTGAGACCCGCTTGTGGGAAGCCGCCTTACCGATTCGCTATCACACAAAGTCCACAGGTCACTGGTCTACCAACTGAGCTTTCGAAGGACCATAAAGATGTATGGGCTAGTTCTCGCACGTCTTGACTGATATGATATTTGATAATGATAAACACTGCAGTTCCAATGAAGTAATGATTTATTGATAAAGTAAGAAAATGATACACTTATAAGGCTTAATTCGCATACACTCCGCGGCGGTCGGATATGTACTAACTTAAAGTAATAAAAATTATGCTACGAGACGGAAAGTGCTGACGCGCGGAATGTCAACCTTTGTACGGATCGTACAAGGTGTATGCATGACCACTGGTCATATGTGTGCCCGACGCACCTTCTTGGCACATATTTTTACTTTTTATACTTTTTCTATTTTTTGATAGATTTTGTTTTATGCTTCATTCTGGTCTTTTTCTGTCAATGTATCATAGTTTCTTTGCATTATAATTACTATCTTTAATGAACCAGTGCAGTTTTTATTATAACATTAACATTTGGTCCCTCGTGGATTAAAAAAGTAATTTATAGTATTCTGAAGAAGCTACATCGTTGCAATAAGAAAATGGTTGTTACGAGATCCGAAACAGCCGTGGGTAAGAAAAGTGAAAAAGGTAAGACCGTTACGGGGAGTGAGGCAGGGCCGTCTACCGCGCCCTCAGCCCCTCCTGTCGATTCGACAACCGTACTCCCGGCGCCGTCTCATTCCTCCCGTATAAGTACGTCATCTCGCTCTTCAGCCACAGTGTTGGCCAAAAAGTTAGCGGCAGAGGCGCAACACGCGCGCCGCCTCGCCGCGCTTGAGGCGGAACAAATACGCCGTGAAGCTGCCGACGCGGTCCGCCTTGCCGACCTGCAGCGTACAACCGCCAAGCTTGAACTAAAAGCTGAAATCGCCGCCATCGAGGCAGACGCGAGTCAGCATAGCTCAAGAAGTAGCCATTTGGACGAGTGGTTTCGTAAGTCAGAGGCTGCATTTAAAGATAAAATAGCACTAAATAATGATTATGATTTCAGGGATTCTGAAATTAAAGCACCACGGATCCGTGTCGCGTCTCTTGCGCGGACAGTGACCGTGCCTCATGACTGCGGTGCCGCGATGTCAGCGGCCCCTCCCGCGCCTCCTGCGAGCGCGGAAGTCCCGCAGCTAGTGAAGAGCTTAGGTGTTTTAGTTGATAGTGTTAATAAAGGCATTGGCCACGCTATAAATCGCGTTCCGTTACCTAAGTTCGACGGGAAATCTTACCTAGACTGGCTCAGTCTGAAAAAAGCATTCGAAAATACGCAAGGGTCCTACATACAGATGCAAATAATCTATCAAGATTGAATTCAGCGCTAACGGGCGCAGCGCGCGAGGCAGTGGCAGCGCTCCTGGTGTCGGCGCGCGAGCCCGGCGTTGTGGTGCGCGCGCTTGATGCGCGCTTCGGCCGCCCTGAGATCGTGGTAGCGCACGAAGTAGCCACGGTGCGCGCATTGCCGCGCGTAAGCTCGGAAGGTAAGGATTTAGCTGTTTTTGCCTGTAAGGTTCGCAACTGTGTAGAAGTTATCCGTTTGCTAGGTCACACGGAATATTTGGCTTCGCCAGAACTATTCCAAGCTCTAATTTCAAAAATTTCCCCACTGCTGCGAACCAAATGGCTAGATTATGCCGTTCGTTATGAGACTGCCGGCCTGTCGAAGCTCGAAAATCTGGCCGATTTTCTAGCTAACGAAGTCGACCTGCAGTCTCGCTTCGGCATACTCCCTGAGCCGACTACTGCTTCACACGCCGTAGATAGTAGGCGGGCCAGGGATAATGTGCATGTCGCCGCTGACGATCAATCCGTGAGTTCAAATTCAACATCGCGAAATACCGCTAAATTGAATTCATCGACGACTGCACCTAAAAATAAATCATGCGTTGTTTGTCAAAAACCGCATGACTTATTTGAGTGTGATAGATTTTCGTCAATGTCAATCGATGACAGATGGAATCTAACTAAAAAGAAAAAAGTCTGTCATCGATGCCTCAAAGTAGGTTGGCATAGGTTGAATTTTTGTAAGGCGAAGAAAACTTGTGACGTTGACGGATGTACGTTCCGTCACCATAGATTATTGCATAATCCGAATTATGACCGCTCTGCAGCCGCGCATGTAGAAGTAGAGGAAGACGAGCTGGTTGCGGGAACATCAGGCGCTGCGCCGCGGGGCCCTGCCCTCGCTCCGGCACCCGCTATCACGCACGACCCTGCTTCATACGATGTCGAAACCAAGGATACTCTTACCCACACGTCGACCTCTGTTGCTGTGGGCTTATCAACTCAGCCATTGCCCCCTCCTCGACCATTGTTGAAGATCGTAGCCGTGACCGTATCCGGCCCATTAGGTTCCGTGAATACATACGCTATGTTAGATGACGGGGCCACAGGATCTTTTATAGAACTAGAGATTGCTGCGAAGATAGGCGCTTGTGGATCCGAAAGACGTATGCGACTAGACTGCGTAGGCGGTTTAGGGAAAGACACGACAGTGCAGTATGTTGATTTTCAAATAAAAGGTCGTCGTGCTAACGACACTTACGATGTTAGTAGAGCCCGGGCGATGAAAGGGTTAGGTCTCGCGTCACAGGCTGCTGATAAATCGAGTGTGTCCAAGTATTCTCATCTTTCAGATATTGCAGATGAGTTTTTGTTACGGCCACGTGCAGCCGATGATTATAGTCGGTCTCGACAACTGGCATCTCACTATACCTAGGGACTTGCGTGAGGGCACTAAAACACAACCGGTTGCAATTAAAACCGCTCTCGGTTGGGTTTTATTCGCCTTTGGGTGTAGCAAAACTGCACCGCTTGAAACTGTCAACCACGCGTTGGTTAGTGAGCCCGAGGTTGCTTCGGTAGGCGATCGCGCAGTATTAGAGCAATTAATTCGTGAGCAATACAGCATAGATTCAATCGGTATTTCCAAACGCGAAGCGCGCAGCCCTGATGACGAGCGCGCTATCCAAATTCTTGACCGTACAGCGCGTCGCCTGCCTAACGGGCATTACGAAGTCGGTTTGCTGTGGAAAGCAGATGATTTAACCGTGCCTGATAGTTTCAAGCTTGCCTTATCTAGATTTCTTAGTCTCGAAAGAAAAATGGCAAGAGATTTTCAATACGCAGAGCGTTACCGGGAAAATATAAACAGTATGATTGGGAAAGGTTATGCTGAACTGTGCACGGAAGAGCTGAGCGCTAAGTCACCTGTTTGGGTTTTACCACATTTCGGCGTAACCAATCCTAACAAGCCCAATAAATTAAGGATTGTCCATGACGCTGCTGCTAAAAGTAATGGAGTTTCACTAAACTCGCTTTTACTTACTGGGCCCGACTTACTGCAACCTCTGCTCGGAATCTTGTTGCGTTTTAGGGAGGGAAAGGTTGCTCTAACGGGAGATATTCGCGAAATGTTCCCTCAAATAAAAATACGAGCAGAGGACCGCGATGCGCAGAGATTTTTGTGGCGAGACAGCCCAAAAGAGCCCATAAGGACATACCGGATGTCATCTATGATTTTCGGTGCCGCTTCTAGTCCTTTCACTGCGATTTATATTAAAAACAAAAACGCAGAGGAATGGCAAGATCGCTATCCAGACGCTGCTCAAGCCATCATAGTCGATCACTACATGGATGATTGTATTGTGAGCTTAAATTCCGTTGACGAAGCCGCAAAACTTGCTGCTGATATCAACCTTATTCACCGACATGCTGGCTTCGAGATGCGTCCGTGGGTTTCAAACAATACCTCTGCTCTCGCTTTACTTCCAAAAGAGAGCCTGGTTGAAATGCCTGTAGCTAGCAATCACGTAGACGTTGATCTCGGTCACCTTTCTGCGCCCGTGCGTACACTTGGACTTATTTGGCAACCCGTTTCCGATACAATTGGGTTTAACATTGGGATAAAAAGAGAATGTTCGTTGCCAAATAAGCTCACCAAACGTGAAGTGTTGGCTCACGTGATGCGGGTTTTCGACCCACTCGGTATCCTGGCGCCAGTAGTGATCACGGGTCGCATCATGTTCCAAGATGCGTGGCGTAAGGGTCTCGATTGGGACGAGGAGCTGTCACAGAGTGATAGTGCAGCGTGAAGACTTTGCTTTGAAGATTTATTTGCCGTTTCAGGTTTACAGATTCCACGCTGCTACTGCCTTAGCGAATTGCAAGTTGAGAAAGCCGAGCTTCACCTCTTTTGCGACGCGAGCGAGTCAGCTTTCGCTGCGGTCGCGTATTGGCGTTTTGTCTTAGAAAATGGAGAAGTGAAGCTAGCACTTATATGTAGCAAAGTTCGTGTAGCCCCTTTGAAGCAAATTTCCATCAATCGTTTAGAGCTCCAAGGAGCTTTGATTGCAGCTCGCCTCGCTTCTACGATTTGTGAAGCCCACAGGTTAAAGCCAGTAAACCGCATCTTTTGGTGTGATAGTATGACCGTTTTGGGGTGGCTACGAAGCGAGGCGCGCTTTTTTAAGCCGTTTGTTTCTCACAGAGTAGCTGAGATTATGGAGATAACTGACGTCAAAGAATGGCGATGGGTGCCAAGTCAGCTTAATGTTGCGGACGATGCTACCCGCATGAAGCGAGTCACGTTATCTCCAGAGTCACGTTGGATATCGGGTCCTGAATTTTTGCTCTCTTCAGAGTGGCCCAGCGAGCCTGCTACACCTGAGTATCCAGGTATAGACGAAGAAAGCAAACGTGCAGCTCGTTCTGACTTAGTTCATCTCATTAGTGACAGTGACAAGCATGAGCCAGTCTCAGCCGACCCTACTCGTTTCAGTTCTTGGCTAAGGTTGGTACGTGCAACAGCTACAGCGCATAAGTATCTTACATTATTGCGAATGCGTAGTCTAACTCGAAGGGGTCTGTGTGTAGATAATTTAGTCCGTATCGAGGGAGGGTTGTGTACCTTTATGTTTCAGCCTTCAAGCCAATGGCAACAGTACACCGACCCGCGCTCTACGCGCGAGACATCTGCGGCACTGACTGCCGCAGACCTTCATCTAGCTGTGCTGCATATTTTGCACCGGTCACAGCTAGACACATTTCCTGACGAGATGATTCATTTTATAAATCATCCTACCCAGCCGGTGCCACGTTCCAGCCGCTTATCCAAATTGACAGTTAATCTCGGAGATGACACGCTCATGAGTTTATCCGGCCGCATTGGAGCAGCGAGAAGCGTACAGAACTCAATGAAAAGCCCTATTGTACTAGACGGCAGACACCCAGCCGTACGCTTACTTGTTTCACACGTGCATCGCAGGGCCGCTCATGCAAACACAGAGACTGTAGTTAATGAGCTCCGGCAAGAATACCACCTGTTAAGTCTTCGGAGTACCGTCCGCAAGGTGGCGTATACCTGCCAATTCTGCAGAATCCGGAATGCCAAGCAGTTTCAGCCTCCTGCAGGAGACCTACCAGAGGCGCGCTTAGGTCATCACAAGCGACCGTTTACGTTCACTGGGCTTGACTACTTTGGCCCTGTGCAAGTGTCCGTTGGACGAAGACGAGAAAAAAGATATGTCGCCCTATATACCTGCCTCGTAATTAGAGCCGTCCACCTGGAAGTCGTCGACAGCCTTTCCACTGACTCTGCAATTATGAGCCTCCGCCGCTTCATAGCCCGAAGAGGTACACCATCGGAGCTATGGTCGGACAATGGGACTGCGTTCGTAGGCGCCGACCGAGAGCTACGACGCTTATACGCCGATGCGACATCCCAATTCGCAGCAACGGAGCAAATCAATTGGCGTTTTATCCCTCCATCTGCTCCGTTTATGGGAGGCTCATGGGAGAGGCTCGTGAAAAGTATAAAGACAGCGCTCAAAGTGACGTTGACTGAACGAGCACCGAAAGATGAAGTCCTACGAACATTGCTGGCGGAGGCGGAGTATTTAGTGAATACTAGACCGCTGACGCATGTTTCAGTTGACCTTGTAAATGAAGAATCGTTGACGCCAATGCATTTTTTACTGTCGTCATCTTCTGGACGTGCATTACCGGCGACACTAACCGATTCTGACCTAGTGTCACGAGCCAGCTGGCGTAAAGCCGTACGACTAGCTGACCATTTCTGGCGCCGCTGGATGAGGGAGTACCTCCCAACCTTGACTCCAAGACGTGGACGAGGAGAGGTTCCCCAAATTGTGATCGGCGACCTAGTGCTCATTGCGGACGGTAACACTCCTCGAGGAACCTGGCCCCGCGGACGGATTACAGTTGTTTTCCCAGGCCCTGATGGCATCGTCCGTGTAGCGGACGTGCGCACGCTGGTGGGCGTTTTACGGCGGCCACTAAGGAAGCTGGTGAAGCTGGACGTGGCTGGATCCTCATGAAAAAAGGGAGGAAATGTGCCCGACGCACCTTCTTGGCACATATTTTTACTTTTTATACTTTTTCTATTTTTTGATAGATTTTGTTTTATGCTTCATTCTGGTCTTTTTCTGTCAATGTATCATAGTTTCTTTGCATTATAATTACTATCTTTAATGAACCAGTGCAGTTTTTATTATAACATTAACAATATGTTTTCGCCTGTCAATGGCGACTCCGGTTGGTTGAATTCTCTAAGGGTCGTGCATTACCCGGAATCGTGCCGCCGAAGGTTTCCGATTGGTTCCGATCAGATCCGAAGGTTATGCGACTATTTAAAAAAGTAGCTTTTTTCATAGTAATCAGCTCAAAACACGAGACTTCCTTTTTGCGGATGTATTTGTTCAGATATTTAACAGCGCATGTTTTTGTTTGTTTGTTTTCGTGTGGTTTTAATGAGGGTTTCCGTGATCGAGATTTTCACTAGATGGCAGCACCGTGGCGACAGGTCTAGCTGTCACAATCCACCAATCATGTTTAACCATATATTTTTTGATTGGTGGATTTTGACAGCTACTGCCAAAAAGACCTGTCGTCACGGTGCTGCCATCTAGTGAAAATCTCAATCGCGGAAACCCTCATTGCCGGTAAATAGATAAAGGTGATGTGTTAGTGCTTAGTGAAAATAACGGATAATATTCATTGTGAAAGATGTACGGGTGTGTGTGCGTGTGTGTGCGTACGGACGATGGCAATGGCACGATCACAAAGCTTTCTTTTGAAGTGAAATAAGCAGAGCACGCCATAGTATGGAGGTTATAATTGTTATTCTACTACCATTTGGTCATTCTAATGTTAATTATAGTTTTGTCTACTCACAAATAACTCGTATATTAACGATAACAATGCAACAGAAGAGCTAGTTTTAGTCTTTGCTCAAGTCATTTAAATGTTTTATTTATTACATTTATTTACGTAACATTATATGAGGAATGGACAGAAACTAAAGTGTGTAGGTAATCAAATATAATATTACCATACTACTATATACAATAATATTACGTATTAATTCAGTATTTTGAAGTAAAATTACCATTAGAAATATTTACCTAGCTGTCTGGGTTTCCGGGATCAGGTGGTCGCAAAACTGAAATTTATACCAAATTGCTCTGCTAGTTTTGGTCCACTAAGTTTATATATTAATTATGTTCTAAAACTTTAATCTCCACTTAAAATATTGTACAATTAACTTTAAAATAGATAATTCGTGCCAAACATATTTAGTGCACTGCCTAAATCATTAATAAAACTCATCATAAATTTTTCCCGCCACAAGTTTTTTTCTTCATTGCGATGACATTTGCTAGGGCCGAATTCGAGGCAGCTATTAATGTTTTATTTTTAAAGGCACTATTTGTTAAATTACTTTTTTATGATAGTAGAATTGTTTCTTAGATATTATGGATCGCAACAAAACCAAACTTCCACAGGAAAATTCATTTACGTTCAAGTTTTCTCCATGTATTGGTAGCAGAACCGTCAGGTGGACGGAAACTGACCATGGACGGGAAACTAGCACAATCACCCTACAGCCAAAAATGGAACAACCGCAAGGTACCAAAATTGCTTACTGATATATTTGCATGAAAATAATACTCCTGTACTGGTATACGTTCCTTGGCTAGAATTAGTATAGTAAAGCTCATAATTTTGACTAAAACTATATATTTGACCAATTGTAGGCAACTGTAGTAAGGTAACTCCTACTAAACAAACAGACGAGTTTTTGGCATGTGTGTAAGTTGTAATTTAATGCCAGCAGCATTCCAAGATTTGATTTTTTAATTATAGTAGAAAATATGATTTGAAAATGTAAGTACTCAGGCCAATTTTTCTAGAAGTTAGTGGAAAGTAATAATGAGGTAGAGACGAGATGATGACATACGGCGTTGGCATTCCCGCCCAGCTGCATGTTGCGCAGCTGCTTCCAGGTCCAGTTGGTGTCGAGCTGCGTGGAGCGCACGAACGTGAGGTGCACGCCGAGGCTGCGGTGCACGGCGGAGCAGTCCAGGCAGATGAATACCCCGTACGTCACCGACGACCACGTAGGGTTCTTCGCGTTGCAGTCGAAACATACCTGCGCCAAGCAAACCACGTCAAAACACTCACTCAAAACATATGCCCACAAGAATGGCCCATCGATTTATACGCACTTTATTAGCCTGTATTGACCGTAATCTTTGAAAAACTGCTTCAATATCGCTTTTACTTGGCCCCGAGTCAGCCATTTTCGACGTGTTGTCACGTAAATGTCAGATGTCAAAATTGTCACCACGACGACGACGACGAACGATCGGTTCATCCCCCCCATTTCATAGACAAGAGTGTTTCGCCACAGGAATAAACCGCTGGACATACTAACTCCCTGTTGTAGTTAGTACCAAATATAAATTACTGTAATTTACATAATTTATAATATCTTATTATTACGACAAATATTAATTTTAGTACTCTAGATTCCCATTGAAACGATTTTTGATATTTATTGTTAATCCATACTTTTAGCATTAATGCTCTATCTTGTCTATTAGTAGTTATGGTCGCGATCGCAAGTCAAATGGACGCATGTACTTTTTGAAAAAGATTTTGTTGATAAACTTAACAATAAAGTTATCGCTTACTCACGAAAAGTAATAACGGAGGAAAGCCTAACGCGCCCGTGACGAACGATAATTGGTGGCATGCACCGCTGAGGGATAAGGCCGCGTCCTCCGGAAGACTGATTCGGCCACATCTCGCAATCACATTAAGCGGTCATTGCTGCAGTCTGCGAAGCTCCGGCCGCTAGTGAAAGTCCGGCTCGTATGGAGCCGCGGAGAAAATGCGTTTGAAGTGAAATCAGTGGTGAAGTGAAGTGTTTTCAATGGATAACGTAAACTTTGATCCGAGCGGCGAGGACATCGAGCGGGCGCTCATGGATCTAGGCCCGCTGCTCGGCGTCGCCATCAAGGAAGAGGCGCCGGACGAGCTCGCGGCGCCCGCCGCGCCCGCCGCTCCGCCCAGCGTGAGTACCGACTCCTCGCTCGACCTCGGCACTCTTGCGAGTGACACCTTACAACCTTGGCGATTAGAAAGTCGGATGCGAGCGCTACCACTTTCTCGCCCTTGACTCCAATTTCCAAGTTGCGAGTCAAGAAATCTCTCTTTAATTTTATTATTTACGAGTTAATGACAGACAACAGCTGATTGGGCTAGTGCACCTGTCAGTATTAATTGATTACATGTCAATCAGAGTGAAAGTGTTTTCATTCATGAGAAGCACAAAGCAACAGAACAAGATTGAACTGTTATGAGCAACTGCACATTACAAACAGAAGTCTCAGTTCAGACACCTAAGATAATTCTACTGTATCCAAAACCTTGTATTTGAAGTAGCTTTCACACACATTTTCTTTAGGAAAGTAAAGTTGTACTTATGTCAAAAATCAACATCAACTATGCAAAAAAAAAACTGTTTAATTGATTGCCTTGTAGATATTTCCTATACATGCAACAGTATTCAAATTTTAGCTGTATTATAATATAGTTAATAAGTTTCAGTGATGGAGTCATTAGTTTATTAATGTGCATAGTTTGTTCACTATTAATAACATTGTATGCTGTTGTGGGGGACATCTGTGGTAACCTTATAAAAAGGGACAATATTGAATTGACCTTCAGAGGAACCTCATTACATAGCTTAACATGACAACACTGGAAAGTGTTGTATGCTCAGTCTCTGCCTATTCATAATATTTATATTTTAATTCTAATATTGTTTTCTGAATTTCAAAACTCACATTTAAGGGGCAAAATATTTTTTTTTCAACTTACCATGACATAATTCCCCAACGCATGCTTTGTCAAAATTGTATATATAACAGCATCCTCAGCAAACTTCGTCTAATCTACATCAATAATGTCTCTATCAGTAAATTTGAATCTTGGTTTTTTACATATAATAATAATAATAATAATAAGAGACGTTTATTTAATAAGATTGCATAAGTACATAATAAGAGTACAGTAGATCATGCTTAAACTTATTAAAAAGGAAAGTGACTGGCTTAAAGGCACTAGGGCCCTACCACCTTCAAGCAACGTATGCTGTTATTCTGTCACCTCCGGGCTTAATCTAACTTAATCTAATTTAACTAATAGGGATACAATCAATGCATCAATGAATCAATATATCAATGCATTTCCCATTCCATTTAAACTTATTTAAGTTGTATAGGACAAAAATATTTTTGCAATTATATTTTTGTTATTAGCATTTCAAATAAATGAAAGAGAAATGTTTCATTATTTTGTAAATCATTTTCATTTAGTTCCATTTAGAACTTGGCACTTACACTTTTATTGCTTAAATACAATATATAATATGTACAAAATAATCACCAAAAAATGGTACCTTTGCCAAAATAATGATGTAATGATACTATGCAACTAATTGTTAATCATTTTTAATCACGGAGAGATAATATTAAAAACTTATATAGATGTCATATACAAAGGAAAAAGTGACCTAGGCCTCTGGTGCCCAGGGCTGGGATTGAACCAGCGTCTTCTGCATTCGCGGCAGACGCCTTAACCACTTGGCCACCCAATTTTACCGTGTATATGCAATCTTATACAGGCTGTAATAGTTAAGTGTAGCCAGGCGATTATTCCGTAAATATAAGAGATATTAGAAATTTTCAAACTGATATCGAAAGTGCGTTACCCAATGATTAAAATTGCATTAAAAACTTTTTTGAAATAAAAGTATTAATTTAAAAATATTGAGTTTAAACGCTCCCATACAGTTAGTACCTAAGACGACTCACTCTCAAAGTAGAATGTCGGTGCCATAAGAGATAAAACTGCTTGAGATAGATAGATCAGTACGTGTAACTACTTGAAAATTATAATTGATTGATATGGAATAAAATAAAACAATTCATGAATCATACAAACTAGTCTTTCGACAAACGCTAAATGTATAGGAGGGTTTGAAGTTAATGTTTGGGATAGTTCTGATTTTATTACAAAAAAGTTATTAATGTACTTTTACTCATTAGGTGACGCACTTTCGATATCCGTTAGATATTTTCTAATATCTCTTATATTTACGGAGTAATCGCCTGGCTACACTTTACGATTACATCCTGTATATGCAAGATAATATTAAATTGGTTTGTTTACAATTTGACATTGTTGGTCATACTCATATTCATAGACTCCATATGACTATTAATTTCAGTTGTTTAAATTATAGTATTACAACTATACAAATACAACTGACTTACTAATTTAAATGTTTAACCAAAAAGGCTATTAGAAACTTTCGTTAAACATTCTTGTGGTATGGAAATAACAAAAAAAATAGGATACACTTGGAGCCATCATGGCTTGTGAATATCAGATTTTTGCAGCTGTGATAGAAAGTTTTAGTTTTTCTCATTAATAATATGACTACGTCCTACTGCTGGGCCTGTGCCTCCTCTCATACACGAGAGGGATCGGGCTATAGTCCCCACGCTGCTGGCTCACAGCGGGTTGGGGACTTCACATACACCTTTCTTATTAAGAACTTGTAATGAGGAAAATCAATCTTGCAGGACCTTCTGGGTGTGTAGTTAGAAGTGGGTGGGGAGACGGCACGCCTTCAGAGCGGCGCATCAGCTAATTCGCGCGGACGGACGAATTGGGCGGCGATTCCAAAACAATTTTTTACCGTAAAATAGACTTGGAAGCATTTATTACCGAAATTTTAATCCATAAAACAGGAGTGGGTATACCGATATTTAATGGTTTGAAATGCGACACGTGGCTAGGCCTTGAGTTTTCAGCGCTTCCTAAGACTTCGTAATGTTTGTACGTGGTGGTATTCTAGTCAAGTTAACCAGTCATGGCTCTAAAGTCATCCGATTCAGATGCGATGACTGTCATTACAATAAAATTTCGCTGTCATGTCGTCAGCTGATAGCTGAGTTTAATACCGCAGTTTTAGGGGTGCGCCCCGCTCCCGCGTATCAGGGAAAATCTGGAAGAAATACCGAACTGTACCAAGTCAGAAAGGTACCTAATGTAATCTATGTTGTGGCAGGTGGGGAGCGCATGCGATGGCGCTGAAGGCGAGCGGGCCGGGGCTGACTCGGGCGAGCGCGCGGACTCGCTCGCGTCGCCCCGCGCCGGCGCCGCGCTGTCCGCCGCGCGCTGCGCGCTGTGCGGCACCGCCCTAGCGTTGGCCCACGGCACGCCGAAGCTCATGGAGTGTCTGCACTCGGCGTGTGAGCCGTGCATAAACGCCAAGATCGAGGAGAAGCAGGCCTCGAGGGACTTTTGCGGTGAGTAATGTTAGTGCAACGCACTTTTTTGACTTGGAGGAATGCATTTAGGCATCCCGCCTAGCCGGGGAACTAGGACGGGTATGTTGGAGTCACAGATAAGGTAACCACTAGATAAGCCTTATAAGGTGACTTGGGGTCACCGCACGTTGGAGTAAAACGACTAACAAATTGCACGGCCGCCCGCCGAGTCGTTCAGTTGCGTCCAAGTTTTAGACCTGCTCGTATCGTGCGTTTATGCGAGAAATAAATTGAATACGTGAGGAAAATTATTGAAATCATGGGATATTGTTGTGTAAGGTGGTGTGGAAACAATTCCAAAACTTCAAGTTTAAATGAAAATGGCATAACATTCCACAAGTAAGTCGAAATCATCGTTTGTTTGATAATTTCTTTCTGGCCAGCGGAGTTCATTGAAGTCTGGACGCTGAGAAGTAGTTAGTTAGTCTGTCCCCTTCCTTCAAATTGAACATACAATGTGCTATTCCTTTCTGGCGGAGCACGTGTAGAACTAGTGATGCGCGTTTGATAACTTTGATAAATACCGGATTTACCGATACCACGTGCTTTCGTGCGTACCGAATTTAAGAAATATTTTAGAAAACAGATATCGCGCTCTATTACCTTTTTTATTTTATTTTACTTTGAGTAGTTAATCTGTAGTATCTGTAGTTTAGGACGTAGTGTAGGACGCCCTCTGGCAAGGTGGGATGACGATCTGCGAAAGACTGCAGGCAGATGCTGGATGCGGCAAGCTGAAGACAGGGCGCTATGGCGCTCATTAGGGGAGGCCTATGTCCAGCAGTGGACTAATATAGGCTGATGATGATGATGATCTATAGTTTTATGTAGTTGGTAGTTAGCAGTTATATAGACAAGTAATGAGTATGTTTACCATTACTGGTATTATACATTATAATATGTAATTAAGTAATTGCACTGTACATTTTAAACGCAAGCTTTTCAGGGTTCTGCTAATGAATCACAGATGGGCCTGATGATGAACCATGTTGAAGATTAAGGGAAATCCGAGTTGGTTTGTGATATATATTGTGTGTCAGGGCTTTTTAAAATCCACTTGGTGAGCAGTTGGGTCAACAGTCACAAGATCACGCTGATGTTGAACTTCGAGGATGTGCAACGGAACTCGGGATTGGTTTGATATAGGTAAATGCTGTGAGGGCTTTTTAAAATCCACTTGGTGAGCGGTTGGGTCTACAGTCACAAGATTTCGCTGATGATGAACTTCGAGGAAGTGCGACGGAACTCAGAGTTGGTTTGAGATAGATATATGTTGTAAGGGTTTTTTAGAATCCACTTGGTGAGCAGTTGGGTCTACAGTCACAAGATCACGCTGATGTTGAACTTCGAGGAAGTGCAACGGAACTCGGGATTGGTTTGAGATAGGTATATGCTGTGAGGGCTTTTTAGAATCCACTTGGTGAGTAGCTGGGTCTACAGTCACAAGGTAATGAAATGTCAAAAAGGGGCTTAGGAGCCAGTTTTGGCCAGTTCTTAGGTACATTTTCAAAGTAGGTACATAGATAAGTACATATTTCATATTGTTACCGATTTAGTATCATCAGTAAGTATCATAATTTACCTACAATAAATTACGGTACAATACATTCCGGTACCGGTTACATGTATTGAACATTTCCCATCACTACGCATTCACCCGACAGCGCGCGGTCCTTGAAACGACCAATCGCAGCGCCGATATTACCCACCCGCCCCGCATGTCTTCCGCATGTTTTGGTGACTTCGTTCGCGAACAAAATTAGCAAGATTTTTACTCTATAGGAGGTTCTCTGTGGTTGGAGTCGAGGACAAGGGCCGACATTATCAACTAAACCATCCACGGTATGCCCATTGTGCAGAGTTTGTGACGGTGCGAGCATTCAACCGCGAACACCGCTGCTGCAACAGCTGAAGCTAACTGAGGCCGAGGCCCCCGGAGCCGAAGGTAGAATAGCCAGCAGGGCGATACCACACGTTGGACCCTCATGACAACCTCTACGCCTGGTGCGAGATCGAAGAACCCCGGGTTCAACCCCCTCAGGTTGCATTCGCGATTTTTGACAGAGGTGGTCATGGTCATCCTGTCAGCCAACACCCGACACTGGCTTGGTGTTAACCCCCAGTCCATCATCATAGGCCCTCTGCCTAGACAGGTTACGGGGCCGTAGTTTTTATACAGGACAGCACAGCAGCATTCCGAAGGCCGAAGCCGCCCGTTCTCTCACTCATTGAGAGGCACCCACACAGGATATTAGCAGCACTGGTAAGAAATCCTTGGGGTTCAACAAGATGTCGCTCACCTACGCGCCCAGGACGCACCGTCCAGGCACCCTTCCCTTTCCCCCGGATCACCCGGATCAAGAAAGAAAGAGAAGGGCCCTGGCACTTGAGGTGGTTTCCTGTCAATACAGATAACACCCCAGGTGCAACGCACATCTGTTGGCGTCACGCAAAAGTTGACGGGGTACATATGGGGTACATATTTGCTTTCAGCGCGCGTGGCGGGATTCTCGATAATATCAATATTTAGTCGTATTTTCAAGATAAAACTTAAGAGTAGGTCAGTAGAGTAGTTTAGGATTTGTTTTTGTTGGGGATTAGGTACCTACTAGGTATGTAACTAAAATTCGTATTTGCATTCGCGAAGATCCGTATGATTTGAATATACGCATTGTAATCCCATCATCGGGGAATCATCTCCATACATTGCCTTACAAAGGTGGTGTAGAAAACGTTTGAATGGGTATTGGTAGGCTACAGGGCGTTTATTACATATCTAGATTTTAGACCTTGAGGGGGGGGGGGGGGGGGGGGAGTGCTGGCCGCCATCTAGGTTTATTTAATGGTGCCAAAAGTCGCCACGTTAGGGGGCGCTCCATACATATATAACTAAATTTCAATTTTTCTTTTTTACATAATATCAACATGTTACACATCAATCGATAGGTCTTTAAAAATAACATCCATTAGCCACAAAAACCTTCTGTTATCTGATGCCTATGGAAGAAGTTTTTTGGAGATAACTCAATAATGACTGAACCGATAATGAAAGTATGTGATAAGGCTCGTATTCTCAATTTTTTTCATATTTTTTGGACGTACGGTTCAAAAGTTACAGAGGGGGTGGACACAATTTTTCTGGCTTTCGAAGCGATTATTTCTGAATTTTTTGACTTAATCACAAAATGTTTAAAGAAACCTCGGTGTTATTTTTAAAGACCTATCGATTGATGTGCAACATGTTGATATTTGGTAAAAAATGTTTTTTTGAAATTTGGTTACATGTTCCCATGTTCCAATTTGGTTCCCCTTATAATTAAAAAATAAATAAAATTAAAATATTTTTCTCTGCAATTTAAAATACAAAATACATCTTATGTCAAAATTTAATTACGATACGTCTTATAGTTTCCGAGTAAAAAGGCTGTGACATACGGACGGACGGACATGACGAAACATTTTGGCTACGGAACCCTAATTAATCATAATTACTGGTTTTTTAAACTAAATATTTCAAGCCAACTAATTATTTTTAAATCGTTTTGAGTTTCCAGGTAAGTTCACATCGATAACTTCATTATCTGCGCTGGCATTTTCCGTCTCATTGTATTGTGAAATTTCGTCATTATAATCCCCAGTCTTTATCTCAATTTCTAATGCATTTTCGCATGCCTGGCCACTACATAAGCCTCACACAATAGAATATTTTAATCCGGCTTTTCTGCAGCTACATGCTCTACTGCATGCTTTTTGGAACGAAGTTTCTTATCGGACGGTTCGCGGATGGGGGCTAGGCGATAAAAAGTCACGAGATCGTCACGAAAACGCGACACAAAGCCATGCGATAGAGAAACATGTCAAATGAAATAAAATAGAATAGAATAAAGAAGTCAAAAAAAGCGAAATAAGTCGAAAAAAGTAAAAAAAAAAGTCAAAAATGTCAATAAAGTCGAAAAAAGTTGAAAAAAGTCAAAAAAGGTTAAACAAGTCAAAATGACAAAAAATACAAAAAATGGCGCACGAAATTTGTTCTAGACGTCACATCTTCCATCTAGTAGCAAAAAAGTTACAAAAAAGTCAAAAATAAAATAAAATTTAATAACTTCGTTCCAACCGAGTATTCCACGACACTGACGTATTTTTTACAGTTGCACGATATTATATTTAAAAGTGCCTCGATTGTTGCTTTCTCTGAAAATCTAAAAAAATGTGTCGTCGTCCATCTCGTCTAACCTTTGAACCGGAGATCCAATAAATAAGAAAAAATACAATTTTGTATATTCTTTCAAGGAATATTATCGGTTATGGCGGTCACGTCACGTAGTTAACGTAGTTAGTAGGTAGAGCATGTAGCTGCAGAAAAGCCGGATTAAAATGTTCTATTATGTGATGATTCTGTAATGGTCTGGTTATTGACCTCATATTCGTATACGCATATTTCGGATTCACGATTATTAACAGCAAATATTCGCATTCGTATTTGCGAATACTCAAAAATCAATATTCGTTACATATGATTCTCTATTAGACTACAAAGAGATGTATCCACTTTTGGACCTTATTACAACGGAATAAGGTGAAAAAGTGGATACATCCATTTGTAGTCGACTGTACACAACATTGTAGTTTGGTTCATATTGATTTGTTTTTTTTTAAACCACTACCTTCAGAATATATTCCCTTATCTAATCATTTTAATTAAAAGATAACGTAAGTAGGCTGTTTGAAAAACAACGCCACGAAATATTTAATTGCGTTGTAAATCCTTAGCATTTCTAATTTCCAAATTAATTAAAATTTATAATTTTACGAGGAAAGTTCATCTCTTCTCTTTCCGTTTTGTAAATAAGTAGGGGCAATTTCGATCGGCACACATTTTTCGGAATTATGTTAATAGGTATTGGAATCTGTCTATCGGCACATCAATTTATGCGAAAGTAATCCTAGTTCGTAAACGATTTCGCTAATAAAATAAGATGAAATTAATCTGGAAACCAAATTATTTTAAGCGTCCTTAGATCCCAGCTCTTGTTATGCATAACATTTAGATCACAAAATATTGTCTTCGGTTGCCGCGATAGTTATTCATGAAATAAAACAACTAAAAACGGATTATATCGCGTGTACTGAGCTTAAATTACATCCCCGTCGGGTTGACCACGAACGCTGTAAAGTGTCCGAAACGTCGGGATGTAATTTAAGTTCAGTACACGCGATATAATCCGTTTTTAGTTGTTTTATTTCATTTAGATCACAACTTTTTAGGTCCTGGTAAAGTAGTCGAATGTTTTGGTAAGTGAGATAGTAAATCAGTGGTAAGAAAAGTGGCTTTACAGTATATAGCTAGCTAACTATTAGCTACCAAATATATTTATATTATTATTACCAAAATGGCAAAAACGGGACCCTTGTTGGTGTGTCGCGGTGTCGATTCCGTTGCGGAGATGTGCAAAAGGCGTTAATGCGTATCGATAACGTCGGCTTGATGTGAACCCTAAGTAGTAAGCAGTTTATTGCACAAAACGGGAAAGGTAACAATGCGATTCTTTCATGTCTCGTAAACGAAGCCCGGCCCTCAGTTGAACGTGTATTGCCGTTTGTACGTGCGGAGTTACTCAGAGCAGGCAATTGGTCATCTCAGCATCAAACCGAATGTTATGTTATGACATGACACGTTCGTATTACTCATAGTAAAAGTTGACGTGCAAAATGCAACGAAATTTCAAAGATATCTGCTCGACAATCTCACGTCGGTCGTCTTGTCGCGCGTATGAATGGACTAAAGTTTTACCAAGAATAGAAGGTGGAACACACATTTAGCAATTAGCAACCTCGAAAATCTAAATTTCGTTATCTCCCTCTCTATCACACTTGCTCATTCAAAAGAAAGAGACGCAGATAACGAAATTTCGATTTTCGCGGTACGGGGCTGTTATATAAGCAAACGGGCGGGAATTAGACGCGTTTTATAGACAGAGGTCATACTTTTTAACTAATAGGAGGGTGAAAGAGAGACAAAGAGGGGAAGCCTCTACGCAGCAGTAGGATACTAACAAAAAATCAATGTTGGAGATTTAGTAAAGTTGCAGGCACAAAATTTTAGTGCCCGGTACCTCAAACACGAAACAGGGACACCCACAGGCGCCTACTGTGATGCGAACGCGAACATGTTCCTTCCTTTGGGACTAAATTGTCATTGGCTGACTGTCCATAGTGTCCATGATTCTCAAAATATGCTCTCGGTACTCCAGCCGTGCTATGTAGCCCAGTACCCTGTGCGCGGAGCTGGAAGCGAAAGCGGCGCGGAAACGGAAGTGTAAGTGTTCCGTTCTGTCGACGTCAAAGATTGCATTTAGTGTAGTGAGGTGCAAAAGTGCAGGTACAATTTTTTTTTTGACGTCGACGATAGATACAACGCGCCTCACCCAGAATGCGTCGTATGATGGACGAAGTTATCCAGGTGATATACAAAACGTCAATTTTAAACGCGCGCGCGGTTTATGCGACTGAAAGAGATAAGACACCTGTCATTTTTAAGCCAGTGTGACGTCACACTGATATCACGTGATAATATATCCATCCGCTCAGGGGTTTAACCCGGAGTTTAATAATGAAACTTAAGTTCCCATACCAGTGAATCCCTGACCTGAAATGACATTTTGACATTGACGTAAATTGGTTTATCTTTTTTTCGGGATACTAAAACCGGACCGGTTTCCACGGGCACACCGCGGGAGCAGACGTGCAAGGGCGACCCGTACCTACTTTTAGTTTTGCCAACTGGGTCACTGACCGCTTTTACTTTATAATATAATCCTGTTATTAATATAAGTTTAAAAACTTTAACCCAAAACCAACTTTATCGCGTAGGTACTTCTAGTATAAGAGCCTACGACACTAAACCTAGTTCGATAAATCTCCTAGAAAGATGATATTTATATATATGTAATTAGTTATGTTTTTAATAGGGGAACACGAAATGGCGGTGCTGCAATGCAAAAAACCTGGCGGCGTATGTAAATTATTTTTTGAAACAATTGCTCAATAAGTTTAGTTTATGTAGCTGCAAATCGTGCGTAAAATTTGATTTTATGCACTAGTGCTAAAAAGTAATCTAATGTGCAAATCGTGCGTAAAGTTTGATTTTACGCACGATTTGCGATCAGAATAAATGACCCACCTGAACCTGAACTACGCGCGATTGGGCATAAAGGAATATTATGCGAGACCCAATAGTATTACTTGAACAACGCGCGATTGAACGAAGCTGTCTTTCGTACACTGACAGGATATAAATGTAATTTTTTTTCATTGTAGTTTTTTCGCAATTGTATTAAAAAACGTTGTTCGAAACACGTGCCATTTTCACTATTTGTACTCGTGCAGAATGACATACTTCTCGCACTTGTATCGAAAACTACTATTTTGAAAAACTAAAAGATTCCGGTTTCTAGTATGATAGATAAGTCTCCAGGTTTCCTTTGTTCCTCGAAGCAGAGAAGGGGTAGGGTGTAGGGTTATACGATAATGCAGTCCTGTAAGCCCAAGTGCTTGGCCTTATCAGGGGAAGCAGCATCAAAAGATCGCCTGATCTTTTATAACATAACATCTTTTTAATAACGTAACATCTTCTTGCTGTTATAAAAAGATCAAGCGCTATGTTTTGGCGTATTACATTTTTTTCAACTTTTACAGCACCGCCATTTCTTGTTCCCCTATTGAAGACGTAACTAATTATATATATATCATCAGGAGACTTATCAAACTAGGTTTAGTGCCGTGGGCTCTTGTTCTATTCTGTATTCTAGTTAGAAAGAAGCCTACGTAAAACTGACTGCAAAACAAATCAATTGCATCAAACATTTATAATTAGTTGCCAAAAGAGATTCTAAACATGAATATTCTTAAAAAAATTAAAAAAAAAATTGTATGAATTTTTATCGACAAAAGCATACTATTCGGTTAATGAATTCTTGTCGGACTCTGGAAACTTCGTTACCCATTAGTTTGTCGAGTCGTAGTCATTACGAGTATGTAATTCTTGTAAATGTATATTGAATAGTATTGTATGTATGTTGTGTGTGTAGTTGTATGTGTATTGAATAGTATAGTTAATTATTAGTTATAAAAATAAGTTCGTATGTAAATGCATGCTACATGCTCTGTAGCTATTTGTATGCCAACTACTAAATAGCGAAACATAGTGATACATATTTATACATTTAAGACCTACTGCTGTACCTACCTATGTTTTACAAATAAATAAATTAGGAATTATAAGTACAGTAACAATCTAAAATATAAAAAAAGTTGGTGTAAAGTATTGGCAAAGCGAGATTTCCCGTAGTCGGCTGACAGTGGTACGAGTACAAGTACAATGTTCAAGGTTTCAATTAAAAAGTGATTTTTCAAAAACATAACATGACAATAAAGTTGATGGCATCGTGACAAAAGTCACGTTCGAAGTTCGAAGCCGACGTTTCGCGGCCTTCGTTCTACTCGTACTGCATTATCTTAGACGCAGCGATAAAGTCTGCGGTTTCCTACGGTGGCTGCGTAGTTTAGGCTCACATGCGTCGAGCCCGAGTACAGTCAGCAATAAAGCATGTACAGTCACCGGCAATTGTATCTTCCTACATGATGGCAACAAAAATACGAGTATGTGACACGCTCATATTTGTAGGGCCATAAGAGCGTGTCACATATTTTTGCGACCTTCGTGTAGGAAGATTACTATTGCTGGTGACTGTACCTGTACAGTGTACGTATAGGATTTAATGTGATGAACAAACAGCATCACCCATAACTGACCACCGCTGGACCTTATGCCGTTGCAATAGGGATTACAAATGGTCAGTTAACGGTGTTGGCGATGGTACAGTCACCTGCAATAATATCTTACACAGTGAAGTACGCTAAAATATCTCTACACAGTCATAGGTATTTGTAGGCCGTAAGAACACTTCATATATTTTTGCAGCCTTCGTTGTACAAAGTAGCTGGCGACTGGATACTTAAACAGTCCAAAATGACCTTAACACGCTCTTAAGGCAGTCACATTGTATCTAATGCAGTGATCGGATCAAGGATGCAATTTCCTTATCTTAACATGGATATGACTTACAAACAATCCCGCGAGTCTTTTTGTTACCTACCTTTGTAAAAAGGTAAATAACTGTAAGTAGTTTACACTATAAAATTAACAAAATATATAATAAAAACAAACAACGTAAAAAAGCAATTTTTACAGTAGTTTTATGGTATTTTTATGATTAAAACCCTCGAAATAAGTTATTAATTATTAACAATAACTCATTTCCCAAAATCCCGGGAAATCCCGAGTCACATCCATGTCAAGTATAACGTTTGAGGTCGTTCACCCCAAATTGCATCCTAGATCCGATCACTGCTAATAAAACGACATGCCTAACGTCGCGTCCCGCTCACGCCACGCCGCTCGACGTAACGTGTGTGACTAAGCCTTTATTTTCAAGATCATTTCAAACACCTCACCCGCTTAGCTACTTTCTGCTGGCGATTTTCCTTACTATCTGCAACACTCAGACCATCCTCGGGGCTTGACCTGACAATAACAATTACGAACTTTCCGTTACAGTCTGTGCGGAAAGTGAAGTGTCGCAGGATTCATATACTACCACGACTCTTTCCGCTCAAACTCTACAATAGTTACTGACGCACGTGTCATTTCTGTTAATTGTTTTGCATTAGCGTTACGTCGTTAACATTGCGGCTGCGATGCTCACACCTTTGTTACCCGAGAACCGACTACGGGAAGTGTTTTTAATGGTTCCGTTGTATGTTTGTATTGTGTTCCACGGAGTGTCAAACAAAAGTACTGAGCTGGTTTTGATGAATGGAGTGTCATATCAATCAATTATACGTTTTTTTTTTAACTGGTGCCGGGTTGATACGTTTTTATTGACTGTGCCATAAAATATATAGTCTTCTTCTATGTCGTTACTCTCTTAAGGCTGCGTTTCCACCAGAGATGAGCGACGATGCATTGCGAGGAATGGGTTTGTTAAGAACCAATCCTAAAGCTGCGCTGTGCGAGGATAAACAAATGAAGTGATTGTATTGGTGCTTAACAAACGCATTCCTCGCAACGAATCTTCGCTATCTTTGGTGGAAACGCAGTCTTACAAACTGGTCGTGTATGATCATTATGTTGGACCCGTTTGACGACACGCCACCACACTTCCCGTAGAGCCGTGACTCGAAGAGTATTCGTTATAAAGTAACCGACGTGCTGGCGTTGATCTGGTTGGCCATCTCATTGGGAACCTTCAGCTACCTCTTGCGCCTTCTACTCTTCCTTACACTACAAGACGATGTATGGACGCTGTACCAAGAGGTTGAGGATTCGAGACTTCCCATTGAAGTGCTGGCGCTATTTAACGCTCCTCAAGCATGGATGGATATACGTTGATGGTACTTGGTACGAAACTCGGTCCATGATATGCCGAGCATTCGCCTCCAACACCACATCTCTACAGTATTTACCTTTGCTCTTCAGTTTCTCAGTGTCCACATCTCAGCGTAAAGGAATATGGGGAAAATTATGGTACAGTCAGTAATAACCAAAAATATCGAAAGTCGTATTTGAATAATAAACTTATTTAGACCCTAAGAACTTATACCAGCGGATATTAATGGGGATTTATGATAATAAATGAAAGATGTTTCAGGACCTAGTTTTACGCACTGTGAGTAGTTGCAGCAGGTTTAACCCTACAAACAGGCACGTTGTATAAAATTTCCATAAAAAGTAACCCGTTTGCATTGCCCTTGAGTGCAGTGCCTGCCTTATCAGTGCCATTCGGTCCACGCAGCGTCTTGGTTTCACAATCGCTTGATTGGAATTCTAATTGCCAATCAAGTTGTGAATGAGTTTTTAAGTTTGTGGTGTTTTCTACTATGGGTTAAATCAACGTTATTTAATAAGTATTAATGAAGTTTAAAAAAACCGATGTATTTGTAAATCCACGAAATTTATCTTTTAGATTTTAGGCGGTTTGGGCCTTTTGGCAAGGTGCTTTAAATATGATTTATATCAATTTTACCTTCAGTTACTAATATGTATTGGTATCTGGCTGTAGTCAGTCCACTCTGTAGAGTGGGATTTTTCTATTCTATTACCATTACCAGTTCGTAACCCATTATGTAAACTGGTTACAAACAAAGAATTTTGTTTTCACCTCAGCAGCTCGAACAAGCCTACTTTCCTGCGAAAAAACAGTGATGTAAGTGCGATTTCGTCACTCTCTGGAGTGACGAAAGTGCGGCTTTCTTCACTCGAGGGAGTGAGCCAAAGTAGCTTTTTAATTTAGTGAAGGCCATGAACTGCCACTTCATACTTCGGGGTCTATTACAAATTCGAAATACAGCTTAACCTTTCATATGTTCTCACTACTGAGGTAAAAAGTTGTATGTGTAACACGAGAGCAAAGTTATTTTACATCTCGTGTTTTTGAGTCTTTCGCTTACTCGGGACTCAAAATCAACACTCGCAAGAAAAACCAACTTTCCTCTCTTGTTGCACAAATAACTATTTCCATTCTGTACGAAACATAGTTACCAAACAGTTACACGGGCCTACTACGTAACTGGTTATAAACCCATTCTGTAACTGGTCACGAAATTTTGGTTACCAAAACGGTACTGAAGGGATTTTCAGACGTTCAGAATTTCGTTCCTTGAACAATAGGATGCAGAAAATAATTATTTTTAAACCATGACTATATTGTTCTTCAGGAGGCGACCGCATCACAGTACAATGTCCATCATGTCGACTGCAGTGCCAGCCCGCCAACATGATCGACCAGCGCTTCGTGCTAGAGAAAATGTGCCCTGACACCCCGCCCGCAGGTCAGTCCTACCACCACCACGATACAGTGCGCGCGACCTGTGCCGTAGTACTGTGAGCGACCCTAATCTATTTTAATTTCCGATAAATGGTGACTCGCTGTAATTGTGTGTGTAAGTAGAAGTAGCTGAATTGAACTGAGG
This sequence comes from Pammene aurita, assembly GCA_947086415.1. Lineage (NCBI taxonomy): Eukaryota > Metazoa > Arthropoda > Insecta > Lepidoptera > Tortricidae > Pammene > Pammene aurita. Next base: position 334,091 of record OX352295.1, on the reverse strand, counting down.
TGTTCAAAATCGTCTTGGCACAACTTATTGTCTTGAATAAGAACTTGAAAAGGCTATTTTGATTTGGATACCTCACCCGCTAAGCTACTTTTGCTGCTGATTGTACAAGATGAGCCACAACCACCACATAATACGAAACGTTTTAACAGACGCTATGTATGATCTGCTTCGTTACGTGATACAAATATAATCTCCATGGCACATGTTCATAAAAGTGATGCTGAGTTCCGAAAAAATAGTAATAAAATTTAGAATTGGCCGAAAGCACAAAAAAGTACCGCGTCCTTTGTCAAAAATTTACCTTCGTCATTTGATACAAAGATGACACTTGTGGCAACAAATAGCATGTTTTATGTAGGCACACAAAAACTCAGTCTGCCAGTCCCTGCATGGCCGGAAGTGCCCCGCAGCCTGGTTAAAAAGTACTTAACTCATTTGACTCCAAATTTACGTCACTTTTAAACCAGTCTGCCGGGCACTTCCGGCCATGCCGGAACTGGCAGACATTACTTTTACGAACATGTGCCATGGAGCTTATCTTTGTATCATATAACGTAGCAGATCATACGGTCACCGTCCGTACTACAGCGTTTTCCTCGTATTTATGTAGAAGAAAACTACTTGGAACAGAGATCCCGCTGAGCTTGTGTTAACAATGGCTACAATATTGGTTCTCTTTTAGTAGCGGAACGCGACCAGCCCTGCAGCAGCTGCGAGGAGCCGGAGCCGGCGACCAGCTACTGCACGGACTGTGCAGAATTCATCTGCGATAGCTGCGTGCAAGCCCACCAGAGGTCGGTATTTAATGTGGACTAATCTAGACCAGCCATTCTCAAAGTGCGCTCGGTGCAAACCCTTTGTGAGGGATCCGCGAGAATACATTTAATATTCAGAAAACAAAAACCAGTTCTTCTATCTGTCTAGCACATATAATTTATTTTTTAATTTTGGGGCTCCGTCAAATATTTCGCTTTCCAAAAGGTTCTGTCACTAAAAAGTTTGAGAACCGCTGGTCTAGACTGAGACCGATAAGTGTATCTCGTTTTTCCTTTTGAGATAAAGTACCCAGAAAAATAACTGACGAAGCAGCAGCTGTATACATATTAATTAAACCGCCCTTGTCCAAGTCTGGTCCTTCAATTTAATGTCCACAATGGACATTCTGCTTCTGCTTATGTGTTGAATTTTTCCAGAAATTGGCTTCTATTAAAATTTCATTTATTTAAATGTTGGTAAAGTCGACAACCGCGCATACTTCTAATATCGTACTCGACTTCTATTTTCACATTGATGGAATTAAGTTGAAGTGTGAATTGTTCCGGCAGGCTAAAGATCACAAAAGACCACACGATCAAGAGCAAGGAGGAGGCGATTCAAGAGCAGCAGGCCTCGCAGCCCGCCGCGCACGACATGTTCTGTTCGGAGCACCCGCAGGTACTAACACCAACAACTCTACATCGGTGGACCTTATTACAATACGCATAAGGCCCACCGATGGGCAGTTAACAGTGTGAGCGATGGTACCACCATCATAGGATGGATACTGAGTGACCGCGACTACGCGTTTGGCGCCGCGTCTATACCAGACAAATGAGAGCGTATGAGAGCGGCCTCAGTGAACGCTGCTCAAATTAACACATTCAAAACGCTCCCGAACTCGGTAATTCCCATTATTATCAAATAAAATCAGGAGAGTAGTGGAAATGCCAATTTTTTTTTTCAGTTCAATTTATTCATTTTTAATATAACAGTGATCTCATTTTTGTTAGTAGCGTTTAAAAACGATGTTAAAACTTAAAAACTATAGACTTAACCAATTTAACTAATTTAATCATAATAGGACAACACACATGGTCCCATCATTCTGAGAATGCTGTTAGTGCTCTCCTGGGTTCTATGCAGCAGAGACGCCGCTTTTTTGCGCATAATGGCTGCAATGCCGTCGGTTCGTGCCTCCACGAACATGAGGCAAGCGCTGCAGAACCTGAGCAGCCCAACCAGCACTCTGAGGAGTTGTTGTACACTAATTCACAGGCTGCCTGAGTAATAAGATGAACTAAACGCTTTAAACAACGTTATTTTGACCGCCCTTAAACAGGTAGCAAACCTTCGGGCCAGAATATTTGCCCTTACACACAACGCTCGCCTCTCTCTATGCCCTCATGATGAGTGTTTTACTTCAATATAATTTATTCATGACATTTATCATGTTGAATGTCTGTCTTACCAAGGATACAGTAACAATGGCAGTGTGATTCCAGGAGCGGCTGAGCCTGTTCTGCGAGACGTGCGACCGGCTGACGTGCCGCGACTGCCAGCTGCAGCTCCACCGCGACCACAAGTATCAGTTTAGCACAGAAATGGCGCAGCAGGTATATACGCTTATTCTTATGTCTCATTCACGACGACCCGAGCGTTTCGCGCCTCTTTCACGAACCCTCCATTTAGTCGCTCAGTCTCGTGAACGTGTCAAGGGAGCTCATACGTTTGTTCCAAACGGTCGCCGCCGCCGCCGACAGCGATATCGCTCGGAGCGCTTTTTTCGTGAATCAGTCTGTTACACTAACTACTTTGTTTTGAAAATATTTGGAGTGTAAAAAAATGGTTCAAATTTTACGTTTTTAACCCGCAATATCTTTACAAAAATGTTAGATAATTAGTTATTATGGATTTCCACTTTATTAATTTGGTGTTGTTGAATGTGTATTTTGAACCAAATTCAATGAAATATTGTTCTCAATTGTAATTTGCAGGCGCGCGCGCACATCGCGTCCCTACTGTCGGAAGTATCGTACAAGCGCGTGCTGCTCGGGTCGGCCATGAAGGTGATCAAGGAGAGACAACTGCTCATAGCTGACAAGAAGAAGGCCTTAGTCCACGAGATCACGCAGACTGTGGTCAAGTGAGTTGCTTTATTATTCATAATCATAACTTAATAACCTGGCCCAGCATACTCCGAGTAAAATGTCATCGGCCGCGTCTCCACCGGGCGCGCAGGCTCGCGAGCCAGCTTCGCGATCAGCCCGGAGACACTGAGGCGAGCCTCGCGAGGCAGACCGACCCATCAAAACTCCGACTGCTCTTGAGAGTTCATCAATTATTTTATCTACACCAATTTCATAAATCCTCTATTCCGCGTTCGGAAACCGTATGTACCACCATTATTGCAACCAGTAACGTAACATCAGTGTATTATCTGTGACAGTGTGGTAAGAACGTATGTAAATTCATTACCTACGGCAACGTAATGACAATCTGCCCTTCTCCCCGACCGCCGGCACGCGCCCGCCTGAACGCCGGCACAATCGAGTTGGTCATGGCGGTGCAATGGCGGTCATTCTATGGTTTCCAAATACGGCATTTAGGATTTATAATATGTGTGTAGATAAAGCAGTGTATGCAACTGTACGTAATTAGGCCAACGCCAACGTCCACACAGAACGAACAGCGCACACTGAGGCACCTTTGAGCATGTCGCATTGACCGACAGCCGACGATTGGAGCCCGAGGCACGCTCGGCCGAGCCGACGTGCGCCCGAGGCCCCGGGGCGGGGCGCGGGGCGCGGGGCGGGGGGCGCGGGGCGCTCCACACAGACCGAGCACTTGGCTGGCACAGAGCGAGCCTGCCGCGCGAGCGGGTGCGCTTGGTGGAGACGCGGCTATCGACTTCTGTAGGTAATAGCAATCACTTTTATGTGGTTGGCACGGCATTGCTTTGAGCGAAATAGGCATCTGTGGGTAATACAACTCAACGATAATACAAAGATAAGATCGTTGACATGTAAAATGTATTTTTACCAATAAAGATGTGTATTCTGTTGAGTTATTTTGTCTCTGCGGTAACCGTAAAATGCCAGTTAGGTGCTTGAGGGTACTAAAGCCAGTTGATAGCCAAAAGGTATCAAAATGACGCGAAAAAAATTGTCCGCAAACAGACTGCATACACATGCTAAAGTTTTGATATGCTGTAGTACCTGTCAAGCCATGATCCAAGTGGATAATGGTAGTCTAAATGACGTGATCGGAAACCATTGGAATGACCGCCATTGCACCGCCATGGCTTACTCGATTGTGCCAGCGATCAGGGAGGAGGGGTGGATTTTCATTACGTTACCAAAATCGATGTGGTTATGAATTTTCATACATTTTTACAACACTGTCACAGATAAATACACTGATGTTACGTTACTGATTGCAATAATGGTGATAATTACATACGGTTTCCGAACGCAGAACAGAGGATTTACGATATGGGTGTATAGTGGAGTACGGGAACGCCTTTTTAACCTATAAAAATGACATAAATCACAAGTCCGATTTTATTTTGTGACCTGTTAGAATACGTTAAGTACTAATAATGGACTATACATATAATAAAGCTGAAGAGGGTCGAAAGTCTGTACATGGAAGATAATCGAAAAAAAGTTGGCTGGGGATACTTAGAATCGCTAACAGAACACGTTCCAACAATTTTTAGAATTTTTGTCTGTTTGTCTGTTTATCTGTTTGTCTGTTTATTTGACCGCGCATCACGTGAAAACGGCTGAACGGATTTTGATGAAATTTTGTATAGAGATAGTTTGAGTCCTCAGAAAGGATAATAGATAGTTTTAATTCTGAAAATCAACCCTGGTGGGGGTGAAAAGGGGGTTGAAAGTTTGCATGGAGATTTTTTATCCGCTGAAACGATTTTGATAGAAATTAGTATGGAGATAATTTGAGTCCCGAGAAACGTCATAGGATAGTTTTCAAACGCTTGTGGGGATGAAAAGGAGGTTGGAAGTTGGTATGAGGATTTTTTTACCGCTGAACTGATTTAGATGAAATTTGGTATAGAGATACTATGGGTCTCGAGAAAGGACAAAGGATAGTTTCATCTTCAAAAAAGGGCGCCACCCCCTCCCCCCATCTTACTTTTGAACCGTAGGTCCAAAAAATTTACAAAAAAATATTAGATTTGAAGCCTGCAAGGTACTTTCAATAAAAACTATATTTAATAAAATCGGTTCAGCTGTTTTTGAGTTGTCAGTCAAAATCGCACAGTGATAGGACGTAAGTGCCGGATAGTAGAATTACAACGCCAAACAATTAACCCACCACGCAATTACGAAACCCTACACTGAACACGGCCCGACATGCTCTTAGCCGGTTTTTTTTGCATTGTTATCCCAGAAGTCACCCGTTAAGGATTACTAATTCCAATTGTCAAGAAAATCCCCGGCCAGGTATAGGTAGGCTATAAAAATTCAACCCCTAAAAGGGGGGTAGCCACTACACTCCATTGAGTTAATTTTGCACCTGAATCTTATGGCACTACTTAGGAAGGATGTGCAAACTTTTTTCCAAATATGTCCTAAGACTAACAAGTACCCTGCATAACTAACAGATGGCGCTGAAATTAATACGTTGTGATATTAATAATCCACTTAGGAAGGATTTTGCCAAATTAACTCTAAGTTTAGAAGTGGAGGTACGGATATCAACAAATTTAAATGAATTATTGACTTAATATTTAGTACAACAAAATTAAATTTGGAGTGTAGTTTTATTTAGTGGTAGTTCCGCCTCCAGTGGGAGGGAGAGAAATTAGGGGTGAATTAGCCGCTTACTGACAAAGACCAAATTCCACGCGGGCGGAGCCGCGGGCACAGCTAGTGGAAAATATTTTCTAACAATTGTTAGCATTACGCTAGGTATAATACATGTATTTGTTTGCTACACATAGAAAAGATTATGTAAGTTTTAGTTTTCTCCACCAGGCTATCGCTTTTTACTATTGCAACATAATTTCACATTTTATAACGGTTTTGTCAAGAGCATATGTCGTCTTAGCCATTTGTAATTCGTTTAAAATTCAAGGTCACTTATATTTTGACAAATTGTTTTCGATTATGCTCAGATAATCTATTGACCAAACTGTTATAAAATTACAGATGATGTTGAAATAGTTGAATGCAATAGTATTGTTACGGAGACGGGTTAAAGACGGCATCAAAGGAACGTTTTTTTTTATTTTTCAGTCAGTTAGAGGCGTTTTCAGCAGGCTGAAACACATTTTCAGGCCGTCATGTCAGGGGAAGCCCTAACACATATCAGGGAATCCAAAAATTACTCCCAGTTAACACCGTTTTCAGGCGCCTGAAACATGTTTTTAGGCCGTTTCAGGCCACTAACAATCATATGGCACTACTTCCTGAAAACCCATTTTCAGGCCGTTTCAGGCCGAGTTACACCCCTCTTGTCTCCGGAACATTCCAGCAGGTGTGTGAGCAGGACAGCCTGTGCGTGGAAGCGAGAGAGACGATTATACTCGAACGTGTCTCCGGAACATTCCAGAAGGAAATGAAAGGGACGGCCTACACGCGCGAAGGCGACGACACTAACCGACCATATCTCTGGAACAATCGAGAATGTGTGAGAGGCATCGCTTTTCGCTACACGCTAGACAGAGAGGGCCATGTTCCATGTTAGTACGGCCCGGAATGTTCTCGATACCTACTGTTTACCAACCTGTATACCTACTGTGAACATTCTAGAAAACCTATCGCACGTATATAAAAGGAGACCGGAGCGGACTCGGGCACTCACCCAGATCAGGTTGAACTCGCTTCAACTGATCTCGCTGGAAGCATTCCAGCGTAGCAAACTCGTCACGTTAGGTCGCGGAAGGGTCCTGGATTTTCCCCCGGCAACCATCCCACCAAACAGTCCGCCCGCTTTAGCGCTCCAGAAGCATAAAGCCCAAGTCAGGCTCAAAAAAAATGCGATACAAAGCGATAAACATCGGAGAGAATTAAGTGACTAGCGAGTGAACCCAAGTTGTTTTAAAGCGAATAGTGTTTCAGTCAATTACCTAGTGTTTTTTTTAAGTCAATAGTGTTCCTAAGTGATTCCTTTTTGTTCAATAAATTATTTAACTTTACCTAACGGCTGTTTTCAATCCAACGAACCCTGTGGCTCCTAACAGTATGGTAAAGGTAAATATATCTTGTATAATCTTTTCTTGTTGTTATTAACAAATATCTATATAATACCTAGCGCGTCGTCAAAAACTGTTAGAAAATATGTTTTACTATAAGTAATCATATCATATTCTCTAACTAAAAAAGAAAATCGCACTTGTGAGTTATCGAAGCTCAAAACTGTTCGCGTACTGTACTAGTAGATAAATACGTTTTAACAACTATTTGTGTTACCTCTACTAGAGGGGCAGTAATTTTGATGTGTTCTTTACAGATTAACAAACGCAATAAACACGCGCGGCAAGCAGCTGGTGCTGCGACTGAACGAGGTGTGCGACGGCAAGCAGAGGACGCTGAGCGAGAAGAAGGACGCGCTCGAGCAGCTCGCCAACATCACGGACCACTGCGTGGAGTTCGTCAGCGCGGCGCTGCAGCAGGTCAGAGCCGGGGTCTGGTTGTGTGGTTCATTCTGTTCAGAACCTGGGCGTGTCAAGTGCGTGTCGGTGCGTGCCACGCATAATGGAGGGTTTAGAACCAGAGTAATGCCAAAGGTCTTATCTGATGCCTATGGAAGAAGTTTTTTGGAAATAACTCAAAAATGGCTAAACCGATAAGGTTCAAAACTATTTTCGTAGAAAGTTTGTGATAAGGCGCATCTCCTCAAATTTTTACATATTTTTTGGACTTATGGTTCAAAAGTTACAGGGGGGGGGACTCAATTTTTCTGACTTTCGAAGCGATTATTTCAGAAAATATTCACTTTAATCACAAAATGTTCAAAGAAACCTCAATGTCATCTTTTAAGACCTATCAATTGATGTTGATTATTGGTAACTATTTGTTTTTTTAGTTACATGTATGGAGTGCCCTCCCTAAAAATTTTTTTTCTGCAATTTAATTACATAACTAAGTAGCGGCATACAAAATACACCTTATATGTAAATTTTATTCAGATACGTCGTATAGTTTCGGAGTAAAATGGGTGTGACATACGGTCGGACATGTTTCAAGAAACTTTGAAGGGTTTTTTTTTTGCCATTATGGCTGCGGAACCCGAAGAAGTTTTTGCTCTGTGTTATATTTTAAAGATCTAAATTTAATGGTTTTACAGCTCTCGTGACCATTATATGACGATTTCGTGGACAAATGCCGCTCCTTACATGTGCATTTTTAGTATTCGTAACAACTTTAGTTTTGTACATTTTTCGTAATTATATAAGTGATTTTTACGGTTGATATTCAAAATCGCAACAAAAAAATAACCATCTATTAAACTCACTTGCACAGCAAATAGCTAAGTTCACATGAAAACATCGCTTTGATATACATTCAGTTTTTTTTCTGCGCTAGTCAGTTTTTTTCTGATATGCAGAATATTTACATACATACATACATATATTCACGCCTGTTTCCCAGAGGGGTAGGCAGAGATCACGGATTTCCATTTACTACGATCCTGACAAACTACTTTCGCTTCACCCACTTTCATAATATTCCTCATACATGCTCGTCGGTTTAGAGTACTTCTGACCTGGCCTTTTTGCAATAATTCCCCGATTTGATCGAGGAAAGTTCGCCTAGGTCTTCCCCTTCGAACTGACCCTTCCACTCTTTCTTCGTACACCCTCTTCGTTAATCTTCTTTCATCCATCCTCTCTACGTGTCCAAACCATCTCAACATACCCATCTCAATTTTTGTCACTACATCTTCATCCACTCCGCATTTCATTCTTATTACGCTATTTCTGATCCTGTCTGTTAACTTCACACCACACATGCTTCTTAGAGCTCTCATTTCCACTGCGTTCACTTGACTTTGATGTCTTTTCTGCCACACCCAACTTTCACTACCATACATAAGTGTAGGCACCAACACTCCTCCATGCACAGCCAGGCGTGCTTTTTGCGACACCTTCTGACTGCTCATAAAAGCGTTCAGTGCCCCATTCACTCTATTCCCAGCATTCACTCTCCTTTCAATGTCTTTTTCATTTTTACCATCTCTTGTAAACAAAGTCCCCAAGTACACAAACTCGTTCACTTGTTCCAGTCTTTCTTCACCAATCATAATTTCGCAATCTACCATAATCTCATCTCTTTCAAATACCATTACTTTCGTCTTACTGACATTCATCTTCATTCCCTTCTTCTCAAAAGATTCATGCACTCTTGTTACCATCAACTGTAACTCCTGTGCCGATGACGCAAGTAATACTAAATCGTCAGCGTACAGGAGACATTTTACTAGCAACCCTTCCATCCTCAGTCCACATTCATCATCTTTCAGATCTTGCAAACAACTGTCCATGAATAGATTAAACAGCCACGGTGACGCTACACATCCCTGTCTAACACCCTTTTCAATGCTAAACCACTCAGTGTATGACCCGTTTATCCTCACGCAAGCACTGGAATCCTCATAGAGAGACTTCAGCGCTTGCACAAGCCGACTGTTTACTCCATACATGGACACTACCGACCACAATTCATTTCTCATCACTCTATCATAAGCCTTTTCCAAGTCCACGAAAGCGCAATAGACCTTTTGACCTTTGGCCAAGTACTTTTCGGTTATGCATCGTAAGGAAAAGACTTGATCCGTACATCCCATACCCTTTCGAAATCCCGCTTGTGCATCCCACACTTTCCCATCGGTTTCTTTTACTACTCTTTCAATCAACACTTTCGCATACAGTTTTCCGACGATGCTGAGTAGGCTAATGCCCCTGTAGTTTTTGCAGTCAAGTTGTGAGCCTTTTCCTTTGTAAAGAGGAACTATGACGGCCTTGCACCAGTCCCTTGGTACACGGCCGGTACTAAAGCACAAATTGAAAAGGCGATACAACTGACTCGCTACGACACCTTGTCCAGCCTTCAGCATTTCGGCGGAGATCCTATCATACCCTGCTGCCTTGCCTGATTTTATTCCTTTCAAAGCTTTCACAATTTCGTCCATGCTAATATTACTGTCATCCATTGGAAGGCTTCCATTCACATCTGAGGTTAGCATATTTGCTTCCTCCCTTTCAAACAAGCTTTCAAAATATTCCTGCCATCTCTTCAATATACATTCTTCCCCATTCAGCAAACTTCCATTCGAGTCTTTAACTGTTTTCAGCTCAGAGTCCGAACTCTTACCTCTGGCTATGCGAACGGATTTCCAGAAGAACTTAATGTTCGTCCGAAAATCTCGCGACAACCTTTCATGCAATTGATCATTCTGTCCATTTTTCTTTCTTTTAACAATTTCTTTCACCTGCACTTTCATTCTTCTGTAATTCTTTCGCGTCTCATTCACTTCTTCAATTGAGGCTTTTTGGGCTCTATGGTTAGCTTTTGCAGCTAACCAATCCCGCCACAATTTCTTCTTCTCACATACTGCTTTTTGTACTTCCTTGTCCCACCACACATTCTTCTCCTTTCTGCCTTTGTGTCTTTTACTCACGCCACACACTTCCCTAGCCACACTCACAACTTTATTTTTAAAGTTGCTCCATAAATCATCAATCTCACTTATGTCATCCAGTCCATCAAACTCACCCTTCAGTTTACCAACATATTCTTCACTTACACTTTCCTCTTGCAACCCTTCCACTTTTATTCGCTCTAACACCCTAGAAACCGCACGAGGTCGTGATCGCCACCCTTTGAATAGACCACTTATTCGGCACATTACCAGGAAGTGGTCAGTATGGATACCCGACCCACGATACACCCTAGCGTCGCGAACATTCTTCTTCATTCTTTCATCAACTATTACAAAATCAATCATACTTTTCCTAACGTTTTCCGCCTCTCGAGTGAACATATGGATCCGTTTGTGAGCAAACATTGTGTTTGCTACACAAAGACTCCACTCGAGGCAAATCTCTAACAAGCTTCTTCCATTCTCATTCACTCTCTCGTCACCATGTATCCCTAAGACCCTTTCAAAACCATCTCGCTTTACTCCTATCCAACTATTAAAATCACCGAGCATTATTAACCTTTCATTATTCCTGCACACACTTAAAACGTCTCTCATTTCGTCCCAAAACATTCGTCTTTCATCCTGTGTTTGCTGAGAGTTTGCCGCTCCCTGATCTACAGGAGCGTAAACCCCAACAACAAAAATCCTCATCAGGCCCACTTTCAGTCTGATCCAGATCAACCTGGGACTCACGCACTTGAACTCACTCATTCACACACTCAGCCATCCTAGCGGATAGTATAACACCGACTCCCTTACTGGCTCGCTCTGAGCTTGGCACCCCCGACCAGTACGCGGTAAAAGCCCCGTGGGTGGTGGTGTCACTTCCCTTCCGCTTTGTCTCATTCACACAGAGTACATCAATCCTTCTTTCTTCCATCATCTGTAAAACCTCATTCAATTTGTCATTCATCCCTCCTCCCACATTCAACGTAGCAAAACGGCTCTCCGTGAGCCACTTCTCGCCCCCGCGAGAAACGAGACGTGATGGGTGGCGTACCGCATCGCCGCCATGCGGATGATTATTATAATTCTCCATAGCGTTCCCACGAGTAGAAGGGTTACAGGTCCTCCCCAGCAGAGCCCTGTACTGAGGTAAGGCGAATTTACGTAGTGTCCTGTGACCGCCAACACAGACACCCTCCGTTAAAAACCAGACTCCCTCTGGCCACTCATCCTTGAGCACGGGTCGGTTTACACCTTGGATTGGGGGTTTTAGTTCAGAGTTTACCTTCTCCTAGACAAGTTGCAGCACAATGCTAACGAGGCCCATCTCCCCGGGTTATATTTTGGAGTTTACCTTCTCCTAGACAGGTTGCAGCACAATGCTAACGAGGCCCATCTCCCCGAATCCATCCAAATCTGAAAACCAGACTCCCTCTGGCCACTCATCCTTGAGCACGGGTCGGTTTACACCTTGGATTGAGGGTTTTAGTTCAGAGTTTACCTTCTCCTAGACAAGTTGCAGCACAATGCTAACGAGGCCCATCTCCCCGGGATAATATTTTTACCAATATTTTGCCGCTGACTGTACTTCAAATTCAAAATCTAGGTTTTATTTTATTACATAAAAATCTACTAATTGAGATCGTTATTACTTATCTTATTTAATAGGTAAGTATATTGGTGACTGATGTAAGAATCCCCTGTTGTCAAGTATCGTAATGTTACAAGCACTTTCTCCCTAACGATGCTCGATTCTCTAAACTTTGTATCTTGCCTTTTTAGTTTTGTATTTAATTGTAAACACAACAAAAACTTAGTTGTTCTTCAATGCGTCCAAAATTAGTCTCGAATCCAGTTTCTGTTAATTCTCTGTACATTTATATAATGGGCTCACCCAAAATCTCCTTTACTTTACTTACGGCGTTTCTTTTGTATAGCTGTAAAAAGCAAAATAAACGTAGCAAAAACCACGGCAGCAATCACATGTGACGCCATTTTGAACAATTTGAACAGCTGTCAGAGGGCCGCCATCTTGCCGAGCAATTTGGCTCGGGCTTTCGTCGCGAGGCAAACTTCCCTACTAAAAATGTAGACGAGCACGCTGCCGCGCGAGGAATAGCCGTTTGCTTCGCGCGGCAACTTCCTCGCGAGGCGGTGCGTGCACGGTGTGGACACGGCTAATCACTCGTGGTAGCGGGTAAATAATAGTAGTTTATGTAACTGTTACGTAATAGGGCCTAATTACGTACAGTTGCATACACTGCTTTAAATGAAGTGTTCGGAAACCATACAATGACCGCCATTGCACCGTCATGGCCAACTCGATTGTGCCGGCGGTCGCGCGGGCGCGTGCCGTTGGTCAGGAAGGAGCACAGGATTTACATTATGTTTACGTTGTTCCACATTTGAAACTCACCCAAGTAACACAGGAAGCATTATAACATATGAATAGTTAACTTATTTAGAACTTAAGGACCGTATAAACTCTTATATACGTTCACCGAGCAACTTGACGCATTATATGATGCTTTGAGCTGTATAATGGTTGTATAATGGCATATCTAAATGCTTTTATCTACACTCATATTGTAAGTTCTCTAAAACGTGTTCGAAAACGGTAGGCAATGGCTAGGATTACCACGACCGATTTTACTATGATAAGCTTTTTATCTGTGGCTTTAATGTAATTTTAACGTTACATGCTCAACTATTGATGTGTTATGAGTTTTGATAACATAATGTACACCTGCACCCTCCCGCGCATCCGCCGACAGCCCGACACGCGCCTCCCCGACCGCCGGCACAATCGAGTTGGCCATGGCGGTGCAATGGCGGCCATTCTATGGTTTCCGAATACGGCATTTAGAATAAATAATATGAGTGTAGATAAAGCAGTGTATGCAACTGTACGTAATTAGGCCTTAAAACACTCGTGTGATCTTATTATGAAATTCGCCTGCGGCTCATTTCATAAAACCACACTCATGTTTTAAGGACCCTTATTACGTAACAGTTACACAAACTACTATTGTAAAGCCTTTAGCTTTAGTGCAGCAAACCACAACGCAACTGAACAGCTTTCAGCTGTTTAAAAGCACTTAAGTGCTTTAGGTTCTACAATGGCATTATATAATGCTTTGAGCTGTATAACGGTTGTATAATGGCATATGTAAATGCTTTTTTAAAGCCTTTAGTTTTAGTGCAGCGAACCAAAATGCAACTGTACAGCTAAATGCTGTACAGTTGCGTTTTGGTTTGCTACATTAATGCTTCGGTGTGGTTTAGTGCCTTAGGTTCTATAATAGCATAAATAAATGCTTAATGCTGTTTATGAGCATGAATATTAGCCATTATAATGCCACGTAAATCCGGTAAAAGCTTTCAGCTGTTTTTAGTGCTTTAGATTCTACAATAGCATTATATGATGCTTTACGCTGTATAACGGTTGTATAATGGCATATGTAAATGCTTTTGTTTAGCCATTAGTTTTAGTGCAGCGAACAAAAATGCAACTGTACAGCTGAATGCTGTACAGTTGCGTTTTGGTTTGCTACACTAATGCTTCGGTGTGGTTTAGTGCCTTAGGTTCTACAATAGCATTAATAAATGCTTAATGCTGTTTATGAGCATGAATATTAGCCATTATAATGCCACGTAAATCCGGTAAAAGCTTTCAGCTGTTTTTAGTGCTTTAGATTCTACAATAGCATTATATGATGCTTTACGCTGTATAACGGTTGTATAATGGCATATGTAAATGCTTTTGTTTAGCCATTAGTTTTAGTGCAGCGAACAAAAATGCAACTGTACAGCTGAATGCTGTACAGTTGCGTTTTGGTTTGCTACACTAATGCTTCGGTGTGGTTTAGTGCCTTAGGTTCTACAATAGCATTAATAAATGCTTAATGCTGTTTAAGAGCATGAATATTAGCTATTATAATGCCACGTAAATTCGCTATACAGCTTTCAGCTATTTTAATGCCTTAGGGTGTACAATAGCATTTATAAGTAGGTAATACATTCCTAATGCTGTATAATAGAAATAATATAAACCATTATAAAGCCAAGTAATTCACTATAAGGGGCTGTTCATAAATTACGTCATTTAAAAGGGGGGGGGGGGGGGGTTTGGACATCGGATGATGGGTAGCATGACGTAGGAGGGGGGGCGGTCATTCCGAAGCTTTCTGGTGCATTCCGGTGCGGGCATTCCGGTGCTTCAATGTGTAAAAAAAGGAATGAAATTCGTGTTTCTAATTGACTTTCTATAAACTTTTAATGCTATAAAATGTTATCTACTAAATAGTTTTTTATTTTACAATTAAGCTAAAAACGCATTTTCTTAAATGACGTCACTTTATTTGGCAGGGGGACGGTTGAATGATTTTAGGAGGAGGGGGGTAAAAAATCATAAAAAATTGATGACGTAATTTATGAACAGCCCCTATACAGCTTTTAGCTGTTTTAGTGCCTTAGGGTCTACAAAAGCAATTTTAAGTAGTATATAATGCTTAATGTTGTTTAATAGCATAATTATTCACGTGTAATGCTGTAGGCATTAATAAGCTTTTTTTAAGGGTCACTGAGCTGCTATTGGACTAAGAGCTAGCCACGTCAGATATGACACAATAATGAGAGCAACAAAACCCGTCTGGTTAGATTGCTACACTATTTAGACACACGGCAGTGTGTCCGCCAAGTTCGAGCAAAAAAAAGCGACACACCGGCCGTGGGTTATATTACACGAACCATTTCGGGCCAATTTCGACCACCCTATAACTCAAAACATATTTTATCTACGCATATGAAATTTCGAGTGTCTGTTGACATCCCCTTAATTGTCTAGAATACAAAATTTCATTATTCTACCTATAGCAGTTCTTGAGATATTGACGTCAGAAAATCGCTATTTTTACTATACACTCACTCACTGACTCATCAAAAACCTAGACCACTTCCAATGATCGTACTGACTTGAAATTTGGCATGGAGATAGGTCTTAAGGTCAAAGTAAAGGGAAAAATCTGAAAACGGCCAAGTGTGAGTCAGTTTTAAAAATAGCGAAGGTGTAACTTTGTTCTACTATGAAGTCATAATGAACTAAATGGGTCTATCTTCCAATGGTCGTACCGACCTGAAATTTGGCTCGAAGGTTTGTCTTTAGGTCGAAATAAAGTAAAAATCTGAAAACGGCCAAGTGTGAGTCAGTTTCGAAAACAACGAATGTGTAATTTTGTTCTACTATAAGTAGTTATAGAGTGGAAATGAGATAAAAGACTTATTTAAATTTAGGTACATACCAATTTAAGACAATACATGTTTGTCTTAAAGACAAGAACAATAAAATTGTTCACCACTCTGTGTGTGTCTGTTGCGGGAACCGAACCCACGATTTACGAAGTGCAAAGCAGGTCACTAGGTACACTAGGTGCGCTAAATCAGTCAAACAAAAATGAAAAGACTATTTTTTCTCGCATAGTCTAAATAATTTCTAATTTTACAACTAATAAAATCGCAGATTCAAGAACATGGAAATCATATATACTCTAAGATGGAATTATATATACTACTGCCCATCTCACCCTCCGATACGCCACGGGATGAGATGGGATGGTGCACTTCTAGCTACATAATAGGCCACCAATTATAATACCTACTGGTAGGTAGGTATTACCAAGTTATTAATTATCTATGTAGGTAGCGTACTTACAAACAGAATAAAGTACGTTATTGATGTATGTAATTATATGTAAGTAGGTACATTTTATAGGTGTAGGGAGCCAGTTTATTTGTAAAAATCACCTATAAATAAATAGTAAAATAGAATTAGACGCTTAGTATAAAGGGTTATAGTATAAAGTACATACCTAAGTGGAATGAGACATTTCCTAAAACAAA
Organism: Pammene aurita; assembly: GCA_947086415.1. Classification (NCBI taxonomy): domain Eukaryota; kingdom Metazoa; phylum Arthropoda; class Insecta; order Lepidoptera; family Tortricidae; genus Pammene; species Pammene aurita. The sequence continues at coordinate 317,816 of OX352295.1, read as the reverse complement.
AGTGATAAAAAAAAATAAAGAACCTACACCTAACAAAAATAAATGAAATCCCATCAAAAACATAAATGTGAAAGGCTGCCAAGTTCGATACTATGGGAATGCTTCGCCTATAAAAGAAGTGAGATCTGAATAAGTACCAAGTTCCATAAAAATACCTCAAATCATAAATAGTTATAGGAATGCACACTTGATTTCCAGCAGTTTTTAAGGTACATTTTGAATAAGTATCACGTTACATAGAAATACCTAAAATTATAATAGTCAGAGAAACGCACACCGGTTTTTTTTAGCAGTTTCCTGATAACATTTATTATTTTCAGTACTTTTTAATGATGTAACTTGGCAAGTTTGAATAGAAAATTATATACTTGACACATTGCAGTCCAAAGGTGTCGACTCATTGCATTGAAAAGGTGTGTGGTGTGTGAAAACTTGCCAAGTACCCGGACCCGGACCCGGGGTATGTCCTTAAACTACGTCCGGACCTGGGTATGTCCTTAAACTACGCCAAAAAGAGAGGTATGGGCACTGCGAATGGCATCTCGCTAAGTGTGGTAGGGCACGTTCAGCGAATGTCATCGCTCAAATCTGGAGCAGAGCCCGACTGGGGAAGTACCTCCACCTTACAGAAAACCACAGCCAAATAGCACTAGACCCTACTCATAGTGTTGTGTTCCTGCTGGTGAGTAAGGTTGCCAAAGAGCTCAAAGAGGACCCAGTGTGTTGACGATGAGGGACCTTCTTGTTCCTTTAGTAGTCAACACAGTGAATCCTCCTTTTTGTAAAGGGTCGGCAACGCGCATGTGACGCCTTTGGAGTTGCAGGCGTCCATAGGTTACGGTAGCTGCTTACCATCAGGCGGGCCGTATGCTTGTTTGCCACCGTCGTGGTATAAAAAAAAAAAAAAAAGTAACATCATTAAAAAGTACTGAAAATAATAAATGTTATCAGGAAACTGCTAAAAAAACCGGTGTGCGTTTCTCTGACTATTATAATTTTAGGTATTTCTATATAACGTGATACTTATTCAAAATGTACCTTAAAAACTGCTGGAAATCAAGTGTGCATTCCTATAACTATTTATGATTTGAGGTATTTTTATGGAACTTGGTACTTATTCAGATCTCACTTCTTTTATAGGCGAAGCATTCCCATAGTATCGAACTTGGCAGCCTTTCACATTTATGTTTTTGATGGGATTCTTATTGCTAGATCCTAGCATCTGGCAACTTTTAATAGGTGGAGGTCACAGTGACAGACTAGCAAAATGTTTTAATTGGAAAATAGTAATACCAAATTAGGTAAAAACTGCCGAAGTTGTCTCAGTTATAAAGGATAGGGCCTATATTTTAAGGGGCTCCCTGGCGCCAACGACCTTAGATCTGATTCCCTTAGTTTTCTAATGATTTATATAGCTTATCATATTATCAGTAACGGCTTTAAACAATATAGTATCCTATATTTACTTCAATATTCATTGTCTTCGAGATATTCGACATCAAAGTCGAACCGGTTTAGGCTAAAAAAGTGGTTTTATGGTCATAAATTTTGTGTTAATTAGTTAAAAATTAAAATCTCTCTATTGTTTTTAGAGACATCAAAGAGGAACTCTAATATGTAGATTACGTATATGTAAGATTCTTTACACCATTCGAATATCGATAAAAGTTTTTTTTGGACCATATTTTAAAAATATCATAAAAAATTAACGGCTCATTTATTTCAAGATCCGGCTCTACTGAATGGAGATAAAAGATTCAAGAACCGATAGTCGTTTGCTTTATAATTCTATCTGTAGTGAATATGTTGGAATATCGACTCAAAACTGGTCAAAAATCTATAAAAAACGTTAGCCCAAAAAATATTGTGTATTATTACGGAAACAAAAACAGTAGGCGATAAACTATGAATTATATTATATATCGTTTGGCACTACTTTCCCCCAACATAAACTTTTGTATAATTTCTCTTAATATTGTATAGTATTTCATAATATTGCATCAAACCCAGATCTCTAGGATTTGTTTTCTGGAAATGGTTTGCATTCTTTGACCTCCACCACTTTAAAGCTGTCAGATGTCCAGATCTAGAAATAAGCATAGTATACCAAACTGACTAGAGGGGTTTGGTTGCTCTCATTATTGTGTCATATCTGACGTGGCTAGCTCTCCATCTATATAGACCAACGCCATTTTGTAAATAATTTATAACCTAAAAATAAAATCATGCGGACCTATTTATACAAGGAAAATACCTATATTATAATGAAATAACTTAATTTAAGACTGCTCAACCAACACTATTATGTTAATAATGCAAAACTCGTTCTATACGAGGATTACACAATTGTTTTGTTTATTTGACGCATATCTTTTTATAATATTTTATAGCAAAACCACAATAAATCAAAGGCGCGTGAAAATTTTCAATGAAACTTATATACACATTTACAGTAAACTACATTGCGCAGTAATATTTGAAGGATAAAATAACGTAAAAGAGTCAAAAACTTTTATAAATTTTGTTACGATGCAAATAAATATGACATGTCACTCATTCAGTTTTTTGTACCGTCTTCGTCCATTTTATATTGCGAGACAAAGTAGTTAAATCACAACGTTCATTGTATTATAACATTTGTTCCGTCGGTATTAGAGACGTTTTTGCATTGACGTAAGGTTTATTTTACTACACTCTTATGCTAGTATAATGCTTTTGTATTGCGATTGGCAACTTAATCGAGAGTACTAATGCTTCTTTAATGCGATTGGCACTTTCCATGACAACGATAATGCTAATAGCGCAGACATAATGCGCCTGTAATGCTATTAAATGACCTGTATAGGATCTCAAGCTGGATAATTTGTGCCCATTTATGACCTATATCAGCACTATGAACGTTTATAATGCTACTATACAACGAACTCAAAATGCTAAAAGCATACAGATATGCTGTAAGACGGCCGTTATACTGCTTTGAGGTGTTACTTGGGCATAACCTATCAATATTTGAGCATGTAAAGTTAAAATTACGTTACTGTCACAGATAAAAAGCTTATCATAGTAAAATCGGTTGTGGTAATGCTAGCCATTGCCTACCGTTTTTGAACAGGTTTTAGAGGACTTACAAAGTGAGTGTAAATAAAAGTAGTTCTTGCAACAGTTGTATAAGAGGGGTCAAAAAAGGTGAGTGGCGTGGGTAACAATTTGAGCCGTAGGCGAAAATTGTTAAGAAAAACGCCACGAACATTTTTTTACCTACTTATACGACGTTGCATACAATACTTTTTCTACGAATACACTTACTTTTACATAAAATGCGAAATTGAAAACTTCATGGATATCGCAGTTATTTTGCCAACATGATCGACAATCATTTAAGTTTTACCTTTTAAAACACTATTTTTCAATAATACTAACATTACTAACACAAAAACGCACCGCCGTTATTTGATCAATTATTAAAGAGCTACTGAGATTAGTAAAATAGTAGTTTTTCTACTCCAGCACTTCTATATGCTAATTAAATGACTGATAGTGGTATCTAAAACTACATCATTTAAGTGAAGGCGCTAAAGTCTATTTGTCTATAGGTACTTTCTATAACTGCTAGCAGTCACACAAAACATATTGTGCAACTGTTTTTGTTTTTTTAATACACTGACTTCCAGGTGCCATGTCTAAAAAGGGTTCGTTCTTGTTTACAATATAAATTATATTTTCAAATTGATATACACTTGAAATTATTTTTGCACAAACTATGATAAAAACATTATCATGTCTTTTTTAAAGTATTAATATCTTAAATTATTTAGTTTCATATTTATGAAAAGCATAATAGTACTTTAATGTAAACTTTTGCATTGAGAGTTACTTGAACGAAGCCATATTTTTTTGCAATTAAAAACCAACTCGTGATCTGTCTATGACATTTAGTAAAAAGTTAATATTTAAAAAGTTTCAACACAATGTACGGCTTAATTTTTGTATTTAAACTCGTATATTATGTTAATATCAAGAAGTTTATGTTAATTTTGATAAAATAAGTGACAAGAAAACTTCACAGTGAATATCCGAAGACTTCGGCACAAAAGTAAGAGTTATTAGTTGATAAAAAAAATCTTAAAACAAAATTGATTTATGTACTCGTGATACTTAAGAACTTTAAAATGATTTATTAATTAAGTTTTTGCTACTGTCGTAGAAAAAGTTTCGTGTGCAACGGTACATAATTAGTTCTTAAAATTCTCGGGTCTGTTATTACAAAATTCGGCTTCGCCTCATTCTGTAACTTCGACCCTCGAATCTTAAGAACCCTTATTATGTACCTGTTGCACAAAATACTATTATGTAACTGTTACGTAATAAGGGTCCTTAAAACATGAGTGTGGTTTTATGAAACGAGCCGCAGGTGAGTTTCATAATAAGATCACACGAGTGTTTTAAGGCCTAATTACGTACAGTTGCATACACTGCTTTATCTACACTCATATTATTTATTCTAAATGCCGTATTCGGAAACCATAGAATGGCCGCCATTGCACCGCCATGGCCGACTCGATTGTGCCGGCGGTCGGGGAGGCGCGTGTCGGGCTGTCGGCGGATGCGCGGGAGGGTGCAGGTGTACATTATGTTATCAAAACTCATAGCATATCAATAATTGAGCATGAAAAGTTAAAATTACGTTACTACCACGGATAAAAAGCTTATCATAGTAAAATCGGCCGTGGTAATGCTAGCCATTGCCTACCGTTTTCGAACACGTTTTAGAGAACTTACAATATGAGTGTAGATAAAAGTAGTTATGTGTAATATGTTGTTTGGTAACAGGGCAGCGACACGGCCGTGCTGTACAGCAAGCGCGCCGTGTGCGCGCACCTGCAGCGCATCAAGAGCCGGCGCGCCGACATCCCCAACCCCGAGATCCCGGTGCGCATCGCGCTGGCGCTCGACAAGCTGCCTGACCTCGTTAAAGGTATACTTATAAACGGCTTGTGTTTAAACGCTAACCAAATATGTTCATAAAATACTTCCAATAAATTCTTAATGCTTACCAAACCGGACGAATGCTCACCAAATAGTATATCGCAAACTATTGTATAAATGTAGCTAATATTTCTTTTTGTTACATGCTATAAAATATGTAATCACCGTTAAAGTTAGTTTCAGACCAAATAATCTATATTATTGTTAAATAGCTTCTGGCAACAGTTCGTTTTCTTGGGGGTCGCAGTTCTAACCGAACCTAACCCACTTCTGGCAACAGTTCGTTTTCTTGGGGGTCGCAGTTCTAACCTAACCTAACCCACTTCTGGCAACAGTTCGTTTTCTTGGGGGTCGCAGTTCTAACCTAACCTAACCCACTTCTGTCTGGGCCTTTAAAGCGTGGTAGTGGCCGGGGTGCGGGTTCCGGGGTAAATAAAGAAAGGGAAGCGATTGTAATTTTAGATCGAGAATAATATATTTTAACTGAAGTTTAGATATTTTTTTTTTATTTTTTTTTATTGTATTGGGAAACATACAGCAACAATAATACAGATATCTTGATTATATCTAGGTAGTACATCAGCCAAAACAGTTTCCACTTAAAGCTAATACAAGATAAGTGCTCAAAAATAGACATATATGAAGGTGTGCTTAATTAAGTTAACAGTAATTTTGGAGTTAATTTGAAAAAACAAAAACTAATATATAATAGTAGTTTATGCAACAGTTGTATAAGAGGGGTCAAAAAAGGTGAGTGGCGTGGGTAACAATTTGAGCCGTAGGCGAAAATTGTTAAGAAAAACGCCACGAACATTTTTTGACCTACTTATACGACGTTGCATACAATACTTTTTCTACGACTACACTTACTTTTACATAAAATGCGAAATTGAAAACTTCATGGATATCGCAGTTATTTTGTCAATATAATCAACAATCATTTAAGTTTTACCTTTTAAAACACTATTTTTCAAGAATACTAACATTACTCACACAAATACACACGTCGTTATTTGATCAATGATTAAAGAGCTACAGAGATTAGTAAAAATACCTAAATTACTTTCAAAGTTTACAGTTTGCCCCAACAAACGTAAAATAAAAACTACAAAGTGTCTGTGGTTCTTTTCATTTTTTCTTTTTTAAAGTTTTTTTTTCTAAAAACGCTGCGTTTATTTAGGTTGCTTAGGTTGGCAGTAATTTATTTTGTCCTATATTAATGTGCTTGCACGCGATTACACGATACTATTTTGGCGCTTTTATAGAACAAGTGTTATTTTGGGCAATAGACTAGGTAGACTTTTGACAATGTTACATCACAAGACATGTTTGAATCGTCCAGCACTGTATCTCGCACCGGCGTGATGTTATTTCTTCTACGACGAAGGTTCTCCGACGTGCAAAGCGGACACCGCCATGAGCCCGCGCCTGCCGCAGGTTCGTCCACTGATCGGCCTGCGTCTGAATACAGACAATGCCGGTGATATGAAGCTCCGCACTCAATGCATTGCAACGCATTGTTCTTATCAGTAGCTAGCTACCTTACATGTGACACAGTTCATGTTTAAATTTGAACTCTGCAGCGTGCGATATTAAGTCGAGTTTAGAGAAGTATAACTACTTAGACGTAGCGGTGCAGCGCTACGGCGTAGCGTGTAGTGTTCGTCAATTTCGGCCGGTGACGCTCAATGTTCCGTGGCTCCGTGGTTCCACGTTGGACTGCGACGCAGCGTCCGCGGGTTCAAACCCCAGCAAAAAATGCAAAAAGTTCGAAACTTCAAGATATTTAATATTCACCATCCATGACAGCAGCGGGTCAACAGCAACACTCACTACGGAAAGAGAAGTCCGACACGACGCAAGATGGCCGCCAGCCGATACGGAGCACACCCCAAGCAAGACAAGGAGGCACCGAGTATTAGGAGATCCACACAAAATTAAATAATTTACAAAAATTCAACAATTAGCAAGCCAACGCCACACACGTCCACTCCGAGCAAAGACGTAACGCATAATTTGATTATACTAAAGCAAATTAGTCTCCAGTTTTTGGTATTAGTTGTGATGTTTTATCAAAACAATATTTGGTGAGCAAAACATCCATTCTGAGAAGCAAAAAGATATATGGACTCATAAAAGTCATTTTGGTGCGCATTTAAATTGTAGCGCGTATAAACCGATAACCCACTAACAAAATCCATTATTAACCTACAATTTGACTAATAAGTTCAATATGTAAAATGGAGCTCCACTTGTATATTCATTACTCTACGTGTGTATTTTCAACCGACTTCAAGATTTCTAAGGAGGAGATTCTTAATTTGTTGGGATCTTTGGTTATTTTAGGTGTGTTCACCGATTATTCGAAGACTGCTCAACCGATTAGTAAAAATTTTCTTCTTTTTGAAATGGTAATACTTGACAGTTGGTCCCATTCTCATCAGATCAGGATCTGATTAATAAATAATTTAAAAAAATCTTTAAAATGGTTATTGGTAGTGTTGTCGTCGATCGGCGCGATCGTGGTGGACGGCAAGGTGGACGGCGGCGGCGCGGCGGCGCAGGGGCCCTACCACCCGCCCGCCTCCCCCGCCGGGCCCCCCGCCGGGCCCCCCGCCGGGCCCCCCGCCGCCTCCCCCGCCCAGCAGCAGCAGCAGCAGCAAGTCAGCGCCGCGCTCCACCACGCCGCCGCCATGCAGCAGGTATGTCACTCCACACTATGTACGTATTCACGGTAAACACTAGTCTACACATGCCGCGTATTGTTGCTACTTACCTATTTAGGCTTATTGATTAAAACGACACCTTATTACGAGGATAAACGCGTAAAAATATGCACATCAATGCGTCGGTTCTAGTTTGTAAATGTCAAATCCATACAGTCTATGATACAGTCCTCAGCGGTTCTACAGTGGCGATTAAAAAGTACCATTTATAATTTGTGGGTACCATTAATACTATCCCTGTTAATAATCAACCACTTAGCTTCACTACATAGTATAAAACAAAGTCGCTTTCCGCTCTCTGTCCCTATGTATGCTTAGATCTTTAAAACTACGCAACGGATTTTGATGCGGTTTTTTTAATAGATAGAGTGATTTAAGTGGAAGGTTTATATGTATAATACATGCATAATATAGTAGAGAAACGCTGATAATTTTAGAGGTTTTTAATGTGATGTAAATAAACACATTTGTGGCGCTTACATTGCAAACGCTGGCTGAACCCTACGAGATAGATCAAAATAATGTACTACAGTAATGTACACCTTCAAAAGGTCTATAAAAAAGTCCGCGTTGGCACATGTCTATCTCTTAGGGATAACCAACAATAACCAGTTTTTCATCCCGTGCGAAGCCGGGGCGGGTCGCTAGTTTGTAATAAAATGTAAAATTAAACACAAGGAAATATCACGAATTGGAAATAGATAGTTCAGAATGTTACTATTAGGTTGTTAAATATTCACATCAGTTATACAATTAATGAGAAACGCACAAAAGTGGGGCAGATAGCACTGCAGTAGATTTAAAAAAAAGTGTTTTTTTTTTATATTAAATCAAATCCATACAACATGAAAGGAGTCTGAAAACTTTTGTTCGATTTACGGGTTTTGACTGTATAGTAAAATTGTTTTAAGACTGCGACTAAGTTACCGTACAATGTATCTTTATATGTGGATTTTTAACGTCACTGTAATAGCTGGGTCGACTGTACATTTAATATGTCGTTAAACTGCGGCATTGTCAAATATATAACTGTTCCAAAACAATTTATTTCACATCAATGCTTAGCTAAATGGACTTAAAATTCGCATAGTTTAACCCTTTGAACGCCAAGAGCCACAAAATGGGTCGTGTGCTGTCGTGCCTGCCACGCCAGCGACCACTAAAGTTGTCATGGCGGACGCTGTCAAAGCAATTTGTCCTGCTGACAGATAAGGTTTATATTCATTATTCACTATAGTTCAAAATCTGTAAGAATGAACTTTTGACACATCGCAACGCCCGTAGAACGTAAACGCGCAAGACACTTTGAAATTATAAACAAAATCCCATAACGATTTTACAGCTTGTCATGTAGGTAAACACAATATTTCACTTTTTATAAACATAACTTAATTAATGTTACATTTTTTCATATCTTAGTTATTGAATATTTTACGATAACAATTTAGCATGCAAACAGTTACGGTATACGCCTCCTTTTTTTTAAATTTAGTGTTGTGACCATGTCTGCTGTTCCGATTCATATAACATTTCCGTAAGTCGATAAAATCGATTATGTAATCAATAGACAATATAAGACTTTCTTATCATATTGTATTAATTATGGAATCATTATACATAATTAGTAGATAACAATTATTAAATGATAATTTCCTAAATAATTTTATTTCCTGCTTTGTTATAGTTAAGTTTTCCTTTTTTAATTTATTTTTGTATATTAGGCATAACTGCATACAACTCATCTGAACTCATATTCTCGGTGGAATCACTGACTTCCGAGTCACAGGCATCCGCCTAGTTCGGAAGACAGAGGCTCAGTTCCGGTGAAACTGTTTCAAACCTAATACATAAGTCTCTCTTAAGCTATTAGCGTACTGTACAAATATTACTTACACTTGTATTAGGTTTAAGTCAATAAACATTATTTTTATTCTCTTATTGTTATAATTTGAGAAGATTTGTGATACAAAATATATAGGCATATAACAAAAAAAAATCAGTTGTACTAAAATCGATTCGAACAATTCATAAATAATCGCTAAATTTGACAAACGATACGTCTTAGCCCCATCACTAATGACGTCAATACTGAAGTGTCAAAAGTTCATTCTTACAGATTTTGAACTATAGTCGAGATATTGGCGTGTAGGCCACGTCTTGACGCGAGAGGATAAGCGTTCAAAAGGTTAAGTAATATACTTTATGCAACGCACAATGTAGTTCTCAAGTACAAACAGCAACACTCTGAATCGGCCATCGGTAGACCTTAAAGCCCTAGTTAGCTAGCTTCCTAAATGACTTAGTTTCTAAATTTAGTCAAGTGTAACCGCATTTAGCAAGTAGTTTCCTAAAAAGTAACCTAGTTAGGAAGGTAGGATGGTCACGAGGTGACGAACTTATTGAGTTAGCATCCTAATTAGGACGGAAGAAAGTAAAGTCTAACAGCGTTTAGTCGCCAGTTGACCTAAATGTCATAGATTTTTTATCTGTTCTTTTCCTAAAACTTTAATCGCAGACTGATTCTGTTTATTGTGAATTTAGAATCCTACTTAGGATGCTAGTTAGGACAAGTGTGAGTGGGAGATATATATAGGATACTAATTAGGATGCTAGTAAGGCCACTAAAAAAAAGTAAAGTGTAACAGGCCTTTTATGCCTTAAGGTCTACCGATGGCCGGTTCAGGGTGTTGCTGATTGTACTTGAGTGCTACATTGTGCATTGTATACAGTTTATTACTTAAACTAGGCGAATTTTAATGAACAATGTTTTGAATTAGTCAACTTTTATGAACAGAAATACGAATGTTTCATGTCTCAGACATTGGCTCGCTACCAGGTCAGTTCCGGGTGTTTCTATACCTCAGCCGCTCACCACTGTGGTTCAACCTCCTACTAAACGGTTGTAGAAACACCCGCTAGTCGTCGTGATATTAGTTTAGAACTTGCATGTTTTATATATTTTCTTGACGTGTAGTATAAGATATTGATGAAGTCAAAACTTTATTTTTAATTAATTAAAATTATGTGGGTAAATATATTAAAAATATTTATAACGGGTTTCTTATAGTCGATTTTTGCTCGACATGTTTCGATCAATTTACGATGATCATGCTCACGAGCGGCCTTCCGCAACGGCAGCTCGCCGGCTACAGCTCGCTACAGCGCGGCGGCTCAGCGGCTTGAGTAGCCGGCGAGCTGCCGTCGCGGAAGGCCGCTCGTGAGCATGATCATCGTAAAATGATCGAAACATGTTGAGCAAAAATCGACTTAAATTACGTGAGTAACCGGTTATAAATATTTTTAATATGTTAGTCTCTCGAAAGTTTTATGTGCGTAAATCCTATGCTGAGCATGACTACCTTGTTCCTGAAGTATTATCACACTTGTAACGTTATTGTTTCCAATAGATATTTAACCTTTTAACGGCTTTCAATTCAAAATTGTTGTCGTTGTATTAGCTCAACTTTACATTGTCGCTTTTCCTCGAATATCAGACGACGCCGGTTAAAGGTTTTAAATTGTTGTTAGTATGTATTTGTTAATTTGCATGATTAGGTACTATAAATATTGAATTTAATAGTAATTAAATTGTTTTTTTTTCGTCTGAGAAAGAATTACGTTATTTTCTAGTTTTTTTGGAACTTTAAAGTAAGACAGCAATTATTTAATTTAGAATAAGTATATACAAATAATCTTTATCAGCTGCAACCGAAGAAGGTTCCGGGGACATTCGACCAGAGTTTTGTTTACAAAACGCTACTTCTGGGAATTCTAGAAACCCGGTTTTAGATTTGATGAAATTTCATGTCAAAATCAGAAAAGATTTGCCCGAGGAGAACTCACTAGACTAGACTATAGATGATCAGTTTTAACGTTTTGACTACCGTGCTCCTGACGCCAAAGAATTTTTTTTATAAGTTGTGTTTTTGGACAGACGGCTATTAACGTCGGTGGCGTCATCGTCAGTGGACGATTTTTAGTTCCGACTGTGCCAGTCAAAAGGTTAAAGATTAATGAACAAACAGTTTATATAACAAGATGCTGTAATAGGTCGGTTTCCACAGCAGTCGTACGCGAACGCGGGCATGGGCGGCGTGGGCAACTACATGTCGGCGCTGGCGTCGCTGCGCGCGCGGCCACATGGCGCGCACGCGCACGCGCTCGCGCAGCACACGCCGCTGCGGCACGCGCACGTCACCTCCACCACGCACCCGCACCACCTGCACGGTGAGTACAACTACACGTCGCTGCGCGCGCGGCCACATGGCGCGCACGCGCACGCGCTCGCGCAGCACACGCCGCTGCGGCACGCGCACGTCACCTCCACCACGCACCCGCACCACCTGCACGGTGAGTACAACTACACGTCGCTGCGCGCGCGGCCACATGGCGCGCACGCGCACGCGCTCGCGCAGCACACGCCGCTGCGGCACGCGCACGTCACCTCCACCACGCACCCGCACCACCTGCACGGTGAGTGCAACTACACGTCGCTGCGCGCGCGGCCACATGGCGCGCACGCGCACGCGCTCGCGCAGCACACGCCGCTGCGGCACGCGCACGTCACCTCCACCACGCACCCGCACCACCTGCACGGTGAGTGCAACTACACGTCGCTGCGCGCGCGGCCACATGGCGCGCACGCGCACGCGCTCGCGCAGCACACGCCGCTGCGGCACGCGCACGTCACCTCCACCACGCACCCGCACCACCTGCACGGTGAGTACAACTACACGTCGCTGCGCGCGCGGCCACATGGCGCGCACGCGCACGCGCTCGCGCAGCACACGCCGCTGCGGCACGCGCACGTCACCTCCACCACGCACCCGCACCACCTGCACGGTGAGTACAACTACACGTCGCTGCGCGCGCGGCCACATGGCGCGCACGCGCACGCGCTCGCGCAGCACACGCCGCTGCGGCACGCGCACGTCACCTCCACCACGCACCCGCACCACCTGCACGGTGAGTACAACTACACGTCGGCGCCGGCGTCGCTTTCGATATTTTATTGGTTTTCGGTTTTCAATGGTACCATTTCCTGCACAGGTATGAGCGAGCTGAACTTGCGCGGGCTCCTGAACCAGGGCTCCGGGCGCGGCGCGGCGCGCTCGCCGCTGCAGCCGCACCCCGCCATGCACGCCTACCAGCAGAGTGAGTCGTAACTACCGCACTCTTCTTATATTCATTCGCTCCCTATTTCTCAATTTTATATCGTATAGATTCCAAAATATAAAACGTCCGTTTCGTTCCCGCAGTGATGGGTGCGTACGCGAACAGCGCGTACGCGGCGGGGGTGGGGGCGGGGGCGGGGGCCGGGGGGCGGCGCTCGGGCGGGCCGCGCACGCCGTCCCCCGCGCCCGCCCCGCACGCCCCGCCCGCCCCGCACGCCCCCGCCCCGCACGCCCCGCACGCGCCCCTCACGCCGCCCGCGCCGCAGGCCAAGTGGCACATTCCTCAGCAGGGGCTCCTCAACGGTCAGTCCCAAGTCATTATTACTTGTTTGAATGCCAACAACACTTAAAGCAGTCGCACATAGGGGTATTTGACCCTAAAAGTTGGACATAATTATTTATCTATATTTTGACATTATATCGATTTAAATATGCCTTACATAACAGATTTATTTATTTTTGACAGTTTTTAGTCATTTGTCAATTGATACGGGTCATGTTATAAACAGGATATACCAAAAAATATTAATTTTACTCAAATTTTATACAGCATTGAATGTAAATATCATTCTGACGACGCGTCCCATCCTTCTTCATCTGAAGACCTATCATCATTTTCAAGATTTGATGTTATACTTCAAAAGTGGCGTCATTACCGATATCCAGAGGGAGCATCATATCTCTAGCAGCGAGGCTAAACGGTTTTACACTTTTTGGTGCCTTAGGCCTGATGCTACTTAGTAACAGATCTGACGTAAGTAGCAGCCGATTTAAAACGTCTGTGTTGCATTGCTCCCTCGAGAATTTTCTGGAGAAGCTCTTCCTGTATTCCCTGAAGTGCTTATTTCGAGCCTCTGCGGCTTCTTCTGACAAATGCCCTATAGGGAGAAGGGCATGCTTAATGACAGTAGAGCCATGAATTAAGATTTTGTGTACAGTCGGGGTCATTGGTTGCCAGGGATATAGCTCTACGTAAAGCTTTGCCGTATCGTCGCAATATAACTCGAACTTCTCTAAGTCTATTCTTTGGCCACTTAATATAACTTCAAGCACTACAGCAAATCTCTGAATCAAACCTAAATCGATTTCTGTAATGTTTGAAGATATTTCGGCATTTGCAAAAAATCGTCTGCTGGTGTTCCCATCATTACTGGTACCGAAGCCCTGCTTTGGATAATCGACAATAAGTCCCAGTTGTTCTCTGAATTGTTTTTGTATGGCATTTTTTCTGACCTTCATTATGTCTTTCTCTTGTTGTGTCAATATTTGCTGCTATTTTTTTACCGGCAACTTGTATGCAATGTGGAGTAGTGTTTCGAAAAACCTAATTCTTGCGTGAAGTATAGATAATCCAAACTGCAAATTTTCGGTTACAATTTCCGTAGTTTTTGTCAATTGGTTAAAATCTTTCGACGTTATTTTGCAAATAAAGCACCTCCTTGTAGATTTCCTATCAGTCGCAGCGTTACAAACCTTTCCGTCCACCATTGTCAATAGCATAATATGCTTTACACAAATTTCCTTGCCACCTCTAAATACATTTGTGGCCTGTAAATTTATAATCTGATTGTTAAAATATGATATCTCCTCATTCGTAATATCTGACGTTTCGTGCACAAATCTTATCCTCATAGGCCTGCAAAATCTTGGTGAAGAGGGAGTGGGATTTTGCCAAATTACTTTGTTATTTATTCTGCATACGAGTTGAAGGGGCACCGTTGATGACTGAAATATGTTGGCGTCGGAATCGTTAATATTTGCAAATTTTTGTTTGGACTGGGCTTGTTGTGATCCATCACAACACCATTTTAATATCAAATCAAGGGATGCAAGTTCTTCTGTAGTAGGGTTTCTCATTTCTCGACCTTTTTTATTTCCCGGAGCACGAGAATTCTCGACCACTATTTCCCGGGAATTCCCGGATTGTCGAGAAATATGGAAATTTTTGAAAATATGTGTGATTTAGCAATAAAACTACGCTTTTTATGCAATATTCAACAACATTTATGAATCAACAACTTTTATTTTTAGTCTCATTCATGTGACTTTAACTTAAGTAATTAACTATAGAAAACTTTAATTAAGCGAAATAAACTCTAGCGAGATCTTTTTATCATTATTTCTACAAACAATTTTAGGACTAAATAGTCTTTTTCTTTGGAATCTTCTAAAAACAATGTCATCATGTCACCACACCACAATAAAACTTAGTACCTTAGTAAGGTAACCTTACATACTAAATAATTTACTTTAGTCTCTGTCTGTTTTCAATTATGTAACATAAAATGAAAGTTTTTCAATTAGGTATAAAAAATAACAATCAGACTAGCTTAATAATTACGAGTAACAGTAAGGTACGGGTACGTTAGTTTAGTCTTTGTATCAACTTTTCAATATTTGTTATAAATGGACAGTCTTTTCGTTACATAAGTAAACATAAGAACCTAATAAACTAGTAGTCCGCCTCGAACTCAGAACTCGCGAATTCCTTGCAAACGAGATGACCAATATAACAAGACCCATATGATGATTTTTTCGCGTCTTCTAGCTCTATGACCCCTTGGTCGATCCTGCTCATATACGAACTCTCAAATTATATGTATCTCTGCTAACTATAACCCCAAGTTTCATGAAGATCAGAAAAGCGTTACTAAAGTTATCGCGGAACAAACTCTCAAAATCAAAAAGCCATCGAAATGCTGAGACGTCCCACTAGCCAGAAGTTGTTTGTAAGAACTCACTTCGCTCGTTCGATAATTTAAGCTTGATTCACACACAGCGCGGGCGCGGGCGGGCGCGTGACCAAGCGGGCCCGCGACGCTTTTGTATTCAGTAGTTTTATATGACCACCTTCACACACGCAGCGGGCGCGGGCGGTCGCTTTTTTGCGAACAAGCAAGTCAAGCAACCGCCCGCGCCCGCTGCGTGTGTGAAGGTGGTCATATAAAACTACTGAATACAAAAGCGTCGCGGGCCCGCTTGGTCACGCGCCCGCCCGCGCCCGCGCTCTGTGTGAATCAAGCTTAATAATCAAGCACGTTATTAAGATTTTAAAAATGTTGACTGAATTTCTCGATTTCTCGATTTCTCGACCACTTTTTTCTCGTCTCGAGTAAGGCAAAATTTCCCGGGAATTCTCGGGTCGAGAACTCTCGAAGAGAAACTCTATTCTGTAGACAGTGTTACCAAAACCTCGTCCAAATATAATAACAGCCGTTCAACAGTGTGGTTTAATAAATCTTGCAGGTTTACTTCTGCACACGTAGCTGTCACGGTAAAAGCTTCTTGCGGAGGATAACAATCTTTTTTAGCTTTTTGGAGAATAGTGTAACAAGGATACAGTTTCTTATCGCTTGTACGAATTATTTCATATTGTTTCCGAGTCAATGACGCTTCCACAAACATTGAAAGTGCTTCCGAGGGTTTTAATTGAGACTTCGGATTGGACGTCTCAGTTTGTGTCAAAGCCTTGTGATATTTTTCTCCTCTATTTGGAGATGTCATAATATCTCTGACAACATTTGCACCACTACAATTTCCTGATTCTCGAAGTTTCATCTGACCTGCATACAAAAGTTCTGAGGCTTCATAGGTTTGCCGCAAGTGTTCCGTTTTACGGCGCTTACTACGGTCCGTTACATTTTCAAAGTCTTTTAGAGGTGGGCCAACGACACCACTCTTGTGGGTAAATGGAATTTCCAGAGTTCCGGTTAGCCATTGTTCATTTCTCTTCAAAAATAACGTTTCTGTTCTTTTAGACGCCCGCCACTTGGTCTTGAATTCGGCCTTCAGGCGTGAAAACTTGTGAGCAAATTCGTCTTTCTGGTCTTGTGGAAATGCGACAGAGTCATTAATTTTTTTTTCGAAGGCATTTAATTTCATTAAAAAATCCGTCTCCTTGCAATCCTTTGCCATGGGAAAAACATACTCCCTCGTTACGACTCTGACACCAGAAGAACCTGCGATGTTAAACCTTTAATTAATTTCACGAGCGACGGCAAAACTAACTTTGTTTGGTAAAATTGCATATTAGGAAAACTAACACCATTTCCAAATTGGCACTTAATGGCACGCGTTTTTCTTATAACATTTAAGACAATTAAACGCACTATCAAATGACATCAAAATCACAGTCCCGGAACACCCGGAAACATAACTTATAGGCTTTCGACTTGCACTCAAGGCAGAAAGCAAATAGAGTAGCTGCTAAACTGTTATGTATAACCTTTATTAGACTGAACCATTAAAGAATAGTACTTGAAATACATTAAACATACTTGGTAAATCATTCTGAGGCATAGACATTATCACAAAACTATACGCAGACTAGTTTAACTTAACTTGAATCGTGTACATATGTTCACTTTCGAGTTGAGCTCGTACGTGTATTCAACAAAGCACTTAAATGACACCCGATTGACAACTACCGTCAACACCTATCAAAAAATATTTATTATTACGCTGTCTATGGACTCTTCAGCTACAAAGTCCAATTAACAGCTTATAGGATTCTTACGTTTTGTTACTTGATACTAATGTCCAGTTTTTTTAATCAGATACCCCTATGTGAGTCGTGCCTATGTCTCCATTCATATTATGTCGTAAATTGTCAAAGTTGCTCCGTGACCTTGGTTTGCGAGTGACATTTTAACCATATCGCCTTAGCGTTCAATATAGTATAACATGCAGGTGGGTTCGACCTGTCGTCGCTGGCGCACGTGGTGACGGGCGCCGGCGCGGGAGGCGCGGGGTCGCCGGCGCACGCGCACGCGCACGCGCACGCGCAGGCGCAGGCGCACGCGCACGCGCACGCGGGCGCGGACTTCAAGATCACGCTGGGCCGCGCGCGCCCCGCGCCGCTCCCCCCGCCCGCCCCGACCGTCACCTCCACCAACCCCAAGACGCCCAGCCCCAGCCTCAACGTGAGTCCGCCATCAACTAATTACATTCGTAACATAATATAACTTGCTTACTATCGTAGTATTTTACATTACACGCCGGCATATCGGAAGAGGAGGGGCCGAATTCATTGCTAAGAGAGGGGTATTTTTATTTTATTTATTTAACGAGTATCACTCAATCATACAAACATGTATGAATAAATGAATGAATAAAGTTATAAAAACTATTTATAAATGAGTACTTTAATCGAACGAGCGAAGTGAGTTCTTACAAACAACTTCTGGCTAGTGGGACGTCTCAGCATTTCGATGGCTTTTTGATTTTGAGAGTTTGTTCCGCGATAACTTTAGTAACGCTTTTCTGATCTTCATGAAACTTGTTGGGGTTATAGCAGAGATACATATAATTTGAGAGTTCGTATATGAGCAGGATCGACCAAGGGGTCATGGAGCTAGAAGACGCGAAAAAATCATCATATGGGTCTTGTTATATTGGTCATCTCGTTTGCAAGGAATTCGCGAGTTCTGAGTTCGAGGCGGACTACTAGTAAATTAAGCGTAGCCGGAAAGCACATAGGCGTCGAAGCCAGCGATGACAGAAGGCTCAACGCCGAATCATCGAGGCGAGCGAAAGACCGAAGGCTCGATGGCTAAGCGTCGAGGCGAGCAAAGGCTCGACGGTGAAGCGTCGAGGCGAGCGAAGGTCGAGGCCTCGATGGCGAAGCGTCGAGGCCAGTAAAGATCGAAGGCTCGACGGCGAAGTTTAGTTATCGAACGACCGAAGTGAGTTCTTACAAACAACTTCGGCTACTGGGACGTTTCGGCATTTCGTTGGCTTTTTGATTTTGAGAGTTTGTTCCGCGATAACTTCAGTAACGTTTTTCTGATCTTTATGAAATTTGTTGGGGTTGTAGCAGAGATCAATATAATTTGAGAGTTCGTATATGAGCAGGATCGGTCAATGGGTTGTAGTGCTAGAAGACGCGAAAAAATCATCATACGGGTCTTGTTATATTGGTCATCTCGTTTGCAAGGAAATTGCGAGTTCTGAGTTCGAGGCGGACTACTAGTTTAACAGTTCTGTTTGTGACGTTTGCGTTATAGTGTTGAATGCGTACAGGGCGGCGCCGGCGTGGAGCTGGACAAGGTGTGCGACGAGTCGGTGCAGGACCTGATGGCCACCATCGCCAAGCTGGACTCCAACGGCGTGCAGGTGCTGCCCGAGCAGCCGCGCGCCGAGCCCGCCGTGCACTCCTCCACCGACGCCGCCGGTTCGTTACCTTACCAATCCCAAGGAATCTCACCAGACTAAACATGGCTAGCTTTTATTAATTAATAAAGCCCGCCAGCTTGAACATGTCATGCTCGCTTAAAAGGCTCCGCTTATGGTGGCGTCGTTGATCGGGTCGCCACTTTCCCGAAGAAAGGTTGAGGGAGGCGATGGCTGAGATATGCGTCATACTCGTGAACGGGTGCTGTTTGTGGAGACCGGTCTGTTTAGGCTAACTGGGGCCACACAATAACGTAACTTTTTATTAATCATATTTAATTTAAGTTTAATTGGCTTTAGACACAACATTCGGTGCTTGATTATCTATATTTTTATTATTATATAGAATATATAGATCAAGACACTTGGAGACCTTATACATCTCTAAGGATAATTTAGAAATAGTATGTTTATTGTATACTAGAATCACTTACATTTTTTTTTATTTAAATTCAAAATTTGTTTCAAACTGTTGATGATGGATTATTATAATTTGGAAATTTATGTAGAAGACACAGTTCAGGTAAGAAAGTATATCAAACTTGTATGTAATTCATTTTCAATAGTCAGATTTGGAGTCATCTTTTTAGGGTTCCGTAGTCAACTAGGAACCCTTATAGTTTCGCCATGTCTGCCCGTCCGTCCGTCCGTCCGTCCGCGGATAATCTCAGTGACCGTTAGCACTAGAAAGCTGAAATTTGGTACTAATATGTATATCAATCACGCTGACAAAGTGGTAAAATAAAAAGTGGATTTTTTTTTTTATTAGGGTACCTCCCCTATACGTAAAGTGGGGAGTGATTTTTTTTTTTCATTTCAACCCTGACGGGTGATATATTATTGGATAGGTATTTAAAAATGAATAGGGGTTTTCTAAAATAATTTTTCGATAATGTAAATATTTTCGGAAATAATCGCTCCAGAAGTAAAAAAATATGCGTCCCCCCCCCCCCCTATAACTTTTGAACCATAAGTTTAAAAATATGAAAAAAATCTCAAAAGTAGAACTTTATAAAAACTTTCTAGGAAAATTATTTTGAACTTGATAGGATGAATAGTTTTTGAAAAAAAAATACAAAATAATTTCTGAACTAAGTTTGTAATTTAACCGTATATTTAAGCAGGTGTTTATTGTACCTGTAATTTCTACAAAATTACAATGAAATGACGTGCTTTCAAATAAAGTAAAAACGGTCAAAATCGGTTCACGCAATAAAGAATTATCCCATAAAAATTATCTTCCATACTTTATGCTCGCGCGCAATAGTTTACTTAATTTGCCGATAGATGTCGCTGTACGTGGAACTCTCATATCATATCCTACATGGCGGTGTTATTAACTCTTAAGTGGGGACACTTACTGTGACGGACGGAAAACTACGGAACCCTACAGTGAGCGTGGCCCGACACGCTCTTGGCCGGTTTTTTCTTTTATATTTTTCTTAAACTATAACCTATTGTTGGTTAATCTAACCTTGGTTTGATATGTTTTCTTATAGAACAACGCACTTATATGTATTGTTTAGTTTTGATGTACTGTTGTTTTGATAAAATAAGTCCCGCCGAGTTTCTTGCCGGACATAATTTTTCTCGGGTCAGAGGTGTAGGGTTAGAACTGGTGTAGTTTGATATTTTTTTTCTCTCTTTTACTTTGACGTGTAAAAGTGCCCTTGTGGCCTACTTACTGAATAAATGTTTGAGTTTGAGTTTGGAATAATTAACTTGAAGCTTCCCCATCGAACCTGTCACTACCACTAAGCGTGTTCCAGGTGGCTCGGCGGCCCCCGCGCCCGCGGCCCCCGCGGCCCCCGCGGCCGGCGGGGACCCCAACGAGGACTGGTGCGCCGTGTGCATGGACGGCGGCGAGCTCATGTGCTGCGACAAGTGCCCCAAGGTCTTCCACCAGTACTGCCACATACCCACCATCGAGAAGCTGCCCGAGTGAGTACTAGCGCAGCGGCTCTGCACATTCCACTCTACTGATGGCCTTCTACATTAACAAACGAGCGGAGCGTAAGCGAAGCAAGTTCTTACAAACAACTTGTGGCTAGTGGGACGTCTCGGCATTTCGATGGCTTTTTGATTTTGATAGTTTGTTCCACGATAACTTTAGTAACGCTTTTCCGATCTTCATGAAAGTTGGGGTTGCATATAATTTGAGAGTTCGTATATGAGCAGGATCGATCAAGGGGTCATGCAGCTAGAAGGCGCGAAAAAATCATCACAAGGGTCTTGTTATATTGGTCATCTCGTTGGCAAATTCAAATATCATCTGACATTTCTAAAATCATCTTCGTTTCAAGCTCATTCCTTACTTTGCACTAATATTAAGAAATTGATATTTGAATTTGACCTTGTAGATTCAGAAAAATATTGTAAAAATATTCAAATCTCTGAATTTAAAGAAAACAGAAGACTTATGGGGTACATCAGTTGTAGTCATCAGTCATATCATAGACGTCATAGCGCCTTACTTAGCCTTAATTTATAATAATTCAGTTTCACAAGGCGTTTTTCCAGATCTTATGAAATGTAGTAAAGTCATACCTCTTTTTGGGGTGATTCTAGTGATCTGAATAACTTCCGGCCGATGTCAATACTTCCTGTACTAAGTAAAGACTTTGAAAAGCTAATGTTAAATGATCTACTGGGCCACTTCAACAGACATGGATTGCTTACAAGCAATCAGTTTGGTTTCACAAAGGGACGTTCCACAACCGACGCTGCTGCGGTACTCATCAAACATATTTTCATTGCCTGGGAAAAACATTACGATGCAATTGGTATATTCTGTGATCTTTCTAAAGCGTTTGATTGTGTAAATCATACAACCCTCATTCTTAAATTAGAACATTATGGTTTGTCAGAAAATGCCTTGAATCTCATGTCTTCATATCTTAGCAACAGAACACAAACAGTTGTTGTAAATAAAACCCAGTCTAAAGGGACTTTAGTAAAATTAGGAGTGCCATAGGGTTCTATTTTGGGCCCATTCCTGTTTTTGGTTTATATAAATGATTTACCTTGTGTAGTACAAAACCTTTGTGATATCGTTCTGTTTGCCGATGATACATCTTTAATTTTCGAAGTTGACCGGCAATCTACCGATTTTACTGTAATCAATAACACACTAGCTGCTGTACTGAACTGGTTTACTATTAACAATTTGCTACTCAATGCTAAGAAAACCAAATGTATTAGATTTGTTTTGCCAAACGTTGCACCGGTGGACACTAAGATTCTCCTGAATGGTGAATGTTTAGAGATAGTAGATAAAGCAGTGTTCCTTGGTTCGACGTTGGACAAAAATCTTCAATGGAGTCCTCATATAAGAAAACTCGCTCTTCGATTAAGCTCGGCCGCTCATGCCGTTAGGAGAATTAGACAATTAACGAATATTGACACAGCTCGCTTAGTTTATCACAGTTATTTTCATAGTGTAATGTCATATGGTATTCTGGTTTGGGGCAAAGCAGCTGACATACAGACTATATTTGTTTTACAAAAAAGAGCCATCCGCTTTCTGTATAACTTACGGCAGGTGCATCAGTTAGAGAACTATTTAAAGAAATTAATATTTTAACTGTTGCTTCCCAATATATCTATGACAATATTATTTATGTTGTAAAGAATATACATACATTCAAAAAAAATTCTGACATCCACAGCTATAATACTAGAAATAAAAACAAGCTTGCTATCAGAAGTAGTCGTATCCGCAAGGCATATAAGTCATTTTTTGGTCAAGGTATTCACATTTATAACAAGTTACCCGTCGATGCTTTAAATTTATCATTTCCCGCTCTTAAGAATTATTTGAAAAAAAGTTTAATGTCAAAGGGTTATTACAGGGTCGAGGACTATATGACGGACAAACATGCATGGCCCAAACCAGAAACTACTACAAAATCATCTAACACTTAGAGGACACAGTTCAGATAGGAAAGCATATCAAACGTTTCGTGAAGCAATCAGATTTGGATTTTATTATTATTATTTTATTTTAATTAAACAATACGTACATTGTATGTATCTCAAGCTGTTTTGATATGCCTTTTTATAGAACTACGCATTATTGTGTATCTTTAAGATATAATATTATTGTATTACTGTTTTGAAACTAGAAAATATAGGAATCAATGGAGATCTGTTAAGATGGTTCTCATCCTACATTGATAATAGATCTCAGGCCGTAGTTGTCAATAATTACATATCAGGGTGGGTAACGGTCCCAAGTGGAGTCCCCCAGGGATCCTTACTGGGTCCGTTACTTTTTAATATCTTTATTAATGACATTGGGAAATGTTTCACTTACTCTAACCTACTATGCTTTGCCGATGATATGAAAATTTGTATAAAGGTAGCGTCTGATTTAGATTCGCGTCTTCTACAGTCCGATTTGTCACGTCTAGATGAGTACTGTCTGACGAATGGTCTTGACTTAAATCCATCCAAATGCTTCTCAATGACGTTTTCGCGCAAATTTAATTTAATCGCTACTTCTTATATGCTTAAGGGACAACTTCTTATGATAGTACCCTTCATGAGGGATCTTGGAGTCATACAGGACTCGAAACTGCTGTTTGATAAACATGTTGATAATATCGTTGGCAATGCATATAGATCACTAGGTTTTATAATGCGCAATTCCAGCCACTTCTCACAAGCTAAAACTTTAAAAGTGCTATATTGCTCATTAGTCAGAAGCAAGCTGGAGTACGCTTCTCAAGTATGGAATCCATGTGTGCTACTTATATTGAAAGGATTGAACGTGTTCAACGTAAATTTATAAAATTTCTATGATTCAAAACTAATTAAATATCCTTATGACTCTGCTATCTAACTATCTGTAAAAAACATCACCTAATACCACTTAATAAACGGCGGGAAATAGCTGATATAAATTATATTCTTAATATCACTACTGGTTTAATAGATAGTCCTGAATTACTTTCCAACTTCTCCTTTAATACCCCCACTCGTTGTAAAAGGTACTATCCTCCTATATCTATTAAGTTTTCATCGTCCGATTATAGACGGAACAGTTTCTTGTCGCATGCGAGTAGAGCATTGAACAGCCTGGCAAACGAATTAGACATTGATGTATTTAACTGTAAGATACCTGTTATTAGACACAATATGACGTTAAAATGTTTTGATTGAGAATGCTTAAAAATATTTGTTCACAAACGTTGGGTGCTTTGTCCTGCTTAGCAAAGTATTTTATTTTTATTTTTATTGTAATTCAGTTTGTCACTTGTGTTTGAAATTTGACACTCCTGGTTTATACCTTATATTGATTGTTTTCTTATGTTGTGTGTTGCTGTGTTCGAGCGTTGTCACTTTTTATTTAAGTAAAACTTGAATGTAATAATCTGTAGCTATAAGTGTGATCCTGTAATTGGCTTTCCATCTCTTATTAATTAGTGCTATTTTGTTTTGATAGCTGTTGGATCTCCGTAACGTAAATAAATAAATAAATAAATAAAAATAAGTCCCGCCGAGTTTCTTGCCGGTCATAAATAATACTTCTCGGGTCAGAGGTGTAGGGTTAGAACCGGAGGTAGTTTTTTTTTCTCTGACGTTCATAAGTGCATTGTAATGTGCCTAAATTGAAGAATAAATATCTTTTATCTTTTTTTATCAAAGAAATCGCGAGTTCTGAGTTCGAGGGGGGCTACTAGTAAAAATATTAATTTATTTCATCGCAGTAGTAGTGAAAAACGCTATGTAATGCTTCGATCGAAAACATTATAGATGGATCCTTTGTATGCCTTCGCGCGCTGGCGCTAAGTGCACTATTTGTTTTCCGTCCGATCCTTGGCGGTCACAGGGTTAATCTGTATCTGTAGCAAGACTAGCAAGCTTCCTGCCCTTTGTAATAATAGACGTGTACTTGCAGCGAGACGGAGACGTGGCAGTGCCTGCTGTGCGTGAACTTCGCGGAGGTGCCGGACGAGGGGGGCAGCGGGGGCGGGGGCGGGGGCGGGGGCGGGGGCGGGGGCGAGGGCGTGACGCCGCGCGAGCAGAAGCTGCTGGAGCGCGTGACGCTGGAGCTGTACTGCCAGTACGAGCCCTCGCTGCCCTTCCGCGAGCCCGTCTCGCAGCTCAACCACGACTACCACAGCAAGGTACGGTGCTACTGTACTATACTCGTACACCCTGCCCTGCCCTGCCCTGCCCTGCCCTGCCCACACTACTACTACTTAATACTTTCTTTACAACACTCTTAAAGTATGATACAAAAAAAACCGGCCAAGTGCGTGTCGGACCACGCATAATGGAGGGTTCTGTACCTTCAATTGAATTAGAACCAAGCTAACACCAAAAGGTCGTATCTGATGCCTATGGAAGAAGTTTTTTGGAGATAACTCAAAAATGGCTGGTCCGATATTGTTCAAAACCATTTTCGTACAAAGTTTGTGATAAGGCGCATCTCCTCAAATTGTTACAGACACAATTTTTCTGACTTTCGAAGCGATTATTTCAGAAAGTATTGACCAAATCACAAAGTGTTCAAGAAAACCTCAATGTTATTTTTAAAGACCTATCGATTGATGTACTACATGTTGATATTTGGTAAAAAAAAATTTTTTTTAATTTTGTTTACATGTATGGAGCGCCCCCCTTAAAAAAAATATTTTTAACAATTTAAGTACATAACTAAATAGCGGCATACAAAATACACCTTAAATGTAAATTTTATTCAGATACGTCGTATGGTTTCCGAGTAAAATGGCTGTGACATACGGACGGACGGACATGACGAAACTATAAGGGTTTCGTTTTTGCCATTTTGGCTACGGAACCCTAAATAAATCAGGAGAAACGTGTAAACTATGCGTAGATAGCACCTCAATAGCAAAAAAAACTTGTTGGTTAAGGTTGCAATTGTCAAGTCCATACAGGTCACGGGTTAGTTTCTAAACCTCGAGTAAATCGTCGTTTTTATAAAAAAGGCACCATTTATAATCTGTCAAGTTTATCATCATTAGCAAAACGTTTTTATCGTTTCTCACCTGCACTATTGATTTCATTGATCTTTTTGTTTCAGATCTCACGACCCATGTGCTTGGACATGATCCGTATGAAGCTGCAGCCGCGCTCGCCGACGCGCTACGCGCATGTGGCACACTTCGTGGCCGACGTGCGGCTCATGTTCCGTAACGCTCGTCTCTATAATCCGGTAACTACTTATATCGTTATTGTGATGCTTGTTTTATAGTGTCCTTGAATTTTTCAAGTAAACATGGTTACAACACACACAGATAGACAGGGTGTTTTATAGAAATACTAGCTTTTGCCCGCGGCTTCGCTCGCGTTAAATTCGGGGTAACACACGGTTCCCCTTTCCTGATTTAAAACACAGAAGAGAACTCGGAACAGAATATTATTTTAATACGCTACTGTTGACGTATTTTTTAGAAGATATTATTTGTCTTTATAGCTTATGCACGATTTTTTTGTTAGTCACAAATAGTCCGCATACCAATTTTTAGTTTTGTACCTTGCGAATTGCGGAATGCTCCATACAAACTTCCACCCCCCATTTTAGGGAAGTGGGGGGTTAGAAAGAGACAAAAAGTAGCCTATGTTACTCTCTATCCCTTCAACTATCTCCACTTAAAAAATCACGTCAATTCGTCGCCCCGTTTTGCCGTGAAAGACGGACAAACAAACAAACACACACATACACTTTCCCATTTATAATATTAGTATGGATGGATTAGGCGTTGGGAATTCTGAACCAGCTTCCCATAGGACCGGCTTATTCCTAATAACTAGTAATAAGTTACCACTCACCAAGTAATAATTTTATTATTAGGTTTTCATCGCTTGTGTTTTCGTGCGTTCGTGCAGGGGTCGTTTGAAGGGTCAGTTGTGGCTCTTCGTTCCCCTCATTTGTTTTTCTAAATCATATATTACAGTCATAAAACATAAAACAGACAACTGCGGCTCTATGAGCTTTCGAAAATTCCATATTTTTCGGCCATCAGGCTATTTGTCAAAAAAGCTTGCCGACCTCTGCGTTAGTGTGTCAGACAAGAGATAAAACAGCATTATGGTCGGGCTGACGAAGAAGCATACAAAACACAAGTTCAATGGAGTTTACATTAGGAAAATGCGAGTGGAATAGCTAAAGCCTTTATAGGATTTAGATTTTAAACAATGTTTAGAAATACCTAAAGGAAAAGTAAGAAAAATGTCTGGCGTGAGGTACTTGAGGCAGTGGATTTTTTTTTTATTTTGAAACAAACAGTCGTATATATTTACATAGAGGGTTTTTAGGTTATAGATTTACAGTTTCCTCAATAATAATAAGTGAACCATAATATACTATAGGTATGGTATAAATAACTTGACTAGGGATAGTAAATATTAAATTACATATATCTTTAACGGTGTACTGCCTTTTTGCCGAATTATGTTTCGTCAAATGTCATTTAGCAACCAACTTTTCGCCGAAGTTTTATTTTGCAAACCAATCTTTGGCATAATTTTACTTCGTAATTTTTTTATTTTTTTATTATTCAGTAAGCAGGCCACAAGGGCACTTTTACACGTCAAAGTAAAAGTGAGAAAAAAAAAATCAAACTACACCGGTTCTAACCCTACACCTCTGACCCGAGAAGAATTATGTCCGGCAAGAAACTCGAAATTTTTTTCAAAACAACAGTACATCAAAACTAAACAATACATATAAGTGCGTTGTTCTAACAGAAAACATATCAAACCAAGGTTAGATTAACCAACAATAGGTTATAGTTTAAGAAAAATACCAAAGAAAAAAGACGAGTCCAAATCTGACTATTGAAAATGAATTACATACAAGTTTGATATACTTTCTTACCTGAACTGTGTCTTCTAAATAAATTTCCAAATTATAATAATCCATCATCAACAGTTTGAAACAAATTTTGAATTTAAATAAAAAAAAATGTAAGTGATTCTAGTATACAATAAACATACTATTTCTAAATTATCCTTAGAGATGTATAAGGTCTCCAAGTGTCTTGATCTATATATTCTATATAATAATAAAAAAAATATGGATAATCAAGCACCGAATGTTGTGTCTAAAGCCAATTAAATTAAAATTAAATATGATCAATAAAAAGTTACGTAAATGTGTTACCCCAGTTAGCCTAAACAGACCGGTCTCCACAAACAGCACCCGTTCACGAGTATGACGCATATCTCAGCCATCGCCTCCCTCAACCTTTCTTCGGGAAAGTGGCGACCCGATCAACGACGCCACCATAAGCAGAGCCTTTTAAGCGAGCATGACATGGTCAAGCTGGCGGGCTTTATTAATTAATAAAAACTAGCCATGTTTAGTCTGGTGAGAAACAATATTCTGTGCTCGTATTTAACAAGCGTGAACTAAATTACAATATAAAAGTGACATAGAGATGTACATGTCTCTAAGCGTCAGGATCATTAAATATATATCTATACATATAAATATTTGCGAATGCAAGACTTAGAGATGTATAACGTCTCTAAGTGTCCAAATACTAAATAAAAACAAAAAAAATAAAAACGAAAAACAGGTAATACTGGACACTAGTAAAGCTGCTTCATAGAGTAATGTACCTAATAATTTCTCAATTTGTATTTTACTAACCATATCAAGCTACAGGCTTAAAGGCATCGTTATCCTCAATGAATTCCTTTAAAGTATAGTACTCTCTCCTCAACAAATAGCGCTTAACATAAGACTTGAATTTATTTAGTGACAAATTCACTACATCAGCGGGGACTTTGTTATAAAAACGTGTACAGTTCCCAGCAAAAGACGTACGAACCTTACCGAGGCGGTGGCCAGGCTCAGCAATCTTATCTTTATTTCTAGTGTTATAGTTATGGATATCACTGTTGAGCTTGAATTCATGGATGTTTTTCCGCACATACATAATGTTTTCAAGTACGTATTGAGATGCTACGGTAAGAATATTTGCCTCTTCAAATTTTCCTCTTACGGATGCTCGACCGCGCATTTTATAAATGCCACGTACAGCTCGTTTTTGTAGCACAAATATGGTCCCAATATCAGCCGCTTTACCCCACAACAGAATTCCATACGACATAACACTGTGAAAATAACTGAAGTATACCAGCCTGGCAGTTTCACTGTTTGTTAGATGGCTGATTCGCCTCACGGCATAGGCTGCAGAGCTAAGTTTCCCAGCTAGGGTGGCTATATGTGGATGCCATTGTAATTTCGAGTCTAAAGTGACTCCTAAGAAAACAGTTTGCTTTTCGAATTCCATTGTTTCATCATTTATTATAATCTTGCTGCTGTTAATCTGCTTGACGTTGGGAAGTGTAAATTTGATGCACTTCGTTTTCTTGGCGTTCAAAAGTAGGTTATTAGCCGTAAACCAATTTACTACTGTGGAGAGTGCACTGTTAATACTATCGAAGCTGTTTTCTTTTCTGTCCACTTTAAATATCAGAGATGTGTCATCAGCAAATAACACTATATCATGTTTATCTTGCACAATTTTAGGTAGGTCATTAATGTACACCAAAAACAGGAAGGGACCATTGTCAAATAATTATGAAGCAAATGATTTGCTTACTTAAATAACGATTCATCAAAACTGCTCCCAGAGATGGGTAGGTTAGGGTTATTTTTTATGACCCTAAAAACGAAACTGCTCCCAGAGATAGGTAGGTTAGGGTTATTTTTTTATGACTCTAAAAACGAAACTGCTCCCAGAGATAGGTAGGTTAGGGTTATTTTTTTATGACCCTAAAAACGAAACTGCTCCCAGAGATAGGTAGGTTAGGGTTATTTTTTTATGACCCTAAAAACGAAACTGCTCCCATAGAAATAGAAATAAAAATTTGCCCACATAAAAATATGGGATACGTAGTTTGGGGAGTTAAGAATTTGCTAAATAATTTTCGTCGAAACATTAGTAAATCATCTTTAACCGAAATTAATCGTTTTAGAAACAGTGCCAAATAAGTATGGATTTTTCTACTTTTCCTTTATTTCTAATACATTGTGGTATCGTTAGCAGACGTTCTGCTTAATACATTTGAAAAGCGTTCGATCCCGTGTAGTTACCGGCTGTCGTGTTTCCAGCCCGAGTCGTCGATCCACAAGGACGCCATCCGGCTGGAGCAGTTCTTCGACTCGTCGCTGGAGAAGTGGCTCCCCGACTACGCCTACTGGAGCGGCGAGGGCTCCCCGCCCGCCAAGCGCGCGCGCATCGCGTGACCCCTCCCCCCCCTCACCCTCCCCGTCCTCCTCCCTCTTCTACCCCCTCTCCAGCCCCCTCCCCCGCCCGAACCCTATCTACCGCACTAACGGCGCAGACACGCGCACACGGCGAACCATCTGTCACCTCTCGTGTAACGTTGCGGGCGTCCGCTCTGCACGGCGAGCCTACTTCTCTCCGGCCACGCTTGTTAATACAGTTGGACTATCGGTCTACAATATACCGTTCATCAAACACGTGTATTAAAACGATCGACAACATACATGTGATATGATGATATCACTGGAGAGCGAGCGGTGGACATCACAGCAGACAGCGGTGTAACCAGAAAACAGATTCGTCTCGTACGGTTTGCAGCCGCACTAACCAATATGAACGCTCATTGCAGAGTTGACTTGTGATCAGAAGCCAGGTGTGCGACACCCCGGGGCACACCAGTACACACCGGGTACACACCGGGGTACACACGGGGGGTACACACCGGGGTACACACCACTGCACCGGCGATTGATAGCGTCGAGTTGTATAACTGACCCGGTTCACGTTTTATTAAGTTACTATTTCGCCGTTTCTCTACAACTGTATTTATTAAAAAGGGAGACAAAAAACGAAATTATAATTTGTAGCTTTATCAAACGTGAGCCCGGTGTTATATTATATTAGTGTACCATAAGTTAACTGTGTCTAACAGTGGTAAATATTATATTATGACGAAATGTGAAGCTACTCCAAATAAACCGAGGATCAGATCAATCAGTACATCACTATTGACGAGTGCAGCGGGAGAAAAACAAATCATTTTTGTCAATGTGTTAAATCCTATGAAGGAGTAAAACGTATCATGTAAGGTAGAATATTATTTCTAATGTTTATGGTTAATACTGTATAGTGATCATAAATAAATGATGACGATGATTAATACAAATTTATAATATTAAACTGTTTCCACTTGACGGAACTAATCAAATTAATCATAAATTCACGCCAAATATCGACAGTATTTTTGGAGATCACAATAACACTTAAGTCTAATGACGGAACAGAAAACCTTTCATATTTATAAAATACGGAAATACTTAACTCAACCGGACTTGATGAATCTTACTATTTGGATTAGCTATTGAGTTGAGAATAGAGTATCTAGTTTACTATAAGCAAAAATAGTAGCGTAAGAGATGTATGTTAATGTTACCCCGCCCTCGCTCTTGTAATTACTTGCGTAAACAGATATACAGGTACGGTTTAACCGATTTACACACCGCTCTATTCAAGAGCATGAGCGCACAGATGACGCTGCAATAGTTTAAAAAACATCCCCTTTTTTTGGTTCCAAAACAGAAAACAGCTGGAACTGTTTTCTGTTTTGGATTTAATCTGTTTTTGGATTTGGAATTTGGATCTGTGGGTTTAATTATTTATCACAATTGACAAATACGCAGCTATAGTTAGAATGACACGATAATATGTAATATCTCTCACTCTAACAGCCTAACAGTTAGTACAATGTGTTAAATCTATAGTCTGCATTAAATAATTGGATCACTAATGAGCCTTACAATGAAACATGGTGCGCTGTTTACGCGAGGAAAGTACGAGTGGGTGGACGGCTCTCGGTGGCTTAGTTGTTTGTTGCGTTGAACACGTATTCGCGGCGCGCTAGAACATTATTTAATCTACACAATCATCTCAATTTATCTTTCAAAAACAATACATCAGTTATCGACTCGCCAGTGAGTTTATAACAAATATTATTTTTCAATCGATCTCTATATGTAAATGATATAATATATAGGTATATTGCTCCGTCTAGAATGGTAACTAAATTTACACGGACAAATTGTATAGTGGTTACCTTGCAAGATACAGTAACTGCCAATAATTTAAAATATTATTAATTTATTTAGAGAAAAAATGGCGCGCCGCGCTTCCGTTTCGGTACCTCGGAAGTTGTTTTGTAAATAGCGTTAGCGTAGTTCCTGCTCTTTATATATTGATATACTACTATATATGGCCTTGGTCTCCAGCTGACGCCGGACCCAGCGTACAGCGTCACTTTCTGTTGCAGCGTCATCCGGAGACCAGGTCTAGGGGATAATTGTCACTTGTTGTGTATGGACGTTAAGTGTATGCGTTGTTAGCCTCCGTAGGTTAGCACTAATCGAGTGAGAAACGATCTATTTTTGTTCAAATAGATAAAGAATCTGAATCTGTGCTGGACCCGCCAGTCTATTTAGTTAACACATTAGCAGCGCGATTTGTGTATTGTGTTGTATCAGGCGTGTTTTTTTATCCTGTATAGTTTCTTATTAAAAATATTTATAACGGGTATTACTCACGTAATTAGATTTTATTACATGTTTCGATCAATTTGCGATGATCATTCTCACGAGCGGCCTTCCGCAACGGCAGCGTGAGTTTCGACGACGTAAATAACACGTTATAAATATTTTTAATATGTTACAGTCTCACGAAAGCTGTATAGTTTCTCTTCAAAAATATTGCGAATAAACCGTTTAATGTTGTTTAATTTTTGACGTGATAACGTCTTTAAAATCGTTTTAGTCGGGTGACATGTTCAGAAACTTGTGTCACACCAAAACCTCACGAGCGCGATCGCAGGTATAACGAGAGAGAGACGGACCGATCTCCCGTCTCATCTCGAGCGCTGCCAGTCATTCCGTGAAACTTGTCACGCGGAATCCTCACGAGCGGTTAGACGTTATCACGTAAACATCTCGATCGTAAACCTACTTTACAAACAACCAATTTTTAATTACAATGGATTTGTTTACCATAATCCGTGAATAAGTATTGTTAAGGTTTTCAATACACTTATAAATGGGTGACACGGCTCGCCGCGGCAAACCGCGCTGTCAGTGTGTCAATCACTTTAATGTTGGTTAAG
This sequence comes from Pammene aurita, assembly GCA_947086415.1. Lineage (NCBI taxonomy): Eukaryota > Metazoa > Arthropoda > Insecta > Lepidoptera > Tortricidae > Pammene > Pammene aurita. Next base: position 284,620 of record OX352295.1, on the reverse strand, counting down.
TTTGAGTGAGGATTTGTTCGAGTGAGTCCTGCATTGGAAGCATGATACTGTTTACCATCGGCATATCCCGTTCGTTCCTCCCGGACTATATGCACTTTCACCGCCACTATTATTTATTTTAAATAACACGTAGTAAAAACCTTGATGGAATACATTAGGGGCAACACACGTTTGAGTGGAATTTAGATATCGTAGAACAATTTCCGGTTGAATTTTATCTATAGAAGAATTTTTATATGGAGCCCCCATATAAAAATTCTGCCACCATAGACAACTTTCCGCCTTGCCGCACGTGTTTTGCGGTGAAACGGATGAAACTTTGAAGGGCTTTAGTTAATTATAAACAGTATCATGGCAACGTTGCATCAGCTCGGCGTTTAGGTTGTTATGCGATCTGGAATGTATATTAAGAATTTTATTATGAACGCTGTTAGCTGTATATCTTGATTGATTCCTACTAGGTACCAATGTTTTTCACAATTCAATTTTAGTTATACTTAGTCCTTATTTAAATTGTTATCAGAAATCAATTGATACTCTGGAGAGATGTAGCTATTTATTGATACTCTGGAGAGATGTAGCTATTTATTGATACTCTGGAGAGATGTAGCTATTTATTGATACTCTGGAGAGATGTAGCTATTTATTGATACTCTGGAGAGATGTAGCTATTTATTGATACTCTGGAGAGATGTAGCTATTTATTGATACTCTGGAGAGATGTAGCTATTTATTGATACTCTGGAGAGATGTAGCTATTTATTGATACTCTGGAGAGATGTAGCTATTTATTGATACTCTGGAGAGATGTAGCTATTTATTTGTTAGTTTTATTTTCTTGTTTGCGTAAGTACGTGTACGGTATATTTTATTTTATGCTACTCGTAGGATTGGATAATTTCGTGGAGATCATAGTTATTTTTGTAAGGTGGAACGTGATATGTGGAACGCTCTCTGTGTTAGAAACGTTTGTGAAACGTGGGTGAGGTGCAGCCTTGTTGTACATACAGACAAACGTGTTATACAAACATGTCTCGTGAGATCATTCTGAAACATCGGCTTTACTCTACAACCGTAGTTAACGCTAGTGCAGGATGCAACACATATTTCACCTGTTTACACGTTATAAAGGCATGGTAAAATTAAGATAATTTCTTTTTCACATGTTTATTTTTAGTCTTTATCCAGCAAGTCGAATTCTGTTTCTCTAAAGCGCCTTTATGTTATTAAAATATTGAGAATATTTAAATCAGTTGTATTTATGCGAAACAAATATGTAAAGTCAATGAATGGTTGTATAAAACGGTTGTCTTAACGCTTGGCCACCGGAACATCGTAGTTGTGATCCTCACAGCCTATGTTGGAAGGAGTCGGGAGCTGCACCGGAGAGCGCCAGGGCTCCTGCATTTGAATAATCTCTTATCGGCGTATAAACTTTATTCAACTAGAAATAAATACCATTTATTGGAAACGGATTATTATTTCATCCTTCCCTTTTCGGATTGTACCTTAAGTAAATGGAATGGAAATGTAATTTTTGATTGGTGTCTTTTCTAGTGACCTGTGTAGTTTGTATTGAAACGTCGACTGGCATAAACAATACGATTTTCTCGCTGACTGTACTTTTTTTAAATCTGTAAATATTTACTAAATAAGTAAATATCACTCGTCGTTAATAAAAAGGTTAGAGAAGTTCTCCTAAGACCATTATTGCGTAGCCTCATGTGATCTGGTAGCTGCCCTCACTGACCCATTTGGAAAATCCAGCATGTCTAAGTAATATAAGTATATTTATATCTATATTTTATTGCAGTGTTGGAGACTGTTCTAATATACAAAAACCGGCCAAGAGCATGTCGGGACATACTCAGTGTAGGGTACCGTAGTTGCCGGCCTGTTACCATACATCCTTTCAAAAGGGATATTTTGCGGCGCTTACTTCATTTTACTATGCGGCTCTTACGTTCTTTTACTTTACTAAGCGTTTTTGAGTTATAACTCAAAAACTGCTCAACTGTTTTATTCAACATAGTTTTCATTGAAAGTACTTATAGGCCTCACTTCCATGAATTTTCAAATTTTTTTGGACCCGGGGTTCTAAAGTTAGATTGGGGGGAAGCCCTTTTTTCAACATTCGGAGCATTAACGAAACTATTAGTGTTATCTAAAAAAATTGTATTTTAGAAGGCCCCTATTCTTCTTGAAAGACCTATCCAATGGCACCCCACAGGATAGGGTTGGAGCGGAAAAAAATCACCCCCACTTCATGTGTACGGGAGCTACCCTAAAAAAATATATTATTATTTTGTTTTACCACTTTATCGGTGGGATTAATACTACTCATACCAAATTTCAGCTTTCATCAGTGAGCTAGTAGACCGTGTCCAGACGACATGGCGAAACTATAAGGGTTCCTAGTTGACTACAGAACCCTAAAAATGAGTGTCAATCGTTTGTATCGTTGGGTAATATACCTACCCTCAAATACAGCATAGGATATCCTAACAAATTATGTTATTCGAGCTCCGTCGTGCTAATAAATAAACGATTATTTTCGAAAGTAGTAAAAAATAATCATAATTAAATACCTACATTTGGCCCATATAAACTTCACATTGCAACACCACCCAGCTTCTATTACGTATCGCTATTTGTTTACCGTTGCCATCGTCCGACACATGCATACCGATCCAGCCTCTAAATACAGGCGTCACGATAGCAATTACCATAGCGACTATCAGCTATTGATTTGATTGTGCCACGAATGACAGTTCGGTTAAGTTGACTCGTATCGTAGTTGACGACGTTATCAGTGCGAGTGTCAACTCGACCACATCCACTGTAGTTTTGTTGTTTTTAAGTATAATTTATACGCGGAACAGTCACCAGAGAAGTTATTAGTGGTTGAATCAGTCCGAGCTGCCGTATATTCAGAGGACAGAGGCCGGAGCCGGCGCGGCGAGAGGACGTGTGCGGTGAGTGACCCCGTTTATAGGTTATTGACCTGCCCAAAATGTTTCCCTTACGAAACTTGTTATAGCAGTAGGGCAGGGCAACATGTAGAATTTGTGCAAGCACTAAGTTCAATGTACTTAGGTACAGAATATGAGTATCTTCCTAATTAAATAAATATGATTTATTTGTTTATATTTCTTCTTGGAAACTAAGTGTGTAGGTGTAAGTATAGGTACCTAAATTTAAATACGGATTTATGATTCCATTGTTATGTTTGTGTAAAACATAACAAGCGGATACCTACGTAAGTATGGTAAATGTTTTCTGTATCTTTTTATGTACATATATACCTGTGTTTTATTCTGGTATTCTTTTCGATTTTTAACCTAAATATAAATAAGTATATAACGGTCGGTTCAATAACGGTGCTAGAGTCTGAACCTCAGAGGCAAATATTATCGCGAGAGCCACAAACGATGTGATTTTTTAGCTTGTTGTGAGCCTGAACTTGTTACTCATAAATAATAAATACTATAAATCAAATTATTCCTAACTGTGAAGATATTTATTTATAACGCTATCAATTATTGACACATCCATAATAGCCGGTGTCGCAATGCAACCACTTCTCATTATCACTTCGTGGCAGTTGTTTTTATTATTGCTCGATTGAGGCCATTGACTCCTTATCCGTAGTTAGGTATTGATCACTTATTGATGATTTGTAAGACGCGGACACTGGCTCTTAAGAATCTTAAGATTGAAGTTTTACTGAAAAATATCTACCTAATAAATCTAATAATAATAAAACTCAGAGACATGGAGCTAGATTTCCTAGTCGTATTTAACTCAAAAATATTTGTCACGTGTGTACGGTAGTACTATTAGTTATTCTGTGACGTGTGTCAGTGTTTACTATTTTGTTTACGGTAACATTTGAAACCTCAATTCGAATTTAATATCCTAAATTGCAGCTGTAACATATTAGAAAGAAGGCAGCAATGCGGCTGATAATCCTAGACGACGCGAGCGTGGTGGCGGACTGGGCGGCTCGGTTCGTGCTGCAGCGCATCTCGCAGTTCAAGCCGGGCCCCGGCCGCCACTTCGTGCTGGGGCTCCCCACGGGCGGCACCCCGCTCGGCATGTACCGCCGCCTCATCGACTTCTACAAGGAGGGCCGCTTGTCCTTCAAGTACGTCACCACCTTCAACATGGACGAGTACGTCGGTGAGTGCTGTTCGAACCCCGACCCGTGCTGAGGCACCCTGTTCGGCATGTACCGTCGGCTCATGGGTATGATTACGACTACACCAGTTGTGAAATGGCCGTAAATTACCGTGATGTTGCAGGCCTGCCCCGCGACCACCCCGAGTCGTACCACTACTACATGTGGAACGAGTTCTTCAAGCACATCGACATCGAGCCCGGCAACGCGCATGTGCTGGACGGGAACGCGCCCGACCTGGCCGCCGAGTGCCGCCGCTATGAGGAGCTCATCGCGGCCGCGGGCGGCGTGCACCTCTTCATCGGAGGTAACACTTACATAATATCGATATGGACGTAGTACGTACACTAATACCTAGTATAAGTAATAACAGCGTTCAGATTCGCATTAGTGATAGGGAAATCTTTTCTTTTATTCGTGTTCACAAGCTATTCGCCTTTGCTGCAAACTGCACCGTTCCGTCTTGAGTAATAAAGCAGTTGCTATAAGTAGCAACGGTAGCCCAGCCTGCTATGAGACTAGGTCGATTTGTGTAAGATCTCATAACGTAACATTTAATCGTATTTATCAACCGACTTCAAGATTTCGAAGGAGGAGGTTCTCGATTCGTCGGGATCTTTGTTTTTGCTTTTTTCCGATTATTCTAAGACGGCTGGACCGATTTGGAATATTATTTTTTTGTTTGAAAGAGTATACTTCACAGTTGGTCCCATGTAACCAGGACAGGATCTGATGATGGGATCCCGGAGAAATCGAGGCAACTCTTCGAAATATTATAGGCACACAGGTGGAGTTTATGTGAAGTCGGTTCTTTTTTAGGGTTCCGTAGTCAACTAGGAACCCTTATAGTTTCGCCATGTCTGCCCGTCCGTCCGTCCGTCCGTCCGCGGATAATCTCAGTGACCGTTAGCACTAGAAAGCTGAAATTTGGTACTAATATGTATATCAATCACGCCGACAAAGTGGTAAAATAAAAAGTGGAAATTTTTTTTTTATTAGGGTACCTCCCCTAGACGTAAAGTGGGGAGTGATTTTTTTTTTCATTTCAACCCTAACGTGTGATATATTGTTGGATAGGTATTTAAAAATGAATAGGGGTTTACTAAAATCATTTTTCGATAATGTAAATATTTTCGGAAATAATCGCTCCAGAAGTAAAAAAATATGCGCCCCCCCCCCCCCCCCCCCCCCTCTAACTTTTGAACCATAAGTTTTAAAAATATGAAAAAAATCTCAAAAGTAGAACTTTATAAAAACTTTCTAGGAAAATTATTTTGAACTTGATAGGATGAATAGTTTTTGAAAAAAAATTACAAAATAATTTCTGAATTAACTTTGTAATTTAACCGTATAAGCAGGTGTTTATTGTACCTGTGATTTCTACAAAATTACAATGAAATGACGTGCTTTCAAATAAAGTAAAAACGGTGAAAATCGGTTCACGCAATAAAGAATTATTCCATAAAAATCATCTCCCATACTTTAAGCCCGCGCGCAATAGTTTACTTAATTTGCCGATAGATGTCGCTGTACGTGGAACTCTCATATCATATCCTACATGGCGGTGTTATTAACTCTTAAGTGGGGACACTTACTGTGACGGACGGAAAACTACGGAACCCTACACTGAGCGTGGCCCGACACGCTCTTGGCCGGTTTTTTATTGTATAAAATGATTGTAATGCAGGCATCGGTCCCGACGGGCACATCGCGTTCAACGAGCCGGGCTCGTCGCTGGTGTCGCGCACGCGCGTCAAGACGCTCGCCTACGACACGCTGGAGGCCAACAAGCGCTTCTTCGGCGGAGACATCAGCCAGGTGCCGCGGCAGGCGCTCACCGTCGGCGTCGGCACCGTCATGGACGCCAAGGAGGTCAGTGTCCGAGCCCACGGGATGCTGCGTACGACACGCTACCATGGAGGTCAACAAGCGGAGACATCAGCCAGGTGCCGCGGCAGGCGCTCACCGTCGGCGTCGGCACCGTCATGGACGCCAAGGAGGTCAGTGTCCGAGCCCACGGGATGCTGCGTACGACACGCTACCATGGAGGTCAACAAGCGGAGACATCAGCCAGGTGCCGCGGCAGGCGCTCACCGTCGGCGTCGGCACCGTCATGGACGCCAAGGAGGTCAGTGTCCGAGCCCACGGGATGCTGCGTACGACACGCTACCATGGAGGTCAACAAGCGGAGACATCAGCCAGGTGCCGCGGCAGGCGCTCACCGTCGGCGTCGGCACCGTCATGGACGCCAAGGAGGTCAGTGTCCGAGCCCACGGGATGCTGCGTACGACACGCTGCCATGGAGGTCAACAAGCGGAGACATCAGCCAGGTGCCGCGGCAGGCGCTCACCGTCGGCGTCGGCACCGTCATGGACGCCAAGGAGGTCAGTGTCCGAGCCCACGGGATGCTGCGTACGACACGCTGCCATGGAGGTCAACAAGCGGAGACATCAGCCAGGTGCCGCGGCAGGCGCTCACCGTCGGCGTCGGCACCGTCATGGACGCCAAGGAGGTCAGTGTCCGAGCCCACAGGATGCTGCGTACGACACGCTGCCATGGAGGTCAACAAGCGGAGACATCAGCCAGGTGCCGCGGCAGGCGCTCACCGTCGGCGTCGGCACCGTCATGGACGCCAAGGAGGTCAGTGTCCGAGCCCACAGGATGCTGCGTACGACACGCTGCCATGGAGGTCAACAAGCGGAGACATCAGCCAGGTGCCGCGGCAGGCGCTCACCGTCGGCGTCGGCCCGTCATGGACGCCAAAGAGGTCAGTGACCGAGCCCACAGGATCAGGACAAGCGGAGACATCAACAAGCGGAGGCAGGCGCTCGAAATAGTTATTTATTATACAAGGAAGAAAAATTGTTTTTTCAACTGTCGTACTTTTATTTAGACCCAAGCTAGTGAAGCATTCCAAAAAGGAGCCACGAGCGATAGCGAATGGTTCAATAAAAAAATGTAATATTGAGCGTGCGAGGGTCGAGGGCAAGAGAGGTTGGATAAACTGTGCTGCCGAGTATATAACTTTTTTTTACCACACCACCGCAAGAAAAAGTACAAGTTAAAATATTAAAGATCGAAACTAAATGAATGCTTTCAAAATTGTATTATTCAAAATCACCTCTTTGAAGTCAGATAACATTCAGAAACAAGTCAAAACTTACACCAAATTACTTTCCCTACATGTGGATAAAACGTGTGTTTCCCCTCCATTTTCAAGGGATAAAGAGCGCCTTTCCAAGGTGGAGTGGTGAAAAAGTATTTGACAACAGGCCTGATTGTTGATAGAGGTACGTATGTACATACATGCGGGAAAGTATATCATTACGCTTGCAACAACGAAACCCTCTCAGAGGACGAAAAAGCAATATGGGTCTGTCCTAGCAATGCACCGAGGAGAAGTTTCATAAGTTGCGAAACTTCTATGGAGAATATTCTCTGGAACTTAAATTTAATAAACAATCTTATCGTGTCAGAACCGAGGTAGACACACGCCATTTTAAATATTATGCCTGCCTGGTTTACTAATATGTGGCGTGTAATATTATATATTACACAAAATGTTAAAGTTCTCATGGGAACATTCTCACAGAGAACTTTCTAAGTTTCTTTCATGTAATTTCTCGGAAATTTCCGAGAACATTTCTGCAATTTCTGCAATTTGCACATTGCTGGTCTGTCCTGAATGTGCCTGTGCAGTCCGAAAAGGGGGCCGTAATTGTGATACCCCGGTTGGTACCCCCGTGAAAATAAAAAAACCGGCCAAGAGCGTGTCGGGCCACGCTCACTGTAGGGTTCCGTAGTTTTCCGTCCGTCACAGTAAGTGTCCCCACTTAAGAGTTAATAACACCGCCATGTAGGATATGATATGAGAGTTCCACGTACAGCGACATCTATCGGCAAATAAAGTAAACTATTGCGCGCGAGCATTAAGTATGGAAAATGATTTTTATGGGATAATTCTTTATTGCGTGAACCGATTTTCACCGTTTTTACTTTATTTGAAAGCACGTCATTTCATTGTAATTTTGTAGAAATTACAGGTACAATAAACACCTGCTTATACGGTTAAATTACAAACTTAGTTCAGAAATTATTTTGTATTTCTTTTTCAAAAACTATTCATCCTATCAAGTTCAAAATAATTTTCCTAGAAAGTTTTTATAAAGTTCTACTTTTGAGATTTTTTTCATATTTTTAAAACTTATGGTTCAAAAGTTAGAGGGGGGGGGACGCATATTTTTTTACTTCTGGAGCGATTATTTCCGAAAATATTTACATTATCGAAAAATGATTTTAGGAAACACCTATTCATTTTTAAATACCTATCCAATAATATATCACACGTTAGGGTTGAAATGAAAAAAAAAATCACTCCCCACTTTACGTATAGGGGAGGTACCCTAATAATAAAAAAAAATTCCACTTTTTATTTTACCACTTTGTCGCCGTGATTGATATACATATTAGTACCAAATTTCAGCTTTCTAGTGCTAACGGTCACTGAGATTATCCGCGGACGGACAGACGGACGGACGGGCAGACATGGCGAAACTATAAGGGTTCCTAGTTGACTACGGAACCCTAAAAATGTAGCGCTCAGGAAGCCACTCTCTGGTGGGCCATCTATCACACCACACTCTGGCCCTCGACGATCCCCCCGGCAGTCGCCAGAAACTGATGGATCTCTGTCTATGCCTACGACCTTGGAAATTACACTGCTTCGGGAGCAAATAACTAATTTAACGGAACAGCTAGCGGATGCAGTCTCTGTCATAAGGCAGTTCCAATCCGCTTTTGCCACATGTACTAATCAGGTAGAGAAAATGAGCGGCAGATTCGATGCTTTGGAACATGCCCTCGAGTCTCACTGTGCTGCAGCCTCACCAACAGTATTGCCCAATTCTTCCAACAGTAGTGACGAGATTGATGTAAATAGTAAGTTAGGGAAAACTCGTGGCCCGAAACGCAGCCGTACAAAAAAGAGCAAAAAGAGCGGAAAGGATGCTGTGGACCCCATGACATTACCCAGCAACTCAACAGGGAGGACATCAACTGAAATCCCGCCTACGGATTCACCTGTCGACCACATTAGCCCTGCATGCTCCCAGCAGAGTGGCGCCATAGCTGAGAATTCGTCTCGGGACGATAAGGTAGCTTCTATGACCGAGGAATGGAGAGAAGTTACAGCAAAAAAGAAGCAGAGACGACCAACATCCATACGCTGCACCAGAGGCCCAAATGTTACTACTCTCAAAGCGGTCGAGGTTCGGAAACACATCCACCTGTGGAACATGGTGTCTAGTGCTGATGAAGTCCGGGAGTATCTGCAGCAGCTTTGTGAGCAGGACACGTGTACCGTGGAGGAGCTGCAGTCCAAAGGCGAATATAAGTCCTACAAGCTGGGAGTTCCTGTCGCTTATTATGAGAAGTGTTTATCAGCGAAAGTGTGGCCTGATAATGCAAGGGTGAAGATGCGGTTTTTTCGAAAGCAATCTTGGCAACCAAAAAGAACCTCAAGCTCCAATTGATGGCCCCACTATCTCCATTACTTATCAAAATGTCAGAGGTCTTAACACCAAGTTGAAGTTTTTTAGACATTGTATTCTAGCCCACGAAAGTGATATTGTCGTCGCCACGGAATCATGGTTGTCGGCATCGGTCGAGGACCCCGAGCTAGTGGGAGATGGTTGGAGTATCTTACGCCGAGATCGCGCCAGTGGTCGACATAGTGGACGAGTCCTGGTTGCCGCGAGGCCAGGCATTGATCTGCGACGGCGACCGGAGTTTGAAACTGCCGACGGGGAGGACCTGTGGACGTCTTTCGTGATAGACGAAACACTTTTTCATTTGTGTGCTGTATACATTCCACCAAACTCTTCTGATAATGTTTATATGCAGTTTTTTCAAAAAATTTAATCATTCATTGACTCTATCGGTGCGGTAGTAATTGTTGGTGACCTTAACCTTAGCCCTAAATATGCCTCGACTAATATCCTTAGTTACTATTGTTATTTTACCACGGTCTGTGGTTTTATTGAGATGAATGAGGTATCAAATGCGCATGGAGGAGTGCTAGATGTGGTGCTGGTGCGAGATCGCGTCCATGGTGTTTCTGTTTGTAAGGCCTCGGATGGTGGCCTGGTTCCATTTGCCGACTCTTATCATCCACCTCTTGAAATTTCTATTCCGCTTAGAAAAACTGTAATTATTCCCGTGAAGATCGACCCTAGTAATCTTGATACGAGGCGTGATTGGAATTTTTCTAAGGGCAATTACGAGCTTCTTTGTCAGCTGATCGCCGACGCGTCTTGGATAGACGTCTTTGAAGCCCGAGATGCCAATATTGCCGTAGACCGTTTTTATAATTTGATGTATGGCATTTTTGATACGTGCATACCCAGAAAGACAAGGTCTAGCAAACCCAGTCGACAGTATCCAATTTGGTTTACAGCGGATCTTATTAGGGACATTAAACGGAAAGCTTCCCTTCACCGTAAGTGGAAACGCACTGGAGACAGGGAAGTATACGCCAACTTTTCTAAACTCAGGTGCGATATAAAATCTAGAACGTCTAGAGCTTACGATAATTATATTAGCAGAATCCAGACTCACATCACAGGCAATCCTCGAGCTTTTTGGCAACATATAAACAACCTAAAATCCAAAGGTGGGTTTGAGAATAGGGTGTTATACGATGGGGGTGTAGAGGCCGCTCAGGCTTTCGCGAATTTTTTCTCGAGCGTCTTCCTTCCTGGCGTACCTTTACTTGACCACACTAAAACGTCTGAATCTAATGAGCAGGATGGGACGAATACTGCAAATTTAATTCATATTGACACAATATCCCCTCAGGATGTCGAATTAGGCATAGCTCGTCTAAAGCCCCAAAGCTCTTTGGGTCCGGATGCCTTTCCAGCGTATATACTAAAGGGCTGCAGAGACTGGCTAGTACTGCCTTTAGATCATATTTTCAACCTAGCTCTACGCACTGGGGTGTACCCAAATCAGTGGAAATTAACACGAGTGCGGCCGATTCCTAAGTCGAGCGATACAACTAAGGTTAATTACATTACGATACAAATAAGAAAATTATCGTCCCATAGCGATTCTCTCCTCGATTGCAAAGTTATTCGAATCAATCTTAAACAGGCATGTAGCCTCTCAAATACAGCCCTATCTCTGTGACTCCCAACATGGTTTTAGGCCAAGAAGATCAGTAGAGACGAACCTTTTAACCCTGGTAGACTATGTTTCTGAGCATTTGGATAAAGGGATACAGGTGGACGTGTTGTACTTCGATTTTAGAAAAGCTTTTGATCGCGTAGATAACGACATATTACTAAGGAAGTTATGTAAAATCGGGTTCTCCCCAAAACTGCTTAAATTTTTTGCCAATTATCTACGCGATAGGCAGCAGTACGTGCAGCACGGATGCTTTGTTTCCAATTCCTACCACACTCGCTCCGGAGTAAGCCAGGGTTCAATTTTAGGCCCTTTTCTGTTTGGCGTAATGCTAAATGACTTGGCGTCTCTCTCTAGATATGCTCGATGTCTCCTTTACGCTGATGACCTAAAGCTTATTTATGGCCTGCAGCAGCTATCTGACTCTGAATCGCTCCAAGATGATATTAACCGGATCTATGAATGGAGTATCACAAATAAGCTGCTCTTTCATCCTGAGAAGTGTTCCGTGATGTCCTTTAGCCGTGCTCGTAGTCCCTTATCTGTCAATTACCGGCTTGGAACCGAACTAATAAAACGCGTTGACACTATCAAAGACCTGGGTGTCACATTTGTATCCAACTTAAATTTTCATGACCACATAAGAACCCTAGCTAAGGACTGTTATCGGAGATTGGGGTTCGTCATTCGCAATGCTCGTGAATTTTACAACCCCTTTGTCATTAAACTTGTCTACACCGCCCTAATTAGGAGTAAACAGGAGGCAGCGTCTGTAGTGTGGAACCCCCACGAGGTCACATGCCCTGCTCCTAGAGAAAATTCAAAAGGCGTTTTTGCGATTCTTATATAAAAAAATCTATGGGTACTATCCCTTCCTTTATCCAACGAAATTTCTGCTTGGCACCCTGGGCTTTAACTCCCTGGAAGTGAGGCGCAATTATGCTCTCGTGACCGGGGCATGCCGAATAATACGTGGGGATTCAGACTGTCCACAGCTGGTCTCACAACTGGTACGCCTTCTCGTACCCCCTCTGTTTCAATCAAAGATAAATTTTAGGCCACGTAATCGCAACTTACTGGCAGTTCCTAATGCGCGCACTGTGGCGTACAGGAACTCGCCATTAGTTCGCGCCTTACATTACCTTAACGCACTTCTCGAGTCAGCACCTGACTGCGATGTTTTTGCCAGTAGTTGGAAGACGTTATATGACGAATGTAAGAGGTTATGTGAGGCGATGGATGATCGGCCGTCTTCAGTTAGTATTTAAGATTATTGTTATTGTATAACACAACTCTATGTTAACGTTATTCTAATATAATAATAATATTGTATGCATACCACAGTGCCTTAGTATCTACTGTAATACTGTGTAATATGTTTGGAAATAAATAAATACATGCATACCAACTTGCATAAGTTGCTGACATCGTATTCATCTTAATCAAGCATCCTATGATTTTAGATACTGCCTACAGTTAGAGACTATGAATAATAATTATAGACAGCTACAGTTTAACAACTTTTTGGGGTTAAGTCTGAAACGCCATCTGGACGAGAGCATCTCGTAACGACCAGCACGAGCACTTTCCAGAATTTCGTTCAGGGGGGGCACTTTCCAGGATTTCGTTCGGGGGGGGGGCTCTTTCCTTCACAAAAAATCTCGCGGTCCGCACCTATGGGCCCCGTAGTATACGAGGTTTGCGTTTCAGGGGGGGGGAGGCAATTGCCCCTGTTGCCCCCCCCCCCCCCTTGTATCCGCGCCTGCATGGTAACGAGTAGCGTACCGTAGTAACGTTAGATGGCGCTGCAGCGCAATGTCATTTCCTCGTACTACTTTTGTATCTTTGGGTTGCTCTCGTCCAGATGGCGCTTCAGACTTGGGCCTCAAATAGTTCTTAGACTGTAGCTGTCTATATTATTTATCTACACCAATATCATAAGTCCTCTATTCCGCGTTCGGAAACCGCATGTAATTACCATCATTACTGCAACCAGTAACGTAATATCAGTGACAGTGTGGTTAAAACGTATGAAAATTCATTACCTACGGTAATATGCCCTCCTCTCAGCCTGCCGGCACGCGCCCGCCCAACCGCCGGCACAATCGAGTTGTTCATGGCGGTGCAATGGCGGTCATTATAATGGTTTCCCAATACTTCATTTAGGATTTATAATATGTGTATAGATAAAGCAGTGTATGCAACTGTACGTAATTAGCAGAGCTCGGCAAGGCTGAGCTATTTACCTTATAATTTGACATGTCTTACGTCATATTATAAGGCAAATAGCTCACCCTTGCCGAGCTCTGGTAATTAGGCCTTATTACGTAATAACAGTTACATAAACTACTAGTCTCTGCTACAGCCAAACTTTTGATGCCCCTACTGAAAGAACCCGAAAGAAAGAAGGCGATATATTGATCGGAAAGGTCTGACTGCATGGTTATTTGTCTAAGTAGAGGTGGTGTTGTGTTGGTGTTGCAGGTGATGATCCTGATCACGGGCGTGCACAAGGCGCTGGCGCTGTCCCGCGCCGTGGAGGAGGGCGTGAACCACATGTGGACCGTGTCCGCCTTCCAGCAGCACGCGCAGGCGCTGCTCATCGCAGACGAGGACGCCACGCTCGAGCTGCGCGTCAAGACCGTCAAGTACTTCAAGGTACGTTACGTAACGTCTCCCCCGTCCCGAAACACCGGACACACTGACGCCGCATGCCAAAATCACAGCATTGTGATAACCGCCTTGGCATTATACTTTCTACTTGTTTAACACATTCATTGCCACCCAGCCAAACAAAACATCCGCACCAGGCCACAAGAAATATATACGACCCGATAGTCGGGTACAGTTGCGCACTTATAGAACGAATCGACACTACACGCCAAGAACCCGACAGTCAAGTACACGAGACAGGGTTGCACTAAAAAACATTTGTTGTTATGTTGGTTTGTTAACTTATTACGTTATACCGGAAAATTAGGCCAACGTCTATCTCCGGAATCTGCATGATAGATAATACACATCAATATCTAATTATTAGAAACAATTCAAGTTGAAAATTGAACGCGTGACGGGACCCTAATGATTTTCGTTATGACTTCAAGATCACACGCCAGATCAAAATCATAAAGTGAAAATGGTTAAAATCGTGAATTTTTTCCGAGTATGTTAACACTAATATTTTAGCGACAACCCTGTTCGTCAAAAACAGTACCCGATATGGGGTCCTCCGGCGTGGTCTTTAGTCATGTATAGCTATAGTACCACGATCCCGACTATCGGGTAGTGCGGTCTGGGCACGAAATCATAAAATACCCGATAGTCGGGTTTCCGGCATTGAATGTGTTAACGTGCATGCAATATTTATAAGCGCCAGATTTCTATATTCATATTCAACTTATATACTTTTTTGGTAGTAACCTTTTCTTAACGTCTAGTAGGACATACTACTTTCGAGATGAACACATTCACTGCCAAGAACCCGCCTCGTGGGTGCTTGTAAACTTTGCTCAGATGCCGGACAACTCGCTGGACGGGTTGTTTTGTACGTAGCTATGGACGCCCGGTTTCTGAAGTAGGACGTCATTTTTCGTCTGGCAGTTAATGTGTTAAAATGCATGTGTAGGTGTGGATGAGGCAGAGGAAGGATGCATGGGGTACACTCAGACTTACCTGTCACCGAATCATTGGCGCTTTTGAGTTTAATTATAGCAAATAATCACCTACGACACCTACTGTTAAGTATGTGATTACCTTAGGTAATGTGTGATACAAATTCACTACCTAGATGAGTATAAGGATGATGGTTTTTCTAAACAGCCTTGTTGATTAAGTCTATCCCTTACAGAATTGTAGTTTTCCCTCAGAATTGAAACAACTGCACTTCACCTAGCCTCAGATATAAGTTTGAAATTAATTATAATGATAGAGAAAGGACTGAAAAGAATGATCCGTGGATATATGAATGTAGCACATGATCGCGTGCGGGTCCCTGAGTGTACGTGTGTGTGTGTGTAGGCGCTGAGCGAGGAGCACCAGCGGCTGATCGCGCAGCTGCCCGTCGACAAGCAGCACGTCCTCCACTAGCCGCGCCGCGCCCCGCCACCCGCGACCCGCCGGCCAGAGACACGGACACGCGGAATACATATCATAGCAACATCTCACTTCCGAGTTGCACTAAGTCAGGGGTCGGCAAACCGCGGCTCTTTGAAGGGTCAGTTGTTGCTCTTCAGGTTCCCCAAAATTTAAAAAAAAAAAACAAATATTACAGTGAAAAACAGAAAACTGTGTCTCTATGAGCTTACAAAAATTCCATATTTTCCGCCATCAGGCTCTTTGTCAAAAAAAATTGCCGACCCCTGCACTAAGTCTAATTTAAAATATATAAATCAATTCGAAAACAAGAAATATTTATGATTACAAGGTTGATGAGGACTGCACATGTCCACATTTCAAAAGAAGTTTTGTTGTTTAATACCGAGATAGTAGATTTGTTGTTTGCATGCCTCTATTCAAAACTTTGTGACAAGCTCTGTATCATAAAATAATTGATAATAGTGTTAAACTTAAAAACCATTCTATTCTGGAGTGTAAAGTTGAACATACAACTTTACACTCCTGAACAGATTCTTTCGTTTAGTTTTGCAAGCTTTGTTCATTTATGATATCTGTAAAAAAATCATGTAATTTTATAGTTTATCGGGTAATTTCGAAAGGAGCATAATTCCGAAAGTCATTCAAATATCACTCGTATCCACCTCTTATCCCATTGTGATATGATATAAGTCAAGGTCGGAATTACCCGCCACTTTTATTATCATCTAGATAATTTTATTTACGTCACACCTTTTACCGTACGCGTAGCGTGCGGTAAAACTCACATTATGGCCAGGTGGAGACGTAAAATTGTGTACTCACCACGGGCAGTAAAAAAGAAAGCCCTCTATCGCATACTTACAACCCTCGCCTGCGGCTCGGGTCACAAATACCTGCGATGACGGGCTTTCTTTCTTTTACAGTCCTTGGTAAGTAATGTACTATTATCTACTCTACACCAATATCATAAATCCTCTATTCCGCGTTCGGAAACCACATGTAATTACCATAATTACTGCAACCAGTAACGTAATATCAGTAACAGTGTGGTTAAAACGTATGAAAATTCATTACCCACGGTAATATGCCCTCCTCTCAGCCTGCCGGCACGCGCCCGCGCGACCGCTGGCACACAAGAGTTGGTCATGGCGGTGCAATGTCGGTCATTGTAATGGTTTCCGAACACTTCATTTAGGATTTATAATATGTGTGTAGATAAAGCAGTGTATGTAACTGTACGTAATAAGGGTCATTAAAACACTCGTGTAATCTTATTATGAAACTCGCCTGCGGCTCGTTTCATAAAACCACACTCGTATTTTAATGACCCTTATTACGTAACAGTTGCATAAACTACTATTACTAACAATATTTTACTATAAAGACTTAATTGGTGATGGTCAGATTAAACTCGAATTTAGAATAAATCTACTTTGTAATCTAGTCTTAAGAAAAGGGACCAAACTTGGAGTCACAGACGAGTGTCGTTTCAGAGTCTCATGGACGTCCACAACAAGCTGATCGAGGACACGCTCTGACCTCACGTGGTAGCCGGCGGAGCGCCGGACGCTGGATGTAGCTGTTAGGTTTTATAGTTTTATACAACTGTTATATACAATCTAAATTGTACTACCTATAGAATAAGCCTAAAATAAATATGTATATTTCGAACTATTGTTTTATTAAGTAGTGTAGCATGACGCTACGTATCGTACGACATCTGTCGACTTTCTTTAGAACTTCTGAACTTCTGTGTCTAAGGCTAGGTCACGGTTGATATATAAAAAAAGCGTACATTGTGATTCACGGCATTACAGGTAGATGGCGCTTATATCAGTCCGTATTTTGTAATACATCTGGCAGTTATAAAATTGATCGCTAATCGCGCTAATTTTGAATGTGAATTTTTGAGGTATTCCAGATTGTCAAAAAGAAAAAAGTTGATTTTTGATTGAGTCTGTCAGAGCGCCGTGAGATTTTGGAAAGAAAAAGAGATAATCTGGATTTGGTCTGGGGTTTTTGCTATAATTTGCTTAGTTGCATCGTGGTGAAGTGCGATTTATTTCAAACATTATATAGCAAGTGCTATTAATACATTATTGGAGCAAAAATAAAACCAAAACCATTGCCGGGCAAAAAAAGGCCATATAAATTATATAGCAAGTGCTATACACTGGAACCGCCTGATCCGGAAGGATTCCGGAAGGCGCTTGTGGATGCCGGGCCGGCGGGACGGTCTGCAGCTGCCGCGATTTCCGCGGGTTTCTTCGCCACATCATCGGAGAGTTAGAGTCCGCATCCAGCGGGCTCTCCAAGTGAGAAAAGGAGTTCAGCGAGCTATTGGGTCCGCCTAAATCAAAGCGGACACTTGCCCACGAACTCTTTTTAATTTAAAGCAACAGCTTTCGCCATCCTGCTTTCGAGAGTATCAAATTATTTACATTTTTGTTAAAAACGTTATAAATCGGATTCCTTTTCTTTGTATCCAGTATTTTTGTGCCATAATAGTTTTTTTTGTTGTTTTGCTAAATTCCCCAAATTCCAATTGCCTCGTTTGACGGGCGTATAAAGACCTGGCTCTTTAATTAAGGCTACGTTCAGCCAGCGAATCATCTGTCACCATCCATATCACCCGCCTCATTAACCCATTATTTTCCTGCAGCCAAATTATTACTAGCCGAGTCTTTATTTTTACTTACCGGTTTTGCTAACTATTGAATGTGTAATGTCCTTGTTTAGGTACAGTTGTCTTCATTTTTAAGTGAAGTGCTAATATTAAATATTTTTAATTATTGTAATTTAATTACATTCTGGCCACTAGGGAGGTTGTTGAATGTGAAAGTGAAATAGGTACAGTTGTCTTAATTTTTAAGTGAAGTGCTAAATTTAAATATTTTTGTTATTGTAATTTAATTGCATTCTGACCACTAGGGAACTTATTGAATGTGAAATACCCTTATTTAGATGCCGTTATTGTGATTTTTACGTGAAATGCTAAATTTTAAATAATTGATTATTTTTGCTAAACTTTGTCGTCAAAATTAAACGTGTTAATGCAATTAAGAAGTGTTTTACTGCAAAATGGCGCCCGATAAGGTAAAGAACTCAGGATTTACTTGTAATAATTGTAATTAAATATTTTTTTTGGATTTGTGAGACGGTGACCGTAGACCGGTCGCGGTTCTATTAACCTTGATTTTGGTTTGTTTCAGCCTGCTGCCTCCTTACGTCCCATCACTAACCCGAATTCCGTCATATTAAAAAAATTGCTTTTATTTATGTTAAAAAAAAACGAATTTATCTGTTGCCCTTTACTTATGCCTTTTTCTCAATTAGCCGTAACATATCCCGAATACCTTATTTCATAGTCTGAGTCCTGTAGTTAGAGCCCGTAGACGTTAGGGAATTCGCAGGTAAGTCAGACATAGAATGTATGATTTGCGTTTTGTTATTTTTTTCAGAAACTGAACTTGTTTTTTTTGAATTCGAACTCTAACTTGGCATTTAGACTTCGAGTGTTATTTTCTTTCTTTGACTTAAGCGCTTGGTTTAGACCACGGATATACTCGAACTTCGGATTTTATTTTTTAGGTAGATTAACTTTATTTTTTGTTTGAACTTGCAACGCAAGACAACATTCGACTTTTCGCCATGTCGCACTTAAGTAATGAAGGATCAATTGCTGAGACACCTCATGCGCACTCATCTTTAAACTCGTACGATCCGAGGATTTTAGATCCAATGGCAGACGATGAAGAACAGTTTTTTGATTCTGAACCACGACCCCAGGCGATGCATAATGTCCGGACTTCCCCCGCCTTTTCCTTTCAAAGATTATTCACTTACGAAATGGAACTTGAACTTTTCCGGGGACACTTGTGTTCGCGAATTTTTCTTTCGAATCGAGGAAGAAGGTATGGCGCGTAACGTCAATCCTTCATATGTTGTCAGACGTTTCCATGAATTGTTGTCAGATAGTGCCTTGAAACATTTTAGGGCAATCAGATATCCGGGTCTTACTTACGCGGAATTAAAGTCTGAATTCGTTAAAACCTTCGACGTAGCCGATTTCGATTTCAAGCTTGAGAGCCAACTTCGCGCTTTATCACCATACCCCGGATGACGGGAGCAAAAAATAATGCTTAGTTAAATATCGACTATTCTATCGATATACATGCATACATTTTTTTAATATGAAATAAAATCTTATTTATAAAACTTACTGTCTCACATGTCAGATTGTTACATAATAAATAACGTAACGTTGAAAAATAATATTTAAATAAAAAACTACAATTTTCGTAATGAATTTACTTTTTTAAACATACATTTTTTTAAACTTATATAGATGTCATATACAAAGGAAAAAGTGACCTAGGCCTCCGGGTAATAAACAAATCAAAATATTTATTAAAAATAATTTGATTTGTTCTTCAGTTGTACTGAGGGCAGCGCCATCTCTCTCGCTTTCAATGAACTCCTACGAGTTCGGATTGGAGGTACGGACTCATAATGTTCCACCTTAGATGATTGGCTAAAATGCGCCTGAGCATTTACAAAGATTGCATATACACGGGAAAATTCGACCGGTGCAGCTGTGACCCGGGTGGCCGAGTGGTAAAAGGCGTCTGCCGCGAATGCAGAAGACGCTGGTTCGATCCCAGCCCTGGGCACCGGAGGTCTAGGTCACTTGTTCCTTTGTATATGACATCTATATAAGTTTATGATTTATATAGTAGTGTGTCAAAATAAACAAATCAAAATACATTTTTTTCTAAACATACATATGTAATGTAGCATAAATTAAAAATCGTAGGAACCTGACTTGTAAGAAGTGTTTAAGCATAAGATTTTATCATAAATTATTATTATGGATGTCGATTATCGATAAAACAGTCGATATTTAATCAAACACTTGTGAAAAGTGCATTTTTGCTCCCGTTGTCCGGGGTATGTTTATCACAGAAGGACAACCAGTCAGTGGTTGATTTTGTTATTCAGGCGCGCGATCTAAACGCAAAGCTTCGTACACCGGTTTCCGAAGACAACCTGTTTAACATTATTAAATATGGAATGAATCCTAGATATCATCCTTGTCTTGCAACTAACGTGGTCAGGGATATTGATGGTTTGTTAGAAGTCGCGAAAAATTTTGAAGCCTTTCAAGGTTCACGTCCAGCACGTTTGGCTATTGCACCGATTAGTGCTCAAGTTGTAGGTCAACCCAGTTCTATAGTGTGTATGAAGCGTGATGCAACTGGTCACAACTATCGTAATTGTCCTAACGTTTCAGGGGCAGTGTGCTTCAAGTGTAAGCGTGTTGGTGCAATCACACGCGATTGTCCTAGTTGTAATTCTGGTCCGTCAAAAAACGAATAAGTGGCGCACTGAGAGGTCCATTGGTGTCGCCCGTTTATATGAATGATTCCCCGGATAATAGACTTTTTATTGATGTTTTAGTTGCTGGCTCTTCGGTAAGAGCTCTTTTAGACTCTGGTGCTCAGGTTTCACTAATTGATATATCCCTCTTATCGGAGCTCGGTATAACATATCACGAGGATATCCGGCCTTATGTTGTCTCCGCCGACAATTCTCCTATTGAAATTCTAGGCGGTTTGGACGTCCCCATTCTTTTTAGTGGCATTCGCGTTCTGCACCCCTGTCTAGTAAGCAGTAATCTTCCTACTGCATTTATTTTAGGAATTGAGTTTTGGAATGCTGTTGGTCTCATTGACATTTTAAAGAAGGCATTCCGTGATGGTTTGTCAGGTAAGCTTTACGTCGCTTCACATCATGTTCCTGTCGCAGTCCCACGAGTAGGTGAGGTTCGCTATGTCCACCCTCGTACGGTGCTTGCACCACTGCAGGAATCAAAACTCCAATGTGTTATTGACGAGTTTGAGGAGATTTCTTCTGATAAAGCTGGATTAGGTTGTACTTCGTGGCTTTCGCATAAGATTGAGACTGTTGGTTCGCCCATTCGTCAACGTTACTATCCCTTATCTCCAGTCAAACTCAAGATTCTCAACGAAGAGATCGACAAGATGTTAGAGTCAGGCGTTATTCGTCCCTCACGATCACCCTGGGCTTCCCCAGTGGTGATGGTTACCAAGAAAGATGGTAGTGTCAGGTTTTGCGTGGACAGTAGGAAGTTGAACAGCGTTACCATCAGGGATTCATACCCTCTCCCGCGCGTCCAGGGCATCCTTGATAACCTACGAGGTGCCAAATATCTAACTTCGTTGGATTTTAGGAGCGCCTTTTGGCAAATCCCCTTAGCTGATAAGGCCAGTTGTGAGAAAACGGCCTTTATTGTACCCCAAAGGGGCCTCTTTGAGTTCGTTCGTCTCCCTTTTGGTTTAACCAACGCTGCGTCCGAGATGCAGAGGCTTACTGACATGATTGTCAATTTTGAATATACCCCTGAGTCTGAGGATTTTATCTTCGGCTATGTTGATGATTTGATTTTGGTGTCTCGTGATTTTGACAGTCATATGCGGCTTATTCGTAAGGTTCGTGATAGGTTGAAAGAAGCTGGTCTTACGGTTAATTTAGATAAGTGCGAGTTTTGTAAGTCTGAATTGAAGTATCTCGGCTACATCGTCAATGAGCGTGGTCTTCAAACTGATCCAAAGAAATTAGAAGCTATTAGGGATTACCCTACCCCTTCTTCTGCCAAGTCTCTACGTGCTTTCATTGGTATGTGTTCGTATTATCGCCGTTTCGTGGATGGTTTTTCTTCGATTATTGCTCCTCTGACGGCACTTATCGGTAAGAGAAAGGGACGTGATCCCATCGATTGGAACGATAGTGCTAGTGAAGCTTTTTCTAAATTGAAGGATGCCTTGATGAGCGCTCCGTTGATGGCTTGCCCGGATTTTTCGAAACCTTTTATCCTTCAATGTGACGCTAGCCAGGTTGGCTTAGGCTCGGTCCTGGCTCAAGAGTTTGACGGCGTTGAACATCCAATTGCTTATTATTCTCGTTTATTCACTAAAGCTGAACGTGGATACGGGACAACCGAACATGAGCTTCTCGCCGTTGTTGATTCCATAAAGCATTTCCGCGGATATCTCGATGGAATGAGGTTGAAGATCATTACTGACCATATTGCTCTTAAATGGTTGATCACCCTTGATAATCCTACCGGGCGCTTGGCTCGTTGGGCAACTTTGATTTCCCAATATAACTTTGAGATTGAACATAAAAAAGGTGTCCTTAATGTTGTTCCAGACGCCTTGTCCCGCGCTCAAGTTGGGCTTATCTCATTCGCGCGTGGCATGGATCCTTCTGCAGATCCTTGGTATGAACGAATTTACCAGGGAGTTTTGGACAATCCTCAAATGTTTACTGCATTTGCTCTTCGGGATGGTGTCTTAATGCGCAGGGTATCTATCGAAAACCCTTTAGCACCTAATCCATGGCGTATAGTTCTTCCTGCTTCAAGGACTAGAGAGGCGGTTGCTGAAATTCATAATGGATTTCCCAACGTTCATCCTGGTGTTATGAAAACGTATTTAAAAGCTCGTGACTTAAACTATTGGCCGAATATGTACCGTGATGTTACAAGGTTCCTTTCCGAATGTCAGATTTGCAAGTCTTATAAAATTGTAAATTCACAACCTCGTGGACTTCGCTTATTTCCTCGTCGTGTTGCGGCTCCAATGGATCTTCTTTCCATTGACTTAATTGGTCCTTTACCGGTTAGCCGCAATGGGTGTCGTTATATTTTGACTTTGGTTGACGTTTTTACCAAATTTGTTTGGTTGGTCCCTTTGAAGTTGGTGAATGCGAGGTCAATATCGATGGCATTAGAGTCGGAGGTTATTTTGCGGTACGGTGTTCCTACTAACATTCTCTGTGACAACGCTACAGTTTTTCATAGTCGTCAATTTCTGGATTTCCTGGCGAGCTATAATATTCCAGGTCCGTGTTATACCCCATATTATTCGCCACAAGCGAATGTTGTGGAGAGATATAACCAGGTCGTGATTACTACTTTGAGCATTTTAGTTGAAAATGACCAACGCAGTTGGTCGGGTCATTTACATCGGGTCGCTCTTTATTTAAACTCTTGTATAAATTTGGCTACTGCTTATACACCGAATTTTTTGATGTACGGCCGCGAGTTGTCAATGATTCGTGAACGTGTTGAGAATCAGGTTGTGGACCAAGATGTGGGACTCAGCCGGATGGAACGCGCTTCGAATCTTCAGACGCTTCGTGAGGTGTACGATAAAGTTTCTGATTCGATGGCTTTAGCCTTTCATCGTAACGCCGCCAAGTTCAACACGAACCGTTCTTCGCCAAGAATCGTTGGTGACCAAATCGTTTGGCGCCGGAATTTCCAGCGTGGATCCGCTGATCCTTTTCGAGGCGGTAAATTCGCTCCACGTTTCGTTCGGTGCGGTGTGGTTAGACGGGCGTCTCCACAGGTATATGTACTGGCTGATACCGATTCCGAGCACGTCGGTACCTATCATATTAAAGATATCTTGAAATAGTTTCTTCTTTCGGCCCGTTCAGTATTCTCAAAATTCTAAAATGCGCTTTAGTCCGCCATTACCTTATCGGTAATCCTTGCTTGATTCGTTTCTTATCGTTTTTTGTTTTCGTTTGAGCGTTTCCTTGCTCCTTTTTCCAGGTTTGACTTTTTTTTACCGTTGGTGCTTAAGGCTTCGTTTATCTTTCCCGGTCTATGATAGCCTGGTTGTATAATTTGATGACTCGATGTGAGGGATTAAGATCTGTGGCCAGGTGCAGTTTCTGTCCTATCCCGGCCGTCACGTCTTGGACCGCGTGACGCGTTGGTTGGCGTTTTGTCATCTTCTTAATCTATTAGATTAGTCTTTAGGGGTAATGTTAATAACTGGTTGGTTTTGTTTTTTTTGTAATTCGTTTAGGGTTCTCTTGTTGTACCTTTTTTAGCCTTAGAATTAAGTTGTGTTTTTTTGTTGCTTGGGGTTAGTTTTCTTGTGTTGTTGTTTGCTTGTTTCTTTGTTTGGTAGGGAGATGCTGTAGCATGACGCTACGTATCGTACGACATCTGTCGACTTTCTTTAGAACTTCTGAACTTCTGTGTCTAAGGCTAGGTCACGGTTGATATATAAAAAAAGCGTACATTGTGATTCACGGCATTACAGGTAGATGGCGCTTATATCAGTCCGTATTTTGTAATACATCTGGCAGTTATAAAATTGATCGCTAATCGCGCTAATTTTGAATGTGAATTTTTGAGGTATTCCAGATTGTCAAAAAGAAAAAAGTTGATTTTTGATTGAGTCTGTCAGAGCGCCGTGAGATTTTGGAAAGAAAAAGAGATAATCTGGATTTGGTCTGGGGTTTTTGCTATAATTTGCTTAGTTGCATCGTGAAGTGCGATTTATTTCAAACATTATATAGCAAGTGCTATTAATACATTATTGGAGCAAAAATAAAACCAAAACCATTGCCGGGCAAAAAAGGCCATATAAATTATATAGCAAGTGCTATACACTGGAACCGCCTGATCCGGAAGGATTCCGGAAGGCGCTTGTGGATGCCGGGCCGGCGGAACGGTCTGCAGCTGCCGCGATTTCCGCGGGTTTCTTCGCCACATCATCGGAGAGTTAGAGTCCGCATCCAGCGGGCTCTCCAAGTGAGAAAAGGAGTTCAGCGAGCTATTGGGTCCGCCTAAATCAAAGCGGACACTTGCCCACGAACTCTTTTTAATTTAAAGCAACAGCTTTAGCCATCCTGCTTTCGAGAGTATCAAATTATTTACATTTTTGTTAAAAACGTTATAAATCGGATTCCTTTTCTTTGTATCCAGTATTTTTGTGCCATAATAGTTTTTTTTGTTGTTCAATTGCCTCGTTTGACGGGCGTATAAAGACCTGGCTCTTTAATTAAGGCTACGTTCAGCCAGCGAATCATCTGTCACCATCCATATCACCCGCCTCATTAACCCATTATTTTCCTGCAGCCAAATTATTACTAGCCGCGTCTTTATTTTTACTTACCGGTTTTGCTAACTATTGAATGTGTAATGTCCTTGTTTAGGTACAGTTGTCTTCATTTTTAAGTGAAGTGCTAATATTAAATATTTTTAATTATTGTAATTTAATTACATTCTGGCCACTAGGGAGGTTGTTGAATGTGAAAGTGAAATAGGTACAGTTGTCTTCATTTTTAAGTGAAGTGCTAAATTTAAATATTTTTGTTATTGTAATTTAATTGCATTCTGACCACTAGGGAACTTATTGAATGTGAAATACCCTTATTTAGATGCCGTTATTGTGATTTTTACGTGAAATGCTAAATTTTAAATAATTGATTATTTTTGCTAATATTAAATATTTTTACTTTGTCGTCAAAATTAAACGTGTTAATGCAATTAAGAAGTGTTTTACTGCAGTAGGTAAATATCTCCCTGGTAGTGACAGGTAAAAAGAATCGTGACGATACAAAAAGAGATAAATAATAAATAATAATGCTTGTTTACTTAACATAACGTGTAACAATATTTGCATGTTGAATTTCTGATGTGTACATGAAAGATGGTATACTATTATGAAACAGAGATATCTATAAGATTCAATTTGTAAGATTGTTTTTTCATTAAGGTAGTTTATTACATAGTAAATTTCCAGTTAGTGTAGGGCCCTCGTGGACGCTCTAACGCTCCGAGCGTGCGTGCCACTCGGGACGCCAGTGTGAGTTGCATTTGTTGAACCTGCACGCCGCACGCCGCACGCTGCACGCCGCACGCCGCACGCCGCACGCCGCACGCTGCACGCCCCACGCTGCACGCCGTACGCTGCACGCCCCACGCCCCACACCGCTGCACGCCCCGCCTCGAGCGTCCACGAGGGCCCTACACTTAGGTAAAAAATCACACACTAACTAATTTGTTTGGTAAATTCGAGCTCGGTTGTGCACTGATTTCGCCTCCACTCCACTGCCTTAACACAATCCTGGCCTGACATGAAATAATTTTACGTTGATTGTCTCGCATATAACTCGTAGTTTTAGTACAGTATTAAAAACACATTTTAAATTTTTAATGAGCACTGGAGGACATAGTTCATCACATCACAATGTTTGCATATAGTCCAGTCATTATATTCAAAAAACCGACCCTACCCGTGAATAATCAGTTCTTGGATTTTTTTTTTCGTAGATCCGTCGGGGGGATCACTGGGAGTGTAAATTCGACAAATTCAAAATATTATCATATTCCACGTTTTACGGCATGAATGAAGAGAAACAAAGTTGTAGAGAATCAAATTCTAAACAATTTTGGTTCCCACCTTTTTCAGGTTTAATTTCCAAAATATCGATCCTAGAAGAAAAATTGTAAGGACCAAACTTGTAGAGAATCTAATTTCCTACAATTTTTGTCCTCACGGTTTTACTGTAAAATCAAAAATGGCCGAGTTATTCAAGAAAAACCGTTTTTCGAATATACACAGGAGCCTGATTCAGTCTACTTTTTGAATTTACACTCCCAGTGACCCCCCCGAGAGACCTAGGAAAAAAAAATCCAAGAACTGATTATTCACGGGTAAAAATCTATAATGACTGAACTAATATGATTTTGTAGTACAAACCTACTTCACTGTAGAATTGGCACCAACATACACGTGACCCATCTTATAAATGTTATCTCACCGCAGCGTCACTAGTTGCCTACTAGCACGTGTACCGCACGTTGGGTGCCACCTGTAGCGTCACCAGTCGGACTCGCCGCCGCCGGCCACGCGCATGTGGCATCACCAGTCAGACTCGCCGCCGCCGGCCACGCGCATGTGGCGTCACCAGTCCGACTCGCCGCCGCCGGCCACGCGCATGTGTCATCACCAGTCGGACTCGCCGCCGCCGGCCACGCGCATGTGTCATCACCAGTCGGACTCGCCGCCGCCGGCCACGCGGCACATGCGCGCCAGCAGGCCGGCGAGCTGCAGCGGCGCGGCCAGGCCGTCGGCGACGCGCATGTGCGTGAGCCCCACCTCGCGGATGAAGGCGAGGCGCAGCTCCTCGCTGGCGTCCAGCGTCTTGCACACGCGGAAGATGTTCGACACGATGTCCTCCGCCGCGTAGCCCAGCTTGCACAGCTTTGCTATCACCTGCCCAAATTAAAACAGGGACCAATCAGTTGATAAGATATTTCTAGGTACAGGGATTTCAATACTTATAAAATTCTCATAGCTTAAACACTTACTCACTTCGTGTCTTTGAAATTTTTCCTTTTTTTATTAAATCAGCTACAGCAGGGGTCGGCAAGTCGCGGCTCTTTGAAGGGTCAGCTCTTCAAGTTCCACAAAAAAAATTAAATCAAATATTACAGTGAAAAACAAAAAACTGCGGCTCTATGAGCTTCCAAAAACTCCATATTTTCCGCCATCAGGCTCTTTGTCAAAAAAGTTTGCCGACACCTGAGCTACAGCAATAACTAAGAGAGTCAGGTGTTCAAAATGAACTTCACACACCTATTTTCTTGACAAGAATTTGGTGTCAGGATCATTTTCAATACTTTTCCCGTTTAACGACTTCTACTGAGTCTTTGATTTGGGTGATGATTGTAGCATCAAAACAACCTAAGTACTACACATGAGTACATGATGTGTATGCAGTACGCACCTTGTAGGCCTCGTGAATGTCCCGGCGGGCGCAGGCCTCCAGCATGCCGCGCACCAGCATGGGGTGCGGCTCGTCGCACACCTTGAACACGCTGTCGGGCGCCACGTGCCGGAAGCCCTGCGCCGTGGCCTGCAGGTTGTTGAGCGCCGCGCGCAGGTCGCCCTGCGCCGTGAACACCACCGCGCTCACGCCCTCCTCCGTGTACGACAGCTGCTCCTTCTCGCACACCTCTACCACCTAACAACCATTTATCATCTCATCATTCAAAATACCCAGACACCCAAGAACCCAGACCCAGAAGAACGCCAAACCCAAAATAAATACCCAGAAGAGGACCCAGTGTGTTGACGACGAAGGACCATCTTGTTCCTTTAGCCATCAACACGGTGAGTCCTCCTTTTTGTAAAGGGTCGGCATCGCGCATGTGACACCTCTGGAGTTGCAGGCGTCCATAGGCTACGGTAGCTGCTTCCCATCAGGCGGGCCGTATGCTTTTTTGCCACCGTCGTGGTATAAAAAAAAGATACCTAGGAGGGTAAGGCTTGTTTCTAGGATATTTCGTTCTTAGATATCCTGTCTAGAAAATTTAAACAACTTATTAGTTAACTTATCTCATGTTTAGGTATGAGTGGTGATATGGATAGTCATACTCCCGCTGTTGGCTACTTACTAGCCGCTACAAAGTATACTAACCTTGGCAAGTATTTGCGCGTCAGTGAGCTTGGAGTACCGCAGCACGGCGCAGCGCGACTGTATGGGTTCGATGATCTTCTCCGAGGTGTTGGCCGCCAGCGCAAAGCGCGTGGTGGCCGAGTATAGCTCCATGGTGCGCCGCAGCGCCTGCTGAGCTCCCTCCGTCATGCTGTCCGCCTCGTCCAGGATCACGATCTTGTGCCTTCCTGGGGGCAGTGTCACCTGCAATCAAACTTCTCATTTTTATATTGCTCATGGAGACAGAATGTAGCCTTAGAAATTATGTAATTAAATACAAACTGAAATACATTTGGATTTTGATTTGTTCCTAAATTTAAAGTGTGGCACGTTTGCTTCGCTCACTCGGCTCGCGCGCTGTTGGGTGGCAGTTCTAGGGAACAGTATGGGAACAATATTTTTTTTTCTTAAAAACTATGGGATTCCACACCATAAGATTTGGTGGGTTATGATGAGATTCCGACAAAATTGCTGAAACAATGCGCAGCTTATATAGCACCACCACTCAGTTATCTCGTTAACTTGTCTTTTGAGCAAGGCTGCTTCCCTGACCGCCTTTTGAATATCAATTGTCAAGCCACTTTTCAAAAAAGGAGATCCGAGTGTAATAAACAATTATCAACCAATTGCTCTAATACCGGTGTTATCAAAGGTGTTTGAAAAAGCTATATACAATAAAATAAGTAATTTCTTTGATAAAGCTAATGTTATATATCCTAACCAGTTTGGCTTCAGAAGGGACAGCTTTACGTCCCATGCTTGCTTTACCTTGGTTAGTCATATTACTCAATCTCTTAATGACAAGCAACATACATTAGCGATACTACTAGATATGAGTAAAGCTTTTGACAGTGTCTGCCACGATATTCTACTCACAAAGCTGGATAAGTACGGTATTCGGGGAAAAGCTAATGATTGGCTTAAAAGCTATCTGAGAGAAAACAGTACACGGAAATGACGGAAATAGTTAATAATAAGAAAGTGACATACAAATCCGTGTCGAAAACGAATGATTGTGGTGTTCCTCAGGGCAGCGTCCTTGGCCCTTTGTTATTTTTGACATATATGAATGACTTGCCAGACGTACTTAAACATACACGCATTCTATTTGCAGATGACGCTACTTTAATAATTAAATCTAGCAATACCAGTGGCGTAGTGAGTAGTGGGGCAGCCAGGGCACGTGCCCTGGGCGCAATCAAGAGGGGGGCGCAAAAAACTAAGTTTGGTAGTTAGCATAGCTGGGCATTAACTCGTTAATCCGTTAATCGTTAATTAACGAAGTTAACATTTTGATTAACGGATTAACTTTTAAGTTAACTTTTAAAAATGTTAACGGACACGTTAATTTCCGTTAATACGAGTATGCAGAAGTCCGTTAATCGTTAATCCAATGCCTACTATTTACCGCACGGCACCGCGGCGTGGCGCGAAAAACAGGTTCAGACAAGTATGAAACGAACGACAAGTGCCGGGCGGCGCGTGGCAGCGAGTGAAACAAAAACAAAACTAGATATATTTTGCCGGCGCGTGCGAGTGAGAAAACTGCGAAGAGATTTTCCACAAGTAAAGACATTTTAACACCAAAACGAGCCTCGCTTTCAGACGAGAACTTCAACATGTTAATGTTCATGAAGGGGAATATGCACCTTAACCTTATGCCCGACGATTAAATTACACATTTGAATTATACAAGTATTTTGTTTTGTTCCTATCCTGTTAACTTCCAGAACCTTAACCAACAGATTTTATAAGTTCACTAATGCAAAGATATAAAAATGCAATTTTACACATATTAACGGATTAACGATTAACTTGCGTTAATTCTTCCGAAATGTAACGCTTTAACGTTTAACGAAGCTAACTTTTTTTGTAGCGGATTAACGATTAACGAAGTTAACTATTTGATTAACGGTGCCCAGCTATGGTAGTTAGCAAATTGAAAAATAATTCCATTCAAATCGGCAAACAAGGCGAAAAAAAAGTTTTTTTTTTATAATTTCATTGATTTCTTTCTGAATATACTGCGAATTAATGTATAATACCTACTATACCTAGGTATAGTACTTACGGACCCATACAATACAATCAGTAAAATTTGTAAACCTAAATATTTAGACGTAAAATTTTGATTCTTATTATTTAGTGAACTTATGCGATTAATTTCGTGAGTAATGGTAGTTGAGCTTAAAAAGACTCATCTATCAAACAATTAGCAACATGTAGATTTACATAAGTACATACATTTTCTTAAACATCAATCGATTCTATGTCCCGTGACATTCAAATTTCAAATATCGTCAAAATCGAAAAATTTAATAATTGCCAAAATCTGAAAAAAATCTGATTATTCGTTTTTTGACAAAGTTGCGTTCGGCGCTCGAAGTCACCAACTTGGATCATTTATTGGGCCAACATCACGAACAAGTCTGCAAAAAAATGAGATCTACTAGATTTGACGCACACAATATACTCGTATATAAATAAATAAATATTATTATGACATTCTTACACAAATGATTGTATAAAGTTACTGGATCAATACCCAATTTATGAATTAATTTATTGATAAATTGGGTATGCAATTATGAACCCGATTGTACCTGACGTAACTTTATAGAAGAAATAGGTATGTTTTTAGGGAATTTATGATATTTGAGGCATGAAAAAATGCGGTAAAGTATTAATAAACTTTTTTGTGTTGTTAGAACACATTTTTTTTTATAAAATTATGCATGTTTAACTCCAATATATTTATATAAGCAACAAATTTTTTCGAATTATTGTAGGTTTCGACTTTTTTTGCATTAATTTAGTCATTGTTGAACGTAGCCTATTCGTGAAAGAAACACGGTGAAATATTTTTCAACAATGATTTCCATATTCTTAATTAAAATCCATCCGCGATTGTCGTGGTGTCGGTGTCATGAAGTGAGGCGCCGCACCGCATCGTGAAATCCATGAACACTGTGCTAGGTAGTGTGTTTTGTTATAAGTACACATTTTTACCTAATTATCTGATAATACCAATAATTAACCGCCTTTGAAAAAAAGAGGACAGTTCGGGTGTATAATAACTATTTTCACCTATTTCGTTCTGACCCCCCTCGACCCTCGGACTCATACTATTTTGCCTAGGATTTTATGATGGGTTCCATGTAGAATTGCGAAAGCTCCTAAATGTTTAAATGCTCATTGCGTAGTAATATCGGTGCTATCTCTGCGTGCCCAATTGGTGGTTGCTTCCGGAAACCGAAGAGTTCCGTTCCGTACATAACTCAATTTTAATATTGTTTTTTTCGGTGTACTGCCATTTCGCCGAAAATTCTTTCATCCAATTTCATTTTCCAAACAACTTATCGCATAACGTTTAGTTAGCATACCAACGTTTAGCAAATTAATGTTTCGCATAGTTTTATTGGCCGAATTTTTTATTTGGGTTAGGTTAGTATGCCAAATAAAAATATGCAAAAAATAGGTATGCGAAACAATATTTTGCCATCTGATGCTTCTGCCAAATGAAACAATGGGAAAAATAGTTTGGGAAGTGATAATTTGTCATACAATACAATTTTCGGCCACATATAGTAGTTACAAATTTTATAGTAGTTACAGACCTCTAAAACTTGTTTAATAATTCTGAAAAAAATACGTCCATCATCTGTGCGTCTGCTTGTGCCACGAAAAATATAATTAAATTGATAAATATGAAAAAAACTATTTATGTCACTACCACTTGCGGAAAATTTGTAATTCTTCAATTAAGAGTTAAAAAAAAACTTTTGTTTTTGTATAGTAAACAAATTAGCGTCTGCTTTTGACAAAGTCAATAAAACAACAGTCTTTTTTTTCGGTTTAACTTGGCACCAAGTGGCACCTTTTTAAGGGAAATTAATGTCAGAAATACCTTTGGATTTCCATATACTACATTTTACCTAATCGGTTCAGTAGCTTATGAGCAAATTGAATCTGTGACAGACGGACAGGAACCCTAAAAATCATCAGCCGACTATATTGTGGTGAAAATAGAATCAGCTATTAATCAGCATTATGGCAAAATAGCATGAACGCCGTATGTTCATATGACCAGCGATGGTATTTTCACCACGATACAGTCGGTTGACAATTTTTCATTTTTATAAAAGCATCTAAATTATCATCTGATAAATTTTCCATTGGGATGCGAGGGCAATTGTTGAGTGATTAAATGGCTACCGTTCCTCAACCCACCAACAGAGCGGCAGCTAACCTTCACGAGGCTTCATTATACATCGCCCTTAAACACTTCACAAGTTCTCGCTGAGGTCGGGGACGTTATTGGTCGTGAAATTTATTCCTGGCTTATTAGTTATTGTTATTACGGTCCATTACATACAGTCAATTTGTAGAATATTCAACAAAAAAAATTACAAGGGGGCGAAGTTTAGATGCGTGCCCTGGGCGCCGTTTTACCTCACTACGCCCCTGAGCAATACTCGTGACTTAGAGAATGAAGCTGTTACTGAACCACAGGGTGGACACGCCATACTACAAAGCTGTTTTGAGCGCCTGTGTGTGCACGGCACGTCTGTACACGCTTCAATGTGTGCGTATATTCTCAGGGCTGTCATTCAATTATTTTTCTAGTTTCCGCTGTCGATGTCGTAACGTCTCACTCACTCTACAGCGAGTTGCGATAGTTGTGTCCTTGTCGGTACTGTTTCGCATGCGAATGCGTAGGTGGACTAAAGGCGTAAAATGACAAAGGTTATGTACAGTCACGAACCTGGATTGTTGAGCCACTTGCCATTGTTCGTAATTCGTAAAAAAGAATCAAATATGATAAATTTAAGTAGTCCATGACATAGTCCAGGTTGTCCATAGCCATTCAACGTGGTAACGCGGCTAGCGTGATGGGAACTTTTGCACCGGGGACAACTCGTGGGGGACTTTTTGAGTAGATTAGTCATAATGTAAGAGTTTTGTTTATTGTTTTTTCTGTGTGTTGCTGTTGACAATTTATATTTGAATAAATTATTTTGTAATTTAAGTAAAGTTATATTAAAAATAAATAAGTATCTATTTCACATTACATCTCCGTCTCTATCGTTCTTGCCTATTCGAAAGAGAGTGATGCAAATAGACGATCGAACGAAAGAAGAGGTTAGCGGTTATAGGCCTGGCTACTCCAATAATTGGACGTTTTGACGAGAGCTAAGGAACCCCACTGCGGGCCCACCGCGAACATGGAAATTTAGTTACATACCTCTCTGTCGCACTTGCTCATAATACGAGCGAACAATATGCAGATAACGAAATTTTGTTTTTCAAATTTCGCGGTAAAATCCTCTTGTCTACGTTCTATAACCTGACAAGGTCGCGGCTCGCGGCCGAGACGCGCGCGCGAGCTGGCAACAGTGCAGCAGTGGCAATGCCGCACATTTTGTTTCATAATATATTATTTTTGGTAAATAAGTAATATAGATAAAAATAACTGCCAAAATCGTTCATCAATTTCATCAATGACACGTCTTTTCTACTTTGAACAACAAAAATATGCGTCATATCATGTATTATATCGTCATGGATTCATGTGCTACTTACGATAGGCATAATAGTTATTTCGACCGTAAAAATACTTTTTTCCTTATTGTATGTACCTAATTACTTTCTAAACACCCATTAACATGACAATACACCTTGTACGGCGACATTTTGCGTTGTTTCTTCGACGCGCTGCCAACCAGCTGACGGCCTACCAAACGGCCGCCGCGGAGTGAGGTAATTCGAATCAGGGCGGGGCGGAGCGTGGCCATTCTGTATGAAATACTATTATCTCTTCTGTGACTGAACTGCAAAACACTATTATATGGTTGGAAGACTTGGAAGACAATTGCCTTAAACTAAATTTTACCAAGACTAAAATTATTAAGTTCAGTAAGTTAATTAAAACACGCAACTCGCTGACGTCTAGCATAAAAGTTCAATGCAATGATTCATGTGTTGACCACGTTGATTCAACACCCTTTCTTGGTATTACCGTGGACGAACATCTAAATTGGAAAGCACACGTTGAAGGTGTATGCTCCAGGTTAAACAGATTCGTTTTTGCATTGCGACGGCTTAGATCTATAGTATCGAAAGAGGCTGCACTGTCTGCGTATCATGGGTATGTTGCTTCAATTTTACGTTATGGGCTTATCGTTTGGGGCAACAGCACCGATATCAAAAGGGCATTTGTTACCCAAAAACAGTGCGTCAGGGCTATACATGGAAGTGAATATCTCGCCCATTGTAAACCAATATTCAAGGAACTAAAAATCTTGCCACTTCCCTGCCAGTACATATTAGAACAGACAAAATTTGTTAAAAAAAATCCACATCTCTTTCCACTTCATGACAAAGTAACTAATAAACAAAGACCTAGCAGGTATCCACTACAGCTTTTTCAACCAGTACGAAGACTCAAAGTTGCCAACTCAAATGCACATTTTATGGCTATAAAATTATTTAATAGACTGCCAGATGACTTTAAAATTCTGCCTACACCTCAATTCCAGAAGAAATTGGTTATTATTCTGTTATTTTTTATTTCTAAAATAATAATTATATTGTATATGTATAGATTATAGAACCTGAATATTTCTACGCCGATGCCTGACGGCAGAATATGTTGACCTAACACCCTCTACTAACCAACATTGTACCATATTCTGAGAAATAAATGATTGATTGATTGATTGACTCCTTATGAGTATTACAATCTATAAAAAAAATTAGAATCCTAAACTCGATGTCAGCTAATGTACAGTCGAGCCCTATAGACTGTTTCATTCAAAATGTAAATAATATACCGCATTCCATGTCAAGACACCCAAGAATTGTGTATGAATGACAGAGAGGTTATTATTTAATTGTAACCTTCTGTTGCGCGAACATCTTGATCTTGTTGCGCACGACGTCAATACCGCGGTCGTTGGAGGCGTTCAGCTCGAGCACGGCGTCCTTGAAGGCGGCGCCGAGCAGCGCGCGCGCGAGGCACAGGATCGTCGTGGTCTTGCCCACGCCCGGCGGGCCCGCGATGATGATGTTGGGCGCGTTGCCCGTGCGCGCGAACACCGCCAGCCGCGCCACCGTGTCCTCATTCCCCACGATGTCAGCGAACGTTTGAGGCCGATACTTCTCGATCCAAGGCAGGTGTCCCAACGGTTTGCTTTGGGTTGCTTTTGGCGCCTTCGGCTCTGGCTCATCTACCTCCATTATAGTCACGTCGTCGTCACTCATTGTTCTAATGATTTACAAAAGCAATATCGATAAAATACAGCACTTTCTACAAAAAAAATGTTAAAAATTAAACGTAAATACGCGCGTAACTCACGATGCCAGTTGCCTAACTTAACTTGACTTGACAATGACATTGACAGTGATCACAAACTAAATAGATATTTTTTTAATGACAGCGTTTTACATAAAATAAAACGCTAATTATAAAAACTTACAAATTTGAAATCTAAAGTAAACATTGAGATAGGCACAACTGTTGTTGGTCGTCTCTGTCCCTTTCTAGCATATGCATATACCATTCCATACGCTCCTTCTCGCTCACACAGAACCCCCTCTACTTCCATCAGATAGGTAGCTGAGGGTCAGCGTTCATTTTTACTTCATTGTCTCAATATTTATTATTATTATTATTAATCTATAATTTATACCAGGCAGGTTTAAAAACTTTAGATCTCAAATTTGTAAGTTTTTATAATTAGCGTTTTATTTTATGTAAAACGCTGTCATTATATAAACTGTACGAAATTTGAGATCTAAAGTAAACATTGAGACGTGTTTGTTATCGCCTGGTGGAAGCGTAAGACGCCAAGCCAATGCGACAATAAAACAGCAATGAATGTTCATTGCGATGGTGTATGGCAACACCATGAATTTTAATAACTGTGTAGCGAGAGGTGGGTAGATTGTAAAGTTATGTTTATAAATCTATGTTGTACCCACATTGAGACGTGTTTGTTATCGCCTGGTGGAAGCGTAAGACGCCAAGCCGTGTTTTATTGTCACATTGACAATAAAACAGCAATGAATGTTCATTGCGATGGTGTATGGCAACACCCTGAATTTTAATAACTGTGTAGCGAGAGGTGGGTACATTGTAAAGTTATGTTTATAAATCTATGTTGTACCCACAGATGGAACTAACTTTACAAGTTATTATAGATGTAGGTACCTGTAAGTATTCAAGAAATGTTTCACCAGAAAAGACCTTCGCAATGGTGATCTAATTAAAAACAAGGTAGAACAAAATCTAATGTTAACTTAATCTTATGTTAACTGAATGAGTATGAATCTCCAGGAAGAGATCATAATTAACCAGCACAATGGTAAAGGTATGTAAGTGGTTCACTTAACCTTATAATATGTAACAAGAATGTAAAAAATAAATAAAACATAACAGTTGTGTTGTTGTATTTTTTATTTATTATTTCTATCTATTAGGAAATTACAGTAGTGAGGGTTTCCGCGATCGAGTTTTTCACTAGATGGCAGCACCGTGGCGACAGGTCCAACTGTCACAATCCACCAATCATGTTTAACCATATATTTTTTGATTGGTGGATTTTGACAGCTACTGCCAAAAAGACCTGTCGTCACGGTGCTGCCATCTAGTGAAAATCTCAATCGCGGAAACCCTCATTCCCAATTGCTCAGTGACAATTTGTAGAAATAAACCAAGGTACCTTTTATTTCTAGAGATTGTAGGATTTACATAGGTATACACTGAATAGATAATTATTATGTACTCAATTGATCATCATAATAACATTATATATATAAAATTATTCAGTCAATTTAGGAATTGTTGAAAGCTAATAAAGGATAGCTTTACGATATACATCAATTATAATTAATAAAGAAATGCGTTTGTTTAGTTGTAATAAAATAATAAAACTATTTCAGTTTATCCAATGTTTACATGCCGTTAGGTTGCTAAAATATCATTTTTGTATGAGTATGCATTGTTACATATTACATTTACCACAGGTGAATGCACTTAATTTTGTATATCTATTTTAATATACTAGTACTTAGTAGTTTTAAAAGAATTGATTCTATAGTGTATGTACTCCCCTAGTGAGTTCTTCATCTTCTTTTTAGTACAATGTTACCAAGGATATGGATACTTTTTTGTTTTGTGAAGACTTATGGCAAGTTTCTTGGCTTGGCCAAATTAGGAGAAAAACTGCCATTTTCTCACGCCAGGTGGCGCATTGTGAACTGTACCCAGCGTTGACATAAGAACTGTCAAATCACATACATATTTGTCTCGTAATTCAAAACATTCCCATATTTTCCCAGTTTTATCAAGAATGCCTCAATGTTGTGCGGTGAAATGTAAAAATAGAGGCACCCATTTATTTCCTAAAGACCCTAAACGTTGGCAAAATGCGTTAAGAATAAAAAACTTTAGGGCAAGTGATACAAGCCGCTTATGTAGGCTACATTTAAAGAAGATTATCATTTCGGAACAAATGCTCACTGTGTGCCTGTACGCCAAGCCTTTAAAACTTTCGTCAGAACTATCTGTAAGTACTTAAAAGTATATGTACTCAATATATCTAACATTTCCTTGTTAGTAATAACAGATCTCATTTCATTTTATTTAAATGCTTGTTTAACTTTCAGTTTCTGAACTAGTTGCAATTTTTTTGAGGAATAGGCTGTACCATCCATATTCTGGGTCACCAAAACAAAACAAGAAAACCAGCAGCTCTTGAACATGAGAAGTGATATGCATAACACACTCAAAGAAAGCTCCTTATTAACGATTTTGAAGTGACAGAACACGAATCAGCAATATAACACATTACAGCGACAGAACCAACCGTAAGCCATAGCACTGAAGTAAGGCGAGAAGAAGACATATGTACTACTGTGGAAATTGATGTTCTAGAATTGTAGATCAAAGTGCACACATGGACCCATAGCATTTAAAGAGCACTCAAGTTGACCATTACAACAATGGTTTTCACCAACTTTTGTGAAGTATAATTTTCATAAATCATC
Organism: Pammene aurita; assembly: GCA_947086415.1. Taxonomy (NCBI): domain Eukaryota; kingdom Metazoa; phylum Arthropoda; class Insecta; order Lepidoptera; family Tortricidae; genus Pammene; species Pammene aurita. The sequence goes on along the minus strand of OX352295.1, from coordinate 245,778 downwards.
TGCATGTTTGGGTCTGACAACAATCTTCAAGTTCAATGACACTTCGGATTAGATCAGATAATTTGGCAGCAGTGTTTACTGAAAACCAATTATTCTTGATGACGATGCTGATGCATTATGAACAAGAAAATAAATAAAACAAAACTAAAACATTCTAATGCCTTTTTATTCAAGACAAGTAATCTTTTTATATATAATATATATATGAGTCCAATATCATAAATTCATAATATATGTTTATGACACAGAACAAATATGAATCAGAAACAACAACTTTCGACGAGCATTTGTGGCTTCTAGCTTAATGTATTTTTTAAAGCGTAGACAATGAAATTCCAATATTTTCTCTTGCCTCAATAAAGCTATCTGTAGTATTTGTGCATAATCGGCTTTTTCTAGCTTTAAATTCCTATTTCTATTTTCTAGGTATGTTACTGTTATTTCGTTTTTTAAACAATACCTTGCAGCATATGGGCACAGTGTGGACAGTGAAATTGCAATATTTTCTCTTGCTGCAATAAAGCTCTCCTTGTATTAGAGCATAATAGGGATGCTTTTTTTAGTTTAAAATATCCATTTTTATTTTCTAGGTATGATACTGTTACCTCGTTTTACTCGCTTCTTAAGCAGTACCTTGCAGCATATGCAGGACCCTTTACTTCAATAACAGTATCCTCACTTAGCAACCCATCTGGTGAGGCGAAAAGAAATGGATATTCTTTAGAAATTAATGCATTTCTGCGCGTCCAATCCATAAGTAGCTTGATACATTTGTAAGGCAATTGGCTCCTTTATTTTGCCGTGAGACACAGCTCTAGTGACTACTGAGCGCCACAAAATATGTTACATTACACTCTTCACATTGGCTTTACACTGTCCACAGTGTCCACGCAAACACGTAAATGTACCGTTGGATAACGATAAGATGACGAGACTCATATAGGAGTTATATCTTTGGTTAAGTGCAAAATCTTTGAAAATATTCTTATATTTCATGCATGCTATGTTGAGAATCGGCGAATCCGCATTTAAATCCCTGTAAGTATCAGAAGATGAGCACGCATATGAACGGTCCCCCTGGATATCCAGCTGTGCACCAAAGTTTTAGTGTCGATCATACGCCTCTTATCTAAAATAAAAACAGCACGTGAGCTTTGATAATTGAAAATAATGCTAAAAATACAGAACATAACCTCAAATATTGTTAGTGTTTACCTTTGTATTAAATCAGCCTTTTTCCTGCCACCGATGCGTTCCTCCTTTGCAGCTCAGCTTGCGGTTCACGTACGGTCATGAAGCCGAACATTTTATCCTTATACCGCAAGAATTAAATAAAATTTCCTCATAATGACACTTCGCACAAAACGTAAACAAGGTACAGTGCACAGTAGCGACATCTGCCCCGACCTTTTAGTGTGGCTCCTCATTGCCACACCTGTATTTGAGAACTTGAGACTTTACTCTATATACAATTATAGGTATGTGTACGCTGCGTGAACTTAATGAACGTCACATACAGTTGGAAATGCTACTTCTATACTTATATAGATTTTATAAAAATGTGGCTATATTTTTTTCCTTACAGGTTATTTGTTTTAGTTGTGACCATTTATTTGTTTGTTCATGAGACAAAACATACCAGAATATACATTATGCCGTAATCAGGTATTGCTATAGCTATTTTGATCAGTTCCAAAAAGGCTCTAGTCTAAACAAGAAATTAAGTTATTATAGATCGGTCATAACGCTTATGTTAGACCTAGAATTCAATCTGGCCAAATTAAAAGAATGTTAACCTTGACAGTAGGAGCCGAAGTCTACCCTTTTATTCCTTATTACTAAATTAAGGATGCTATTATTTGAACTGCATAGATTCATAGGTCAACATTCTTTTAGACAAGTGTAATGTTCATATACCTCATTTACAGCCAGAACTTGGCCTTAACGAAGAGATACCCGTTGCCAAGTTAGGTCAAATTGCTTAACAAATGTTATGTTTATGTATGGCACTCCGATACTACAAAAATAGTTTTACAAAGTAGCTACTTAGCTCTGCTAGGTTCTGATAGGAACCGAACTAGATCTATCCTGGACAGGATTTGAATCAACTGAATCAATTTCTCCTCAAATATCAGGCGTCTTTATACTGCCTAGAAAAAACGCCAAGTTCTGTCAACATTTTCTTGAGTGTAATTACACCACTGCCTCATTTCGATTTAGTACATGGGTACTGACATGAGTTCAGATACTTTGGTATTTAGGAAAATGCATGCATTGTTTACTTAACGCATCATACAATGATTTGATGAACAAATAACAATATTAGTCTTAATATATAGGCAAGGCCGAACTCGCACTTAACCATGGATATGGGTACTTCGAAATTCGTTTTCACTAATGTATGTACCTTCTCTGTACAAACTGCTTTGAAATCACTTGCGATTTTTTTACTATAGTTATTTTCAACCAATATTGGCAATGGTAATGGAAATATAGCATTAAGTGAAGCAGTGATATAGGATACTTGTATTTATATCAACAAGTTAAACATTCCTTCAACTAAGATTAACACTGGATTTCGGGAGCTTGACTGCTCCTAATTTTGTTTATTCACAATTGCCCAGGTGTTGATCTGGCACACTAACACACTCGTAGGGCTTAGCGTCTCATCCTAATTTTAATAATGTAGATAAATTCGGTACGTGAAATGTGGAACGCTTCACGATTTTGCGTGTTTTCCCTGCGCAGGGAAGTAGGTAAATGTACTGTTGTAGCAAATACTCTACTATTAAAAAATGGTTAAGACAGACCAAGAGTCTCAAGTACTTAATTTATTGCAAATCATGTATCCAGTTGTTCACTATATTTAATCAGAAACAACCCAATACTGGTTTTATGCAAACCTTAGATTTAAAAGCACTAAAAACTTCGATGAATGAGGTGTTTGTTAACCAGAGACTGCTCTGTTGGCACTCTTTGCTGTAGCAAAGAAGGCTCCAGTTCTGGGCAAGACCGTTTAGTATTCAGGTTTTTGAGGGAGTTTGCCTGTAGGATCTGAAACTCCCGTCCCAAACCATTAGAAGATAGTTTTAAGAGCATTACATAGTTTGTGTACTCATGATGTCTTAACCATTCAAACGAGGTATTATATGTCTTTTTTAGTAATAACTAAAGTATTTGTGTGCTCATGGCAATGGCAACACTTGTACATGGACAGATCATAGAAACCTCTTATACTACTTGCAATTTTTACAATACCGAAATATTATAAGTCTAGTATCAAAATATTTACTAGTAAGCTGCCAAACGGCTTGTAGGGGCATTTTTGTACATTTCGGTTTTCAATTATGCTTGCCTCCGCAGCAGCATGATAGTTTCCCTGCATCGAAGACAGGTTGAAATATCAATTCATTATATGCTTTAATATAATCAGTTATATTCGGGACGCGGAACAATGGCTTTAACCTTTTCACCACCATGACCACATTATATGATAAGCAAAAGAAAATGTTACTAGGATGCATGAACGTTCATCTGAAGCTGTAAATATGGTCGTCGGTTAGTTCCGACTGTGACGTATAATGGGTTCACTTTAGACTGCTTATCTGCAGATTAATAATGATTGAACAGTACACCTTACGCAGGTTAGGGTCTTTTGCCTTTTACATACTTCTCAGTGTTGATGAGGTCTAATTACCCCGAAAGTATTTGTGAATAGTATTTCTCTAGCTATAGACTAATGAGGATAAAAACCCTTAGATTATAAATGGTCCATATTAACTGTTATTTTGGAACCATTTCTGATGCTTTTCTGAGGTCTAGTCTCTAGAGACTAGACAGTAACATACACTGTATGGATTTGAAATTTCCAAACCATAACCAATGTGCGCGTTTATCCTCACTGCCTAACCAAATTATAAATTTAATAATGTGCCTTGCGAAGGCTGAATATTATACCAGTTTGTCGCAATAACTAGAAAGCAGATTCCAAATAATAATGATATGACTATCATATTTTTATACACCTTTGCGCAGGTGGTCACAGTCAATTTTATTTTCACTTTTATTATAAATCAAAATTAATGCCCAGGAGGCAGTTAATAAATAATGTTGCCGCGGTTGTGGGCTCCTTGCTCAGAAGGATAGTCAGCCTTGCGCAGGCAGTGTTTGAGGAGGCTTATGTGCCAGTCAAAATGTAGAACGCTTTCCCAAATGAGCATGTCATCCTTGCGCAGGCGTCATGCCTATCTTATCATTAAAATTTTACTAGAAATACTGTCTAAAGGGAAATATTGTACTTCAATAGCACTTATAAGAAATACTCATTTTAAACGAAACTTAAGAACTGTCGCTCTTGTATACAGTTGCGTATCAAGCATGTATCAAGTTAATAAGAAAGTAAGTAACTGGTATCAAATGTTAAAAGATAAAACCGTACAGTAGGGTTACTTGTAAATCAATACTTACATTATAGTAATTATAACATTTACCACTGCATACAAGAGTATACTTTTCTTAACAATTTCAGCATACTAGGCTATCGTCGCCTAGTACTCACAACACAAGCCTTATTGAGCTTACCGTGGGACTAGGTTGATTCGTGTAAGATTGTCCCATAATATTTAATTATTTATTTTCTCAACACAATATAATGACAACTATTTACCGTTATAGATTTGTTACTTAGTTGTGTCTATGAGAGTAGAAATATAAGACCTTTAACGGGAGCTTTATCAACTCTCTAGCGTATCCACACTTTTTAACAAAAGTGAATATTTTTGGGCCACATATTTGTAACAATTGTAACCTCAACGGTAATGTGCGTATTGATATCCCGATCCTCAAGTTCAAATATTTTTCAAGTATAAAATGGAGGGTATGTTCCTCACACTTAAACATTTGATATAATTTCCTGCCATATTTAAAAAAGTATCGGTAAATAACGCGATCTATGTATGTAACACCAATGAAAGTCGTCATAATTCAAATAATGAATTCTCGGAATTTAAGGTTTAACACGTCTTGAGAGTAGTGCGATCTGTGCGATACGCAATTCTACTTGTAAAAGCGGAAAATATATCAAATGTTAAAATTTGTATTTTTTAATAATATATAGCCGCGATGAGGCGCATCCTTTTAATTTACTTTATTTTATTATCACTTCACTATTTTGGATCGGTTCCTATTTGCTTAGGGACAGCAACTTCAAAATTATATTTCGAACGGTAAACACCGTCAGAAACTGTTTTTCAAAGTATAAAGCTAAACTGGGATATAATTCAAAAAACTCACCAGCAGTTTAGCTGACGACCTTTCAGATTGAAAAACAGCAAGCCAATGAAGTAAAAATGAACGCTGACCCTCAGCTACCTTCCTGATGGAAGTAGAGGGGGTTCTGTGTGAGCGAGAAGGAGCGTATGGATGCATATGCTAGAAAGGGACAGAGACGACCAACAACAGTTGTGCCTATCTCAATGTTTACTTTAGATCTCAAATTTCGTACAGTTTATATAACGAACACTTTTGTACTGTTTAAGTTAAGTATATAAAAGACTGTGCACATGTAGAACCATCATAATGCATCATATTGTTATGCTAAACTGGAATAGTTTTACATGGGGTCAAAAATCAAAATGACAGATGAATGACAGCTTGACAGCAGTGAACAACAAAGAAAGGAAATCCCTTTTTGGGTAAACAAATTTATGTTGCCCAACCAAAGCCCTGAAATTGGCTAATTAATTTGCCTCGAAAAAAGTGCATATTTTATACCTATAATCGTGTTATTTAGGTTGACCTTGTAGTGAGTTGAATGCCAAATATCGAGCGGTGAATCATCATTCATCATATCTCATCATCTACTGTATTTACTCGTTGACAGGTAAATTTGACCCCATATCTATTTGGAGACTTAACTAATAATCTCTTATTCTTGTTTCCATCGAACCACAACCAAAAACTATGAGATCTCGAAGATTTGGATTAAATTACCTATATAAAAGAAATGTCCTTTAGTGTTGCTTGTCTAACTTGGCAGACAGCAGGGTCCAGTGACCAGCTACCATGGAGTGGCTGTTCGGGCACCGCATGACGCCGGAGGAGATGCTGCGCAAGAACCAGCGCGCGCTGAACAAGGCGGTGCGCGACCTGGAGCGCGAGCGCACCAAGATGGAGCAGCAGGAGAAGAAGCTCATCAACGACATCAAGAAGCTCGCTAAAGAGGGCCAGATGGTACACGCATTACACTATTCATTATATTTGAGCAACCATTTTTACATCATTTGTCTATGAGGCCAATTTATTTCTTTGATTATCTTTAATTATACTGAATAGACCAAACAAATCGGCTGGGGCAGAGGCAGACCAAAAAGGAGATGGCGGGACGATCTGGACGCATTTTGTAGCGACTGGCTAGAGCATGCACTAGGCCGTGATGAGGGGAGGCCTTTGCCCAGCAGTGGGATACTATATAGGCTACGGAAAAATAAAAATATCTTTAAGTCTTATTCACCTTCTATGTGTAGATATATATGGGAATGTTTTATCTAAAACTTCAAGTGTTCATGATTGTCACTGCTCTAACCAACCTAATAGCCTAATAGGTCACATAGACTATTATACTCTCAAGTTTTGAGAAGCAAACATTTGTAATCAAAATGGTTTTGATGATTAAAATTTTAACAAATAACATATAAAAATACTTGAAAAGATGGATTTCTGCCTTGAGATGGTGATTTTATTATTATTATTTGTAAGCAGGCAAGCAGTTGTAATAACTGATAGTGCCTGTATCCAGTATGCTCTTGACAAATTTATCACTTTAATTTGAATTTTTATTGTGCTTGTCTAATTTGTTTTTAAATTCATTGACACTATGAGCCATCACGGTGTCCTCTGGTAGTTTGCCATAAAAATTTTTAATTAATTTTCTAACATATTCTAATGCTAACAAAACTACAAACTATGTAGTTAAAGGTTTTGTTCAGTACATGGTAATTTTTTTCGTAAAAAATGGACAAAAGAGTTACCAATTGGCATTTATATTTAATGGACAACACAAAACCAAACACTAGTTAGTTAGTTATCCTGGGCGTTTTTTCCGCAAGTCGACATCCAGTGTGCCTATTTTGCGTGAAACGGCGGTAGCACTATTATTCCAACCACCCCAGCTCCTCTACGAAGCCCAGCAGAGCTTTCGGGTTGCCTGCCGCCTCGCGCAAGGTGAAGGCAAACACTAATTATAATACTAGGTTTAAATTTTAGCTATTTTTGGTGACCCTAAATGGTTTTGTCCTGGCATTCAACAAGTGTATAACATTTTTAGGATGCAGTAAAGATAATGGCGAAGGACCTGGTGCGCACGCGGCGCTACGTGCGCAAGTTCATGCTGATGAAGGCCAACATCCAGGCCGTGGGGCTCAAGATCCAGACCCTCAAGTCGCAGTCCACCATGGCGCAGGCCATGCGCGGCGTCACGCGGGCCATGGCCACCATGAACCGCCAGCTCAACATGCCGCAGATACAGAAGATCCTGCAGGTTGGTGTCACTTAGTGTTTACATTTGACTGCTGCATGAAAGTTCGTATATGGATGTCGTACATACATTTTGGTTTGACTGCTACCATTCAAATTGCAAGAAACAAGTGCCATTAAAATTTAAACCATTATAAGTCATAACATATTATAATAATTTTACGGTTTATCAGTTTACTCAGTAGTCATTTAGGCGCACATTTCGGAGAGCCTCGGTGCAATGAAAGTGCTAGACTAGTTCGCGTTGACGACGTGCCTCTGACTGCTGCACACCGCGTCGCCGCTCTACAGGAGCCGCATAACTCTTAAAAATATGTCGCGCGTAGTGAGTGAGTCTCGGTGTGGGGTCAGGACAACTAAGTCCGATTCAACCCCACAAAGACACAAGTTTGCGCGTTCACCGCTAAGAAAACCCCATTTACTGTGGCCCCTCAGTTCCAAGGCACAACCCTTACAATGTCAGAGAGTATTGGGATCCTCGGTGTCGACATTACCAGTGACGTCCAATTCCGTAGTCACCTTGAAGCGAAGGCCAAGCTGGCATCCAAAAAGCTCAGTGTGCTCAATAGAGCGAGGCGATACTTCACTCCGGGGCAGAAACTGCTTCTATACAAGTCGCAAGTCAGACCCCACATGGAGTACTGCTGTCACCTTTGGGCGGGAGCACCTGGATACCAGCTTGGGCCCTTTGACTCGGTACAAAGGCGCGCTGTGCGGATCGTCGACGATCCCAAACTCACGAGCGATATTGAACCTTTGAGTCTGAGGAGGGACTTTGCCTCCTTATGCGTGTTCTATCGCTTGTACAATGGGTTGTGCTCTGAAGAACTGATTGATATGATGCCCACGGCAGCTTTTTATCACCGCACCGCTCGCCGCCGGCAGGATGTTCATCCCCACACCCTGGAGCCCTATGGGTCGCGCACAGTACGGTTTAAGAGGAATTTCCTCCCACGAACGCTGCGGCTGTGGAATGAACTCCCTGCCGAGGTTTTCCCAGTGGGCTACAGTATGAGGTTCTTCAAAAAAGGAGTGTATAGGTTCCTAAAGGGTAGGCAACGCGCATGTAAATCCTCTGGGGTTGCAGGCGTCCATAGGCTACGGTAACTGTTTACCATCAGGCGGGCCGTATGCTTGTTTGTCGTGGTATAAAAAAAAAAAGGGAAAATACGTGACTATAGTAGAGTTCAAAGCATCATGCCCACAGATAAGCGAGCCAGATTCAATTTTCGACCTAGAGATCTGAATTTAATCGCTATGCCTGACACACGCACTGTTTCCCATAGCCAATCTCCACTGGTTCGCGCTCTACAATACCTTAGCGCGCTCCTCGCATCAGCACCGGAATGTGATATTTTTGCGAGTAGTTGGATGTTTTTGCGTGAAGCGTGTATGAGGTTCTGTGAGGCGATGGATAAACGTGAATCTTCTGTATTCTAGGTTTGTTATTATTGATATTTTTTATCTTGTTATTGTTGTTGTACTAGTCAGTACACCTTTAATAGTTTAATGTTGTATAAGCATATTGTAAGGTATATAGTTATATACATTTGTTTTAAATTTCACAGTGCATTAGTACTAACTGTCATGCTGTGTAAATGATTTTTTTACAATAAATAAATAAATAAATAAGGTAACCACTAGATAAGCCTTACAAGGCGACTTGGGGTCACCACTCGTTGGAGTAAAACGACTAATAAATTGCGCGGGCGTCCGCCGTGCCGTTCAGTTGCGACCATATTTTAGACCTGCACGTAGTGTGCGTGTATGCAAGTTTTTTTTTAAATACGTATGAAAACTATTCAAAATTCTGGCATATTGTAGTGTAAGGTGGTGTGACAAATGTTTTTAAACGTTAAGAATCAAAAGAGTTGGAGTTACATTCCACTTTTACTTCAAAATATTTTTTTACTTTAATATGTTTCTAGCCAGCGGAGTTCATTTTGAATTAGTCTATTGAGAAGTAGTTAGTATGCCCGTCTCTTTTTATCATGTTAATAATGCAATGTGCTATTCCTTTCTTACGGAAGCACGTGTAGGATAGTGATGTGCGGATGATGTGTACCGGACTTATATACCGGCACCACGTACTTTCGACTTAACAAATATACGAAGTACAATAGAAAACAGGAGATCTTTGTTTTATTTTCTTTTATCTTTTAGTTTGAGTAGTTGGTAGAATTTAAAGATTTATTCTGTCGGTAGTTTTTCTTTTCATATATGTAGTTATAATAAATATGGGTAATTAAGGGTGCCACATGAGTTGCTTCTATAAGATACTTTCAATGGGTGTCACATGAGAGTTGTTTTAAGTAACTTTTAATTGGTGTCACATGAGCGTTGCTTCTATAAGACATTTTCAAATGGTGTCTTATGAGAGTTGTTTTAAGGAACTTTTAATTGGTGTCACATGAGCGTTACTGCTATGAGACAAGTTCAATGTGCGTTGCTTCTATAAGACGCTTTCAATGGGTGTTATATGAGTGTTGCTTCTATAAGACGCTTTCAATGGGTTTCACATGGGCGTTGCTTCTATAAAACGGTTTTAATGAGTGTCACATGAGCGTTGCTTCTATAAGACGCTTTCCATGGGTGTCACATGAGCGTTGCTTCTATAAGACGCTTTCAATGGGTGTCACACGAGCGTTTCTTCTATAAGGCGCTTTCAATAGGTGTCACATAGGAGTGGCTTTAAGCAACTATTAATGGGTGTCACATGAGCGTTGCTTCTAGAAGACACCTTGAATTGGGTGTCACATGGGAGTCGCTTCTAAAAGTACTTTCAATGCACAGATAAGGTAATTTTAGATTAGTCTATAAGGCGACTAGGTAAAATTTATTGGTAATACGTTTTTAAAGTAGGCATATACATATTGCATTATTGTTATTTGTTATCAATTTAGTAAACAGTAAATACCTCAATCAACAACAACAAATTACGGTACGCTACGGTACAGTACCGTTTACTTGTAGTACACATGTCCCATCACTACGCAACCACGTGATAGCGTGGTGATAGCGCGCGGTCCTTGAATCGACCAATCGCAGCGCCGCTATCACCCACCCGCCCCTCACGTCTTCCGCAAGATTTGGTGACTCGCGGCGCGAACAAAATGAGCAACATTATTTATTACTCTATAGGAGGTTCTCTGTGATCATGCCGATAGGCCCTAAAATAAAGCAAGAATGCTGCGACGCAAAGCGACTGCAGATAGCGAGGGAAACCGACACATTTAGCTTAATGAGTTTTGACTCAATCGGAACTTTCATTTTGACCTTACTATTAATAAAAATACGTGAGTGTCGTGAAACAGTCGGTTGGAACGAAGTTATGTTATTTAATTTTCGACTTTTAACATTTTTGATTTTTTTGACTGTAAAACAAGTCAAAAAAATCAAAAAATTTAAAAAAGTTTTTGACTTTTTTGATTTTTTTTACTTTTGACTTTTTTTACTTCTTTCTTGACATTTTCTCAATCGTATGGCTTTGTGTCGCGTTTTCGTGACGGTCACGTGACTTTTTTGCGCCTAGCCCCCATCCGCGAACCGTCCGATAAGGAACTTCGTTCCAAAATACATGAGTTAAACAGTAAAATTATCATAATACGTTTCTACACATTGAATCGCCAAATGTAAGGAGTGGTCCTGAAATAAAGTAGCCGTGTACAATCTTGTGTATTTTTTAATTTAGTGCTAATTTTGAAGCAGTATATTTATTTTATTAATCCGTAGATACAATACTAATAAATAAATATACAATCATAATAAAATATGTGAGCATATTATATAAGTTTTCGCGTTTTTATTTCAACATACTTTGTAACTTTTTGAACAACATAATTTGACAATCTTCAATCGACATCTGCTACAATGCCACAATTGTATTTCCATTTTCACAACCCTTTATATGCTTTTCAGAATTTCATCTTACCAAGAAGCTACATTAATTAACTGTATTTTAGCTAGGATAGTCAGGAAGACTCTCTAATCTAACCTCAGACAAAGAATTTTCTATGGGAGACAATTTTCTATAAAAAAAGGCAAATACATTTAATTAAAAATTACTGTAACTACCTTAAAATGAAGCCAGATAAAAAAGTTTACTATTGAAGAAAGACAATTTATTAAGGTATAAAATAGCTCATCAAATCAAACTATAAGAAAAAACATGTCTTTGAGAAACACCTCAAAAATTCTGTCAGAAGACGCTGTTCAAAAAACCATGTGTATGCTGGAATACAAAAGGCGAAAACTTCCAAACGCTGTTTCATTTTAATATGATTGTATTTATGTTTTGTACGATTGTATCTACAGATTATTTAAATATAAACACTGCTTCTAAATCGGCACAAAATAAAAAGATAAATCAGAAAAGGCACGGCTACTTTTTTCCCGGACCACTTCTTATAATACGTATGTTGTGAATACCAGGAGTTTGAGAAGCAGTCGGAGATCATGGACATGAAGGAGGAGATGATGAACGACTCCATCGACGAGGCCATGGAGGGCGACGAGGACGAGGAGGAGAGGTACGTGTTCTTCCCTCTTTGTATTTATTCATTAACTTAAACAGTTGCAGATATTCGCTTCCTGCGGGGTTCCCTGGAAAGTTCCGCTGTTGCACATTTTCGCATTTAATTCAAGTTACGGATCAACAATGTTTAGAAATAAACGAAAAGTATAAAAGTCCACTGCCTCAGGCGAGACAAAAACGGTTTTTTATCGATGAATTCTCAATACAACTTGGGACTCTGATGGCCGGTCGAGAAATAAGACTTCTACGGTAGATGTCGCTAGGCGTCCCCCTGAGACGCATAAAGGATATAGTGGAGAATTTCGCAGCCATCAGGTAAGTCTCAGTAGCTCAGTTGGTCAGAGCAATGGGCATGTATCCCAGAGTCGCTAGTTCGTGTCTCGCCTGAGGCAGTGGATTTTTCTACTTTACCTTTATTTCTAAACATTGTGGTAACGTATGCGGAATGAAATCTGGACAAAGTTTTGAAGACGTAAAAAGTAAGTAAAGAAATAAACTCAAATGTTATATAAATGCCAATTGAAAGCTTATACATCTGTTAATTAATCCCGTACTTTTAATGGGCATTGGATTCTTTATCTTAAAATTATGGTTAATCGAGGAGAACAACGTCGCGAAACATTATGTAATTTCTACAGTATTCATTCCCTATGGCTGAAAGCGAAGACCGTGGAAAATTTTGTGGAAATGGGATAGAGCTAAAGAGCTATTTATAATATTTTTGCGTCCTTTTTCTTTACAAAAATTGCCACAAGAAAGCCTGGTTCAGGGAAACATTCCAGCATTAGCAGCATTTTGCTGAGAGAGATCGATTAAAGAAAATGACAGCCCGCTGAGTCACAAAATCTTATAGAGAACTCAGGAAGGCATTCAAATGTGGCAGTAAAACTGTTTTAAAATATCTTGAAGACATAGGTATCAGTTAACAATTAAGAAAAGTTACGCCCATCGTCTCCAAAAATTAAAAAAAATAACCGAAAATACGGCCACGTCGTTTGGTCAAAAAATGTAAAAACAGATGTTTTTTTCATTTTTGGATTTTTTGAATGACTAATATTATGTTGTTTAAAATGGAAATTCTTGGCAAGGTAACTATTATTTTGAGAACACCAATAATCTTACGGTCAAGAATGTGAAAATTGTCAAGTATACGAAGCTTCCTTTAGATCTTAAAAAATCTGTACATTGTTGTTGTTTTCGTTTGAAACCTCGCATTGGAGTAAACTTACTCTGGCGTTTAATGTGATTAAATACATTATTAAAAACCATGAATGATAGATTATAAAAATAACTATGTTATATTTCTTTTATAAGAAATTGAATGTTGTCCAGATTTCATTCCGCATACGTTATCGTACAAAATTAATACGGATCCACATTCGCAAGAAATAAATACAGAGCTAGTGCGTACGCCAATGTTGAACAAGATGGTATGCGGCTGCTTAATGGAAGTCCTTTGAGCGTTTGCGGCGCACGTGATAAGTAATTTTGCCATTAACCAATTATAATCGTGTTACGTTTTTAATGATTCGTTATTGAAAACGTACGCTTGTGGCAGTTTTTTTATGTATCTAATCTTAAGCACCTATTACATTTTAGACGTAGCGTATTATGGCGTCCTGTTTCTGTATTTAGGTTTTTTTATTTTATTTATCGTATACATGGCACTGGATATAGATAGGCATTTCTTCCCTGGGGTAGTAGTAGTGGAAAAGCAGATGATAAAGAAAATCCAGTGAGTGCTGCGAGGTCCAGATGAGACAGTGCAGCTGCCAAGTTTGTTACTCTTTTAGTACCACCCAGGGATCACGTGTAGGGTTGTCTAAGGTGTTTCCTACGGACGCAGAGTAACATTGATCCCCAATGTATTTAGTAAACTGAAAAAATAAGGTGTAGGTGTAGAAGTAGGGCTTTTATTCGTACATTAGCAACATCCCTGTTCATTCATAATCCTCGTACGCCAGGTGTTTGGTTTCAGATTAATCGGGCACATCGTTCATTGTTTTAATCGGATCTTGTTGAAAATTTTCAAATTAATTGATGGTTAAAATAGGTGTACAGTTGCCATCGCATTTATCGGAGCGGCCAAGGTACTCATAAATATCTGAACATGCACTTTATCCCCTTGACAATAGAGGCGTTGTTCAGATATATGTGACCACCTTGGCCGCTCCGATATATCTGATGGCGACTGTACCTATTGATGAACTTGCAGCGACGCGGTGGTGGGGCAGATCCTCGACGAGCTGGGGCTGCAGCTCAACGACACGCTGTCCGGCCTGCCACAAGCCACGGGGTCCCTTTCTATATCTGGTGAGTTTCTCTATTACGTTCCAGTGTTTATAATATAATACAGTAGTAGAATAAAACTTTTCTCTAAGTCTAGGACAATGTGTAAGGAATTAGTATTTATAAAATAAGTTGTGGGTTAGAAAAAGTCCCTAGAATATTTTTTTTTGTCGTAACAACTGCCACTGCTGGCATTTTTCAACTGACCTCAAGTTTCCGAAGAAGGTTCTCAATTCGTGGAGATCTGTGTGTTTGCTATTATTTTTATGTATTCACTGATTAGTTGAAGACGGCTGGATTGATTTGGAAAAATATTTTTTTGTTTGCAAGAGTATAGTTCACAGTTGGTCCCATTGTCATCAGGTCAGGATCTGATGATGGGATCCTGGAGAAATCGAGGGAACCTTTCAACTTTTATAGGCACGCCTATAGTGATTTGAGTATTTTTTACAGCTGCTCGAGAATATGCTTTTGGAAAGGTGGAGGCTAAGTGAAGTCGGTTATTTTTTGTTTAAAATTATTTTTTTAAATGATTGACTGTACACGAAATTCCGTTATCTAGTTAGCCTGATACAGTCGTGGTGTGAGGTGAGGTGTGACGTGTGTCGTGTGGTTGTTGCAGCGAAGACGCCGGCGTCGCCGCAGGCGGTGGCGGGCGGGAGCGGCGGCGGCGCGGGGGGCGGGGCGGGGGGCGCGGCGGGGGGCGGGGCGGGGGGCGCGGGGGGCGGCGCCCCCGTGTCGGACGCCGACGCCGAGCTGCAGGCGCGCCTCGACAACCTGCGCCGCGAGTAGTGGAGTAGGAGGAGACTAGCAGGACACGGCCGACCCGAGCGATTCATCATATCGCCTGTTAGAGCATTTTCACACTGTCCGATCCGATATCGGATGTCGGATGGCCCAAGGCGAGAAACAGCTGCTAGAGAGCA
This sequence comes from Pammene aurita, assembly GCA_947086415.1. NCBI lineage: Eukaryota > Metazoa > Arthropoda > Insecta > Lepidoptera > Tortricidae > Pammene > Pammene aurita. The sequence continues at coordinate 230,496 of OX352295.1, read as the reverse complement.
TGGCATTCAGTCAGCCTTTATAGGGTTCCGTAGCCCAAATGGTAAAAACGAAAGCCTTATAGTTTCATCATGTCCATCCGTATGTCACAGCCATTTTACTCAGAAACGACTAAGACGTATTTTAATAAAATGTAGACTAGACTTTTTTGTATGCCACTGTTTAGTTATGTAGTTAAATAGCGGAAAAAATATTTTAAGGGGGGGGGGGGGGGGCACTCCATACATGTAACTTTTTTTTTAAATTACCCACATACCAACATGTTCCACATCAATCCATAAGTCTTTAAAAATATAGATGAGGTTTTTGGAACATTTTGTGATTAAGTAAACATTTTCAGAAATAATCACTTTAAATGTGTAAAAAATTGTGCCTCCCTCCGTGACTTTTGAACCAAAAATCCAAAAGATATGAAAAAATTAAGAAAACGCGCCTTAGCACATACGTCCTACAAAAATAGTTTTGAACATTATCAGTTCAGCCATAACTCAAAAAGAGTTAACTCTTCCCAAAAAACCTCTCTACGACCTTTTGGTATTAGTTTGGTTCTTATTCCATTGAAACGGAACCCTCCATTATGCGTAGTCCGACACACACTTGACCGGTTTTGCATTACTGCTTTCTTTTGAGCAATAGACATTTGGTATTTTAGTAAAAAATATAGGAATGCACAAATGTTATATTTCTCTCCTTCGTGGTCTTATCCGGCATCCGATATCGGATCGGATAATGTGAAAACGCTCTTACTGTATATATGTGCGAAAGAAACGACAGAGCCAGCGCATGCCGACTCTTAACAGTTTACAAGGTGAGCGATTCCCAGACGTACATAAAGTTTAAAAAAAAATCATCAGTTGCAGTTTTTTTGATATATAAATAATATCATCTGGGCCATGTTATATAAAGTTATACATTCCACTTTTTGTTTCATTTGGAAACTTTTTGGTGACTTCGACTCAGAATCACGAGCTCTTTCGATCTTGTTAGGACAAAAAATGTGTCCCAAGTTTTTTTTTCCATTTCGTTACAATTTTTTCATACACTTATGGCGGTAACGGAATGGAAAAACGAAAAATATATGAAAATTTTGGGACACTTCTTGTGTCCTACTAGGATCGAAAGAGCTCGTGATTCTGAGTCGAAATCAATAAAAAAATATGGAATGTTACAACTTTTAATAAAATGGCCCATCTCCATACCTTCTGAGAACAAATTCACTTCACGCCCATTTTATTAACCCCCGCCCCGATGCAAACGGGTGCTATCACTTTGTATGTCTGTGGCGCCGTACCTACCTTAACGGTAAAACGGTTGAACCGATTCTAATGCGGTTTCTTATTTGGAAGCAGGTTTCCTACCGAGTCATCTTAGATACGTTTTAACAAAATCGATTCAACCATTTCGGGAGTTTTCATACTTGTTAATTTATAACAGTTATTATTTATTATGGTATAAAAAATTTCGTGACTTAACTATGAGATTTGTATCGCTCACCCTGTAAAACAATCATCCGCGTTGACACCAACACCTTTATTCTACCTATTAAACCTGCTTTGCTTCACACGAATAGTTCGTGTATGCTCGTGGGTTCAATCGAATTAAAAAAAAAACACAAAAGCAGTGGAAACAGGCCATTATTTATGGGTAGTCAATAACAATACACAGCGTGGCCCGTTTGCACTAGTCTCGAGCGCAGATGTACGAATAATGTTAAATATTATCTGCACATAATAAATAACTCTAAGGGTCTGTTTCACAATCTCCAGATAAACTTATCTGACAGTTAAAATTATTGCTATCCTTTTCTCCAGTCATATAAAAGAAAAGGACAGCAAACATTTATCTGACAGATATGCTTTAACTGGAGATTGTGAAACAGGCCATATGTGGTCTAAATAACTCTGCAGAGCATTTTGAATATGTCCTCTATCTATGGCTTAGGTACAAAGCAAATGACTGTTAGGTATGTGACGTTTTCAGAATTCAAACCGGGGTCAGAGCCGGATTAGCCTTTAGGCAGAGTAGGCAACTGCCTAGGGGCCCGGCATCAACCCAGGGGCCCCGCGTGCACAGAGAAAAATTAAAATGATTCATAGAGTGAAAATGAAATTGGAAAATTTGTATAGAGGCCCCGCGTACAGAGGAAAATGAAAATGTTTCATAGAGTGAAATATTAATTGGTAAATTAGTATTTATTGGCTAGGGGCCTCGTGTGGGCAAAGATATTGAAAATGTTAAAAAAATCAAATATATTTTACTGACTGACTTAATCTATCTCTTTTTTTTGTTATACAACTTTTGCTAAAAAGGGTTCCCAAAAATTATATTGCCTAGGGGCCCCGAAGTGCTTAATTCGGCCCTGCCCCGAGTAGCCATGTCTGTCATTTTCTATACAATAAAAGTCTGCCGATTTTTGCGGGGGAGGGGAACGTCAAATGTATGGCTATTCGTACGTAACGTACAAATAGCCACGTCAGATTAACATAACATATGGACTGATGTGACCACTGGTCATATGTTTTCGGCAGAGGGGAACGCCTGTCAATGGCGACTCCGGTTGGTTGAATTATTTTAGATTTCGACAAAATGACATTGTCGGTTCTCTAAACTCTTGCCGCCCACAAATCACAAAAGCCAAGTCAAATATATGTAATTTGGATTTGTCAAAATGAAGATACAATCAAATGGGAGACCTTTTTCTAGGCCTCTGGGCGGCTAGCGGATATAACTGAATCATATATGGCAGTACCTAGCGCCTTATTGATCGACTACCTACGATAAAGTACCGTTTCACTTGAAAACGGCACATATTTTAACCGATATTATTTATCGTAAATATATGAAGTCACTGATACGCCCTAAGACAATGAAAACGGGTCACCTGTCGTAATACCTGTATCAATTTCTGTACGAAGTCATTATTGTGCTTGAGTACATTTTTCATGTTTAGCAGTTTGTGTTGTAGCATCGCTAACAGTGTTAACTGACCATTTGTAGTCCCTATTACAACGGCATAAGGTCTACTGATGGCCGGTCAAGGTCAAAATTCACTAGTTTTCGTAATTTATCTGTTTAAAATGTGATAATAAATACAAATAATAATTTTGTTAGGTATCGTGGAATATGTACGGATCGCCTTTTATAGCAATAAATGTGGTAATTTGAATCTGATTTCAATCTAGATTCTAACCGTCTTTAACACAGTTCCCTGAGAAACTTTTATTTCGAAGGGATCGTATTTTTTTGTACCTACGCTACCCCATAAACACAGCCTCATTAGAACACCAAATTTCAATAAATTCACAAAAGGCTAGAAATATTAAGCAAGCGACCCCGTGTATGTACATTGTATCGCGCGCGACGAAACGATGTAAGAAGCGCAATGTTGTTATTATAATAATTAAGTTTATCTACATTTTAATAAATATTTTTTTAACAAACCAGACTTTCATTAAGGCGAATGAAACACAGTTTAACCTTCTCCGTTTATTTTATATGTATAACACGTACAGATAACATTATAATAAAATATGATTTGCTTAAACAATGTTCTAAAAATTGCACATCCCTAATTAGTCTACGTAAGGAATTCACTTACTTATATATAAATATAACATACGATAACCATAACCACGTCTAATAAATATCACTACATGAGCCATAGACACGACGCGCTGCATGCTCGCGGCCGACTTTCTCAATTTGAATTTTTAGCAACATTTGCGATTGTGCTTTTAGCACATAATTCTTTAAAAAATATTTGTCGTTCGACCACCACATGATTATATTTTAAGTAAAAACACAATTACCGAAAATCATTAAAATAAGATTTAACTATTAACAGTTTTGCTACCGTTATCGTCTACTGCGAACTGTGGCGTGGCACCCAGTAGCTCACAGGAAAGGGCCCCTATTCGAGATGGCAAACTGTGACACGTGGATATCACAGTTGAATCGCTAGTGTTTTTTGATTTTGACGTACGTGGATATCACTCTTTTGCGAATCCATAGCGATTTCACTTTGTCACAAAAGTATGATATCATAGTTGTCTCACTAGCGACTGTCAGTTTTGCGAGGAGGGTGCTCACTGCTGGACTCAGTTTTGCCATGTCGAATAGAGGTCCAGGTCGGTCGCGAGCGCGCTAACATCACTATTACGGCTGAAAGAGAACAGTCTGTCCACACTACTCGATATTGAATACGTGCTTACTTTGAAAAACTACTCCTCTACCGTGAATAGAAAAATACGTTTCCAGATATGTTTGTTCAGTAAGTTTAGTTGACGATCGGGTCAGATCCTTGAGTGAGATTAAGTTAGCGTTACAACAGACACTACAGACAGAGTATAAATATTGAGATAAAGTTATCCTTAGAGCTAGGGTAGTAGGCGGGGCGGGGCGGGGCGGGGCGCTCGGGTCCGCCCGAGGACTACGCTACCGTACGGCTAGGTTTGGCCGCGCCGCCGCGAGGAAGAGCCGCGGCGGCGCCACAACTACGTACATACACACATTCACATTTCTCTCTATACATATACAGGGTGATTCATGAGACGTGAGCAGGAACAAACCTACACACTTATTATAGTTAACGATAATGAATCGGCCGCCATCATGATTAAGTAAAACAATAACGCCTTTCAAATTTCTTTATCCTTTTTGTTTCGTAGAATTTTTTTTCTCTGTAATCATGGCCACCCCATATAAACAAATCAAAATACACACAAAATACAGATTCACAATCATGACAGCACTTTGATTATGAAAAAAATAATTGTCAAATTAAGTGAGATACGATGTTTCCAAAGTAACCAGACATCAATTTGACACATATCACAGAAAAACAAGAGAATATCAGTACTCGATGGAGTATTCTAAATGTCTATACTTTAAAACATTTTTTTGCGCTTATCACACTAATACTGATATCAAACAATAGCTTATTACCAGCGATCGTACATTTTCCAGCATTTTTGGTGCAGTGCTAAGGTTATTATTTTTTTGAGGCTATTAAATGTTTGAACTAAGAATCAAATAAAATCAAAGCCACTTAGAACTAAGTAATAATGTAGAGATGGTTGGTAATTAAATAACAATTTAATAAAAAAACGTTGCACCAATTTTGCTGGAAAATGTACGATCACTGCTTATTACTAACTGAATCCATAGTGTTAAGCCTGCTTACGTCTCATGAATCATCCTGTATACAAAAATGACAGCTCAATCTGCCTGATTCTGTCCAATTCAACGATTCTATTAGTACAATAACCTGATATAAGGGGTAAAAATCGTGCAATCGAACTGTCTATTTAGTATCTGGAGAAAAATAACAGTTTATACAAGATACTCTACACACTAATATTGGGAGCAGGTATATATTCACAGAGGTCGTTCACCTATGCTCTCAGTTTGATTATATCTCATCTCCAATGGAACGTAACAGCATATATTATATTTAGTTGCTCAGCAGAGCCTTCCAAAAAAAGTACCTAACCAAATTCACCGAACTCGGTATCTGAGAGTGACTCTCTTATTTGTTTCAAAAACTTTACATGTTATGGAACTCCCATCCGCTGGTTGTGCTTTCAAATAGTGTTAGTTAAAAGTATAATTGTGACAAGCCAATATTTTCTTAAGATTTTTACGAAATGTTAAAATTATCGAACGAGCGGGGCGTAAGCCAAGTGAAGTTCTTACAGACAACTTTGGACACAACTGTCACCTGGCTAGTGGGACGTCTCGGCATTTCAATGGCTTTTTGATTTTGATAGTTTATTCCACGATAACTTTAATTTATATAGTCTTGTCTTTATGAAATTTGTTGAGGTTGTAGCAGAGATACATATAATTTGAGAGTTCATATATGAGCAGGATCTATCAAGGGGTTGTGGAGCTAGAAGGCGAAAAAAGATCTTTATAAGGGTCTTGTTATATTGTTTAACTCGTATGCGAGTCGCGTATATCGCGAGTTCTCAGTTCGAAGCGGACTTCTAGCAATACTGGTTTAGCAGCGGATGGGAGAGACGTGACGTGAGAGTATAGATACCAGACTGAAACAGAAAACATACGTTCTATATGTAAACATGCAGGACTAAAACATCCGATAAGAGCCGAGCACATATCACAGACCGGTCGCCGTCCGACGGACGCGTTTACATCTACCATACCAACACTAACACCAGGCCCTACTCTCAGTGGCTTGGTTATTTTTAGAAAAATCCAATCCATTTGCAAACTTATTCCGTAATACATAAGGTTCAGTTCCGTGATAACAGAGTCAGATGCTCTCAAATAAAGATGCATGGGGGCCTTTTTCACTTAGGCTTGTGAGGCGCAACGCAATACAATGTAGCATCTAGACCCGTTTCTATTATTTTTTTAATAAGCAAGCCACTTGATTGGGTCCAACGTTCCAAACAGCATGCCACGGAAGGGAAGTCTATTGTGCGGCGGGGAGCGGGTGAGGCGAGGGCGAGGGCGGGGGAGGCGAGGGCGAGGGCGGGGGAGGCGGGAGCAGCGCGCTCAGCGCGAGGCCCAGCTGGCCCAGGTAGTAGGTGGACATGACGAGCGCGCGCCGGTGCGGCAGCGGGCCGCGGAACAGCGAGTACCCGAGCAGCGCGTCCGACACCACGAACAGCAGCGCGCCCGCCGGCGCCGCCGCCGCGCGCAGCGAGGTGCGGGGCGGCAGCGTGCGCAGCGCGCTCCACGCCATGCTCACCAGCAGCAGCGCGTACAGCGGCACGGCCACGGCCAGCGCGGGCGGCGGCGGCACGGCGGCGCAGTACAGCGCGGCGCCGGCGTACAGCAGCAGCGCGGCGCGGCGCGCGGGCCGCGGCGCGCGCGCACGGAAGGCGCGCATGTAGGCCACGTGCGCGAGCGCGAACGCGGCCATGCCGGCGGCGAACGTCTGCTCCCACACCAGCAGCGCGTCGCCCAGCGCCGACAGCGCCAGCCCCGCCGCCACGCGCCGCGCGTACCGCCGTCTGACCACATTATACATAACAGACTGTTACAATGTGCAATCTCGTCCTTTCGTTCTCTAACCGCCAGGATCGGAATCATGAATAAATATTAGAATTGTTGTCTGACTAGTAGGGGTTACATTTAAAGCGCTCTAGAACTAAATCTTCGAGAATGTAGTACAACTAGCTACTCCTACTCTGCTTTCCTAGTTTCAATCAAATATGCAATTTTTTGATTCTTCGTTCGCGAATGGCATGCATAGCAAAATGACATAAACGGCATGACATACCTACCGTACCTATTATGAATCTTATTACCGTAGCGTCGGTATCCGCTAATAGCACACTGAAGTTTAAACAACGTGGCACGTGGCGCAGTATCTAGTCAAGAGTAAAGGTTACAGTTCTGAATGTTACGATAGAGATTGTAGGATACCGTAGGTACTAAACTTATAATTCATATTATATGTAATACTAGCTTTTGCCCGCGGCTGCGCTCGCGTTAAATCGGGGTAACACGGTTCCCCTTTTCCCCCCGTAATGCTCCATACAAACTTCCACCCACCGTTTTAGGGAAGCGGGGGCTTAGAAAGAGACAAAAAGTAGCCTATGTCACTCTCCATCCCTTCAACTACCTACAATTAAAAAATCACGTCAATTCGCCCCGTTTTGCCGTGAAAGACGGACAAACAAACAAATACACACATACACTTTCCCATTTATAATATTAGTATGGATATCAAGTGAAAATCCCGTTAAATCTAAGGGCCAATGCACACCGCGCTTTTCATTCCATGACACAGATTGTTTGCGTTTGTATCGATACAAACGCGCGTCGACGGCGTATAAAACCCGCCGTCGACATCGATGTACGTAGGTATCTACAAGCCGCGCCAGGTTTGCGTACGAATCGCGTTTGTATTTTAAAAAACGCGGTGTGCATTAGCCCTAATGCCGCCTCACAACTGTAATTTTGACAAAAAAAAATAAACTGAAAATAGATATCATATACTTCAGAAAAAGTGACCAAACCCTCCGGCGTCCGAGGCCAGATTTGAACTGGCGTCTTCAGCTTTCGCGGCTGACGTCCTGACCACTACCGACCAGGTGGTCTAGTGGTCAGGACGTCAGCCGGGAAAGCTGAAGACGCCAGTTCAAATCTGGCCTCGGACACCGGAGGGTTTGGTCACTTTTTCTGAAGTATATGACATCTATTTTCAGTTTATATACACGGTGCCCATGAGCATTGCGAGAGATTTTAACCACGCATTTCTGAGGTCAAAAGAATGAAAAAACATTATATGACTTTTGTTGTAAAACGCCAAAAAAAATTTTTTATTTTTATTTATTTTTTCAGTTTTTTTTTTTGGAATGCTGTTCTACATAAAAAGTAAATGTCATTAGAAAAAAGTAACGGAAAAAGTAAATTGCTACATTTTTTCTCGTAAAAACTAGTCCATGAAAAGTGTTTCTTAGGTCTTTGATATCAGTCAATAAGAGATGTCTAGACTATGCCCCATACCGGTGAGATCGCCATCAAAAAATCATTTTACACTGAGAAACAATTCAAAATGCAATTTTTTGTAAGTAGTATTTACTCTGAAACTATGGCGAATTTCGGAAAAGTTTAAAGGACATTTTGTTCTCTAAATATGATCATGAATACACTGTTAAAGTCTCTCGCAATGCTCACGGGCACTGTCGCTGATAGCTTAAAATTACTGTTGTTTTTGTGTAACTAGATCTAAGTTAATAATTTTCTCGATTTATACCAATTTGTTTGTTTTAATAACGTGTATAAATATTGTGTTTCTATGTCTAGTTCCTAAGTATTATCTGTGTCTAATTTTATTGAAATTGTGTCGTAATACCCAAAATGTCTAGATTGTAAGAATTTTGTACTTAACTACGAAGAAATGTCCCATAATAATATAGATTTACACCCTCCTACAACCATGTACTAGTTTAAGATTATTGGCAAATAAACGAAAGACTTACACGGCACATACCAGCCACTAGTACGAGCACGCTAGAAAACCCATAAAAGAGGTCAGCACTCGTACTCGTTGCTCATTCACTTCTTACCGCTCACTTCTACAACTACTCCCAGCGGGGAAACACCTGCAACTACACTGCTCAAATGTTTTACAAAGCTAAATAAGTGTTTTTATTCATCTCCCTACATGACCTGGTAAAGGTACAGCGGGTCAGCGCTGCTTGGTTCGACGTGGTAATCCGGTCTGCACTCAACAGCTGGTCCTTCGAGCTCCGGATATCAGAAAACTGCGGCCAATTGAAGAAAGAAACAAGTACGCGCTGAGCTGGATTAATTTCGCTCAGAATCTTCATACGGTGTCCGGCTTAACCGCTGATACACCTGCCCGCTTTCGCGGAAGAGCCCTGTGCTATTTACCAGCTTGCTGGATGGACCGCTCGTGTAGAGGCCATACTCCACGTTCGTGTCCTGGCAACTTTCGTTGCAACGTCACATGGTTGACGTCTTCACACTGCTTTCGGACGCTCTGGCACTTGCACTTAGCCTTTGCGCGAGATTCGGTGCATCAGGGATTAACGCCCACGAGTAAGTAAAGTGAACGTAGGGCCGCTTTCACTGCACTAGGCAGTGTCAGCCATTAGGTTTTAGGTAGGTAAGGTTAGGGAACCCCACGTGCGTCAAGAAGCAAGAAGAAAGAAGGAGATGTCCGATCATACGCTCAAGATGTCTCTTCGCTCACACAAGGGACAACCCTCCAGAGCCGTTACCCCGCCGTCTGGTGAAACAACCTCCGGCGATACCAATACATGGGACAAAGGCACCACCAGCACTCTTGGCGATGGTCCTAGTGTCGAACCGCGTCTACAGCCGCCGCCGGCAATAGCGCCGGCGCCCGCTTATTCGGAAATATCGGAAGACGAGGCGGAAAAGACGTTAGTTAAAAGTCCACCGGGGACATCGTGTAAACCTAACACGTCCGCCGGGGAAAAAGACCGCTTTTCTCAGTGCGGCGACCGCGGTAGTAAAAAAGTGCGCGAAAATCGAAGTGTGTATAGTGAAAAGTGCGACGAAAAGTTAGCTCTGTTGCTAGCGGAACTCGAGGTTCATAAAGCCGCCCTCGCCGTTGCTAATAAAGAGACGGAAACTGCCAAGTTAAGGCTACAGATTGCCCAGCATGAGGCGCAATCTGTTAGCGGTAAGTCCGAACCTCTTGTCGAAAAAGACGAGCAACGCGTGAGGAATTGGGTAGAACGACAGTCCCAGCTAGATCAGAGCAATTACGTAACTAAAAATGAAGCGTCCGCGTTACACACAATACGTAATTTCGCCTCTAGCGCGCCGGCGCCCAGCGCCCCCGCGCCCCGCGAGCCGCATATGAGTACTCATCGCCCGCCGCGAGATGTGTCTAGTCAGTATGCGCCCATTATGCATAGGCCACCCGAATTACCCGCTTTCGACGGTAATATCACAGAATGGATCGCATTCCGTGCCGAATTTAACGATACCGCGCCCATGTTTAGTTACGTAAATAACGTCAGTCGAATTAGGCGCGCGTTGAAAGGTGAAGCGCGTACGGCGGTGAAATCCATAATGTATACCGTCCAGGATCCATACGAGATAATGGAGGCCTTAGAGAGGCAGTTCGGGGACCCTGAAGAGATCGTGTTGACTGAGCTACATAATGTTAAACGCATGCCGCGCCTAGCCGAAGATAACAGTAATATCGTGTCTTTTGCCGCGCACGTCGCAAATGCAGTAGCGACAATAAAATCATTAAAGCAAGAAAAATACTTGTACGCGCCAGAGCTAGTCAACAAGATCGTCGATAAGTTGAACCTTATTGTTAGGTACGAATGGGGCAAGTTCAAACAAGCTAATTTGAACTCGCCCGATTTAGTCGCGATATCAGAATTTCTGCTAGAAATTAGTTCCGCGGCTAAAAGAACGAGTCGTCATCGAGGTCCGAAGCCGAAAAATGCCGTGAACACGGTTTCCTTTGAGCTGGACAATAGGTCAGGGCGTCATACCGCCCCCACCCGTACTCCCGCCCCCGTGTTCTCCCGCGACTATTCGAGCGACTCCAACGACAGCTACCAGAGCACTCGCCCGCGAAATAGAGTAGATAGAGCTCACACGGGGGAGTATAGGTCGCCGACGGTAGCTCAAACGAAGCCCCGCGAGGCTAAAAGGCCCGCGTATACGGGGACCAAGCCCAAACAACATTCGGTACCAGCACGATTTACGTCACGTGATAAGTGTCTAATATGTCATAATCATGAACACAAAGTGGAAGCGTGTACTAAATTTTTGAATGCATCGGTAACCGAACGTTGGGATTGGGCGAAAAACGTAAAGCTGTGCTATAAATGTCTAGGCGCGGCGCACCGTGGTCGCTTCAAATGCAGGTATGTGGCTTGCGGAGTGCAACAGTGCGAAGCCGGGCATCACAGGTTACTACACGGTTTGAACGCATCTAAAGCGCCCGTGGAAGACAAAAAAGTCAGTAACGTTCACGCGATTAGAATAGCGCCCACGTTTTTGAAAATGATGCCCGTAGAGGTTACGGGCCCACTAGGTACTACGCAAGCCTTAGCCCTGTTAGATGAAGGGGCGGCCCTTAGTTTGATTTCACACGAAACAGCCGATCGTATAATGCCCCGAGAGCGGGGAGAAACGCTCGACATAGAAGGTATAGGTGGGAGCGTGAGCGATCCGGACTCTTGTAACGTGCGATTCGCAATCCGCGGCTTTTGCAGTAGGCATCTAGAAATGATGGAAGCGCTTACCATCAATCGATTGAACGTGGAGCGCAAGGCGTCTCCAAAAACATAGTCGCGCAGTGCGACCATTTAGCCGACATAGCCGAGGAGCTGTGTTACCATTCTGCCGCGCCTTCAATAATTATAGGTCAAGATAATTGGCATTTGATAGTGACGCGCCAAATTATCAGCGGTAAATCGCACCTCCCGGTAGCTAGTTTGACGCGGCTAGGATGGTCACTGCACGGACCACATAGGTCATCGGAGGCAACCGTAGCGTTTGTAGGCCACATGGGGCCACAAATGGCCGACGATGAAGCTTTAGCTCTCATGAAGGAACATTTCGATATCGAGTCACTAGGGGTAGTTAAAAAGTTACCTCGGGCCGATCCCGATCAAAGAGCAATAGATTTACTAGAAGCGACATGTGAAAAAATCCCCGGGGAAGATAGGTTCCGAGCGGGTTTGTTATGGCGTAACCGATAACGAAGAATTGCCAAATAATAAAGCGCACGCGTTACGGCGGCTGTACAGCCTGGAAAACAAGTTAGATCGCGACCCTATTCTGAAAATCGAGTATACTAAGCACATAAATAACCTGTTAGACAAAGGTTACGCGGAAAAAGTAGACTCGCCGCCCCCGCAGGACGCGCCTAGGGCATGGTACTTGGCGCATTTCGCAACGTTTCATCCGCAGCGCGGAAAAATGCGCGTAGTTTGGGGCGCAGCCGCTACCGCGTACGGTAGGTCGCTAAATAGTGCTCTTCTAGCGGGTCCTGATCTGTTAGAATCCTTATTCGGCGTGTTAGTCCGTTTTAGGGAAGGCAGGACCGCGGTAATAGCCGACATTAAAGAAATGTTCCTGCAGATAGAGATTGCAGAACGCGATCGAGATTCGTTACGTTTTGTTTGGCGGGGGGAGGACCGCTCAGCCTCACCGCAAGAATATAGGATGAAAAGACTGATATTCGGGTCCGCGGCTTCGCCGACGACGGCATTGTACGTCAAAAACAAAAACGCATACGAACATGCGAAATAATTTCCGATCGCCGCTGAGAAAACTATAAAAAGCACGTATATGGACGACTTAGTCGTAGCTTTTGACCAGTGTGAGAGCGACGTTAGGCGCATAGTAAACGAAATTAACGCGCTTAATTTACGCGCGTCGTTCGAGCTCCGCGGGTTCGCCTCTAACAACCCAAACGTAATTTCTGACGTAGTTCCTAGCAAAGAGGATACGTCCCTCATCGGGGGAGGCGAAAGCGAGCGCACATTAGGCTTAAAATGGAACCATAGACGCGACACGTTAGGGTTTAACGTAAATTTACGCAACACGCCCGAAGACGTGCTCAACGGTACGAAATTACCCACTAAACGACAGGTGACGAGTAGCGCGATGTCGATATTCGATCCCATAGGCTACGTAAGCCCGATCTCTGTCTTAGGGAAGGCATTGATGCAGGAAGTCTGGCGTACAGGGATAGGCTGGGATACCGTTATACCCACCTTGCTCGCACCCGCGTGGAATTCATTCGTGAGTAATATTCAGCAACTTAGGGAGTTAGAAATACCGCGATACGTACCCGCGAGAAATAGAGAGGCCGACATGCAAGTTTTTTGCGACGCTAGCGAAAAGATATACGCCGCCGCGATATACTTAGTTAGCGAAGGCCCGGACGGACAAAAGTCCGCAGCCTTAGTAAATAGCCGCCAAGGCGCGAGTCGCACCGTTGCGTATTGTCAGCATTCCTAGGTTAGAATTGCAAGGTTGTGTGCTAGCGACACGGCTAGCCGACACAGTAGTAAAGGAGTCCGATTATGTCATTAAACATAGGTATTTCTGGAGCGACGCTCGGACAGCGTTATCCTGGATAAGGTCGGATCCACGTCGGTACAAAAGCTTTGTCGCACATAGAGTAGCCGAAATAGAAAACACAACTAAACCTACCGATTGGCGCTGGGTACCTAGCGCGTTAAACGTCGCCGACGACGCTACTAAGGGCGTTCCGGCCCAGTTCGGAGCTAACCACCGGTGGTTTATAGGGCCTGATTTTATACGGCAAGCCGAGGAGCATTGGCCGCGCGAGAAAACAGTAGAGCCCGTCGTAGAAACGTGCGAAGAGCGCGTCATAAAACCGGTTTGCTCTGTAAATACCGTTCAAAACAAGTTCGCATACTTGCCCGAGACATGTAGATTCTCGAAGTTCACTAGGCTGGTTCGCACTACGGCCAGAATTTTGATTGCTGCCGAGGTATTCAAAGCCAGATTGTCTGTCAATAGAAATCCAGAAACAGAAATGAATAACAGACACATAAGTCTAGCGGAGATACTGCTGATTAAACGGAGCCAAAATGAGTCGTATGCCGAAGAGATACGACTACTGGAAGCCGGGCGCGCGCTGCCGAAGAAGTCTGCATTACATCGAGTTGCTATGAAGCTTGATAAGAACGGAATAATTGTGCTAGATGCCCGAATAGACAAAGACGAAGCCCATATACCTGTCTTGCACGCTAAGGAGGCATTTACCAAGCTGTTGATCCATCATTTCCACGCACTTTTCAACCACGGAAATCATGCGACGGTGATCAACGAATTGAAGCAAAGATATTACATAGTCGGACTGCGCGGTACGATTCGTTATCTGACGAATAAGTGCCAATGGTGTCGGACCTATAAAGGAGCTACCCTCAAGGTTCCTGTAGGCGACCTACCGCCAGAGAGGCTCAAGGCGAATCAACCGCCATTTACCGCAGCAGCCGTAGATTTGTTCGGTCCTATGCAAATTGTCATAGGCCGCCGCCGAGAAAAGCGATGGGGCGTCCTTTACACGTGCCTCACCACTAGAGCCGTGCACCTAGAGCTAGCCGCCTCCCTATCGGCAGCCTCTATGATCCTATCGCTACGAAGAATGATGTCTCGACGCGGCGCACCCACCGTTCTGTACTCAGATAACGCCACAAACTTTTACGGCGCAGAACGCGAGCTATCAGAGGCCAAAAACTCTCTGCCCGATAGTCTCAAACAATTTATGACCGAACGACGCATGATCTGGAAGAAGATCCCGCCTGGCAACCCCTCCGCCGGCGGGGCTTGGGAGCGTCTAGTCGGAAGCGTGAAAACAGCTCTGAAAGTCACGCTAAAAGACAGAGCACCCCATGAAGAAGTTGTCCATACGCTACTGCTGGAAGCTGAACACCTGGTAAACTCCAGACCGCTGACCCCAGTGAATCCTGACTTAGAGGCTGAAGCGCTCACGCCGAACCACTTTCTCATCGGCCGATCGAACGCTATGTCCCCGCTGGGAGTCTTCTCCGACGAAAATATGAGCCTTTCGTCCTGGAAAACAGCTCAAGCACTAGCTGACAACTTCTGGAAACGCTGGCTGAAAGAATATCGTCCCAACCTGATGCCACGATCCAGTGCACACCAGAACGCGACGAAACTACACGTAGGAGATTTAGTAATTATAGCCGACGGTACGATGCCACGAGGTACTTGGCCTAGAGGCGTGATCGCACAGCTCTTTCCAGGTCCTGATGGCCACATAAGAGTAGCCATTGTACGTACTCGCGCAGGAGAAGTCCGCCGCCCTGTTTCCAGACTCATTCGCATCTGCTCCACACCACTCGACGGTGCTGACGCACGTGGGGGAGAACTGTCGCAGATAGCTTAAAATTACTGTTGTTTTTGTGTAACTAGATCTAAGTTAATCATTTTCTCGATTTATACCAATTTGTTTGTTTTAATAACGTGTATAAATATTGTGTTTCTATGTCTAGTTCCTAAGTATTATCTGTGTCTAATTTTATTGAAATTGTGTCGTAATACCCAAAATGTCTAGATTGTAAGAATTTTGTACTTAACTACGAAGAAATGTCCCATAATAATATAGATTTACACCCTCCTACAACCATGTAATAGTTTAAGATTATTGGCAAATAAACGAAAGACTTACACGGCACATACCAGCCACTAGTACGAGCACGCTAGAAAACCCATAAAAGAGGTCAGCACTCGTACTCGTTGCTCCTTCGACAAGGTCTGGCATAACGGGTTGATATACAAGTTATATCAGATCGGTATGCCGGACAGACTCGTACTCATAATAGGAGATTTCCTTACGGACAGAAGCTTTTGCTACCGACTGGAGGGAACGCTTTCACCTCCACATCCTATTAGGGCAGGAGTCCCGCAAGGCTCCGTCCTCTCGCCTACACTCTATTCGTTGTTCACGAACGATATTCCTAGGCACCCGCGTGTCGAACTAGGGTTGTTCGCGGACGACACCGCGCTCTTTACGACGCACAATCGCTACATTCTTGTTCGGAAATACCTCCAAGAGGCAATCAATGGCTTAGGTCAATGGTTTCGTCTTTGGCGTATTGAAGTCAATCCGGACAAGAGCGCAGCGATTATCTTCCACCCTACTGCCATAGGTCCGACAGGCAGGAAGGTGGCTCCGGTCCGGCTTTTTGACCAGCCCATTCCGTGGGTTAACGAGGTCAAATATCTAGGCGTCACTCTCGACCGTCGTATGACTTTCAAAAGCCACATCCGTAGGGTACGCAACAGAGCGCTGTTCGTATTAGGAAGGCTAGGGCCGATGATTAACAAGTTTAGTAAAATGTCACTTAGAAATAAGCTGACACTCTACAAGACTTGTGTTCGTCCAATCATGGCATACTCAAGTGTGGTTTTTACCCACGTGGGTATGTCAAGTCTCGAGCCGCTTCAGGTCGTTCAGAATCGTTTCCTCCGTAGGGCGACTGGGGCCCCGTGGGGTACCAGACGACCCTCAGTTTGCACCATGACGCGGGGCTTGACTCCCTTTATGGTTTCTTTAAGCAGAATGCCCGGCGTTATTTTGACAACGCTCCGCACAGTAGTAATCCGTTAGTTAGGAAGGCTGCGAACTACATTCCCAACCCTCCCCCCCTCGGACTCTTAACACGGAAGTCACTGATTAGGGGCCGCTCGGTTCGGCGGCCTAGACACTACGTCACGGACCAGGACGACGCACTCACAGCGGCCATTCATGAGAAATGGAACGCTGTGCGTGCGCCCTCCCCCACATGTACACTGCGGCGCCCCCGCCGGCGGGGACGCCCACCTCGGAACAGTCGCGACCACATCGACACGTTGAGTCCCTTATCCACCCGGTACCGCCGCATACCGGATAGAGTCACCCCGACAGTCGTCGGGCCTAGCTGAGTTTCTTGCTGGAGTCTTCTCAGCTAGGCTAGGAGTAGCGAACCAGCGACAAAACCCCCATTAGCTCGATCCCCCCCCCACTCACCCAGATCAGGTTGAACTCGCTGGAAGCGTAGCAAACTCGTCACGTTAGGTCGCGGAAGGGATTTTCCCCCGGCAACCATCCCACCAAACAGTCCGCCCGCTTTAGCGCTCCAGAAGCATAAAGCCCAAGTCAGGCTAAAAAAAAAAAAAAAAAAAGAAAAAAAAAAAAAAAAAAAAAAAAAACAAAAAAAAAAAAAAAAAACTCGTTGCTCATTCACTTCTCACCGCTCACTTCTACAACTACTCCCAGCGGGGAAACACCTGCAACTACACTGCTCAAATGTTTTACAAAGCTAAATAAGTGTTTTTATTCATCTCCCTACATGACCTGGTAAATGGTACAGCGGGTCAGCGCTGCTTGGTTCGACGTGGTAATCCGGTCTGCACACAACAGGCACGTTGTATAGTAGTGTAACTACTTAAAAAAAATTGCAAATCAAAAAATATTGAACAAAATAATTTGATTTGCTTCAAGATTTAAAAAAAAAAAAATACTCGTAGATTGCCAAACATTGTAAACAAACAATCCATATTATCGAAAATCCGAGTCATCCCGACAAGTTTATTAACCCTGCATACTCGCTATCTTTATCGTGAGATAGGAACGAACTTGACACTGAACACTGTCCCCCGAGGTCAAGGCGGTCGTGCCACTCGTCCCTAAACAAAGAAGGTTGCTCACGCGCCCTTCTTACCAAACTACGTTTAACTAGCAATTGGAGAGATAAAATGGCAAAACAATAGGTACTCGTACGTTGTTTGTCGTCTTTGTCGATAACTCGATGGAATTAGAGCGATAAACATCAAGTGCGCAATGGGTTCCGGTGTCGAATGTTTACGTCGGTCAGTCATCTCCCTAATCACAAAGTTAGGAGTCAGGATAGAAAGAGTTCTATCTCCTCTGTACCAATAATGATGATAAATATATATTAGAGGACAAATTAACTCGGATCCATCTATAGATCAGTCATTGGAGCATTTTGCCTTACAAAAGGTGGTGTAGAAAAGTTTTAATGGTGATTGGTAGAAATGGTAGGCTATGGGGTGGTTATTAAAATTCTAGGTTTTAGACCTTGAGGGGGGAGCGTTGGCCGCTATCTTGGTTTAAAAGTGCCAAAAGTCAGTTTTTTAGGGTTCCGTACCTCGAAAGGAAAAAACGGAACCCTTATAGGATCACTTTGTTGTCCGTCTGTCTGTCTGTCTGTCCGTCTGTCTGTCAAGACCATTTTTCTAAGGAACACGTGGAGGTATCAAGCTGAAATTTATATCAAATACTCAGGTCTATTGTCCCTTGGAGCTATGAAAAAATCAAACTTAAAAGCCAACGCAATCAAAATATATAGTCGTTTATGCTGCAAATTTTAGAGTTTTTCGGCACTCACAAAACCTACGGGGTACTTCCCGTGAACTCAGAAACTTGAAATTTGGCACGAAGCAACGTCTTATAGCACAGATAAAGGAAAAATTGCGAAAACCGTAAATTTTTAGTTACATCATATAATAAAAATATTTTTAATAATTTTAATATAACTACCCCTATATACCTACAGGTTTGTACGGAACCCTCGGTGCGCGAGTCCGACTCGCACTTGGCCGGTTTTTTTACCTTGGCGCTTATAAACGGTTGTCGGTATGACTAAAATGTCAATCGATTCTGTAAGTCTTACAGATATAAAGATACAGGGGGGGGTGAAAAAGTTTTTTTTTTTAATCATGAGAATTTGATTTATTAGCCTCAAAATTATTTGCTTCGAGATAAAGAAATGAAGTCTCTACCACAGTTTAGTAATCTTATAATGATTCTTTTAAAAGATCTTCAAAAGTTGAATTCACCCCTGGAGCGCTTATAGAGGGGGTGAAAGTAGTAAGACTCACACACAAAATCAGTGTTCTATTACTCATCATAAAATATTGCTAGGCGTTGTCAGGTATAGCTATCGATCAATTCCGGTATAATTAATTTAAATTTGACAAAAAACTTATATGTACGTATATATATAACTATTCATACAAAAAAAGTTATCCTTTAAAATATTAAAAAAAAAATTAACCTTCATATAATTGACAAGTTATTATTAAAATATCGTATAGGCTTTAGCATTTTTTACATAATGCTTGAACAGTAAGGCAATGTATGGAGATGATTGGATTACTAGGCATAAACTAAACAAAGCTTGTACTAGTAAATACTATCCCCCTTATTCATAAACTGCCACTAAAGTTAAGAGTTCGCTGATAATCGTTTGTCCCTTTCCCTCATATAGGTTGGACGGAAAGGGACAAACGATTATCAGAGGCCTCTTAACTTTAGTAGACGTTTATGAATAAGGGGGTATGTGTATTAGGATAGTATTAGGCGACGATATACTCCGTCACGTGATACCACAGAATAAGTTACAAACAAATGCCCTTACCGGGCTTAGTGCCTCGGACCTCCAGCTTCTTAGGCAATGACAGTACCAACTAGGCTACTGAAGCCTTTGGATTTACTAAATTTTAAAATGTCTCATTTGAGTAATATACCCATGTGTGGTAATTCAGCGTAGCTTTGGAAAAGGAATGTTTATTTAAAAGTTCGCCGACCGCGACATGTTTTATAAATTACCACTAGGTGTGTTCAGCCTCACGAAGGTAATCCCACGTAAACCCTTTAGTGGGTTATGTAAGCCGGCGCGGCACCGGCCTCCGTGCCTCGCAAGAAATAGCCGATCAGATACGAGGGCTAACAGGGCGAGGAACGCAAGACGACGGCCTGATCTAACCGATTAGAGATTTGTTTGACGTCAGACCTTAACTTAACATTTAATACCAGTCGAGTATTTAACATGAGGAATTTTGCAGAACCTTTAACTAAATAGAAATTGGGTTGCTGGCTGTGTCATATAAAATAGGATAAAATAGTACAGCGCGATAAGCTGAACGCGGATGAATTCATAGTAAATGAGTAAGTTAATTATCTGTCTGATGGATCAACCTAGCCAGAAGTAATAGTGCTGCCACTTTGGGACGCTTGGATATGGGACTATGTGGGTATATGGTGATGGTGTATTAAGATTTCGATAAAATAAATGTGGTTTTGATTTATTCTGAGGGCCGTGAAATACACGCACCGTGGGCTCTCATGAACATAGGAATCGAAGTTATAAATTTTATTTTGTAATGACATGTAGGCACAGCACGCGAGGCGCATTTGCGAGGCTGGGCGCTCCGCCGGCGGCCCGTATACGCACCTTTCCTTCTCTTGCTCAGTGTCGGCAGCAGCGGTTGGCGGATGCGGCGGCAGCAGCAGCACGGCGGCCAGCAGGCACAGCACGGGCGCGCACTTGGCGGCCGCGGCGCCGGGGCTGGGCGCTCCGCCGGCCGCCAGGAAGTACACGCACACGCACTTGAAGAACGGCAGCAGTCCGCCGCCCACGCCCACCCGCTTCATCTGCGAGGGGGACAATTACCATCAAGGCGTGATTATCAATAAGTAGACAGATTCATTTATTTCCCCTAGAAAATGACACAGTGTTCTTCAATTTACAGGAAGTACAGTGTGAAGGTCAATTTGAAGATCTCACCCGCAAAAGCTACTTCTGCTGCTGACTACACACTACACTTTTCTGACCATTGTCCCCCTTACTTACTTATTGTTGCAATAATACAACTTTAGAATTATACTAGCTTTTGCCCGCGGCTTCGCTCGCGTTAAATTCGGGGTAACACGGTTCCCCTTTGCCCCCCGGAATGCTCCACCCCCCATTTTAGGGAAGTGGGGGGTTAGAAAGAGACAAAAAACCTATGTCACTCTCCATCCCTTCAACTATCTCCACTTAAAAAATCACGTGAATTCGTCGCCCCGTTTTGCCGTGAAAGACGGACAAACAAACAAACAAACAAACACACACTTTCCCATTTATAATATTAGTAAGTATAAGTATTAAGTATAAGTTTAATGGCCTCCTAGCCCAGTCGGTAGTGACCCTGCCTACGAAGCAGGAGGTCCCGGGTTCGAATCCTGGTCAGGGCATTTATTTGTGTATTTATCACAGATATTTGTTCCTGAGTTATGGGTGTTTTCTATGTATTTAAGTATTTATCCATATTTATCTGTTATATATATCGTCGTCTAGTACCTATAACATAACACAAGCCTTATTGAGCTTACTGTGGGTCTAGGTCGATTTGTGTAAAATAGTCCTATAATATTTATTAAAAAAAAAAAAAAAAAGTATGGATATGCATGAAATAAAATTTACACTGATTTGAGTACACTAAAACAATTTCGTAAGCACTCATAATGATGAATGACTATTTGTCTGTGGGCTCACATGTATCAGAGGTAATCTGTGTGTGTATGGGTAGGTAATAATGCAACACAGACATACATACAGTCATTAATGGCATTTCAGAGCCAGAGTAATAAGTAACTGCACAGAACAATGATTGAATTGATAGAATGACATGGAGACAGGCCAATTGAGTCAGTCTGCCGGCTCCCTTCTAGCGATGTAACGATGCGACTTCGCAACTCGGTTCGCAACCGATTTAGGCCTGAAGTCGACTAAACCACGTGAGACTACCATAAATCGACTTCAAGTGTCTTTCACCCGCAATTAAGCGCAACCTTCTATTCAAACAAAATTGTTCGAAGTCGAGACCGTGTCGAGACCAAATCAAGCTAAACCTATGGAGGAAAGGAAAGAGATGTTAGGTGGCTTTCACACTGCTGCGGTTACCGCATGCGGCGCCGGTGCGCGAGCGGGATAGCGCTATGCATGTCAATAGCGCTGTACGGTGATAATACGGTGATAATTGTACCAAGTCGACTTTATCAGATAGAGTTGAGTTTTAACTTAGTACGTTAAGATAAAGAAAAATTAATCGTATTAGTTGATTAATAAGGTTTAATTTCGCGCCACACTACAACAGATCGTATTAGCGGTTCAGATTGGTTCGGTCCGTTGGTTTCGCACCAAGTCGCTTTGTGTACGGTTTACGAAAATGCACAAACTCACAGCAATGACTGTCAGAACCGCACAATACTTAACAATGCCACAGTATCTCTTGTTTGTTCTTATACCTACGACTATCTGATGGCTATCTCGTTTCCCTTTTTTAACCGACTTCAAAAAAGGAGGAGGTTCTCAATTCGACTGAATTTTTTTTTTTTTTTGTATGTATGTTACTCGATATCTCCGAGAATCGTGAACCGATTTTCAAATTATTTTTTTTAATGGAACGGGTATAACCTCCAGATGGTCCCGTTGGCACCAAGTCGGGGTCCAATGATGGGATCTTGGAGAAATCGAGGGAACTCTTCAAATATTATAGGTACATGTATGGCGCTTAGTCAAGAATTTGCATTCAGAAAGGAGGATTTGGTGATAGGAAACTGATGATGAAAACCACAGATGGCCACTAGAACTCCTCAACGGCGAGTGTTTCGAAGGTAGCAATTAGATGTGCCGATTCGGATAGTAAAATTACTAGGAGGAAGCAAATGTACATGGTGCTATTGAATACGGTACCATTAAACTGGTCTGATGATGGAACCGGAAAGTACCCTACAGAACTCCGTAACAAAACAACGTAACCAAGTCGTGTTTGGTGTTATTGGAATTGTCCTGACAAGCACAGACTATTTATTTATTTATCTATTTATTTTATTATCTAAAAAAGTCTAGTAGTAGTGTATTCCTCTGGTATTCATAATCTAATGTTGCTGAGCTGATGATAGAAGATATAAGTCCTAAATAATTAGGAGTTAAAAGTGACGAGATGAGAACAATTGTTACCAAGTGCCACATCGGTCCATGAACACCTTCAGTGCGAAGCAGTAACTAAATATTTACTGTCTAGCACTGACCTGTACCTGCCACACGAGACGACAGTTGTTTGGTCTCATTCAGTAATTATACTAGCTACAGTGTCCTTTCCCCATAAACACATATGTATTATTATTTAAGATTAACCGTGGCAGAGAACGGATGAAAAAAAAAAGAAATTACGGCAGATTGCGCAACCTCAACATTTCTATGAGCCTTCTCGGTCTCGGTCCGATAAAACGATGCCTTCTAGTGTTTTGACACGACTTAGAGCTACATAGGTCTGTCCTTTAGCGATTTTTTTGCCTAAATCAATAACTGCCTTATCGAGTGTTGTGCTCTGCAGATTGTGAACTGTTACGGCCCAACTTAAAATTATTGGTAGCATTCCTCGCTCGGTGTATCAAGTTAAGCCGATGAGCACGTTGTTGTTCGGTTTCGTTAGATAAGCGTTCGTGTATCAAGCCAATCCGATGAGTACGCTGCTCTTCCGTTTCTTTTGACAAACGTTTGCGCATCAAGCCAAGCCGATGTGTACGTTGCTCTTCGGTTTCGTTTGACAAACGTTCGCGTATTAAACCAATCCGATGAATATGTTGTTCTTCGGTTTCGTTTGATAAACGGCCGTGTATCAAACCAAGCCGATGTGTACGGTCAGCTGCAGAGAAAAGGTACCACCGTGCCCTACAAACTTGTATGGTGGGTGGTACCTTTTCTCTGCAGCTGACTGTACGTTGCTCTTCGGTTTCGTTTGACAAACGTTCGCGTATCACACCAAGCCGATGAGTACGTTGCTCTTCGGTTTCGTTTGATAAGCGTTCGTGTATTAAGCCAATACGATGAGTACGCTGCTCTTCGGTTTCGTTTGACAAACGTTCACGCATTAAACCAATCCGATGAATATGTTGTTCTTCGGTTTCGTTTGATAAACGGTCGTGTATCAAACCAAGCCGATGAGTGCGCTGCTCTTCGGTTTCGAATGACAAACGTTCGCGAATCAAGCCAAGCCGATGAGTACGCTGCTCTTCGGTTTCGTTTGACAAACGTTCGCGTATCACACCAAGCCGATGAGTACGTTGCTCTTCGGTTTCGTTTGATAAGCGTTCGTGTATTAAGCCAATACGATGAGTACGCTGCTCTTCGGTTTCGTTTGACAAACGTTCACGCATTAAACCAATCCGATGAATATGTTGTTCTTCGGTTTCGTTTGATAAATGGTCGTGTATCAAACCAAGCCGATGAGTGCGCTGCTCTTCGGTTTCGTTTGACAAACGTTCGCGAATCAAGCCAAGCCGATGAGTACGCTGCTCTTCGGTTTCGTTTGACAAGCGTTCGCGTATCTTACCAAGCCGATGAGTACGTTGCTCTTCCGATTCAGTCATTCGGCGTTCACGTATCAAATGGAGTCTTTGGGCATGACTTTCAGGACTTTCATGGCTGCGAATATAATTAGTTTTCGATCGCATTTGAGAAAGCCTAAATTCACGCTTTCTCGAAGTCTCCTTTGAAATGCTGATTAAATTTCTTCGCCTATTTTTCCTAAGTCTATCTTATCTTTCATCTTTTGTCTCATTAGAACGGCGCTGGCTCATCGTGGCAGCTCTTTTAGACGGTCTACCCATTATTAATTTTCACTAAAAAGTACAAAATAAAACAATCTTTTTAACAAAAAATAAAACGGACTTCAAAAAAACCCGCACAAAAAGATTTACAAAAAAAAGCTTACAAAAAAAGGGTAGAAAAAAAACTCTGCCCTGAACACTAAAAAGAACAAAATAATTTTTTTCACACAAAATATTTAAGCTACGCTAATTTGAATCTGTACCTATGTTATATATTTACAAAATTAACATATTAGGGCTTAACTGCAGAGTGATTTTTCATCAATAATATTTTACACGTCAAATATTATGTACCTACGCTAAATTATTATTTACCTATAAGAGATATTTACAATATTTACATAACAGTTCCGACTGCTTAGACGAAAGTATTACAATTTAACACGTATTTACATTTTTACAATCATTATTTATGTTTGGGGTCGGTGCCAGCCTGCACCTGGGGGTGAGGGGAAACAATATTAATAAGAAAGGCGCAGGCAGCATTTACGCGAGCTACGGCCACGCGCGCGTGTAGGGGGCAAATGCCTGGGTGTTTGACCCGAACGCGGGCAGACACGTGAGGGCAGACATCGTTGACGGTCGTCTCTAAATAGCGAATTTTTGTATGCGCTTATCCAAATTGCAATTGTCGTTTTTTTGTGTAGGATAGTAAAATAGGTTTTGAAATCACAGAATCAAGAGTCTGTACAATAGGTACTTACCTATTTGTTAATTAATTTGTTTTATATATTTTGTAGTACTTTAGGTCTATTGTTATTAAAGTATCTAATTTCTTTTTTCCTAGGTTGGCTGGCACCGACTCCAAACATAAATAATGATTGTAAACATGTAAATACGTGTTAAATTGTAATACTTTCGTCGAAGTAGTCGGAACTGTTATGTAAATATTGTAAATATCTCTTATAGGTAAATAATAATTTAGCGTAGGTACATAATATTTGACGTGTAAAATATTATTGATGAAAAATCACTCTGCAGTTAAGCCCTAATATGTTAATTTTGTAAATATATAACATAGGTACAGATTCAAATTAGCGTAGCTTAAATATTTTGTGTGAAAAAATTATTTTGTTCTTTTTAGTGTTCAGGGCAGAGTTTTTTTTCTAAACCCTTTTTTTGTAAACTTTTTTTTGTAAATCTTTTTGTGAGGGTTTTTTTTGAAGTTGGGTTTATTTTTATTTAATAATATTATAAGAATAATTTAATTTTGTTACAACTTTTTTTTGTATGACCCTTTTTCTGAGTGGTAATAATCGGTAAGCCAAATGCAGGGTTAAATAAATCTAAAAATTGACAATTGATTGCTAAACTCAAAATCAAGCGACTCTGACATAGTTTGAACTGACACTTAAAAATTATAGAAGGCCAAAGCGGTTTGCAAACCGTTTTGTGATTCAACCCATCACTACTCCCTTCCCTGTGATTGCAGCCAGTGAGTGAAGCCCCACTGCTTTGACTTAAGTGTGTGCAATATGCAGTTAGAGATGTGTGTCACTTGGCACTTCATTGCACATAAAATCATAATACAAAACTAAATAGAAATGTACAAAGACCATGTTTACCTATAAGAAAAAAAAACATCCATCTATTGTTACCATACTTCTAACTTGTTTGTACTAAATAACAAATAAATTAAT
This sequence comes from Pammene aurita, assembly GCA_947086415.1. Taxonomy (NCBI): domain Eukaryota; kingdom Metazoa; phylum Arthropoda; class Insecta; order Lepidoptera; family Tortricidae; genus Pammene; species Pammene aurita. Next base: position 204,416 of record OX352295.1, on the reverse strand, counting down.
AAAACAATATCTAACAAATTAATAATAATATCAGAGAAGTGCAGTTTCATAGACAAACCTTAATTTTACAATAAATTATTAAATGTTTTTTTTACTATGGCATGGTATGGTAGCAACACATTTGGTGCTGCACTTTCCTATACGAAAATTTAACAATTTAAGTCACAGCAGCACATTCTAAATGTTTCCATGGAATCATCATCTAAGAAACATGTATTTAAACTCTTGCCTATACTTTTGAACTATATTATTATATGCATGTCTATGCCTATACATAAACAATCTGTACAATGAAGTGGTATTGGTTTATTTGAGGAAATGGTACCTATTCAACTATTCATACAGTTGTAGAACCAGTTTGCGTAGCGGGGCAGTGCGGAGCGTACATCAGTTTACACTATGTGTTTATTATTAAAGACCAAACGCTAACTTTGAAGAGCTGCACGATCAATAGTACTGTGCACGTACTGTGTAGTGTATACAGTTAGCTGCGACTCACCAAGTCGGAGGGCGAAAACATGGCTCGTATCTCGAATAGACGGTCAGTAGAGTAGTGGAGTGCACTGCCGACGTCGTAGCGCGCCGTCCGCTGGTTAGCGAATACCGCCTCCCCGCGAAGCGCCGCGCCGACACTAAAAATAACAATGTTTGTTTTGATTGATTCTTCCGTTGACACTGTTGACAATCCTTCGGCGAGTGCGCGAACTGAAACAACAATGGTTATATTACCACATTGAGAAGTTTATTGATGGTACAAGTTACGTTTGTTTCCGATACCATCGTAAATTGGAGGTTTACCATGCACACGTTCCGATATCCACTTTTGAAATCACACTATTAATCACAAAACATGTTGTAATGAAAGTGAATTTCGTATTTTTATTTATTTATTAGAGGTGAATTTAATATTAAAAATCAGTCCAAACGTCTTGAAAAGCTAACAACTTGTCAAACAATGATTTTTGATAATTTAGTATTTATGTAAGAAACACTGTTATTCGGTTATTATACTGATTCTGAATGTATCGCTCACCTGCCAAATTTGCATGAAACGTTTCTATCGACGCACTTTGTCTACCACGATTTGTATTCTTCGTTTGTTGAATTGAACCAAAATGTACTAATAAATAAAAATATATTACTGTTGCGTAATCTTTATTTTCTAATTTTGTAATTTTTTCTTCCTTTGGTTAAATAATTTTATAAATATGTTCGTTTTTTTTATCGACACATTCGTGTTACGCGTTTCTTTTTTGACAGCAACCCATAAGCCTTCTGTCAACGACTCAACGTGACACAAAAGATGGTCGCCGAATTTACATATTTTTTTATATTTTAAGGCACTACCCTAGAGAGATTTAATAATTCAGTAGCGATGCCGAAGAAGAAGACGGGACAGCGCAAGAAGGCTGAGAAACAGAAGAAACGGCAAAAGGAGATCCGCAACGCGCGCGGACATGTCGACCTGGCGCTGCACCCCTGTAACGTGCCCATGGAGTGCGACAAGTGCCAAAAGTGAACCCTCTTAACTCTTTTTTGCTTCTTTGCGTGCCACTAATCATCAGCTGATTTTGTAACGTTATATCAAAATGTACAATTGTATCATCAGTGTCTAATGAAAGTACTACTATTTTTGCAGAAAGCAAAAGAGCCGCGCTTTCTGCTACTTCTGCGCGGCCGTGCAGAGGCTGCCGGTGTGCGCGCACTGCGGCAAGGGCAAGTGCATGGCCAAGGCGGGCGACTGTGTTGTCCGGCACCCCGGGGTCTACGTCACGGGCCTGGCCATGGTGGTTTGTATATTTCTAATTTGATCCTTACACTGCAGAAAGAGGGAATTGTATCGTTAGAAAGATAGTTTTAATCTCCATCATTAAATTCTTTAAATACTGAACACACTAGTGTTTGGTGCTTCTATTTATTAAATGTTAATTGGGCTGTAATTAGCATCATTAACTAATGGACGTGATGATCGCTTGAGCTCAAGTTGGCGACAACGTCTTTGGAATAGTTTCTTGTTGTTGTTCATTTACATAGTTCAGTGTGTAATATAGATAGCATATTGTGCGGTGAACTAACATGTGTGCAGCTAATGAGAAATTTGTCTCAAAACATGCATAACCCTTTAGTTCAACAAATGGTTATCCATGGCTCGGCCACCTTATGACCTTATGTTTGATTTTAGGGAGTTTACCTTAAGGTGGGTATGGACTTGAGGCAGCCTCAGGTTGAAGTACGCACGGCTCGCCTGTTTGCTCAAGTTTGTATAGTAAAATTTGAGCAAACAGGTGAGCCGTGCATGCCTCAACCTGAGGCTGCCTCAAGTCCATACCCACCTATACAATCAGCAAGGCCTCCACGGAACAATGTTGTCTATATTTTATTTTATTCACTAAAAAAGAGTAAAACGTCATCATTGGCAAAATCCCATAGCTATGTACAAAAGGAGAAAGCCATTACATATTAAAAATGAAAAAAAAAAAATAGATGTTAGGAACTCATATATTCGTAGGTACCAGTGATTGGAAAGTAATGAAATCAGACTCCATGCCAATTAGTGCAAAGAGAAAAATATACAACTCATTTATACTCCCAGTGTTAACATACGGACGCGAAACTTGGAGCTTTACTAAGGAAAACGAGCACAAAGTCAAAGTCAGCCAACAAAGCATGGAGCGAAGTATGCTAGGCATAAAACTAAGAGATCGATGTAGACTAACGGACATGCGATATATAACCAAAGTAGTAGAGGTATCACAGAAAATCAGAACACTTCAATGGAAATGATAAATGGACAAGAAGTCACAGAATGGTACCCAAGAGAAAAGAAAAGACCCCAACAAAGACCCTATAAAAGATGGGAAGATGATTTTCCTGATCACTGGAGAACACGGTCAAAAAACCGCGAGGAATGGCGTCGCCTGGAGGAGGCCTATGTCAAAGACAGCCTGACAAAGAAAAAGAAGAATGAAAGAAAAGAACAACATGAACATAAATAGAAATAAATATAAATAATTTTGTAAACAAGTCAAAAAAAAAGTCAGGAATAAAGGCTATTATTATTATTATTACCAGTGATCGGAATAGGCAGAGTATAAATACCTAGACCTAGTAGAACAGACACAAGAATTAGGAATTTCCTTGTGACAAAATTTTATGTTGTGAGAATTCCCGTGAAAAGTAAAATAAGTAATTAAATTTTTATATATCTCACCTGAAGGTATTAAAAATTCAGTAGCACAAAAGTACAAGTTGTTACTAGTTTACAATTCTTGTTTCTGTTCTACTAAGTTTAGGTATTTATACTCAGCCTATTTGGATCACTGATTAGTACATACCATTGCTACCATATGGTTTATCAAAAGGTAAAAAATATTCATTCTTCAATTTAGGCACATTCACAATGTACTAACAAACGTCAGAGAGAAAAATCTACCACCGATTCTAATCCTACACCTCTGACCTGAGGCGTATTACGACTGGCAAGAAATTCGTCCGAACTGGAGTCACTGTTTATCCCATGACAACAAATGCTTGTATTCCAGGGTGCAATCTGTGACTTCTGTGAGGCGTGGGTGTGCCACGGCCGCAAGTGCCTCACGGCGCACGCCTGCACTTGTCCGCTGACCGATGCCGTTTGCCTCGAGTGTGAGAGAGGTAAATGCGATGCGTTATTCACAGCCCAGTAGCCCACATTTAATGATCTAAATAATATTAATTATGTAATTAAATGATTGTGTATGCTATGTAGCTCCTTTCCTTAGCTTTTATGAATTTTATCCTCCTTATGTGTGAGGATCAGCACCATATACCATTTTCATGCAAACATACCCGTCATAGGAGAGAACAGCACCCAACCCACATGAATTGAAGTGTCCTGTTTGTGCAGGCGTGTGGGAGCACGGCGGGCGCGTGTTCCGCTGCTGCTTCTGCGAGGGGTTCCTGTGCGAGGACGACCAGTTCGAGCACCAGGCCTCCTGCCAGGTGCTGGAGGCCGAGACCTACAAGTGTGAGTACTGACCAAATTTACATCATTATTTTATGGAACCACAGTATTTACATTAGTAATAAAATAATGCGTAGAATTGTAGACTTTATTTTACACAGTTTCTACTTGTCGAAACTTTTAATTGGCTCGCTGTTGTACATCACTACCTATTTTGTTAAAAAAGACGTGCTTCCGCGCCCAGGAAGGGGCCTCCCCCTGCCCCAAGTGCGCCTACCCCACGCAGCTCACCGCCGACCTCAGCATGTCCAGTGAGTACCACACCCACACAACCTGCTCCTGCAACCGTCCGGGGCAGTACTCGTGCCTGCGCTGCAAGACGTGCTTCCGCGCCCAGGAAGGGGCCTCCGCCCTGCCCCAAGTGCGCCTACCCCACGCAGCTCACCGCCGACCTCAGCATGTCCAGTGAGTACCACACCCACACAACCTGCTCCTGCAACCGTCCGGGGCAGTACTCGTGCCTGCGCTGCAAGACGTGCTTCCGCGCCCAGGAAGGGGCCTCCGCCCTGCCCCAAGTGCGCCTACCCCACGCAGCTCACCGCCGACCTCAGCATGTCCAGTGAGTACCACACCCACACAACCTGCTCCTGCAACCGTCCGGGGCAGTACTCGTGCCTGCGCTGCAAGACGTGCTTCCGCGCCCAGGAAGGGGCCTCCGCCCTGCCCCAAGTGCGCCTACCCCACGCAGCTCACCGCCGACCTCAGCATGTCCAGTGAGTACCACACCCACACAACCTGCTCCTGCAACCGTCCGGGGCAGTACTCGTGCCTGCGCTGCAAGACGTGCTTCCGCGCCCAGGAAGGGGCCTCCGCCCTGCCCCAAGTGCGCCTACCCCACGCAGCTCACCGCCGACCTCAGCATGTCCAGTGAGTACCACACCCACACAACCTGCTCCTGCAACCGTCCGGGGCAGTACTCGTGCCTGCGCTGCAAGACGTGCTTCCGCGCCCAGGAAGGGGCCTCCGCCCTGCCCCAAGTGCGCCTACCCCACGCAGCTCACCGCCGACCTCAGCATGTCCAGTGAGTACCACACCCACACAACCTGCTCCTGCAACCGTCCGGGGCAGTACTCGTGCCTGCGCTGCAAGACGTGCTTCCGCGCCCAGGAAGGGGCCTCCGCCCTGCCCCAAGTGCGCCTACCCCACGCAGCTCACCGCCGACCTCAGCATGTCCAGTGAGTACCACACCCACACAACCTGCTCCTGCAACCGTCCGGGGCAGTACTCGTGCCTGCGCTGCAAGACGTGCTTCCGCGCCCAGGAAGGGGCCTCCGCCCTGCCCCAAGTGCGCCTACCCCACGCAGCTCACCGCCGACCTCAGCATGTCCAGTGAGTACCACACCCACACAACCTGCTCCTGCAACCGTCCGGGGCAGTACTCGTGCCTGCGCTGCAAGACGTGCTTCCGCGCCCAGGAAGGGGCCTCCGCCCTGCCCCAAGTGCGCCTACCCCACGCAGCTCACCGCCGACCTCAGCATGTCCAGTGAGTACCACACCCACACAACCTGCTCCTGCAACCGTCCGGGGCAGTACTCGTGCCTGCGCTGCAAGACGTGCTTCCGCGCCCAGGAAGGGGCCTCCGCCCTGCCCCAAGTGCGCCTACCCCACGCAGCTCACCGCCGACCTCAGCATGTCCAGTGAGTACCACACCCACACAACCTGCTCCTGCAACCGTCCGGGGCAGTACTCGTGCCTGCGCTGCAAGACGTGCTTCCGCGCCCAGGAAGGGGCCTCCGCCCTGCCCCAAGTGCGCCTACCCCACGCAGCTCACCGCCGACCTCAGCATGTCCAGTGAGTACCACACCCACACAACCTGCTCCTGCAACCGTCCGGGGCAGTACTCGTGCCTGCGCTGCAAGACGTGCTTCCGCGCCCAGGAAGGGGCCTCCGCCCTGCCCCAAGTGCGCCTACCCCACGCAGCTCACCGCCGACCTCAGCATGTCCAGTGAGTACCACACCCACACAACCTGCTCCTGCAACCGTCCGGGGCAGTACTCGTGCCTGCGCTGCAAGACGTGCTTCCGCGCCCAGGAAGGGGCCTCCGCCCTGCCCCAAGTGCGCCTACCCCACGCAGCTCACCGCCGACCTCAGCATGTCCAGTGAGTACCACACCCACACAACCTGCTCCTGCAACCGTCCGGGGCAGTACTCGTGCCTGCGCTGCAAGACGTGCTTCCGCGCCCAGGAAGGGGCCTCCGCCCTGCCCCAAGTGCGCCTACCCCACGCAGCTCACCGCCGACCTCAGCATGTCCAGTGAGTACCACACCCACACAACCTGCTCCTGCAACCGTCCGGGGCAGTACTCGTGCCTGCGCTGCAAGACGTGCTTCCGCGCCCAGGAAGGGGCCTCCGCCCTGCCCCAAGTGCGCCTACCCCACGCAGCTCACCGCCGACCTCAGCATGTCCAGTGAGTACCACACCCACACAACCTGCTCCTGCAACCGTCCGGGGCAGTACTCGTGCCTGCGCTGCAAGACGTGCTTCCGCGCCCAGGAAGGGGCCTCCGCCCTGCCCCAAGTGCGCCTACCCCACGCAGCTCACCGCCGACCTCAGCATGTCCAGTGAGTACCACACCCACACAACCTGCTCCTGCAACCGTCCGGGGCAGTACTCGTGCCTGCGCTGCAAGACGTGCTTCCGCGCCCAGGAAGGGGCCTCCGCCCTGCCCCAAGTGCGCCTACCCCACGCAGCTCACCGCCGACCTCAGCATGTCCAGTGAGTACCACACCCACACAACCTGCTCCTGCAACCGTGCAGGGGCAGTACTCGTGCCTGCGCTGCAAGACGTGCTTCCGCGCCCAGGAAGGGGCCTCCGCCCTGCCCCAAGTGCGCCTACCCCACGCAGCTCACCGCCGACCTCAGCATGTCCAGTGAGTACCACACCCACACAACCTGCTCCTGCAACCGTCCGGGGCAGTACTCGTGCCTGCGCTGCAAGACGTGCTTCCGCGCCCAGGAAGGGGCCTCCGCCCTGCCCCAAGTGCGCCTACCCCACGCAGCTCACCGCCGACCTCAGCATGTCCAGTGAGTACCACACCCACACAACCTGCTCCTGCAACCGTCCGGGGCAGTACTCGTGCCTGCGCTGCAAGACGTGCTTCCGCGCCCAGGAAGGGGCCTCCGCCCTGCCCCAAGTGCGCCTACCCCACGCAGCTCACCGCCGACCTCAGCATGTCCAGTGAGTACCACACCCACACAACCTGCTCCTGCAACCGTCCGGGGCAGTACTCGTGCCTGCGCTGCAAGACGTGCTTCCGCGCCCAGGAAGGGGCCTCCGCCCTGCCCCAAGTGCGCCTACCCCACGCAGCTCACCGCCGACCTCAGCATGTCCAGTGAGTACCACACCCACACAACCTGCTCCTGCAACCGTCCGGGGCAGTACTCGTGCCTGCGCTGCAAGACGTGCTTCCGCGCCCAGGAAGGGGCCTCCGCCCTGCCCCAAGTGCGCCTACCCCACGCAGCTCACCGCCGACCTCAGCATGTCCAGTGAGTACCACACCCACACAACCTGCTCCTGCAACCGTCCGGGGCAGTACTCGTGCCTGCGCTGCAAGACGTGCTTCCGCGCCCAGGAAGGGGCCTCCGCCCTGCCCCAAGTGCGCCTACCCACGCAGCTCACCGCCGACCTCAGCATGTCCAGTGAGTACCACACCCACACAACCTGCTCCTGCAACCGTCCGGGGCAGTACTCGTGCCTGCGCTGCAAGACGTGCTTCCGCGCCCAGGAAGGGGCCTCCGCCCTGCCCCAAGTGCGCCTACCCCACGCAGCTCACCGCCGACCTCAGCATGTCCAGTGAGTACCACACCCACACAACCTGCTCCTGCAACCGTGCAGGGCAGTACTCGTGCCTGCGCTGCAAGACGTGCTTCCGCGCCCAGGAAGGGGCCTCCGCCCTGCCCCAAGTGCGCCTACCCCACGCAGCTCACCGCCGACCTCAGCATGTCCAGTGAGTACCACACCCACACAACCTGCTCCTGCAACCGTCCGGGGCAGTACTCGTGCCTGCGCTGCAAGACGTGCTTCCGCGCCCAGGAAGGGGCCTCCGCCCTGCCCCAAGTGCGCCTACCCCACGCAGCTCACCGCCGACCTCAGCATGTCCAGTGAGTACCACACCCACACAACCTGCTCCTGCAACCGTGCAGGGCAGTACTCGTGCCTGCGCTGCAAGACGTGCTTCCGCGCCCAGGAAGGGGCCTCCGCCCTGCCCCAAGTGCGCCTACCCCACGCAGCTCACCGCCGACCTCAGCATGTCCAGTGAGTACCACACCCACACAACCTGCTCCTGCAACCGTCCGGGGCAGTACTCGTGCCTGCGCTGCAAGACGTGCTTCCGCGCCCAGGAAGGGGCCTCCGCCCTGCCCCAAGTGCGCCTACCCCACGCAGCTCACCGCCGACCTCAGCATGTCCAGTGAGTACCACACCCACACAACCTGCTCCTGCAACCGTCCGGGGCAGTACTCGTGCCTGCGCTGCAAGACGTGCTTCCGCGCCCAGGAAGGGGCCTCCGCCCTGCCCCAAGTGCGCCTACCCCACGCAGCTCACCGCCGACCTCAGCATGTCCAGTGAGTACCACACCCACACAACCTGCTCCTGCAACCGTCCGGGGCAGTACTCGTGCCTGCGCTGCAAGACGTGCTTCCGCGCCCAGGAAGGGGCCTCCGCCCTGCCCCAAGTGCGCCTACCCCACGCAGCTCACCGCCGACCTCAGCATGTCCAGTGAGTACCACACCCACACAACCTGCTCCTGCAACCGTCCGGGGCAGTACTCGTGCCTGCGCTGCAAGACGTGCTTCCGCGCCCAGGAAGGGGCCTCCGCCCTGCCCCAAGTGCGCCTACCCCACGCAGCTCACCGCCGACCTCAGCATGTCCAGTGAGTACCACACCCACACAACCTGCTCCTGCAACCGTCCGGGGCAGTACTCGTGCCTGCGCTGCAAGACGTGCTTCCGCGCCCAGGAAGGGGCCTCCGCCCTGCCCCAAGTGCGCCTACCCCACGCAGCTCACCGCCGACCTCAGCATGTCCAGTGAGTACCACACCCACACAACCTGCTCCTGCAACCGTCCGGGGCAGTACTCGTGCCTGCGCTGCAAGACGTGCTTCCGCGCCCAGGAAGGGGCCTCCGCCCTGCCCCAAGTGCGCCTACCCCACGCAGCTCACCGCCGACCTCAGCATGTCCAGTGAGTACCACACCCACACAACCTGCTCCTGCAACCGTCCGGGGCAGTACTCGTGCCTGCGCTGCAAGACGTGCTTCCGCGCCCAGGAAGGGGCCTCCGCCCTGCCCCAAGTGCGCCTACCCACGCAGCTCACCGCCGACCTCAGCATGTCCAGTGAGTACCACACCCACACAACCTGCTCCTGCAACCGTCCGGGGCAGTACTCGTGCCTGCGCTGCAAGACGTGCTTCCGCGCCCAGGAAGGGGCCTCCGCCCTGCCCCAAGTGCGCCTACCCCACGCAGCTCACCGCCGACCTCAGCATGTCCAGTGAGTACCACACCCACACAACCTGCTCCTGCAACCGTGCAGGGCAGTACTCGTGCCTGCGCTGCAAGACGTGCTTCCGCGCCCAGGAAGGGGCCTCCGCCCTGCCCCAAGTGCGCCTACCCCACGCAGCTCACCGCCGACCTCAGCATGTCCAGTGAGTACCACACCCACACAACCTGCTCCTGCAACCGTCCGGGGCAGTACTCGTGCCTGCGCTGCAAGACGTGCTTCCGCGCCCAGGAAGGGGCCTCCGCCCTGCCCCAAGTGCAGCCTACCCCACGCAGCTCACCGCCGACCTCAGCATGTCCAGTGAGTACCACACCCACACAACCTGCTCCTGCAACCGTCCGGGGCAGTACTCGTGCCTGCGCTGCAAGACGTGCTTCCGCGCCCAGGAAGGGGCCTCCGCCCTGCCCCAAGTGCGCCTACCCCACGCAGCTCACCGCCGACCTCAGCATGTCCAGTGAGTACCACACCCACACAACCTGCTCCTGCAACCGTCCGGGGCAGTACTTTTGCCTGCGCTGCAAGACGTGCTTCCGCGCCCAGGAAGGGGCCTCCGCCCTGCCCCAAGTGCGCCTACCCCACGCAGCTCACCGCCGACCTCAGCATGTCCAGTGAGTACCACACCCACACAACCTGCTCCTGCAACCGTCCGGGGCAGTACTCGTGCCTGCGCTGCAAGACGTGCTTCCGCGCCCAGGAAGGGGCCTCCGCCCTGCCCCAAGTGCGCCTACCCCACGCAGCTCACCGCCGACCTCAGCATGTCCAGTGAGTACCACACCCACACAACCTGCTCCTGCAACCGTCCGGGGCAGTACTCGTGCCTGCGCTGCAAGACGTGCTTCCGCGCCCAGGAAGGGGCCTCCGCCCTGCCCCAAGTGCGCCTACCCACGCAGCTCACCGCCGACCTCAGCATGTCCAGTGAGTACCACACCCACACAACCTGCTCCTGCAACCGTCCGGGGCAGTACTCGTGCCTGCGCTGCAAGACGTGCTTCCGCGCCCAGGAAGGGGCCTCCGCCCTGCCCCAAGTGCGCCTACCCCACGCAGCTCACCGCCGACCTCAGCATGTCCAGTGAGTACCACACCCACACAACCTGCTCCTGCAACCGTGCAGGGCAGTACTCGTGCCTGCGCTGCAAGACGTGCTTCCGCGCCCAGGAAGGGGCCTCCGCCCTGCCCCAAGTGCGCCTACCCCACGCAGCTCACCGCCGACCTCAGCATGTCCAGTGAGTACCACACCCACACAACCTGCTCCTGCAACCGTCCGGGGCAGTACTCGTGCCTGCGCTGCAAGACGTGCTTCCGCGCCCAGGAAGGGGCCTCCGCCCTGCCCCAAGTGCGCCTACCCCACGCAGCTCACCGCCGACCTCAGCATGTCCAGTGAGTACCACACCCACACAACCTGCTCCTGCAACCGTGCAGGGCAGTACTCGTGCCTGCGCTGCAAGACGTGCTTCCGCGCCCAGGAAGGGGCCTCCGCCCTGCCCCAAGTGCGCCTACCCCACGCAGCTCACCGCCGACCTCAGCATGTCCAGTGAGTACCACACCCACACAACCTGCTCCTGCAACCGTCCGGGGCAGTACTCGTGCCTGCGCTGCAAGACGTGCTTCCGCGCCCAGGAAGGGGCCTCCGCCCTGCCCCAAGTGCGCCTACCCCACGCAGCTCACCGCCGACCTCAGCATGTCCAGTGAGTACCACACCCACACAACCTGCTCCTGCAACCGTCCGGGGCAGTACTCGTGCCTGCGCTGCAAGACGTGCTTCCGCGCCCAGGAAGGGGCCTCCGCCCTGCCCCAAGTGCGCCTACCCCACGCAGCTCACCGCCGACCTCAGCATGTCCAGTGAGTACCACACCCACACAACCTGCTCCTGCAACCGTCCGGGGCAGTACTCGTGCCTGCGCTGCAAGACGTGCTTCCGCGCCCAGGAAGGGGCCTCCGCCCTGCCCCAAGTGCGCCTACCCCACGCAGCTCACCGCCGACCTCAGCATGTCCAGTGAGTACCACACCCACACAACCTGCTCCTGCAACCGTGCAGGGCAGTACTCGTGCCTGCGCTGCAAGACGTGCTTCCGCGCCCAGGAAGGGGCCTCCGCCCTGCCCCAAGTGCGCCTACCCCACGCAGCTCACCGCCGACCTCAGCATGTCCAGTGAGTACCACACCCACACAACCTGCTCCTGCAACCGTCCGGGGCAGTACTCGTGCCTGCGCTGCAAGACGTGCTTCCGCGCCCAGGAAGGGGCCTCCGCCCTGCCCCAAGTGCGCCTACCCCACGCAGCTCACCGCCGACCTCAGCATGTCCAGTGAGTACCACACCCACACAACCTGCTCCTGCAACCGTCCGGGGCAGTACTCGTGCCTGCGCTGCAAGACGTGCTTCCGCGCCCAGGAAGGGGCCTCCGCCCTGCCCCAAGTGCGCCTACCCCACGCAGCTCACCGCCGACCTCAGCATGTCCAGTGAGTACCACACCCACACAACCTGCTCCTGCAACCGTCCGGGGCAGTACTTTTGCCTGCGCTGCAAGACGTGCTTCCGCGCCCAGGAAGGGGCCTCCGCCCTGCCCCAAGTGCGCCTACCCACGCAGCTCACCGCCGACCTCAGCATGTCCAGTGAGTACCACACCCACACAACCTGCTTCTGCAACCGTCCGGGGCAGTACTCGTGCCTGCGCTGCAAGACGTGCTTCCGCGCCCAGGAAGGGGCCTCCGCCCTGCCCCAAGTGCGCCTACCCACGCAGCTCACCGCCGACCTCAGCATGTCCAGTGAGTACCACACCCACACAACCTGCTCCTGCAACCGTCCGGGGCAGTACTCGTGCCTGCGCTGCAAGACGTGCTTCCGCGCCCAGGAAGGGGCCTCCGCCCTGCCCCAAGTGCGCCTACCCCACGCAGCTCACCGCCGACCTCAGCATGTCCAGTGAGTACCACACCCACACAACCTGCTCCTGCAACCGTGCAGGGCAGTACTCGTGCCTGCGCTGCAAGACGTGCTTCCGCGCCCAGGAAGGGGCCTCCGCCCTGCCCCAAGTGCGCCTACCCCACGCAGCTCACCGCCGACCTCAGCATGTCCAGTGAGTACCACACCCACACAACCTGCTCCTGCAACCGTCCGGGGCAGTACTCGTGCCTGCGCTGCAAGACGTGCTTCCGCGCCCAGGAAGGGGCCTCCGCCCTGCCCCAAGTGCGCCTACCCCACGCAGCTCACCGCCGACCTCAGCATGTCCAGTGAGTACCACACCCACACAACCTGCTCCTGCAACCGTCCGGGGCAGTACTCGTGCCTGCGCTGCAAGACGTGCTTCCGCGCCCAGGAAGGGGCCTCCGCCCTGCCCCAAGTGCGCCTACCCCACGCAGCTCACCGCCGACCTCAGCATGTCCAGTGAGTACCACACCCACACAACCTGCTCCTGCAACCGTGCAGGGCAGTACTCGTGCCTGCGCTGCAAGACGTGCTTCCGCGCCCAGGAAGGGGCCTCCGCCCTGCCCCAAGTGCGCCTACCCCACGCAGCTCACCGCCGACCTCAGCATGTCCAGTGAGTACCACACCCACACAACCTGCTCCTGCAACCGTCCGGGGCAGTACTCGTGCCTGCGCTGCAAGACGTGCTTCCGCGCCCAGGAAGGGGCCTCCGCCCTGCCCCAAGTGCGCCTACCCCACGCAGCTCACCGCCGACCTCAGCATGTCCAGTGAGTACCACACCCACACAACCTGCTCCTGCAACCGTCCGGGGCAGTACTCGTGCCTGCGCTGCAAGACGTGCTTCCGCGCCCAGGAAGGGGCCTCCGCCCTGCCCCAAGTGCGCCTACCCCACGCAGCTCACCGCCGACCTCAGCATGTCCAGTGAGTACCACACCCACACAACCTGCTCCTGCAACCGTCCGGGGCAGTACTCGTGCCTGCGCTGCAAGACGTGCTTCCGCGCCCAGGAAGGGGCCTCCGCCCTGCCCCAAGTGCGCCTACCCCACGCAGCTCACCGCCGACCTCAGCATGTCCAGTGAGTACCACACCCACACAACCTGCTCCTGCAACCGTCCGGGGCAGTACTTTTGCCTGCGCTGCAAGACGTGCTTCCGCGCCCAGGAAGGGGCCTCCGCCCTGCCCCAAGTGCGCCTACCCCACGCAGCTCACCGCCGACCTCAGCATGTCCAGTGAGTACCACACCCACACAACCTGCTCCTGCAACCGTCCGGGGCAGTACTCGTGCCTGCGCTGCAAGACGTGCTTCCGCGCCCAGGAAGGGGCCTCCGCCCTGCCCCAAGTGCGCCTACCCCACGCAGCTCACCGCCGACCTCAGCATGTCCAGTGAGTACCACACCCACACAATCTGCTCCTGCAACCGTCCGGGGCAGTACTCGTGCCTGCGCTGCAAGACGTGCTTCCGCGCCCAGGAAGGGGCCTCCGCCCTGCCCCAAGTGCGCCTACCCACGCAGCTCACCGCCGACCTCAGCATGTCCAGTGAGTACCACACCCACACAACCTGCTCCTGCAACCGTCCGGGGCAGTACTCGTGCCTGCGCTGCAAGACGTGCTTCCGCGCCCAGGAAGGGGCCTCCGCCCTGCCCCAAGTGCGCCTACCCACGCAGCTCACCGCCGACCTCAGCATGTCCAGTGAGTACCACACCCACACAACCTGCTCCTGCAACCGTCCGGGGCAGTACTCGTACCTGCGCTGCAAGACGTGCTTCCGCGCCCAGGAAGGGGCCTCCGCCCTGCCCCAAGTGCGCCTACCCCACGCAGCTCACCGCCGACCTCAGCATGTCCAGTGAGTACCACACCCACACACTTGCTAATACTACTAAAACTAATTATTATAAGCATTCATGCATTTCATGTGGACTGTATCCATAGGTCACTGGTTCACATCCGGTTCGAAGGACCAAATATACAATCGCCCTCGAGTAGGGAATTGTTTTTAGCGAAAGTTTACGAAAACGAAATAGTCTATCAGTGCCAGAGAAAGCAAATCGACGAAAGCCAACTCACCCCGTTCCTGCACGGTGAACAGCTGGTCGTTACCGATTTCTTCCCTGGGCGAGCTGATGATATGGTGGACGAGGCGAGGGTTTTAATCACACAAATTCGATTATTTTGGGGTGTTTTTGGTTAGCGCAACGAATTAGCTTGCGTGCACGGCAACGAGCAGCCAACGAACAATATACCTTCAACTGGCTTTTTATAAACGTCAAATCGATTCGAAAAACTACCCTAAAAACTGTCGTTAATAACGGCGTTCCATTTTACGATATATAATATTTACATGCATCTAAAGTACAGATAAACTAAGCTAAACATGTTGTCCAGAACCATAAATTACTCAATAATTAAAAACCAGTTAGACCTTGTATAGGTCTGCTTTCAAGTTTGAAATATTATAATATAATGTAGTGATCCTAGGGATAGTGATAGTGATACGATGCGTGTTATTTCCGCAGCGCGCTCGCATCGCTACGGGCGCCAGGGCACGGCGGCGGCGGACGACGCAGACGACGACACCGGCTACTCCGGCTACTCCGGCTACGGCCAGGCCGAGGGTAACGGCACCAGTTATACATACAATATCTGTTCTGTACATTGAGTAACAGGAGATGACATCCCTAAGAATTTTTTTGTCCCAAAAGTTGTAGTTAAAATCACTAAAAGTCGATACTAATCTTTGATTCTGTCATAGCTGTCAACCGCCAAACATGGCGCACAAAATTGGTTCTAGATGTCACATCTAGTAGAATACGTAATAAACCAATGGTTCTGTATGATATTATTATCTAGTACGGTGGGAAATCATCACGTACAATATACCTTTAACTAGGGCGAGGACGACTTATTTAAAATCGCGCTAGGAACTTCGGTAATACAATGAAACACAAGATTGAAAATGAGTATAAAAAAAAGTTAAGTAACTTTTTTTTAGGCTTTTACTCCTCGCCGGTTTTAGCGAAGTGAATTCTGCCAATGTCAAACTTTATTTACCCTGCAACTGTAGTTTATCTTTAATGAATGTCATTACCAGGTTACGGCGGCGGTGAGGGCGAGGACTACGACGACGAGTCGGAGTCGGACGACGACGACGACGACGATGACGACGACGAGTCCGAGGAGGAGTCGGAGGAGGAGGCCGCGGCCCCAGCCCCAGCCCCAGCACCAGCACCAGCCAAGAGCAAAACATAACTCAGTCGCTAAATAAATATATGTTATGCTATATTATACTGCCTTTTTCTGTGCTCTAAGGTCCTACGTAGTAGTAGTAGCATAAAAGAAAGATACAACAGGAAGAAAGTGTATGGGAAGAATACACAATATTTGTACAAACGCGTACGTAGGCATACGTTTATAACTGTTGTAAATAAAATAACGCAGAAAAAGCTCAACCGATTTTGTTATATGTAACAAATCTAAGGTCCTCACTGGGTCCTGTTTGAGGTTTTTGGTAACCTTACTTACCAGCAGGAAAACAACACTATGAGTAGGGTCTAGTGCTATTTGGCTGTGGTTTTCTGTAAGGTGGAGTTACTTCCACAGTCTGGCACTGCTCCAGATTTGAGCGAGATGACATTCGCAGTACCCATACCTCTCTTGGAAGTAGTTTAAGGACATACCATGGATTTATATGAAGTGGATCTAATTATTACACTTTTTCCGTAACCACGTTGAACCTTATTACCGAGTAAAACAGTCGTTCATAGGTGACTAGTAAAAACGGTCCGATATAGAGCATAGCCACGGATCAGAAGACAATCCGGATAGTACTTTTACTATATTTCGCTAACCACAGTTGAACCTTATTACCGAGCAAAACAGTCGTTTATAGGTCACTAGTAAAAAGTAATAAAAACGGTCCGATAGAGAGCATAATGTAGGGGGCGGTGTCTCACTCGCACAATGCTGCCAACTTATGAAACTTACCAATGTGGTTTTATTTATATACATTTATTTTAGTAACACACTAGATGTTACTTCCTACTTATAATAATTTATTGCAAGATTTGAGTTAATACTTTGTTCCCTTTTAGCTGCTTTGAATTTTTTTACGACGTAAGTAAATATTATTCATTCATTAAATTAAAGAATTGCAATTAATGTTGCAGACAGTATAGCGCAATCATTGGAGCATTTGCCTTACAAAAGGTGGAGAAGAAAATGTTTTAATGGTTATTGGTAGGCTATAGGGTGGTTATTAAAATACTAGATTTGAGACCTTGAGGGGAAAAATTGAGTCTTTATAATTCTCGTAGACATTTTTGTCATAAAGTCAACTGCTCAAGCATTATGTTAAAAAATGCTAAAGCCTATACGATATTTTAATAATGACTTGACAGTAATATGAAGTTAAAAAAGTTGAAGCACTTTCTTTAAAAAATTTTTTTTTTGTATGTAAGCATGTATGTTTTTTGTCAAATCTAAATTAATTATACCCTAATTGATCGAAAGCTATACCTGACAACGCCTAGTAGATTTAGTATTTTATGATGAGAAATAGAACATTGATTTTGTGTGTGAGACTTACTACTTTCACCCCCTCTATAAGAATCATTTGATGATGACAAAACTGTGGTAGAAACTTCATTTCCTTATCTCGAAGCACAAAACTTTAAAGCTAATAAATAAAATTCTTATGATATAAGAAAATATACACTTTTTCACCCCCTGTATCTTTATATCTGAAAGACTTACAGATGTATTGTGTATAAAAATATTGTAGACAATTTTATCTTCTTTATACGTTCCATAGACATTTTAGTCATACTGATAACCGTTTAAGCGCCAAGGTTCAAAAACGGACTTATGGCACATTTTAACCAAGACGGCGGCCAACGCTCCCGCCCCCCCCCCCCCCCCCCCTCAAGGTCTCAAATCTAGTATTTTAATAACCACCCTATAGCCTACCAATAACCATTAAAACATTTTCTACTCCACCTTTTGTAAGGCAATGTATGGAGATGATTCCCCAATGATTGCATTAGTAGTAAGTTTTGTAATATTAAAAATACGGTCTGGTATCCCCATCCCATCAGTCCCATCACTGACATAATATGTCACTGATATTATTTCAAATGACGCCGCTCAGCTTAACAACATTTCGTAACAACATTTTTAAGTAAAAATGGTCAAGATATGTTGCGTAAAAGGGTGCAGGGGTGAGACTTTACAATAAAGTAGACTTCTTTCACCGGTAATCATTCAATTTTACGATTTAACAACAAGTTAAGATTGTCAAACAATAGGGTGACTATGATGTCGGCAAGCTGCGGGTGGGTTTTGTTGTTTTTACAGAAATGTACATAAGTACATGGTCTGTTCCTAAGTATTACTTACACATGACAGGAGTGGCCCGCGGGTATTTTTAGGCCCTTTCGAAAGGGTCCTAAAATGGCACAAGGCCATACAAAAAATTGTAGTAGTGGCAGTATAATAAATAAATATTAAATAAATATTATGGGACAATCTTACACAAATCAACCTAGTCCCACAGTAAGCTCAATAAGGCTTGTGTTGTGGGTACTAGACGACGATATATGTAATAGATATATACATATAAATACTTAAATACATAGAAAACATCCATAACTCATGAACAAATATCCGTGATAAACACACAAATAAATGCCCTGACCAGGATTCGAACCCGGGACCTCCTGCTTCATAGGCAGGGTCACTACCGACTAGGCTAGGAGGCCGTTAAAATATACTTCATTGTACAACATTTGTACAACAAAGAAAAATACAACAGGAAATATACCATATTTGTACATGGAAGAGATCTCTTCCAGTTAACCATTGAGCAGTTTGATGTATTGATGTTTTGTTTATTTACCTTTAAGTATATTAAAGTCGGAGAACTGTCCACATCAGACATGACGCAATAATAAGAGCCACGAACCCCCTGTACTTACTTAGTTTTAGTTTGCTGCACTAACTATCCCCTATTTTAAGACGCGGACATCTGGTAATTGTTCATCGGTGTTATGCAAACGAGTTGTAAGAAATAAATATCTTACAGTTCCAGGTTTGATGCAGTGCAGTATCATGTAATTAATAAGATTATATCATTTTCGGGAGTTTCTGTTGGGGGAAAATAGTGCAAAATGACGTTACGTTAATGTATTGTTCGTCGCCTACCTACTGTTTTTTTTCCGTAGCGATACGCAATGTTTTTACTTTTTTGTTATTATATTGCTGGTCTGTCACTCTGACGTCCTCCGATAAATAGCTGCCAGATGCCTGGATCTAGCAATAAGTTTAAAATAGTAAACTAATTAGAAGGGTTCTCTGCTCTTATTATTGTGTCAACGTATCTGAAGTGGCCAGCTCCTTAAGTCAGTAGAATGTATAAGTTCCCATATGAACTATGAGACTTCTCTTTCTGGACAATACTTACTAGACGACGCATATTTTATTTTATATTTATCTTCATACTATCCCAATCCCACATACATCAGAGTACATATGGTCACTCTACTTAGAATGAGATGCAGCTCCCTACATTACCTTCTCTTTCGGCCTCACTTTGTGGTCGAAGTATAACCTCCAGATTGTATTTAACTTCATGAGCATAGCGGGCGGTGTCTCAATCGCACTCGTTACATAGTTGTCACGTTTGACACATTTTGATTGTCTGACGTCATTACTTCCTTAGTCAAAACGAGACACAGTCCCCTAAATAACCTTCTCTTTCGGCCTCATTTTGTGACCGCAGAATTAGATCCACTTCATTTAAATATACATCCATGGGTTGATGGGACATCCGACATACGCGGGTCCAAAGTATATTTGTTGTATGTTGGAATTATGATTGAGGAAGATAGTGGTTTTAATGAATTGTTTGTGTATTTTTAAACATTTTAAAATTAGAACATGGCACATAGTAAAATTTTCGATATTAGAAACGGTATGGGCGTGAAACGGAACGTTAATAGTTGACAATTGTGTTGCCATGTACGTTTATTAAAACCTACTACTAACATTGATTACCTAAACTAAAATGATTTGTTGTGTTGTTAATAGTGCGAGTAGCCCAGTTTTTTCTTTTTCAAATAATCACCTCTATACTTGATTGGTACTAACCTTAACTTAGACTCAAACTCAAACATTTATTCAGTAAGTAGGCCACAAGGGCACTTTTATACGTCAAAGTAAAAGAGAGAAAAAAAATCAAACTACACCGGTTCTAACCCTACACCTCTGACCCGAGAAGAATTATGTCCGGCAAGAAACTCGGCGGGACTTATTTTTTCAAAACAACAGTACATCAAAACTAAACAATACATATAAGTGCGTTGTTCTATAAGAAAACATATCAAACCAAGTTAGATTAACCAACAATAGGAAGAAAAATACCAAAGAAAAAAGATGAGTCCAAATCTGACTATTTGAAAATGAATTACATACAAGTTTGATATACTTTCTTACCTGAACTGTGTCTTCTACATAAATTTCCAAATTATAATAATCCATCATAAACAGAAACAAATTTTGAATTTAAATTAAAAAAAAAGTTAGTGATTCTAGTATACATAAACATACTATTTCCAATTATCCTTAGAGATGTATAAGGTCTCCAAGTGTCTTGATCTATATATTCTATATAAAAAAAATATGGATAATCAAGCACCGAATGTTGTGTCTAAAGCCAATTAAACTAAAATTAAATATGATTAATAAAAAGTTACTTAATTGTGTGGCCCCAGTTAGCCTAAACAGACCGGTCTCCACAAACAGCACCCGTTCACGAGTATGACGCATATCTCAGACGAACTTATTTGAATACTTAAATGGGTAAAAACTTGCGCCTTAACATTTACAAAGATTGCATATACACGGGTATAAATTCGACCGGTGCCGCTGTAAACCGAGTAGCCTAGTGGTCGCGAATGTAGAAGACGCTGGTTTGATTCCAGCCCCGGGCTCCGGAGGCCTAGGTCACTTTTTCCTTTGTATATAATACACACCGAGCCTATACATTCTCGAAGTTGCCAAGTATGTGAAAAGCACCTTGAACAATTCCCGACGCACGGTGACTCACACGGGTATAATCTCAGGCGACCGGACGAACTGCGCGCACCCATTAGCGGCACATGACTAGCCAAATCAAAAAAATGTCTTCACATGGCAGGTCCTAAGATTTACAAAAACCTACCGTCAGAGATAAAGAGTGTGGCAAGTAAGATAGCTTGTTTTGTTAAAAAACGGGAAGTAATTAAATGATCAGCCGTTTTTAAAAGTGATTCGCAAAAAAAAATAGCCATTAAATCATTTGGTCAGCATACAAAAATTTTGCTGGCAATAAATAAAAATGTAGCTACAACTCTCGTTTAGCAAAAAACTCACAAACGGACAACGTTATAACCAATATTGATCTGCATTTGTTATAATTTATCTGCTCAATAAATTGTTGAGCTGCAAAATAATTACTTGGTCTGCAAGATAAAAAAATTGGTGGGTTTAATTGAAAGGCATGCATATTAAAGCAATGGTAATCTGATATAATAAAGTTGGTGGCGTTTGATGTGAAAAATCGGCAGAGTTGTAACCGGAGTGACACGATTAGTCCACATGACACGAGCAGCCAATCGTGTGCGTGTATTTTATTCTAAGGTTAGTAGCAAATGTCTTTTTCATATTTTTGTTATTTTTTATTGATTACAATTATTGGATTAACTTGCCCGTTTAAGAACTAAAGCGGTCCAAAGTTGCGAAGTCGGCTATAGAATTACTACGGAGCCAGGGATTTTAAACATTTATATTGTAATTAAATTTGGCTACAAATAAAGTGGGTTAGGTTAGGTTTGAACTGTGACCCACAACCGACCCAAATGGCTACAAATAAAGTGGGTTAGGTTAGGTTTGAACTGTGACCCACAACCGACCCAAATGGCTACAAATAAAGTGGGTTAGGTTAGGTTAGAACTGTGACCTTTAACCGACCCGAACGGCTACAAATAAAGTGGGTTAGGTTATGTTAGAACTGTGACCCTCAACCGACACGCACGGCTACAAATAAAGTGGGTTAGGTTAGAACTGTGAACCCACCAGAGAAAGACAGGAAAATGTTACGATCCCTATTTTGACTTGGTTAGGTTCGTTAGTTATCTTTTAAATTTTAGAGCGAAAGTAGAAGTGTTGTTTAATTCATCTCCAAAATAAATCATCTCCAGCAGAGAATTACTTGCGTCCATTTTATGAATGGGCAGTAAGTTTTTTGAATGACAAAATGAAAGGAAAGTAATTAAATGATGGCCAGTATTTATTTTTGTTTAAAAAATGAACTGATCAGCAAAAGGTAGGTTAGGTTGGTAAGACAAGTGCTGATCAATTGATTTTTTAACGAAGCAATGTTTGCGGATCAGTTCATTTGTAATCCAAAATGAAATAATTCGCTTACCCACTGATTGCTTAAAGAAATCTGATTTAAGGCGGATAGCTTACTGCCGCTCAAATAATTAAATTGCCAACCAAATCATTTTAGAGCAGATCAGTATGACATTAATTGCGAACTGGTTTAGAAATACTTGCTGACCGTAAGTTGCTAACCAAGGGTCCAATTTTGCTGACCAAATATATATTTTTGCTTACCAAAATAGGAATATTCAGCAGATCGATTAAATGACACCCTTAAAAAACTCAGAGACAAACTTGCGTCCGAAGCGTGCTACTCTGTTGATGAATTTTTAACGTGCACAGACAGTAAAACGTAAACTGGTTCGCTACCTACATAAACTTGAATTGTATACCTACTTTCTTCGACATACCTACACAAGTATTAAACCTGCTATTAATAGTAGTTTATGTAACTGTTACGTAATAAGCGTCCATAAAATACGAGTGTGGTTTTATGAAACGAGCCGCAGGCAAGTTTCATAATAAGATCACACGAGTGTTTTAAGGCCTACTTACGTACAGTTGCATACACTACTTTATCTACACACATATTATAAATCCTAAATGAAGTGTTCGGAAACCAGTATAATGGCCGCCATTGCACCGCCATGACCAAATCGATTGTGGCGGCGCTCGCGCGGGCGCGTGCCGGGGCGGTCGGGGAGAGCGCGGATCTTGGTAACGTTACCGTGGGTAATGGATTTTCATACGTTTTTACCACACTGTCAGAGATGTTACGTTACTACACACATATATATATATATATATATATAAATATATATTTATTTATTTTATTATTTTTTTACAAAATAACCTGTGCTAGGAACCGGGAGCTCTAGACTATAGGGACCGTGCGCATTTAAGGGTCTGCCATCTGTTGATTTTAATTGAAAACACGTTCCGGTAAGTACCGTGTCATGTGAAATTTCGTGTAAATAAATATTGTTATTATTTAGAAAATTTCAATGAAAAATACCTTTTATTGTGCTTAAAGGGTATTAGAATACACTTAGCGTTAGAACACATTACGGGATAACCAATATAAGGTGTGTAATATACTATTTTAACAGTTTTATACCAATAGCACTCACGCTTTGGGTAGCTAAAATACGAAAAGTTTTGTAAGAAAAATTTTCACCTATTATGGTAGAATTCAGAAGTATATTTTTGGGCACAGTAGAAATTCCCTTATTGTTAATGTGGCAACACAGTCAAAGTCCATTTGACAGATACGCAACTATTTATCGAAAAATATTGTTCCTGAATTTATATCAATTTTGATATTGTATTTTGTAGTGTTCGTGTTTGTATCGTCATCATATCGAAGTGATTCCGTCCTAGTGTGTTAGTAGCGAAGCGCGATGTGGAATCGCGCGGGCGCGCGGTGAAAGTGTAGTGGCCGTGTAGACGCGAAGAGTCGAGTCGAGTGTCGGAGCACGGCATCAGCATGGGCGTGGGTCTGGTGCCGCTGGAGTTCACGGAGTGCCTGGCGGACAGCCCGCACTTCCGCGAGAACCTGCTGCGCCACGAGAAGGAGCTGGACCGCACGTCGCAGCAGGTCAAGCGCCTCATCAAGGAGGTCAAAGACGTGGTCCACGCCGCCAAGCGTGAGTACCCCCTGACACGTCCTTAATCAGATACCTCTGCTGCACTCAGGGCCAAGTCCTAGAAGCTGCTTTAACATCTGATACTTTGCATTTACTGTCAGAAATCCATGTATGCCAGATCACCATAATGTTAAGTTAACAAACTCTCAGGCAATATGTGATAAGTATGTTACCATACCTACACTTCTAACCAGCTTATCAAAATGACAATAAGATTAGTTATTAATTTTATTGAGGACAGAACAGACATTGTTTGTCACAGCACACACTAAACAGGCATTGTTTGATATATGGTTAGGTAAGAGGAATTTATTATAGGTACCTTTGGTACAGGCACTGCTGACTGGCTGCATTATTATTATTATTTTTATTATAGGACAATCTTATACAAATCGACCTAGGCCCACAGTAAGCTCAATAAGGCTTGTGTTATGGGTGCTAGATGACATATATATAATAGATAAATATGGATAAATACTTAAATACATAAACACACAAACAAATGCCCTGACCAGGATTCAAACCCGGGACCTCCTGCTTCATAGGCAGGGTCACTACCGACTGGGCTAGGAGGCCGTGCATACCAATACTTAATAATATTTAACAGTTTCTATGAATCGATTGATTAATAATCAGTGATCGGAATTGGTAGTGTCATTTCGCGGGACTTCGGTGCGTAAGCTTAGTATGGATATAGTTTTTAACCCAAGGATTTGATATGAAGATTTCAATGCTTGTGTTTGGTTTAAAAAATGTTTTAAAGAACTGCGTGCCTAACATATGAAAAATGTGGTTTCAGTTAAATGCCCTAAAATTTTGATATATTATAGATTTAAATGCCCTGAACAAAAGTCTCTATAGGTGCTTTGACATAGGTGATTGACAGTAGAAAATATTGAAAAAAATATGGTTTGCTACTATAATTTCAAAGAAAGTAAGGAATAAAAGATGTTAAATAAATAACTAATAATTTAATAATGTTCATTTAATATAGTGATGTTGATGGTTTATTTTATGACTAGTTTTTGCCCGCGGCTTCGCTCGTGTTAAATTCGGGGTAACACGGGGGCCCCTTTCCTGATTTAAAACACAGAAGAGAACTCGGAACAGAAAAAACCGCACACAAATAGTCCACATACCAATTTTTAGTTTTCTACCTTGAAAATTGCGGAATGCTCCATACAAACTTCCACCCCCCATTTTAGGGAAGTGGGGGTTAGAAAGAGACAAAAAGTAGCCTACAGTGTTGGCCGAACGTTAGTGTAATTGAAAATTAAAAATTGAAGATTGAAACACGTTAGTTAAAATTGAACACTAATAGTTTAGTGCAAATTGATTTCAATTAGAATTGAAATTAATTGTAACTAACGTGTTAATCCTTTGCGAATAACTAATAATTGAAGATATTAGATTTTTAGTCTTTCTCAAAAATTTAAACATTAATTTAATTTTTAGTGTAGATGGAATTGGTAATTGACATTAATAATTTACCTAACTAAACGCGAATTTAGGTTAAGCTACGAGGTTTTGATTTTTGTTTCGATTTTGACTCTGGACTCGGGGGCTTGTATTAATAAGCAATGGGACCGGTATCCTAAGATGGAAGTCATGCTGGACCCTGGGGATCCCTACTGGATCTCGGGTTTGGTGCATCATAGACTCATGCTGTTTGGGCTCATTCGACTTGTACTGATGAGCAGATGGTACCGGTATCAAAATCTGGAGCTCATGCTGGACCCTGGGGATCCCTACTGGATCTCGGGTTTGGCGCATCATAGACTCATGCTGTTTGGGCTCATTCGACTTGTACTGATGAGCAGATGGTACCGGTATAGCTCCTTTTTAGGGTTCCGTAGTCAACTAGGAACCCTTATAGTTTCGCCATGTCTGCCCGTCCGTCCGTCCGTCCGTCCGCGGATAATCTCAGTGACCGTTAGCACTAGAAAGCTGAAATTTGGTACTAATATGTATATCAATCACGCCGACAAAGTGGTAAAATAAAAAGTGGAAAAAATTTTTTTATTAGGGTACCTCCCCTATACGTAAAGTGGGAAGTGATTTTTTTTTTCATTTCAACCCTTACGTGTGATATATTGTTGGATAGGTATTTAAAAATGAATAGGGGTTTACTAAAATCATTTTTCGATAATGTAAATATTTTCGGAAATAATCGCTCCAGAAGTAAAAAAATATGCGTCCCCCCCCCTCTAACTTTTGAACCATAACTTTTAAAAATATGAAAAAAATCTGAAAAGTAGAACTTTGTAAAAACTTTCTAGGAAAATTATTTTGAACTTGATAGGATGAATAGTTTTTGAAAAAAAATTACAAAATAATTTCTGAACTAAGTTTGTAATTTAACCTTATAAGCAGATGTTTATTGTACCTGTAATTTCTACAAAATTACAATGAAATGACGTGCTTTCAAATAAAGTAAAAATGTTGAAAATCGGTTCACGCAATAAAGAATTATTCCATAAAAATCATCTTCCATACTTTAAGCTCGCGCGCAATAGTTTACTTAATTTGCCGATAGATGTCGCTGTACATCTATCAGCAAATTAAGTAAACTATTGCGTGGAACTCTCATATCATATCCTACATGGCGGTGTTATTAACTCTTAAGTGGGGACACTTACTGTGACGGACGGAAAACTACGGAACCCTACACTGAGCGTGGCCCGACACGCTCTTGGCCGGTTTTTATTTTTACTTTTACTTTTACCGTGACCTTGCCATTGACCTTGACCTTGCCATTGACCTTGACTTTGACTTTCACTTTTACTAAGAAAGTAAAAGTAAAAAGGAGCTCCAGATTTTGATACCGGTACCATCTGCTCATCAGTACAAGTCGAATGAGCCCAAACAGCATGAGTCTATGATGCGCCAAACCCAAGATCCAGTAGGGATCCCCAGGGTCCAGCATGAGATCCAGATTTTGATACCGGTACCATCTGCTCATCAGTACAAGTCGAATGAGCCCAAACAGCATGAGTCTATGATGCGCCAAACCGGAGATCCAGTAGAGATCCCCAGGGTCCAGCATGAGCTCCAGATTTTGATACCGGTACCATCTGCTCATCAGTACAAGTCGAATGAGCCCAAACAGCATAAGTCTATGATGCGCCAAACCCGAGATCCAGTAGGGATCCCCAGGGTCCAGCATGAGCTCCAGATTTTGATACCGGTACCATGTGCTCATCAGTACAAGTCGAATGAGCCCAAACAGCATGAGTCTATGATGCGCCAAACCCAAGATCCAGTAGGGATCCCCAGGGTCCAGCATGAGATCCAGATTTTGATACCGGTACCATGTGCTCATCAGTACAAGTCGAATGAGCCCAAACAGCATGAGTCTATGATGCGCCAAACCCAAGATCCAGTAGGGATCCCCAGGGTCCAGCATGAGATCCAGATTTTGATACCGGTACCATCTGCTCATCAGTACAAGTCGAATGAGCCCAAACAGCATGAGTCTATGATGCGCCAAACCGGAGATCCAGTAGGGATCCCCAGGGTCCAGCATGAGCTCCAGATTTTGATACCGGTACCAGATGGTAAGCATATGCTCATCAGTACAAGTCGAATGAGCCCAAACAGCATGAGTCTATGATGCGCCAAACCCGAGATCCAGTAGGGATCCCCAGGGTCCAGCATGAGCTCCAGATTTTGATACTGGTACCATCTGCTCATCAGTACAAGTCGAATGAGCCCAAACAGCATGAGTCTATGATGCGCCAAACCCGAGATCCAGTAGGGATCCCCAGGGTCCAGCATGAGCTCCAGATTTTGATACCGGTACCATCTGCTCATCAGTACAAGTCGAATGAGCCCAAACAGCATGAGTCTATGATGCGCCAAACCCGAGATCCAGTAGGGATCCCCAGGGTCCAGCATGAGATCCAGATTTTGATACCGGTACCATCTGCTCATCAGTACAAGTCGAATGAGCCCAAACAGCATGAGTCTATGATGCGCCAAACCGGAGATCCAGTAGGGATCCCCAGGGTCCAGCATGAGCTCCAGATTTTGATACCGGTACCATCTGCTCATCAGTACAAGTCGAATGAGCCCAAACAGCATGAGTCTATGATGCGCCAAACCCGAGATCCAGTAGGGATCCCCAGGGTCCAGCATGAGCTCCAGATTTTGATACTGGTACCATCTGCTCATCAGTACAAGTCGAATGAGCCCAAACAGCATGAGTCTATGATGCGTCAAACCCGAGATCCAGTAGGGATCCCCAGGGTCCAGCATGAGCTCCAGATTTTGATACCGGTACCATCTGCTCATCAGTACAAGTCGAATGAGCCCAAACAGCATGAGTCTATGATGCGCCAAACCCGAGATCCAGTAGGTAGCCCTAGGGTCCAGCATGAGCTCCCTCTTGTGATATTGGTCCCGACTTCCGAACCCGAGATGCAGTTTTAAAATTAATTATGAGTGTAAGACAGGATTAATTTAGTTACACTAACGTTAATCTAATTAACTATAATTCTTATAAAATTTTGGAGACGTTAGTGTAACTAATAGGTTAATTCTAACTAATTGACGGTTAGTGTAATTGACGACGTCACAAAATCAATGCGAACTAACGTTAGTAAAAATTCATGTTAGTGTAATTGGTTATTTACGAAATTAATCTTCAATCTTATTGATCAATTTTCAATTCTAATTGAAATTAACGGCCAACACTGGTAGCCTATGTCACTCTCCATCCCTTCAACTATCTCCACATAAAAAATCACGTCAATTCCTCGCCCCGTTTTGCCGTGAAAGACGGACAAACAAACAAACACACACATATACTTTCCCATTTATAATATTAAGTATGGATTATATTTATTATTGTTAATTGTAACTGTTAAACAAAAGTAATTTTAAATGAATGATGTATTATAATGACTAAAAAATTTTACTTTTGCGTTTTGAAGAAAATACGAGTCGGAGTCTTATCCATGTTATGTACAATGTTTAAGGCTCGAACAGACTGCCAGCGGGACGGTAGCGGGGCTTGATGAGGGCGTGATGCCGGCGGGATGCCCGGTCACACAGGACAAGCGCGCATCGCGCTGGCCTCGCGCCATCAACCCGCCAGCAACGCGCCTGCATCACGCGCGGGTCCCGCCCGCATCGCGCTCATCCGTTCGCTCGCTGTGGTTTGGTCATTCATTTCGAAGCATCGTTACGGGAATGTCGCTATCAAGGTTGTCAAGAATTTCAAATGAATCTGACGATCTGACGTAGAGGATGTGCTGTTATTATTGGCAGCCGCTTCTAGGAAGCGTAAAAGACAGTGGAGTCATCCTATAAACCAGAAAAGACTGGGATACGGTGAATATAATAGGCTGTGCTGTGAGTTGTTATCTGATGAAGGAAAGCCTCTTATTTTTGAAATATCCATCTCTAACAGTTTTCCATCTTCTCTTTACGGCTTCACCTAAAATATAATACATTTTTGTTAAAAATCTAATCATTTATAGATTTATAATAAACAAATTTAGCAAAATAATTAACTTTTAAAATTCGCAGTTTAGGTAAGAACCGCGGTAAACAGTCATCGCGCTACGCGCTTTCAAAGTAAATGCCGACAAAGGAACCGCGCGCCCTCGAACGGCGAGCGAACTCTTTGACGAAAGCGACTTCGCGCGTTATACCTACTTACATTTTTTTAAATTACATTTACCGGCTTAAAATAAAGTTTATGTAAATTAGTTGGAAGGCATCTATACTTGAAAAAATAATTTGAAATGTAGGTACAGTCAACATCTATACATATAATAAAGCTGAAGAGGGTCGAAAGTCTGTACATGGAAGATAATCGAAAAAAAGTTGTCTGGGGATACTTAGAATCGATAACAGAACACGTTCCAACAATTTTTAGAATTTTTGTCTGTTTATCTGTTTGTCTGTTTATTTGACCGCGCATCACGTGAAAACGGCTGAACGGATTTTGATGAAATTTTGGATAGATATAGTTTGAGTCCTGGGAAAGGATAATATATAGTTTTAATCCCGAAAATCAACCCTGGTGGGGGTGAAAATGGGGTTGAAAGTTTGTATGGAGAATTTTTAACCGCTGAAACGATTTAGATAGAAATGAGTATGGAGATAATTTGAGTCTCGAGAAACATCATAGGATAGTTTTCAAACCCTTGTGGGGGTGAAAAGGGGGTTGGAAGGTGGTATGAGGATTTTTTTACCGCTGAACTGATTTAGATGAAAATTGGTATAGAGATAGTATGGGTCTCGAGAAATGACAAAGGATAGTTTCTTCTTCAAACCCCATCTTACTTTAGAACCGTCGGTCCAAAAAATTTGAAAAAAATAATGGAAGTGACGCCTGAAAGGTACTTTCAATAAAAACTATCTATACATATAATAAAGCTGAAGAGAGTCGAAAGTCTGTTCATGGAATATATTCGAAAAAAAGTTGGCTGGAGATACTTAGAATCGATAACAGAACACGTTCCAAGTATTTTTAATTAGTTAACGGCTGAACGGATAATGATGAAATTTTGTGTAGAGATAGTTTGAGTCCCGGGAAAGGGCAATGACCAGTTTTCATCCCGAAAAAGTTTGTATGTTGAAAGTTGGTATTGAAATAATTTGTAATTTTTTGGTCAAGGTGTTCATATTTATAACATGTTACCCGTCGATGCTTTAAATTTACCTTTACCCGCTCTTAAGAAATATTTGAAAATGTCATGAATGTCAAAGGATTATTGCAGCAAACAAAAAAACTACTACAAAATCATCTAACATTTATAGGACACCGTTTAGGTAGGAAAACATATCAAACGTTTTGTGAAGCAGCCAGATTAGGATTTATTTTTCTTTATAATTAAACAATAGGTACATTATCTGTCTCTCAAGGAGTTTTGATATGTCTTCTTGAAGAACTACGCATTATTTTGTATCTTTAAGATCTAATAATGTATTACTGTTTTGAAAAAAATAAGTCCCGTCGAATTTCTTTTCGGTCATAATACTTCTTGGGCCAGAGGTACACCTACAGGGTTAGAACCGGTGGAGTTTTGGAACGAAGTTCCTTATCGGACGGTTCGCGGATGGGGGCCTAGGCGAAAAAAAGTCACGTGACCGTTACGAAAAAGCGTCACGTCACGAAAACGCGACACCCATACGATTGAGAAACATGTAAAATGGAATGAAATAAAAAATATATAAAATAGAATAAAGTTAAGTGAAGTGTAGTGAAACTGAGAAATGGCAAAGTGATAAAAGTTAAAAAGTCGAGAACCCCAAAAGTCGAGAATTTTAAAAATGTCGAAAATGTCAAAAATTTCGAAAATGTCAAAAATTTAAAATTTCTAAATTTCCAATATTTCCAAAATCTCCAAAATTTCCAAAATCTCCAAAATTTCCAAAATTTCCAAAATTTTACAAAATTTCCAAAACTTTCAAAATTTCCAAATTTTCCACTATTTCCAAAATTTTCACTGTTTCCAAAATTTCCAAAATTTAAAAAAAATACAAAAAAATTAAAACCACAAAATTTATTTGGAAATTTTGAAAGTTTTGGAAATTTTGTGAAATTTCCAAAATTTCCAAAATTTCACAAAATTTCCAAAACTTTCAAAATTTCCAAATTTTCTACTATTTCCAAAATTTTCACTGTTTCCAAAATTTCCAAAATTTTAAAAAAATACAAAAAAATTAAAACCACAAAATTTACGAAAAAGTAAAAAATGAAATAAAATTAAATAACATAACTTCGTTCCAATCGCACTTGATTCACACACTTTCCTTGACACTCACGTATTTTATTTTTCTCTGACGTTCATTAGTGCATTGTAATGTGCTTACATTGACGAATAAATATCTTGATCTACACCAATATCATAAATCCTCTTTTCCGCGTTCGGAACCGTATGTAATTAATTACCAACATTATTGCAACCAATAACGTAACATCAGTGTATTATCTGTGACAGTGTGGTAAAAACGTATGAAAATTCATTACCTACGGTAACGTAATGAAAATCCGCCCCCCCGACCGCCGGCGCAATAATGTTGGTCATGGCGGTGTAATGGTGGTCATTCTAATGGTTTCAATGGATTTTTAATATGTGTGTAGGTAAAGCAGTGTATGCTTCTGTACATAATTAGGCCTTATTACATAACAGTTACATCGCCATGTCCGTCCGTCTGTCCGCGGTCTAGCTCAGTTACCGTTCGCACTAGAAAGCTGAAATTTGGTGAGGCCTGATAAGAACTTTCAATAAAAACTATATTGAATAAAATCGGTTCAGCCGTTTTTGAATTATTAGTCAAAAACGCATAGTGAAAGGAAGTGCCGAATAGTAAACTGACGTAAGCGCCGCCAAATAAACGACCTTTAGAACGGATGTTTTGTAACAGGGCAGCATCTACGAAACTCTACACTGAGCATCGCCCGACATGCTCTTGGCCGGTTTTTTTTTTCATTGTTATCCCGGAAATCACCCAATTAAGGATTACTAATTCCAATTCTAGAAAATCCCCAGCCAGGTTATACGTAGCCTATAAAAATAATTCAACGTCTTCAATTCAATTCAAAAGGGGGGGGGGGTAGCCACCTCGATTTTTGGACCCCCCCCTCATAGAAAAAAATCATTTCTGCATTTATGACACCCCCCCCCCAACTAATAATATTTGACGGTAGTTGCAGTGGTAATTGTAAAATATTTTATTAGGACTACTGTCCTCTAGCGTATCCATCTGTCAACTTTACTTCAAGTTCCGCCTCCAGGGTAGCGGGAGAGAAATTAGGGGTGAATTAGCCGCTTACTGACAGACCGAATCCCACGCGGGCGGAGCCGCGGGCACAGCTAGTCAATAATATGTATACGAATTGAGTCTTATCCCACAGACATAAGTGCCGAAATGTTTACATATTTTTGATGCTGACCGTACCTATTGCTACTGATTTTGCCAAATGCCATAATGTTATGTATGACAATGACATAATTATAATATGACATAATATTTGACCCTTGTTCTTTAGACGGTAAAGTTGCTAATGAACACAGAGTTGCTACGGGGTACCTAAACTTAAGTAGGTAGGTACAGTCGCCATCAGATATATCTTAGCGGCCAAGGTGGTCACAAATATCTGAACAACGCCTCTATTGTCAAGGCGATAAAGTGCATGTTCAGATATTTTTGAGTACCTTGGCTGCTCCGATTAAGTACATGTTCAGATATTTTTGAGTACCTTAGCGACTGTACAGTCGCCATCAGATATATCGGAGCGGCCAAGGTGGTCACAAACATCTGAACAACGCCTCTATTGTCAAGGCGATAAAGTACATGTTCAGATATTCTTGAGTACCCTGGCCGCTCCGATATATCTGATGGCGACGACTGTACCTACGTAGGGATGTTAATAATTTATAAGCCTTTGAGGTTCGCAACAAATTTGTAGCCTACTTTGAAAATTATTAAATTATAATGAAAACATAAATACTTACTGGTTTGATTCAACTCTGCCGCTATGTTTAGCCAAATCATCTCCTTAATTTGCACATTTTTGTAGTGTTTATTGGATGAATCATAAATTACTTTCTGGTCTTTCACTAAATTTATTAGTCTTTCCGTGTCCATTTTTAATACCAATCAAACCTATATTATAAAATACCACACCCAACCGCGCCCTGCGCTGTCTGACGTCACACTGACATTCGCGCGGCGCGCCCGTCGCGGGCGCGCGGCCTGCGCGCGACGGGCTGCGCTGGCGGGACACGACAGAAGCGAGGCGCGATGCCGGCGGGGCGCAGCCTATTTGACCACGCTAGCGGTTTGTATGGAAATATCGCGCTGCGCGCCCGTCGCGCGCAGGCCGCGCGACCGCGTGGGTGCTATCTGTTCGAGCCTTTAAGGTCATTCACCCGAAATGGCACTACCTATTCCGATCACTGTTAATAATAGATGTTCTTTTTCAACTGGTGATGAAATTTGAAGGAGGAACTAAGCATACAATCAAAACAACTGCAGTTTTAATATGTATGTAAATAGGCGGTTCACACCTGACGCACAGCCTTGCGAGGAAATTGACGTGCGAGGTGGCTTGGCTAGTGTGGACGTGCCTTGGTGAGGTACATCCACGCTAGCCGAGCTGTCTCTCCAGGCAATTTCCTTGCAAGGCGGTGCGTCAGGTGTGGCCCCACCTAATAGAGAAAAAAACCGGCCAAGTGCGAGTCGGACTCGCGCACCGAGGGTTCCGTACAAACCTATAGGTATAAGGGTAGTAACTTTAAAATTATTAAAAATATTTTTATTTTATGATGTAACTAAAAATTTACGGTTTTCGCAATTTTTCCTGTATCTGTGCTATAAGACGTTGCTTCGTACCAAATTTCAAGATTCTGAGTTCACAGGTAGTTTTTGATTGCCTTTTAGCCTGTAGGTTTTGATTCCCTTGCGAGTTTATAAAATTTGCGGATTTTGCGGCATAAACGGCTGTATCTTTTTATTGCGTTGGCTTTTAAGTTTGTTTTTTTTTACAGCTCCAAGGGACAATAGACTTGAGTATTTGATATAAATTTCAGCTTGATACCTCCACGCGTTCCTGAGAAAAATGGTCTTGACAGACAGACGGACGGACAACAAAGTTATCCTATAAGGGTTCCGTTTTTTCCTTTCGAGGTACGGAACCCTAAAAAGAAATTTGTGGACAGAAATTTGTTAACAAGGAGTGGATGTGTGTTGGCTTTGACAACAAAATATAGTTGATAGTGTCCACCAGCTTATTTAATGAGTAACTCTCATTAGTGATATGACCGCAGCTCATACTTCATTCACGAAAACCTACTCTGTAGTTGCGGAAAAACTATGCAATTTCCTCATCCAGTTTGATTGTATTGATATAAAATGGTTTAAATGATGTCAGTTAGGGTTGACCTTGTAGCAAATTGATCAACAACAGGATAAACAAACGCCACAAGCTAGTGTGGTGTTTATTGACAGCACGGCACGCTTCACTGAGCAAGCTCTGTGCCGGAAGCTGCCCTTGACTCTGCTCCGCTGGCCGCATGCCATATTGTCTGCAATAAACATGCTAACTTCTTTTTGCTGTGTTTCATTGCATGAAATCACTTTTCTATTGTAATTGGTGGATATAAAAAAAAAATACTTAAATAAAACCAAGAATTTAAAGTTAAAAGTGTGTTGAGTGGTATTTATATATGTTATACCATATAAATCAATATAACAATGAAGCTTTTCCACTTTAATAGTTGCTTTATAATTTTGACACAAGTAATGGATGCAAAGTGTTATTAATTGTAAATGCCATAATAACTATATAAGCCTTTTTTTACAGCCACTGACTATCTTGCTTTGCAGCATAGCCCAAGACAATAAAGAAAGGAACAAAAGTTGTTGACATAAATCACTGTATAAAAAAAAACCAGTATGTTTCCAATCCTATAACTGCACATGGCAGGATTCCCGAAGATCAAATAGTTCTAAACAGTGTTAACTGTGTAGCATGGCTGAGTAGGCATGTGCCGCATGTGAGCCGTACCAGGCATGTCCTAATGACAACATTAGTGGCATGCAAGAGCCCACTTTCCTAATGAGAGTAATGATGCGCGCGCGGCGCCGTACACTGTCGGTGCCGCCGCGACACGCCACCACTTGACAAAAGCTGGTATTAAAGAACTGCTGGATAACTAACTGTACTCTAACAGCTCGGCCAACTTTCTGCCCAAGAATGTTTACCAACATTTTCTGCTTATTATCTGCAACATTGAATTACACAGTTAATACACTGATAATTGCATAATTGAAGTAGATAATGCTATCAATTGTAAAGGTGCAATCTAATCTGTATGTGGAATTTACCAATAGTTACAAATTCTCCAGGTGTTTTTTGTAGTCAGTATCTCAAGGTCACAGAAACTATGACTTACACTTATTAGGTTCCTTATTTTATTAACAAGAAATGTTGTGTAGTAAATAATCTGTAGTTTCAGTCTTAACTTTTGTCCTTCTTCATATCACATTAGTATATTGTATAGTCAGTGATATCGTGGTGATATCACATAACACTCAGAAGGTTTAAATTTAGGTAGTTTTATTCAAACTTGGGCTAGGTAGTAGGAGTACATCAATTAAAACGAAATATCGGATGTTACGTCCAATAAATAAATCCCTGGGCAAACTATTATATTAAAATAACACTTGTTATTACGAAATATCGATTTTAACGCCAAAATATGATGGTCCCTTTAATGTCGTTATAAAAGGTTTCGACTGTATATGTCTTGGACATAGGTATGTGCAGTTGAATGTCTTAAGTTTAAACTATGTGTCATTAAAGAGTACAGTATTGTCTCGGATTCATTGTGCGGTGTTCAGACGAAGGCGATGAGTAATGGCCGCCATTTGCCAGCTTTTTGTTATCTCCCGAGCACAAGTAGGTAGGTGTAGCGAGTAGGCTTCGCTTCGTACTCTACTCGCACACAGTTGACTGATTATTCGTAAACCTTATTGCTACAAGATAAGGTCTGCTAGTGGTCAATTAGTGTGTCGCCGTTAGTTAACTCGCGCGGCGTGGGCCGCGGCCCGTCTGTGCCCGAGTCCGAGGGCCGAGGTTGACTCAGCCATAACTCGTCGCTATCGCACATAATCTGCGCGGCAGGCACCTGCGGACTCTAAACTAGAACTAGTAGGGATGGAGCAGTGTGATGGCGACCATTTGCCTGGTTTTCATCGGAGGCTCTGCTCCGCGTCGCAAGACTTGTTAATAGGCGTGTCCACACCAGACGAACCGCCTTGCGAGGAACAGTTCCATGTTTAGGCTTTACGCTATCGCGCGTTATGTTATATCTTCGTCTGCGCAAGCACCTGCAGATTAACAAAAGGAATGATATACATAACTCTAACTTACTTCTAACACGCCACAAGTTCTTTTAGGTATAAATCTATGAAATTTCAGGTTCTAGTCTTTCGAAACTGGCGCGATATCCACAGGAAGCCTATATGACTGAGAACCAGGGTTCGGTATTCTGTTTGTAATATGGGCATTATCCGAAACAGATTTGCAAAGGTAGGAAATTATGTTTACAATAGTGAACAAGGAATACCTATAGGGCGCGTTTCTTCCGCGCGGCGCGGGCGCCGGCGCCGCTTGATTTCCGATGAGTAGGTATAGTATACGTAGGCAATTAGCAAACGTTGTGATAATTGTGATTTCGCGAATTGAGACATTTTTAGACATGTTTACTGCATCGCCGGATGGATTTTTTTAAATACCACGACGGTTGCAAACAAGCATACGGCCCGCCTGATGGTAAGCAGCTACCGTAGCCTATGGACGCCTGCAACTCCAGAGGTGTCACATGCTCGTTGCGACCCTTTACAAAAAGGAGGATTCACTGTGTTGACGACTAAAGGAACAAAAGGATCCCTCGTCGTCAACACACTGGGTTCTCTTTGGCAACCTTACTCTTAGGAACACAACACTATTTTCGGATTCCGGAGGGCTCCTAACACCAAACCTAGTGGCAACAAATTAAGTTTTTGTCATCAAATTCATTTAAAAGATTTTTTAAAGAGAAAAACTAAGCTTTCATATTTTATAATAAGTAAAGCAATCATGCCCAACATGTTTGCATGCATCATGTCATGATAATGATTTGGATGATACAGCGGCCGTGTCGATGGTTTGTCGTGTTGATAGGTACACTACTTATCGCTTGGCACCGTTAGGCATGTGCTTGCTGGTTCTGTACTGTAACTTGCAACGTGTATGACTAGTATGACCTATATGCTCAATTATCGATTCGCGCTACCGAAGGCCGCTAGAAGCCGTCAACGTCGACGGGTCCGTGTTCGGCTCCACTAACTATAATTGACATGACAAGTAGGTATACCTTATTGCAACGATACAAGATATACCAATGGTCACTCAGTTGCCTGTTGCTGTTAGTACACTCGCGATAATGCGGTGACTAATGTTCTCTTTCAGTCTCGGAGCGACACGTTTCAGTAACGCTTACGCAGTGATCTTTTGTTTGTTGAAAGTCAGTAAAGTCACGCATCTAAATGTTCACCTTGGCCGCTCGGCCGCTGCATCCATTCACGGTAGAAGGATATAACATAACATAACATAAATACTCTTTATTGCACACCTCAAAATAAAGAAACAGATAAAATATAAGTTACAAACAGTAAAAGCAGAGGTAAAACAATTGGCGGTCTTATTGCTAAAAACTGATCTCTTCCAGACGACCTTTGGGAAGCCATCACTACGTCACAGATTCTCAAGCTTTTAAATTTCGGGGTAATTTTAACTAACTTAGTTAGATGTTGCCACCTTGCAAAGTGCAGGGCCAGATTTATGGAGATTGAAGTTCGTACTAATTTAGTTGAAATTACCCCAATAATTAAAGTTTGAGACAGGGACCGGAAAACCCCTTCATTTGATTAATCGTTTCGATACGGTAACCCTATTAAAGTCTTACCCTAATGATAGGGTTACCCTATCATTGGGTTACCCTATCGATATGGAAATCATTTTGAATAGGCTTAACCCTTTTCAATGTGGTTTCCGAATCGAATGGGGTAAAGATAGCTTTAATATTTACCGCTTACCCTATCATAGGGCTACCCTTTTCCTGTCTCTTTTCCACGCAGGCAGGCGGTTCTATCTTTCTCATTTGAAATGGAACAGGAGAGGTGGCGGCGGAACAAATTGAGTGAATATAAGATTTGCTGTCGTTTATTCATTCTGGAAAAGTCATACTCACAGTCCAGTCCTCCGCTCGCGTACACAACTTTAAATTGAATAATTTATGTTAAAGAAATGTGTCTTACCTTCAATAAACTGAAGCATAGTTCGCACGTACTGATGAGTTGGACAATAATTATTTTGAATAATAATAAAAACACAATTTTTATTCATATTCAAATCGATTTGACACAAACCAATACATTCATCCTCCTAGCGTTTGTCCCGGCTTTTGCCACAGCTCAGTTGAGCCTGTGGTCCGCTTGGCAACCTAATCCCATGAATTGGCGTAGGGATTGGTAGTCGTTTTCAGCTAATTATGGGATATACGATTTTAAGCTCACATGGTCATTCACATTATAAATATTATTTGAAACGGGGTATTTACCATGTATATTAGCGTTTTTGGGCACCCGATATTTTGGGTGCGAGGTAAATACCCCGTTTCAAATAATATTTATAATTAGGAGATGTAGATTTCGAAAATTATTTCTGTTTTATAATCCAAAATGGCGGTTATATACTTTTTACTGAAAAATCGCCATGGTAGTTATTTTCTGTTAATTATTCGGGGTGTATAAATTATATCTGTTTTAAAATTCAAGATGGACTGGTTTTTTTATTATTTTTCATATACACGGTGAATCTGAGTAACCCGACAGATTTCAACCATAAATTCCTGAGGTCATAAGGAGTAATAAATGTTATATGAATTTAGGTCGATTTCGCCATATATTTTTTTTCTTTTTTTAGATTTTTTAAATGCTTTTGAACATTGTTTATTGTTTATTGATTGTTAACACAGCATTACAGTCTTAAACTAATACACTGTGGAACTTAACACTATATAATATTAATATTATATTAAATTAAACTAGCGGCACACTTGACGGCCTATCATCCCTCAACTCGCAGAATCTTAAACACTCATTATACACATCCATCCATCGCCACGCGAACAGGTCACACTCCGGTGCTGATACTAGGAGCGCATTCAGCAGGGACAGGGCACGGACCACCGGCGAGTTCGCATAGGCGACAGTACGTGCCGACGGCATGGCCAATAGAACACATGTCCGCGGCCTAAGGGTTACATTTTTCAAATCCGGGACAAAGACTCTTACTAGCCGTTCCACCAGTTCAAGGCAGTCACAGTCACCTCGAAGGGCCCGACAGGTAAACAGCAACAGGCTTAGGTTGCGCCTGACCTCCAGGGAATTGAAGCCAAGACTTCCTAAAATGAATTTAGTGGGGTATAGGTACGGGTAATACCCAAATATCCTTTTGTACAGCGTTCTTAGAAACGTCTTTTGTACCTTTTCTAAGAGTAAAATGTAAGTGACCTCGTAAGGGTTCCAAACTAGTGCTGACGTCTCCAACTTGCTTCGTACGAGAGCATTGTATAGGATCTTTAAGGTAAAAGGGTCACGGAAATCCCTCGAGTTACGGGTGACAAATCCTAACCTACGGAAGCAGCTAGAAGCAAGCGCTTTGATGTGGTCATGAAAGGTTAGACGCGCATCACATATAACGCCAAGGTCCTTCACTGAAGCCACTCTGTTGATGAGGTCGGATCCTAGAAAGTAGTGAGCATATGAGGGAACGAGGGATCGACTGAAAGTACAGACTTGACATTTGGCAGTATTGAAACTGAGTTTGTTGTTCAGACTCCATTCGAACACGGACGTAACATCTTCCTGCAGCGACTTACAATCCGCCTCCATCATACATCAACATAACAACATAAATGTTATTGGTAAAACTGTCGGTTAAAATAAATTAGTACATTTTGGCCACGACCACTCTGTAAAGAGTGTAACGACAAAGAAGAAGAACTCTGAAACTAGACTAATTCCAGAAAAGTTTATACGACATTTTAGTCTCAGTCAGTTATTTATCAGTCAATTATCAGGAATTTATTTGGTCACCATGGACTCGCCTGCTCCTCGGGCGCCGGCCGCTTGTCCCGTCACGCTGCACTCAACGACATCCTGAGAAGGGCGCTTGCCAGCGCATGCGTCCCCGTGGCTCTTGAGCCTCGGATTGTACGGGATGACGGCAAGCGTCCAGACGGGATGTCGTTGATCCCCTGGCGGATGGGCCGTGCACTGGTGTGGGACGCTACTTGCGCTGATACGTTGGCAGCGTCCTACTTGCCAGTCACGTCCAAACAAGCTGGGGCATAGGCGGATGCCCGAGAGCGATCCAAGGTCGGGAAGTATAGCTGTCTCGGCGCCCAGTACGATTTTGTTGCATTTGGCGTCGAGACACTCGGCCCTTGGGGAAAAAGCGCGCGTGGGCTCCATAAGGAGATAAGTAAGCGGTTCAGGGACGCAACGGGTGACCCTCGCGCGGGCATCTTTCTCGCTCAAAGAATAGCGATTGTTATTCAGCGCGGGAATGCTGCCTGCGTGATGGGCACCCTGACTAAAGGGCAAAGTTTTGTTTGATACGTTTCTATAATTAATTAATGGCATATTAAAAAAATGGTATATTAGTAAAATATAAAATAAAAATTGTTTATTGTAATAAATTATTGAACATTAAAAAGGAATTTATGGTTAAAATCTGTCGGGTTACTAAGATTCACCGTGTATATATATATATGTATATATATTCATTTAATTTTCAGTAAATAATTTTTCTTTTAATTTTTTTTTTCGATTTTTTTCATTTTTTTTTCATGTTTTTTTCATTTTATTATCATTTTATTTTCATTTGATTTTCATTTTGTTTTCATTTTGTTTTCATTTTTTTTTTCATTTTGTTTTCACTTTGTTTTCACTTTGTTTTCACTTTGTTTTCATTTTATTTCATTTTTATTTCATTACTAGGCTTTTCCCGCGGCTTCGCCCGCGTTACTATAACTACTCAAAAAGGATACGATACCCATGTTGATTTTCAGACTTTTAGGGGTTGAATTTTCAAAAAAACCTGAAACACGTGTTTACTCATTTATCGTTAGGAATACTCCTGTGAAGTTTCGAATAAAATAGTCTAACAAATCTTGATTCGGCATACAAATTTTGGACCCCCATTTTACCCCCTTAGGGGGTGAATTTTGAAAAATCCTTTCTTAGTGCATCCCTAGACCTTATAAGGAATCTACTTACCAAATTTGGAATCTCTAGAACCAGCGGTTTGTGCTGTGCGTTGATATGTCAGTCAGTCAGTCAGTCAGTCAATCAGTCAGTCAGTCAGTCAGTCAGTCAGTTTCTTCTTTTATATATTTAGATTATTTCATTTTTATTATATTTTATTTTTATTATATTATAATAGTAGATTGTACAACAAGTGCATAAAACGTACGATTTTACGCGAGGCGTTTATCCATCCGAGCGAGCTTGCGAGCGAGGATTGATATAAAGTCGAGTGTAAAATGGATTTTATGGAGGAGGGTTACACTCTAATTTTCACTTCAATTGCGAGGAAATTATTAGATTACCTATAATCTTAAAACAATTTCAAGTTGTAACAAAAATATTACAATGAAAATAAATATGGTTCCGACCAATTAATTTTTTATTATATTTTTTTGAATTTTCAACATGTGAATTTATTACACGTACATACAGCCTTGGCCAGAAGTGTTGAGCACCCTTGCGATTTTCATACAAAACTCGAAAGTTTAGACCGGCGTTTCTATTTTTTTTGAAGTTATTTTATCAATTAATTCAAACTGAACAGGCATGTTTTGTTGAAGTGAGTAGTAACTGCATAGAATATTTGCAATTTTTCGCACCGACCTAAATTCGCATTTTTGGGACCTCCACCTTTCATATTTTATAGGTACCTTAAAAGTGTTATTAAGTGAAGTTTTCTAGATATATCAA
The DNA here is from genome assembly GCA_947086415.1 of Pammene aurita. NCBI lineage: Eukaryota > Metazoa > Arthropoda > Insecta > Lepidoptera > Tortricidae > Pammene > Pammene aurita. The sequence continues at coordinate 162,370 of OX352295.1, read as the reverse complement.
TAAAATATAACATTTTACGTCATCGTACATTGTTATGATAGGGAATTAATACCTAACATCAAAATTGTAAACAAAAAAGAGCTATGCTCAACACTTCTGGCCAAGGCTGTAGATACTTGTTTTCTGCCAAGTCATAAAAACATTTCGGCGCATTTCTAAACTATTATCAACTATTTTATTTGATTTCATTTATTTAATTATAGAAAACACGCAATTCAAATAATTATAGCAAGAATATAATAAAAGAACAAGTTTCAGTATTCTACGAAATTTTACTGCTTAATTAAATTGTGAAATATATTTTGACTCTGTTTGGCTGTTGAGCCACATTCTTAGGCGGTCGTCACACTGCTTCGCATCTCGCAGCGACGTCCGTTGATGCGTTTTTTAACTTTGTATGTAGAATCTTGATTTTGTATAGAAAAATCGCATGGTACGACACACTGGCTCCGCCTCGACGCGCGGAGGAGCGAGACGCACGACGACTCGTGCGCTCGGACGGAGACGCGGTGGGTGCCGCAGGGTATGTCACACCGAGCTCCGCAGTGCCGTACGGATTTTAGTGCAAGAAAGGACGTAGGCGCAATGGATATCGACGTCTATAAGTTTATTTTTGAAATTGAAAGTCGTTCGTTTAATCATAATCTAGGAATTCTTATAAAATTATAATTGAAGATTGAAGTAGTAGCTTTTCTTCCGCTGTAATAGAACATCGAAAATTTGTGTCGGCGCCAGTAATAATCACTCCAATTTTGCTTAGCAAATAATCAAATGACGCGGTTGACATACGGGTGCAATTTAAAAAAAATTCTTCGTGTTGCCTTAAATCTTGGTAATATCTAGCAAAAGATCCATTTATAGGTCTGGTTTGTAAATAGGGAAGTACCCAGTGTCTTGTCTTCTGCGTTTTATGACTCGATTGTACAAAAACCAAACTGAAAGTATCACCGCACCGCTCTGAATAAGTACCGTGTCCATTTTATCGACAAATAGGAACTATTTTCACCTTAACGTTCGAATGTGAAATGAACGCGAGACGGAACTAACGCGGGACGTCGCGCATCGCAGCTCCGGACGGAGATGCGGAGAAAACTCGGACGTTGGTGCGTTGTCTCCGCATGCGAGTCCGTTGCTCCGCGTCTTAGAAGAAAATTTTACTTTATGCCCTAGAGCTTAAAATACGATTTTATGTCATCCACGCACGACTTAAAGTTGAACTTTACGAGCATGAGAAGTGAGAAGAGTCTATCTGCCTACCTTGGATTTTAAAACAGATATAACTTTTGCTGGGCATAAGGGAAACTACGCCTTATTGGGATTAGGTCCAGTTTCCACACGATTTTCTTACACCGAAAAACCCAAATTACATTCTTATACGCGGAACATTATTTAAAATAAAAAGCATGATTAAATAATTATTTTTATTACATTTTCTCGCATATGAATTAGTCCCGACGAAATTATTTTGAATCATTTTAACGGGAATAAAATAGGGCTCCCGGTCGTATCCGGGTTTCGTGTATCCGTTTCGAATACCCGTTTCTGAATAACACGCTACACGGTTTTCTGGCCCGTATTGCACGTGTAATTAAGAAACGTGTAGTTAAGATCCGTTTCTACGGGTACACGGATAGCCGAAGAAACGTTCCTTAAATACACGCGGATCTGTAAACGTCCTTGACGAGTAGCTGGAGGTACGGGTCGAAACGTGTCGAGTCGTTTAAAAGCTATGAATAAGAAACGAATAAAATAAAAATAAACCTTATTTGAATCGGTTCTAACTACTTCGGACCCGTTCGGGCCGGTATTAACTACCCGTAGAAACGTGTCTGAGAAACGTCTCCAGGAAACGTTTCCAAGAGACGGCGGTTCGTGTAAACCGGTTCCTTAGCACCGCCGGTCTTAAGTACACGGGTATTCGTCTCCACGTGTAACACGTGTAGCGGGAGCTCTAGAATAAAATCAACATAAGTTTATTCTTACGATATTTTTTTCAAATAATGATTTTATTCTTGAGTGTCCAACACTGACTGATATTGATCGTTTCATTATACTAGAAGTATCGGTAAACGGCGTCACATTTTGTTGGAGCCATTGAAACAAAGTACTACCTATAACTAGAATAACACAAAATTATATATTTTAACACCTCACAATATGCATTTGATTTTGGTTCCTATAAGTATGGGTCTAAGATTGAATCGATACGAGCCGGCACGTTCGAATGGCAAAAACAAAAACACCGGCACCACACAACGATCTTTTAGCGCACTAACAAGCAATAATAGCGTCTAGATCAAAGGCGTAAGTACGAAAACATATGCAAAAAGATTCTTGTTTGTTTGTAGGCTCGCTCGTGCCGCCATACCGGCAGCGCTTAGCTCGTAGGGTGCTCGAATAATAAATAAGCCAAATGTATTGGTCACAGAGTTTAAAATAGCTTAATCGCATTTGAAAAACCCTATCTGATAGCGAAACCATATGCTGGTTAGCCTTTCGTTCGGGTAAGTCAAACGATACGCTTACCGAATTGTTAGGGTTTTTAAAAACAACTCTATCAAATACCCAATTTAATACCCCTTTATTGGTTACCGGTTCCGGTCCCTGGTTTGAGAATGAAAGTGGTGTCTGTGGCGTGTAGTGAGTATTAGTGAGGTGATACCTACCTTGTTTTCTTCTAGGTACCGTGCATTTAGTTTTAATGAATGTCATGATCTGTATCTAGTGGGTAAATTAACCGAGACATATATTCGATAACCTTCTACATGTTCATCTTCGACGCACAACGTCGCGCTCTCATGTCAAACTAGGAGAGAACAAGAGCAAACATCAACGACAATGTCAATAGCAAATAGCAATGCCAGCCCGAATTGATTAAGTTTTGACTGACTAAAGTGCCATTTACGACACATTTAACTGACCGCTTAGAAACCTAAACTGCGATGAAATAAGTTATAGTGTTGGTACGTTCGTTAAAACGGAACCTAAGGAGCGCTGCGCTCCGAGTCGAGTTGACTCACCGATTATCATAACATTCATAACTTATGCAGTGGACTCGACAAATCGCCGCAGCTCCTTGTTGAAGTTCACGTAACGCTCGTGGGACGCTCTGACGCCATCCTGATTACCAGTATCTAACAATATTCGAGCATCAAACTTAGTTCGATTAGATACATGATAAATATATAATTGGTTACGTCTTTAATGGGGGAACACGAAATGGTGCAATGCAAAAAACCTGGTGCATGGAAAATGATCTCATTAAAAAGATAATAGAGGGTAGAACAGAAAAGCGTCGAGGAAAAGTAAAGCCAAGGATACGTTACATGGATTAAAAAAAAAGTAGATAAATATAGATTCGTATCAGGAAGTGAAAGAACTTGTATTAAAAAGAAAAGTGTGGAGAGAATTGCACTGACAAGAGACTATCTTTTAAATTAGAATAGAATACTGTGGTCACCATGGCTGGACGAAAGTCAACTCGTTAACACTTTTTTAGTAACGTGTATTATTTACTGTGCGGGACTGCGGCTTAAATCAAAACAAACCCAATACGTTACGCAATATTACCGCATTTTACCTACTTACATAATGAATATTAATTGATGCGGGTCTGATAGTTTGTGGATGCATATTGAAAGGTTGCCTCTCTTATAAGTTGGCCGGTACTGTACATATATGTAGCCAGCGGTGAAATCACCGTGGCAATTTAAGGAGACTAGAAACGGCTCATTAGCTGTTTAAGGAATCGCGCATCAGTCTCCTGTGGGTCGGGGTCACTGACCGCCTGTCTCATTTCAGCTCACTCGCGTAATATGGCTACTTCCGAATCAAATGAGAGCTCCACGTAACTGCTGCCTTGAGGAGTTTTTGTTATCAAAACTGGTCACTTGACCCTAATCTCTATAGATAGAGAATCTTGTAAGGACCGTGCCAGAAAGAAAGTAGACAACTTTTCGACTGCATAAGTTTATCCACGTATCGGTTTCATTAAATTAGATGTCCTTTCCTTAGCTATTGATAAAATAACAATACATTTAACATTCCATCCTATCTGCTGTTAAAATAGGGAGGATTTTGTTAGGATTAAATATATTTTGGACGACTGGTGCAAAATTAAAGTGGTGACCTTAAGAAAACGTGCTAAAAAGTATTGTATTAGTCATGTAGGTAAACATAAATTAATAATTAGTTTCGTAGTACTGAGACTTTACAAAATCTGGGCGAAAACGAAGCCCTTCTGACCCCATAATTGCGGAACAGAGTATTTCAAATGTTCTATCGAGAACCGACTATGTCTATCCGGGAAGCGGCTCGTAAAGCAAAAACTTATAGGGATGATTCAGTGAATCAAGAAAAAGTGTGACCTTAAGACATATAAAAAACAAAACAACCAAATCGTGGTGAAAAATAGTAAGTTGCTGTTCGAAAACGCACCAGAAAACTGTATGTTCATGTTCTGACACTGCCACTTCTGACCAAGAAAAAGCAAAGTATCATAAGGATATTGTATTCTCTTTGCTAAATAGACGATGAAACCTACTGCAAACTAGATTTTGACACACTGCTCAGACCAGTTTTTCACCGTACCTGCTGGTAAAAAGGTTTCTCCAACTAAAATCCAACCCAAACTTTAGAATGGGAATAAGCTCTCGTCATACATCCTAGGATAATGTTGTCGTCAGGAATTCGTTGCGGGTGCTTACAGTTTGCTCTAAGGCAAGGTGTTGCGGTAACATCGTGAAGTCGTGACCGCCGTGCTCCGGGCTGTCACCTGCTGACGCTCACCTTGACGGCGAATGCTCAAAAGGGCACGCCATAGGTACCTTCATTCCCTACGGTTCACGAAGTTCAATACCGATGAAAATTCACTGGGGATCGCACATAAAAATATTTCGGTCTTCTACTATAATACATCTATATAATCTTGGGGATCATCCGCCGAATGCCTGCGTACAACTGGAATCGCCTTAGTCTACTCAGCCGCAGAGTACTGTGCTCCCGTGTGGTTAGAAAGTGCACACGTGGCGAAGATGGACACTAAACTTAATGACATTATGCGATGCATCACCGGAACAGCAAAGCAGACTCAGGAATTATAAACCCTACACGTCGACTCCCAGGGTTTGACCTTCCGAGAAAACAATGGTGTCGCCTTAACAGGCTCAGAACGGGTCAAGGCCGATGTAACTACCTCTTACACAAGTGGGGGTGGAAGGATTCAGCTCTGTGTGAGTGCGGCGAAGAAGCCCAGACCATGGAACATATTATCCAGCGCTGCCCTCTGCATTCATACCAGGGTCCACCGGAAGATCTACTGCACCTCACACCTGACGCAGCTGCTTGGCTCAGCACCCTGAATGTTGACGTTTAAAACACCACTCCTGAATGCTAATAATATAATTGTTTTGCCGATGTTTGTATGTATACCATACGATTAAATAAATAAATAAAATAAATAAACTATAATACAAATTAACTGTTATACGCGACAACCAATAAAGAAATTCCTCCAGGGATAAGTTCGCTACTACTACTCTAGTACGATTGTTAAGATGTCGGAATTATCGGTAGAACTCCTTAGTAAGATTCCGACATTTAAAAAAAAATACCACTATACCAACAAAGCCAGGTTTCAGACTATTTTATGGGCGAACAATTTAAACAATTTTCTATTTTATCTACACTCACATTGTAAGTTCTCTAAAACGTGTTCGAAAACGGTAGGCAATGGCTAGCATTACCACAACCGATTTTACTATGATAAGCTTTTTATCTGTGGCAGTAACGTAATTTTAAATGTACATGCTCAAATATTGATGTGTTATGAGTTTTGATGACATAATGTACACCTGCACGCGCCCGCGGCACAATCGAGTTGGCCATGGCGGCCATGCTATGATTTCCGAATACAGCATTTAGGATAAATAATATGAGTGCAGATAAAGCAGTGTATGCAACTGTATGCAATTAGGCCTTAAAACAACGCTCGCCTGCGGCTCGTTTCATAAAACCACACTCATGTTTTGAGGACCCTTATTACGTAACAGTTACATAAACTACTATTAAAGCTCAGAGCGAATATTCTGTATTCGGGCAAAATATGGATGATAGTAAAATTTCCTCTCGTGTGTTGTTTCTGCTGTTAGTATTCTATTCGCTTAGTGATAAAATATATATCCTCAGGCTTGGGCGCGGCACAGCTGGCGCTGGCGGGCAGCATGGAGCAGTTTGAGTTCGCGTGCATCGGCGCCTCCATGACGGAAGACGAGCGCGTCATCTCCCACTCGCTGCACCACTTCGCCAAGCTGATGAGGACCATCGAGGACGAACGCGAGCGCATGGTCAGTGTCATACAACCTACAACTAGTTGGAGCACTTCATAGTGCTCTGTTATTATTAGTCAGACGGTCCCTAAACTCTTTTCTAGTTTATACGTGGCAAGCGGAATCGTTTAGGAATGAAGTTTTTTGAAGTCTCTGTGAAAAAACTGCATTGTTTTTCCGTTCCATTAGCGAGAGTAGCGAGACGTTACACATCCTAATACAGTCCGACGTACCATTGACGGCACAGTTTATTGTCATTGAGCATTCATAACCTTAATTGCTACGAGATAAAGGTCGATATATGGAACGGCGCCAGAAAGTGCTGAGAGCGTGTCAGGCATTTAACAATGGTATTTCGGTAGGTAGTGTTTGTATGAATGAGCGGTGTTTGTTGTTCGCGAGTAGGTCACCCTTCTCCCTTTCCCGCGGTCACGTGTCGTTGTCGTCGTGAACAGCGGAGATTGCGCGTTCTCGAGAGGAAACAAGGACGCGGACGCCGCAACGCTTTGTTATTATGACGTCTACTAAACTTTCGTTCACACCGAACCGACTCAATATGCTTGATGTTTCAAAAGAAATAGAAGTGGTTGTTAATACGGGATAAAACTACATTTTTGGGTCTGATAATTTCAAATCGTCTTAATCCCTTAAATCTTTAGTCCGTTTATTATATTCATTTATTCTAATTGTGCGTTCACGGACGAACCTGCGAGTTACCGGATATGTATAAAATTTGTTTAAGTGTGCATAACTACGTAAAGGAACAAGCTCTTTCCAACAAGTTCCTTTTGCCCAAATAGTATAGCAACAAGCATATTTAGTAGTGGTTTCTGATGGTTGTAATTCGGTGCCGCTGACGAGGGCGCACCTACTCGGCTATAGTAGAGTCAAAAGCATCGTGCCGCTCGGATCATAAAATAAAGCAAGAACGCTGCGACGCGGAGTGATAGCAGACAGCGAGAGTGAGCGAGACGTCCAGTTTAATGAGTTTCGACTCAATCGGAACGTTACTTATGGCCCTACTATAGTTCGAAATGTAACTGTAGGAAGGAATGCATTGTGTGGCGGCGCGTCCTCGAGTCAAGGCCGCGTCGGCGCAGCCACCTCCACCATGCAGTCCACTCCGCGGCATTCGCCCATCCAGCTCCAGTCAAATTAATACTTTAAACTAGTTTTACTTTTAACTACGCTATAACAACAGTTGTTATAGCGTAGTTAAGACTACTTATTAACTATAAGGAAAATAAAAGTATTTTGTGGTTGTACAAACGTTGTATTGTGTTTAGCCGAGCTGCGACTAGCGAGTAGCGACTAATGTAGATGATAGATATAGGCTAATAGTTACTGCCTAAACGGCCACGTTATTTGTTCCTAGTTAGATAACGACTGTTTACACCTGCATAGTACTGCGACTGCGACCTCGATAGGCGAGTACCAGCAACAATGCTGACCATTGATAGACCTTATGTCGTTGCGGTAAGGGCCACTAATGCTCAGTTTAATGTGTCGACGACGGTCATATCAAGTAACACGTTGTTAAACGAGCGTCCAATCTGATCAGTGACCCCGAAGTAATTGCCGGTATCGGATGCCCTACATTAGTACCAGCGACAACACGGTACTTTACAGGACAAGCATCGTTCGTGTGTCCCACACATGCTGTCATACTTGCATGTTCTTCGTAGACTACATTGTTCAGTTAGCAAGTCGAGTAATTATAATAGACAACCACATAGCATTATACATATGCAGTCGACAACCAGTTTATAATACACTGAAGTAAGCAATCAAGCCAAAATAGCAGTTTCCGTATTTATCACGTAACCAAATCAAGGCTAAAATAAAAAATTATTTAGCGTTTCATCTTTAATGAATTATATTTTATTATTCTCCTCTGAAATTAGTCCTGTCGTATAAATCGTCAACCATATAAGGTAACCTAATACCAATTAATCTATTCCTCGCTTTAGGCGAGTATGTCGATATTTGTTGTGTGTAAACGTGAGTTAACTCATAATGTAACGAACGTGCGAATCGATGACAATACGAATATGACTAATGATATAATAATAAATAACATCTGTACTCTGAACGAAGCCTACAGTAATATAAAGAACTTGTTTTGCTTCAGGTATTGATTGTTGTTGTTTCTCGTGCCGCGTGGCTGGGGATCCCTCGCGCGATAGAATGATTCAACAGTTGATTGTTATGTTTAAGCGGCTCGTGTTAGCGTTATCAACCGGTCGCGGTCGTCGTCATGTAATCGGGCGCGGGCCACTCTCACTTTCCTGCCGTAGCGGCATCGGCACCGGCCATGCCGTGTATACTATCAGCGGCGCGGCGGGGGCGACGCAATCGACGCATACTAACGAGCGGTCAGCGACTCGACAACTCGACCACGGCATAACACCCGTTGACCTCCTGTAGCCTGTAGCCCGCTCAACGACAACTGTTACATATTACTAGAGTACTGGTTACCTACAGCGTACTTTTGAAGTGGACCATTTTGTGAGTTAGCCAGTGGGTTACCCGGATTAGGTTTAACTTTGTTTAGTTAACTTTAGTTCTTCCTGTATCTGCAAAGGTCTTATAGAATACGTATATGTTATGGCTCTGCAATGGGTATTCGGGTAGTTTCGGTTTTACTTTTATGACATGAGATGATAGGGATAATAGCACAGGTATATATATATCAATTAAAGCCTACATAAATTAAACTGTGCCCATCTCAATCAAACCGGTAACGCGAGCGGAAGGCGTGTCCTTCGGGCTTACATTGAACACCGCGACCGCGACCTAAGCTCGTGCATTGATCAGCCTTATCGAATCATTACATGTAAGTACATCCTAAGCACGGAGCTAGTCTCCAATATAAGCTGGCAATGACGAACAATTTTGACTCAGTAAGGCTTACACCGGTTTGCCCGTAGCGAACGAACTGGATGAATAGCCAGTTTGTAGTGCGTTGTGTCCGCACACCCCGCGGAAGCGAGTTCTATACGGCCGGTCCCGTTACAAGGATGTGGCCGGTCCGCTCGAGTGGCTTACGTCATGAGTTCGAGTCGAGTGTCAACTGTTCTTGCGTAATCCAACGAAAGTGATTGCAGCGGTCACTGACCAAATTATATGAGCTCGAGTTGCAGACAAATACCTATCGATTAAAGGATTACGCGCTCGCGTGCCATTTCACGATTTCGATGTTGATATCCGATTCAGCTGAAAGTTAATATGTCCTTCAAGTTGCTCTGATTATCATCAGAGCAACTGAGCAAGCGCAAGAGCAAGAGTTCTCTATCGAGAGCGAAGGATATGGGAAACTTGATTTTAATGGGACTACGCAACCTCATTGAATTTGAGCTTGTTAGAAATGCTTCGATAAATGGTAGAGTAGGAACTGAAAACCCATTCTAATATTATAAATGCGAAAGTAAGTCTGTCTGCCTGCCTGTTACCTCTTCTCGCTTAAACCGTTGAACTGATTTATATGAAATTTGGTATGAAGATAGTTATGTTTTTCTTTTTTGGCGTCGGGAAAATGCTTTTACGTATGCCACCTGTCCTACCAATGAAGGACTACGTCTAAAACCATCAACGATTACCGACTCGCCCAAGTAACACATCAAAGCAGTATAACGGCCGTCTTACAGCATATCTGTATGCTTTTAGCATTTTGAGTTCGTTTTATAGTAGCATTATAAACGTTTATAGTGCTGATATAGGTCTTAAATGGGCACAAATTACCCAGCTTGAGATCCTATACAGGTCATTTAATAGCATTGCAGGCGCATTATGTCTGCGCTATTAGCATTATCGTTTTCATGGAAAGTGCCAATCGCCTCAAAGAAGCATTAGTACGCTCTATTAAGTTGCCGACTGCATTAAAGAAGCCTTAATACGGCCAAAAAACTTGCTAATCGCAGTAAAGAAGCATAAATACTCTCGATTAACTTGCCGATCGCAATACAAACGCATTGTACTAGCATAAGAGTGTAGTAAAATAAACCTTACGTCAATGCAAAAACGTCTCTAATACCGACGGAACAAATGTTATATACAATGAACGTTGTGATTTAACTACTTTGTCTCGCAATATAAAATGGACGAAGACGGTACAAAAAACTGAATGAGTGACACGTCATATTTGTTTGCATCCTAACAAAATTTATAAAAGTTTTTGACACTTTTACGTTATTATATCCTTCAAATATTACTGCGCAATGTAGTTTACTGTAAATGTGTATATAAGTTTCATTGAAAATTTTCACGCGCCTTTGATTTATTGTGGTTTTGCTATAAAATATTATAAAAAGATATGCGTCAAATAAGCAAAACAATTGTGTAATCCTCGTATAGAACGAGTTTTGCATTATTAACATAATAGTGTTGGTTGAGCAGTCTTAAATTAAGTAATTTCTTTATTATATAGGTATTTTCCTTGTATAAATAGGTCCGCATGATTTTATTTTTAGGTTATTAATTATTTACAAAATGGCGTTGGTCTATATAGACGGAGAGCTAGCCCCGTCCACGTCGGATATGACAATAATGAGAGCAACCAAACCCCTCTAGTCAGTTTGGTATATTATGCTTATTTCTAGATCTGGACATCTGGCAGCTTTAAAGTAGTGGAGGTCAAAGAATGCAAACCATTTCAAGAAAATAAATCCTATAGATCTGGGTTTGATGCAATATTATGAGAAACTATACAAATACTATACAATATTAAGAGAAATTATACAAAAGTTTATGTTGCGAGAATGTAGTGCCAAACGATATAAAATATAAAATATAGTTCATAGTTTTCGCCTACTGTTTTTGTTTCCGTAATAATCATACATCGGCGTTTTCGGTGCGGGAACGATTTGAGAAAGAGTAGAGATAAATAGATAGGTTGAGAGTTAGTCTGAGAAAATATCATATTATGCTTAATGAATAACTACCTCTCTGTGAATAGCTTACACACTATGATACGAGCTTTTTTTCTTAGAGGCATGTTTGTATTGACTATTATATACTTAGTATTTTAAAAATGCAATTGCATATCCGAAATTTATTAACTAGATCTACCTAAGACAAAGACACGGTATAGTAAGTGTCAAATATTAATCTTGACGTCCGATATTTATGAACTATTTGATTAACTGAAGAGGTTGACAATGATCAGTCATTACATGAATTAATAAAAAAATACTTGAAAAAATCATAGGTATATGTACCTACAATATATATACATAATAGTCAGCTATTATATATAAATTGTATATACCTATGATTTTTTCGATCAATTATTCTTTAGGTAGAAAGGTGCTAGAGTACATTCTGTTTTTTAAGTTAATGCCTACTCTTTGGCTAATGTCAAACATTCCCGCACCGAAAACCCCGATGTATGGTAATAATACACAAAATTTTTTGGTCTAACGTTTCTTTTTATCGATTTTTGACCAGTTTTGAGTCGATATTCCAACATATTAACTATAGATAGAATTATAAGGCAAACGACTATCGGTTTTTGAATCTTTTATCTCCATTCTGTAGAGCCGGATCTTGAAATAAATGAGCCGTTATTTTTTTATGATATTTTTAAAATATGGTCTAAAAAACACTTTTATCGATATTCGAATGGTGTAAAGAATCTTACATATACGTAATCTACATATTAGGGTTCCTCTTTGATGTCTCTAAAAACTGTGGAGAGATTTTAATTTTTAACTAATTAAAACAAAATTTATGACCATAAAACCACTTTTTTAGCCTAAACCGGTTCGACTTTGATGTCAAATATCTCGTGGACAATGAATATTGAAGTAAATATAGGATACTATATTGTTTAAAGCCGTTATTGATAATATGATAACTATGATAAGCTATATAAATAATTAGAAAACTAAGGGAATCAGATCCAAGGTCGTTGGCGCCAGGGAGCCCCTTAAAATATAGGCCCTGTCCTTTATAACTGAGACAACTTCGGCAATTTTTACCTAGTTTGGTATTACTATTTTCCAATTAAAACATTTTGCTAGTCTGTCACTGTGACCTCCACCCATTAAAAGCTGCCAGATGCCAGGATCTAGCAATAAGAATAGTATAGCAATCTAACCAGACGGGTTTTGTTGCTCTCATTATTTTGTCATATCTGATGTGGCTAGCTCTTAGTCCAATAGCAGCTCAGTGACCCTTAAAAAATGCCTTATTTATGCCTACAGCATTACACGTGAATAATTATGCTATTAAACAACATTAAGCATTTATTTATGCTATTGTAGAACCTAAGGCACTAAAACCGCTAAAAGCTGTATAGGGGCTGTTCATAAATTACGTCATCAATTTTTTGATAGTAAAGCTGCCAAATAAAGTGACGTCATTAAAAAAAATGCGTTTTAAGCTTAATTGTAAAATAAAAAACTATTTAGTAGATAATATTTTATAGCATTAAAAGTTTATAGAAACACGACTTTCATTCCTTTTTTTACACATTGATGATGTGATCTTCGGAATGACCCCCCCCCCCCCCCCCCCTCCTACGTCATGCTACCATCATCCGATGTCCAGACCCCTCCCATTTGAAATGACGTAATTTATGAACAGCCCCTTATAGTGAATTACTTGGCTTTATAATGGTTTATATTATTGCTATTATACTGCATTAGGAACGTATTACCTACTTATAAATGCTATTGTACACCCCAAGGCATTAAAAATAGCTGAAAGCTGTATAGCGAATTTACGTGGCATTATAATGGCTAATATTCATGCTCTTAAACAGTATTAAGCATTTATTTATGCTATTGTAGAACCTAAGGCACTAAACCAAACCGAAGCATTAGTGTAGCAAACCAAAACGCAACTGTACATCATTCAGCTGTACAGTTGCATGTTGTTCGCTGCACTAAAACTAATGGCTAAACAAAAGCATTTACATATGCCATTATACAACCGTTATACAGCGTAAAGCATCATAAAATGCTATTGTAGAACCTAAAGCACTAAAAACAGCTGAAAGCTGTATACCGGATTTACGTGGCATTATAATGGCTAATATTCATGCTCATAAACAGCATTAAGCATTTATTTATGCTATTGTAGAACCTAAGGCACTAAACCACACCGAAGCATTAGTGTAGCAAACCAAAACGCAACTGTACAGCATTCAGCTGTACAGTTGCATTTTGGTTCGCTGTACTAAAACTAAAGGCTTTAAAAAAGCATTTATACATGCAGCTTAAAGCATTATATAATGCTATTGTAGAACCTAAAGCACTTAAGTGCTTTTAAACAGTCGAAAGCTGTACAGTTGCGTTGTGGTTTGCTGCACTAAAGCTAAAGGCTATACAAAAGCATTTAGATATGCCATTATATAACCGTTATACAGCTCAAAGCATCATATAATGCGACAAGTTGCTCGGTGAACGTATATAAGAGTTTATACGGTCCTTAAGTTCGAAATAAGTTAACTATTCATATGTTATAATATAATGCTTCCTGTGTTACTTGGGCGGTCTTGGAATGGGACGCCTCGGGATCACTATCAGTATTCAACCGCGTACGCCCCGGCGGGCGCCCAGTGTGACGGGCCGCAGGCGCAATGGGGCGCTATTAGCACCCCCCGTTCCATGAGCCTTTTCTCAACAGGGACTCCGCCGGATCCCTTCGGAGCCCACTACGGCAGACCGGCAGAGGCAGAAAGTGCGCATAGCCCCTCGCTCTGAGCCCAGCCCGTCGTCGATAGTTCAAGTCCTGGGAAAGGACATAGGGTAGTTTTTATCCCAGAAATAATCTCTTAAGAGGGTTAAAAGAGGGTGGAAGTTTGTATGGAATTGTTGCTCAGTGTTTACTCGAAATAGCATATGCGCTAAATTAATATTTTCTCTTAGATTTTAATAAGCCGTTTAACAAATATACAAATAATTGGTAAAGTAATTTAGTAAATGATCGGTATAGTTCTCATACCTATTAAATATTCATGGGTTGATTGACGACCATGATAATGCTATCGCTGCTGGCGCCGGCGCCGGTGCTGTGCTGACGCATTCGTTACGCCTGCGCCTGTCGCGGCCATGTGCAGCCAGCGGACAATAGGTATTTACGGCATAACATAACATTACACGCGTCGGCGAGCCTCATAATGTTTACCTACCCTACTGCGACTAACTGAGGCTAGCTTTCAAAACGACCATCATGATATATTTTACGACAAATCAAATACTAGCGTCTGAAAATATTCGTGAATTGGGTTTCAGTTTGGTTCTTTTTTTACTAACACATAAAAGCTACATGCAACAATGTCCATATCTGTGTTAGACTGCGAGATCTGTACTAGATCTTAGACAGTCGGTATGTCGAAATGTTTGACTCTATATAGTGTGTCTGGTCTGGTGTCTATGTTTATGTCGTCCAAGTACATTTCGACCTGAATCTCGGCCATATCCGCCGCGCCGTAAAATCAGCCAGCAACTATAGTCAGTATATCGAAACTATTTAGCGCGTGTGGTTAATATTGCGCTCGCCATTTGTTTATCCCGTCAGCTTGTTAACGGGTAGCGCGGAAAGCTGACCATTTACAAAACGCGTCTACTCAAACCAACACTCTTAACTGATCATTTTTGGACATTATACCATCGTAATAAGGTTTACTGATGTTGAGTCAATTATTGTGACGTCGTCTTGTTTCTATTATAATATAATTTGGTCGCGAGATTCGTAATAACTAATAACATGTTTTTTATTAAAGGTCAGCCGTATACAGCAGGAGCGTTGGTGTTAAAACTAGCTTTGTGAAAAGCGCGCTAAACAGCTGCCCAATATGTTTCTCGTACGAGGACTTACTCGTAGGCTACTCACATAGTTTTATAATCGATGAAAGTAATTGGGAAGTAGATCAACTTTGATAAATGAAGTCTACCCGGTGCCCGCTAAATTCCTCGTTTGCGCGCCATAAACATTGGCTCGCGTGGCCTCTAGTGTTTATTGTTTACATTACCTTCCTAGCGGATATCTTTACCTACTTAGTACTATATAGCAGGTATCTTCGTACAGCAAATACTTTGAACGTAGTGTTGATCTTCAAAATGATAGTCTATAAACACTCTACAAGGGCGGGCGCTTTAAAATATTTACATACCGGCCTCTCAACGTAAATCTAAACGTCTACAATGTCTCTTTCAGAGTTCGAAAATATCCGATATTTATTATAAATATCAAAATATCGGATATTTATGATATATATCCGATATATATCAAAAGTTCGATATATATCCATTTTGTATGAAACCCATATTATTATTTTATTGTATTATTTATGTATACTATATGCATATGTGTTACATAAACATAATAGATTATTTAAAAAAGAACCAAAATGTTTTTAATGTTTTATTTATTTTGGGTACATAACAATCTTAAAATCCGACAAATTAAACCAAAACATTTATTTATTTAATCGTATGGCATACTTTTACATAATAGGCAATAGATTTTATTTTATGATAGTAATATGTACGTCAAGTCAAATGTCAACATTTAGACAGTTGAGCCACGCAGCTGCATCGGACGAGAGGTGCAGCAGATCTTCTGGAGGTCCTGAGTATGAGTGCAGGGGGCAGCGTTTAATTATATGCTCCATGGTTTGGACTCCTTCACCGCACTCACACATGGCCGAGTCATTCCAACCCCACTTATTCAACAAGTATTTGCAGCGGCCATGGCCCGTTCTGAGTCTGTTAAGACGGCACCATAGTTTTCGAGGGAGGTCGAATCCGGCAAGCCGGCAAGTCGGATCGATTATTCCCGTATGGGAGTCTACATTGGCGGCAGCCCATTCATCTTTCCATGCCTCGGAAACGCTGAAATCATGGAGGCGCTGAGCAGTAGCATAAGGGGGGTTACGGGACTTCAAACGCTCTGTCGGAGGAAAACAAAATTCCTTGTGAAGTGGCAATGAGGCAGTAGACTCTATCTTTGCAGCTTCTCTTTTAAGTGCACACTTCCTTCGTAGGTGGGGTGGGGCTATGTGGCACAGAGTTGGCAGCCAGTGTGAAGGGGTGGACTTGATTGTTCCCGAGATGCATCGCATCGTGTCATTAAGCTTGACATCAACCTTCGACACATGTGCGCTTTCTAGCCAGACGGGTGCACAGTATTCTGCCACGGAGTAGACCAGAGCAATGCCAGTAGTGCGTAGACAATCAGCAGATGCACCCCACGACGTACCACACAGTCTATGCAAGATGTTGTTTCTTGAAGCCAGTTTCAATGAGAGCTTATTCAGGTGTTCTTTATACGTGAGGGACCTATCCAGAGTGACTCCGAGATATCTGGGACACTGGTTGTATCTAAGCGTCTCACCATTGAAGTATACAGCTGGTTGATAATTGGCCATTATCAACCAGCAGCAGCAACCAAAACATAAAATCTTCTAACTCGGGCAAAAGCAACTAAAAACCATAAAATATAAAAAAAAATTTTTTTTACATTTCTGCATATAATATAATAAATAAATAAATATTATGGGACAATCTTACACAAATCAACCTAGTCCCACAGTAAGGCTTGTGTTGTGGGTACTATACTAGGCAACGAAATATATAATAGTCAGATAAATACTTAAATACGTAGGAAACATCCATAACTCAGAACGAAAGATATCCGTGATGAACACACAAATAAATGCCCTGACCAGGATTCGAACCCGGGACCTCCTGCTTCATAGGCAGTGTCACTACCGACTGGGCTAGGCTAGGAGGCCGATATTTTTAACATTTCTGCATTGATATATATCATAAAAAATCATTGGATATATATCAGATATATATCGGATATATATCATGATATATATCCATTGATATATATCCTCGAACCCTGGCTCTTTGCAAGACAAGTTAGGAAAGTTCATAGACTTTTTGCGTTAGTCAGTTTTGTGGTTTTTACCCAAGACAATACGCTGACTGTATGCGTTTATAACGAGTCTTTTAGTGACGTACGGTCTCATATAAACTCGTGACGTGACGTTGTGACTTGTGACCGTAAATGGCGTATGGAAATATTCGTTACAATTTTATTGATTGTTCACTCATGACAGTCATGACCGTCGTTCATGAAACGTCAATGAAGGCTACGGAGGGTTTGCCCAGCTGCGCGAGCTCTGGTTAGATAACGCATTGTTGTTCCACGGAAACAATGGGGTTTAAACTTGCAATCGCTCGATTAGTATACAACCAACCATGCTTTCGAGATTTGGCTGTCGAACTTGAGGAGATAACTTTCTGTCAATGTCCATTGCATGTCTATACTCTCGTCTCGTTACATGTATATCCGCGAAGCTCGGTCCATTATCCAGTAAATGTACGCTCAATAATCACAATCACATGTCCTGCTCACGTGGTCGTCGAGGTCGCCTTGTCAGCAAACCTTTCTGTTTACATCGTCATGTGCCACTACCACTGCGGCCATGCTTTTATAATTGAAAATGAGATACAGAAGTACGTGATTGCATGCATTTAATGATAATACAGAGTGACCCGAATAAATAAATAAAATAAAATAAAAAGCCTTTATTGATTCCTTACGAGTGTTACAATTAGAATTTAAAAAAAATTAAGAGGTAGAAAAAAAAAACGTAAGGACCCCTCTTCGGGTGAAGGCCTTCTCCAGTTTAGGCCAGTTTTTTCTGTCTGTGGCTATCTGTTGCCAATATTTGCCAGCTGTAGCCCCTATTTCATCGGTCCACCTTTCTTTAGGCTTCCCTAATAACTAATTCCTTTAATCAGTAATCATACAATTATATCGTGCACAACAAAGTGGGCAAAAATATCTAACACTCTTATTTTCCGAATCTTATATTACTTGTATATTGATGAGAGCTCCGTTTTACTAAATATTATTGCAGATTTCTGTCCCTACTGAGATCAATACCAGGGTGGCTGTCAAGTCGAAGTGTGAATGTATGTATATGTCTGTTTGTGTAACCGTGTTCTGTTCTTGGCAGCTGGGGCGCGCGCACGAGCAAATCATTGCGCCGCTAGAGAGGTTCCGCAAGGAGCACATCGGCGCCGTCAAGGTAAGACCAACCCCTTTATTCTACCTGTATGAACAAGATTCGCAAAGCTTACTAACCCATCTTGATTGAAAACGGAGAGATAGCTACGTCAGATATGACACGATAATGAGAGTAACTAAACCCCTCTCAGTCAGTTTGCTATACTATGTTTATTTCTAGAACTAGACATCTGGCAGCTGTAAAGTGGTGGAGGTCAAAGAATGCAAACCAGTTCAAGAAAACCAATCCACCAACCAATTGGTGCAAATGGTGCAATATTATGAGAAACTATATAAATGATTAACTAATTAGATTATATCATTGCCAAAAGTTTCTGTTGGGGGAAAAGTAGTGCTAAACGACGTATATTGTAATTCATAGTTTGTCGCCTTCTGTTTTTGTTTCCGTAATAATACGCAATGTTTTTGTTCTAATGTTAAAATATAGGCCCTGTCCTTTATAACTTCTCAGTTATGTGGTCTCAGTCTGCCGAAGTTGGAGACAACTTCGGCAGTTTTTACCTATTTTGGCATTACTATTTTTCTAATTCAAAAAATTTGCTAGTGTTAAAATCTGCCAGGTGCCCGGATCTAGTAATAAGGATAGTATAGCAATCTAACCAGACGGGTTTTGTTGCTCTCATTATTGTGTCATATTATCCATATCTGACGTGGCCAGACCATTGCCTATTAATTTTAAAATTCAATAATTTAACCCTAAAACAGAAAGGATTTATAATAATTTTAAGCAAAAAAAGAACCGACTTCACTGAGCATCCACCTTTCCAAAAGCAAATGCTCGAACTGCTGTAAAAATACTCAAATCACTATAGGTGAAGCCTATAATAAAGCTTGTCCCAGAAAAAAATGTCGTTTATTAGTTAGTATGAAATAATGTAAGCAATAAAAAGTTACCAAATTTTTGACAACAGTTTATTAGAAATGTAGTAAACAAAACGTATTTTTGTTATGTTTTTGTTCTATTGTTTATTCATCCAGAAACTTCGTAATTTTCTTTTGATACCTGCCATCAGGTTTTGTACATCAGTGTCTGTGATTAGTTTTGAAGCTGCATTCCATTTTCGCTTGAAGTTTTCAACTGATGTGGCGTTAGTTTTATGTTTTAAGAGCTTCTGCTTCATACGAGCCCAATATTTTTCTATAGGTCGTACTTCAGGACAGTTAGGAGGATTTTGGTATTTTTCCACAAATTCGACATTATTGGCTTTGTACCATTTTATCACATTTTTAAAATAGTGGCACGTGGCCAGATCAGGCCAAACCAGAACTGGCTTCTTGTGTCGCTTAAAAAACGGCAATAATCGCTTTTCCATGCACTCTTTAAGGTATATATCGCCTTTCATAGTTCCTTTAGCAAAGTATGGAGTGCTGCGTTTGCCGCAAGAACAGATCGCTTGCCACACAAGAACCTTCTTCGCAAATTTATCCGTTTTTATGACATTGTACTCGTCATTGATAGTTTTTCTATCGGTCCCCGAATAAAAATGATGTCCCGGCAGTGATTTAAAAACAAGCTTGCAATATGTTTCGTCGTCCATCACAATACAGTATTTTTTTGTCGTTAATTTTGAATACAGTTTTCTGGATCTCGTTTTAGCGTCAGTTTCTTGTTTCAAATTTCTATTACGCACTTTAGTTTGTTTGAAAGTCTTTACAGAATTATTTTTCTTTACTCGTTGCACAGTGGATTGATACGTTTTAAACTTTTTAGCTAAATCTCTTACAGATGATGTAGGTTTTTTCAGCAAAGCAGCTATGATACTCTTCTCAATATTTTTCTTAACAAACCCGGTCTTCCGACCACTTCCAGGACGCCGTCGAATACCGCCAGTCTCTCTGAATTGTTTTAGGACCCTTTGCACAGTTCTAACAGACGTGTTTAGCACCATTGCCACTTTTGTCGTGAAAATGCCTTAATATTGGACATATTTGTACAATATTTTCTCATGAAGTTTTTCTTGTGGAGACGAGATCTTTGAAAATGTGACTGTGACAGATTTTTTTCTAATATTAAATAAAGAACCGAGATGCATTTAACATATAACCAGCCAGTTACAACCATTTTCATTGAAACCTGATATACCAACGCTGCGTAAACTAACGACTTTTTTTACTGGGACAAGCTTTAGTTGAAGAGTCGATTTCTCCAGGATCCCATCATCAGATCCTGACCTGGTTACAATGGGACCAACTGTGAAGTCTTTCAAACAAAAGAATATTTTTCCAAATCGGTCCAGCCGTCTTCGAATATTTAATCGGTGAACATATAGGTTACATAAAAAAAGCAAAAACAAAGATCCCGACGAATTGAGAACCTCCTTCGAAATCTTGAAGTCGGTTGAAAAGAGGTTCCCCGACCTCCGATAAGGTGGTGCGAGCACTACTGTACTGTACGATACGAGGCACGCGACGTGCGCTCACGTGCGCTTGTGCTTTAATGACGCGGTGTTATGCGATGTTATCGCCCAGTTAGATCTCTAATATCTCTACCGTGATAGCAAATATGTGGTCGGTCGCGTGAGATAACACAAGCGAGCTATTAACTATACCATATAGTAGTAGCTCTTGCCCGCGGCTACGCTCGCGTTAAATTCGGGGTAACACGGTTCCCTTTGCCTCCCGGAATGCTCCATACAAACTTCCACCCCCCAATTTACGGAAGTGGAGGGTTAGAAAGAGACAAAAAGTAGCCTATGTCACTCTCCATCCCTTCAACTATCTCCACTTAAAAAATCACGTCAATTCGTCGCCCCGTTTTGCCGTGAAAGACGGACAAACAAACAGTATGGATTAGTATGGATAGTAATAAGTTAAATGATTAGGTATTATAGCGAGGAAACCTGCATACATCGACGAAAAAAATAAAGGTCTGTGTGAAGCTAGCGTTGGAAACTGTAGCACAACTGTGCCCTGTAAGTAGTGGGACGTTTTTCACGCGGTTAAACGTGGACCGGACTGTTCTAATTCAATATAATAAGTGAAATAACCATATTTCAACTACATTCACATTTTCCACGTAAACAATTTACGTCAGTCCTAAAAACCCCTTCAAAGTACAAATGGTGTAAAATGACTAGTTTGCCCAGTGTTGACGTTAGGCATTAGCACGTTCGATTCATCGGTCGCCGTCGAGTGACGTTTGCGCCGGCGCAGACAAAAGCGCATCGCATCTGCGTCCGCCCGAGACGTGCGCGCGCATTCCGCGCTCATTAGGTAGGACACATGAGCGCCGGAAGTACTGTCTCAGCGACTAACACAGATGTACCAACACTTCATACTCACTGATTTTCTAGTAACGTAATTCCGGTGTCGATTAGATTTGGCAGATGTTGATACTCGTACTTAACTTGTTTAAGCCGTCGTGTCTTCCCAAAAAAATCTAAAACGTTGTCACAAACCTGTAGAGGGTTTTAAGTTAATGGGTTATATTTAATGAGTAGATCGGATTCAAAATTCGGTCATAAGCGATACCACATGTGACTGTGACATTTGCCTATTACCATGCTTCTGTAACTTGGATATGAAGTGAAGTGCAGCGAAGCGTAGCGTCATAATACATATTCTGCATTGTTGGCAACTGGTGGTAGCTCAGAGTACTATGATATCAAAAAATATATGCCAAAGGAAGGCCTGTTATTCTTAAGGACTCTTCTGATTGGTAGAACGAATTTGAAATACTCGTGTAGCCGTGGCGGTTGTTTCCTGTCCATAATGTCCATATAGAACTCAACAGCTACAGGGTTTTATGATTTTCAGAAAGTGTTCTTACAGGTTTGTAAGAACACTTTCGAGGTTTCGAAGTAATGGAAAGCTAATACAAGGAGCTCAAAGAGGACCCAGTGTGTTGACGACGAGGGACCCTCGTGTTCCTTTAGCCGTCAACACAGTGAATTCTCCTTTTTGTAAAGGGTCGGCAACGCGCACGTGACACCTCTGGAATTGCAGGCGTCCATAAGCTACGGTAGCTGCTTACCACCAGGCGGGCCGTATTGTTTTCCACCGCTTGTTTGCCACCGTCGTATTATAAAAAAAATTGTCTCGGCTTTCCCATGAATATTTGACGCACCACTACGTGTAGCCAGCCTTTCCGTGACTTGGCGGTAACTCAAATGCCTGAAGTGTTTGAGTTGAGTACTTATAAACTCACAATTCAATAAAGAATTAAACAAATGTTTCTTTTGAGACGTTTTTACGAGGCACGCAGAAGCGTGTTGTAAAATAGCAGCTCACAAACTACCACCGGCGCCGGCTTCACAGTCAACTTGGTAGACCTTATTGTAACGAAATAAGGACTATGTTAGTATTGCGTGCTACTATGCAACTAGCTCTCACAGTGTCGCGTGTATAGCCCATTGATTGCATTAGGCCCCGAAGGTCGCCGCGCACCGGAAGCGAGTGTATGACTGACACTTACGGCGTGCACTTTTTGCACGGCGAGAGGGCGCGGCGGCGGAGGTGATAGCGGGAGTAATATGATCGGTATCTGTTCAAGGCCCACCTGCCGATGGTTTTTGCATTTCCGCTATTCTAATTGCATGTCTAAAATGTTAAGACTGATTGCCTGATACCAATCAATCAGTCAGGTTTAATCGAGGATTTATGTTGTAGTTGTTTTGTGTTACAGGAGGGCAAGAAGAAGTTCGATAAGAAGACTGCAAAATTCTGCCAGAGCCAGGAGCGGACGCTCTCGCTCTCCACCAAGAAACAGGACAATGTCTTCCAAGAGGTTGGTAAACAGCAGCACACCTGAGTGGATCTTATCTATGTGCAATAACAATAAGCTGTACTAATAGCTCTATGTCGAATTGCAATATCTGTGTGCTGCCAATGCAAAAGTTGCAAAACATACAATGCCCGCTGCAATACACAGAAGCCAGAACAGACGTGCAGCGAATCATTAGAATACAGGCAATGTTAGAATTATTATAAAAGCGATGCCGTTTCTTATGTAGTGCATGAGATGGGATCTATTCAAAATTTTAACACATACTACAAATCGGGTACCTTGAGTTTTTCTGTTCATCTATTTTTGATCACATCCGTCCTATATCATACATGCCACATATGTTTCGATGTCTAATAATAGCCGAGTAATCGTTTCTATTTCTCGCTCGGCGATGGCGCGGTGCATCACAAAACCAATAAACAGCAATAAACGATAATATAAATGGATGCATTTACGGGCTTACACCAGCCAGCACGCGGCGCGGCGCGGCGCGGCGCGGCGCGGCGCGACGCGGCGCACGTACCGCAGCCGGCCATATCAGTCGTATAAACAAATACTAACTATAACTTTCATCCACGATGTGTCATCTGGTAACTGCACTGTTGCATGGCTGATACTGATAATTATCAACAATGCAACAGTGGTTATTAGTCATATACTTATTGCCTATTGGTGGCACAGTTATCATTATCAATTTGAAGTCTTCGCGTAATGCCGTAACAACAAAATTAAACTTAGGGTTGGCTAACTACAGCCTGTCATACGAGTATCAGTAGATCTATTATACAATCATGCCATAATCTTTAGATAATAGCTGGTTATATGCGAACAGAAAAAAAACTATTTGCTAGGCAAATAATAATAATAATATAACGTTTATTTCAGAATGAATTCATAATTTTTGTTAGTTACTTACATTAAAAACTTAAATTCTATGTTGACATTGACACCAAATATTAAAATTTGATTAACCTTACAAATAGCACGTGTTACATAAACATGTATGCCGGCTATATTGACGCTGAGCTAAAAACAGCCCTTAATACTTTGGGCCAATAGAGAACATGCATGAAAAATATTTAATTGAATCTGTTGCATTAACACGCTCAACAACCCCAAACTAATATAAATAAGTGGAAAGCCGTAATAATTTTTAACAGTTTTTTAGGAATATTGCGGTTTGAAAACGTAAAATTTTAGCCATTTTTTTTTATACATCAAATGTATTTTCGAAACTTCAGTTCGATTACTTATGTCCTAACAAGAAAAAAAATGTATGACAACTATATAGCTAAACGCATTTTTTCGTGCCTAAAATTACAAAAATCTTACAAAAACTTGTTCCTTCCAAACAGTTTTCTGCAACTTTGTGAACGGTGACGTCACAATCCGCACACTTTTTGTATGGGGCGTTTTGACGCGCGGCGCAGACGCCTAACGTATTTTCACATTTTTGACGTTTCAGGGCGATCATAGATAGTAGGTTTATTAGAGACATTTGAATCTACAAGGAAATAGAATCGAATGACGTCTTCCAAAAAAATCATGCATATTCCTAATTAGGTAGTACATTTTGGATTTATAACTTTTATGGGATCATGTATTTTTCAGATACACCCGCCAGCTCGACAGTCAGACTGGCGGGTGTACATTTATTTTGAAATAACTTTAAATACCTATTAAGAGTTACAATTTTCTTTAATAGAGGTACTGATAAGGTACTACAAAAATGTATAGGGGCATTTTCACTTAACTGTGTACCAATAACGGCCGGTTAGCAATCGTCACGAAACTGACGGTCTATGTCAAATCCCATGCATTTTGTCAGGAATGTGACGGTTAGACGTTACTGAAACACGACTTAAGGCCTGCTTTAAAGTACCAGTTAAAATAAAAATGCCCATAGTTCATTTTAATATCCGTTAAGGTATACCCGCCGACCTGACTCTGACTATTTTACTATTGGTTACTCATGAAATCCCAAGATATGTCAAATAAAGTATCAACTTATACAAGAACACGTCGTTTCGCCTGCCTTCCACACTGCGACGAACATGTTCCCTCTCCCTAAAGGATTGAAAATGCGCTGTCAGTTCCTGACCGGAGCCTGGTAGGACTCAGGTGGCGTGAAATCCCTCATAATGATGTTTTTTAGCCCAGCTCCTGCACTCTGCGGCTGCTCTGTAATATTTTGAGCTCCTGATACGACACTACGCTTTAACAAATTTCATCATCATAAGAAATCTCTTCTCGAAGATGTTGTAGTAGGGGAGGCTAAGAGGGGATTTTTAGAGCTACTCGAGCGCGTCAGGTTTATATATCAACCACTTTTAGCCGTTTAGTAGGTTAGTTGGTGAGGGAGTTTTAATATCTGACCCGCTCAAGCAAGTACATGTGACCTTTTGTTTGTTTATAAAATCTTTGAAAGCTTATAGAAGCTACCCCCACCGATTAATTTTACAACGTAGTCTTCAAAAGGGTCTAGGTCCTGACGGCGCTCGAGTGACTCCAAATTTAGCATCATGGGCTCCCCTAATAGTACTATTGTTTTTTTGTGGTTTATGCGTTTAGGCTGATGCCGCGATGGACATGGCGGAGCGCGACTTCTGCCAGGCGTCGCTGGAGTACGTGTTCCAGCTGCAGGCGGTGCGCGAGCGCGAGAAGTTTGAGTTGGTGGAGACGCTGCTCGGCTTCGTGTTCTCCTGGTGGACCTTCCACCACACCGCGCACGACGTGCACCACGACGCCGAGCCGCTGGTGCGCGACCTGCAGCTGCGGATCCAGCGGGTACGTGTTGCAGCTGGTGGAGACCTGCTCGGCTTCGTGTTCTCCTGGTGGACCTTCCACCACACCGCGCACGACGTGCACCACGACGCCGAGCCGCTGGTGCGCGACCTGCAGTTGCGGATCCAGCGGGTACGTGTTGCAGCTGGTGGAGACCTGCTCGGCTTCGTGTTCTCCTGGTGGACCTTCCACCATACCGCGCACGACGTGCACCACGACGCCGAGCCGCTGGTGCGCGACCTGCAGTTGCGGATCCAGCGGGTACGTGTTGCAGCTGGTGGAGACCTGCTCGGCTTCGTGTTCTCCTGGTGGACCGTCCACCACACTAAGAGTAA
This sequence comes from Pammene aurita, assembly GCA_947086415.1. Lineage (NCBI taxonomy): Eukaryota > Metazoa > Arthropoda > Insecta > Lepidoptera > Tortricidae > Pammene > Pammene aurita. Next base: position 136,148 of record OX352295.1, on the reverse strand, counting down.
CTTCCTCACTCTGTCGACACCAACACACTTCACTAGTTGACCAAGGTCTATCTTTATGGTTTACTATGTCCACTATGGATACTCCTTTATGCTAGGCTAATGCCTGTGAAACACCTTCCGACGCATGGGTCGAGGTGCTTTTCGACACACTGCAATGACGTCCAATGTAGACTATTCGTTACTTCTCAGTTCCAACTCAAACCCAACAAAATTGTTTTCCAACTGTATCGCCCACACTGTTAACTGCCCATCGGTGGACCTTATGCCTATTGTGATAAGGTCCACCGATGTACAGTTAAGAGTGTTGCTGTTTCCTAAAGAGCAAGGATGATTAAGACATGGATGGACAAAGCCTATACAAAATCGCGTTCCTCGAACCTTCAGGCTATACGTCTGTTTTCGGTACTGAGTGCCACAGCGCTATCTGTTGAGTATGGAGTCGAGTTATTCTGTCAGCGTTAATCGCCGAACAAAATATTAGAAACTAGAATTAATTTATTTAATCTTAATTGCACAAAATAAGATGGTACAAATGGCGGACTTAATGCCATAAGGCATTCTCTACCAGTCAACCAATGGGCTTAACAGAAAGGTTAAGTAAGAATTTAGTGTTTGTGGTGACCGATAGATGACGCTAGTGCTTTAGCCTGAAATAAGGGAACGCAATTTTGTATAGGCATTGTCAATCCATGTCGTAAAAATCATTCTTGTACAAGAGTAATTGAAGACGGCTCTTTTATATGATTGTTAACTATGTATACATAAGTTTTCAATCTACCATGCCACGAGTGCTAATATTAGTACCCTTTGCAATAAGTGTTTTATTCTAACATATCAAAAAAAAATTAAGGTTTGGTTCTGGTCATTAGAATCAAAGGGAATAAATGCTCATTTACTACACTTCAACTAATAGATCCAAGTGTTTGCAATGTATAGGTGACAGACGCCCGCGGACGACGACACAACCCAAGGACTCCTGAGAGGCCGGGGATTATAGGTCTCTGCGTGTGCCGATTTTCGCGTTCCACAGCTTACCAAATATTCAAATCACATACTTCAATTGGCGTTAAACTACTAATTACGATTTTAATGAACAATCAACTCAGTAACAAGCCACCACGCCTAATTGACAGTGTGTTATGATGTGTTATAATAGCCGACATTAAACCTTCATCCACCGATTGACCTGATTTCATCCGGCTTCCTTAACTGCTCGCTCACGTTTTTTTCTGTCCTACGCTGATATAACTTGCAATTGTTTTCTGCATTTTTATTTTATAGGTTTAGACTGGTATTTTTCTTATGTTATCAAAACTATTTAAATGACGAATACATTTTAGACATAATTTAGTCGAATACGATGGATGCTTTTAGTCTCACTTTCCCGTTTAATTTAGACGAGAGGTATGTACGTTTTTATGTCATTACTTGTTATTGGCTGCAAGTTCTGAACTTCTACCACATTACGGAACTCACTATCAAACCTTAATCCCACTTCTACAAAAATATGTCCAGAATTTTGTATATCCATTAAAATTTGTTAAGTATTATGAGCGTGGGCTTGTGTGAGTGACGTGAGCACTGAGTTGGCATGCGTGTGCGTGTGCGTGCATGCATCCGTGCGTGTGTGTGTTGCGAGGTGTGACGTCACGGCGTGTGTGCGTGTTGCAGACGCGGACCAACTTCGAGGAGACGAGCAAGCAGACCGAGTCGCTCATGAAGAAGATGATGGAGGTGCGCCAAATGGTAAGCAACGCTCTCTGTATTTCAATTTAATAAGCATTGGCGTGAGACGTCTACCAGAGATCTTGAAGCGACGGCGTCACGGTCCACGACACGATTTAGTTCTTTCATAAAATGATGTGAAGCTGTACGCAAACTATGACGTCAACTAATGAGTAATGTCCAAGAGCTTCGTGCCACATTCTTTATTACGAAGACATTCAGACCTTTACTAAGAAAGGTTCATAATAATAATTAATTCTATCCATATTGTAATATTTATAGTTGAAGTTGAAGCGATATTAATATACCTACGGGGTAGTTTCTATAATAATAATAATAAAACCTTTTATTTCCATGACTCTTACACTTTTGCATTTAAAAAATTTTTGTTGATATAATGTGATATTGGTGTTTGGAGAGTCATGGATCCCATTTGGGTAAAGGTCGGTAGTTTCTATACGGTGTACCTATTTAAAAAGATCAGGCCTCTATATCTCAGACTCTCTGTCTTTGCAAACATGAACATTCAGAGATCGTCTATCTATATCTATCACGACTATCACCATCACTGTCATGAAGGCTTTCCATATGAACATTTTAATTTCCGTTTACAGAATAAAGAAGTAGAAGCGGAAGAGAGCGGCGACGCGGCCGACGCGGGCGGCGTGTCGCGCGCCGGGTACCTGTACCTCATGGAGAAGAGTGAGTATTCTCCTTTAACTGTATTTTTTTATGTTGAAAATGGAGATTTAATGATAAATTAGGTCGCACAATATCCCACTCGCGAAACGCTCCTTTGCAAAACCAAGTCCCATCCCATTCGCTACATTTGTTACACGTTTATTTCTTTATTCTTCGGTTTGCCTTTAGTCTCGGAAAAGTTTTGTTAGTAAATGTTACAATTTTCGTAAGTGCCGGTCGTTAAATCAAATCAAAATAGTTTTATTTCAGACATAGTCCATATGTTGTTAGAAATAGTATTTCACTTAAGAGCTATGTTAGAATTCCTAAAAGACTAAGATTACATACTAAATTACCAGAGAGTTCTAAACCAGGAGAGGCCCTGAGTATCATTTCCCCTCTGTCAAAAGTATTGGCGGAAAATCTAGTACATCTATAAAAACTATTTCAATAATCGATGTCACGCATTTTCGTCATCGCTGTCAATGGATAACAAGCTCCGTGAAAATGCCCTTATGCGCTGTTTTTGGATGTAAAAAAATGTTATATTTCGTCTAGTTTACAAAAAGATGAAATACCATTTCAGATGTAACTACAGTTTTACTTTATTTATCATTACTTTCGTAATAAAATATTTAACCTAAATCGAAAATCAAGCTTCGTTTACAGAATCGATTCAAAGACAATCGTTTTCTTTCTGACGGGCAGTAACTATTTGACGTTTGACACTTCTCCATATTTAACGCGCTTAAGGATTGCTGTCTTCTATATTTTGTTTGAAAATACAATCAAAAATGATCCTTGGCTTTTTTGTTTGACATTTCCAAAGACTGCATCCAATTATGAACCATATGTTAACATTTGTACAGTCGACTATCTATTGCTCCATTTAGTGTTATGAAGTATAAAAAGAATATGTCAAATATGTTTGGTGTTTTCAAGTCAAAGGTACATCTTTGTCGGTTGTCAATAAAGCGTTGCTGCCATAAAAATTCATTTAGAAATAAACTGTATTAACAACCGACAATGATGTACCTTTGAATTGAAAACTTCACAAGCGTGCTACCTCGCCCCCCTCAGATTTTGGCAGACTTTTTTTGTTTGGAAAGATGAGGCGAAGCGTACTCCATTTATAGAGCTTTATGTAAATTACATACTAAAATACAATCTACTTGACATAAGTCAAGGTAGTTGTTACTACACCCATCCAATGCCACATTATTGGACAGCCAAATCAGGGTTCGAGGATATATATCAATGGATATATATCATGATATATATCCGATATATATCTGATATATATCCAATGATTTTTTATGATATATATCAATGCAGAAATGTTAAAAATATCGGCCTCCTAGCCTAGCCCAGTCGGTAGTGACACTGCCTATGAAGCAGGAGGTCCCGGGTTCGAATCCTGGTCAGGGCATTTATTTGTGTGTTCATCGCGGATATCTTTCGTTCTGAGTTATGGATGTTTCCTACGTATTTAAGTATTTATCTGACTATTATATATTTCGTTGCCTAGTATAGTACCCACAACACAAGCCTTACTGTGGGACTAGGTTGATTTGTGTAAGATTGTCCCATAATATTTATTTATTTATTATATTATATGCAGAAATGTAAAAAAAATTTTTTTTTATATTTTATGGTTTTTAGTTGCTTTTGCCCGAGTTAGAAGATTTTATGTTTTGGTTTAATTTGTCGGATTTTAAGATTTTTATGTACCCAAAATAAATAAAACATTAAAAACATTTTGGTTCTTTTTTAAATAATCTATTATGTTTATGTAACACATATGCATATAGTATACATAAATAATACAATAAAATAATAATATGGGTTTCATACAAAATGGATATAGGTATAACGAACTTTTGATATATATCGGATATACACGGTGCCCATGAGCATTGCGAGAGATTTTAACCACGCATTTCTGAGGTCAAAAGAATGAAAAAACATTATATGACTTTTGTTGTAAAACGCCAAAAAAAATTTTTTTTTTTATTTTTTTTTTTCAGTTTTTTGGAATGCTGTTCTACATAAAAAGTAAATGTCATTAGAAAAAAGTAACGGAAAAAGTAAATTGCTACATTTTTTCTCGTAAAAACTAGTCCATGAAAAGTGTTTCTTAGGTCTTTGATATCAGTCAATAAGAGATGTCTAGACTATGCCCCATACCGGTGAGATCGCCATCAAAAAATCATTTTACACTGAGAAACAATTCAAAATGCAATTTTTTGTAAGTAGTATTTACTCTGAAACTATGGCGAATTTCGGAAAAGTTTAAAGGACATTTTGTTCTCTAAATATGATCATGAATACACTGTTAAAGTCTCTCGCAATGCTCACGGGCACGTTGTATATCATAAATATCCGATATTTTGATATTTATAATAAATATCGGATATTTTCGAACTCTGAGCCAAATCTACCCGCGATCACCTTCAGAATACCATTCTGACTCTCCCTTACGCGACCCATCAGCGACGAATTTTTTTTTCGCATGATCGCATAAAAATCGTTCGTTAAAAAGTTTACTTTCGCAAAATGTCTTAAAAGCGGAATTCTGGAAGCGTGTCGTCATAGTAGGTCACCGTAATAGTAGATGAGGCATATTGAATAACACGTGGCCACCACACATACGGTCTGCCGTATTTCAGGGCCACAAATACGTTCTGGATATATGTAAAACGTTTCTAGCCGTGCACGCGGTGTTACTCAGTCGGATTTATTATATACACATGTAATAATATTTATAAACATTATCATTGTTAGGCGAGATCATTAACTACTTGAGAACGTCTGCTAACGATACCGCATTGAGAATTCACCAAATATCTCGGTGAATTCTCAATGCAACTTGGGACTCCCATGGCCGGTCAAGGAGTGTAAGAGTTCTACGGCAGGTGTCGCTAGGCCTCTTCCTAAGACATATAGGATATGGTGGATAAGTTCACAGCCATCAGGTATGTCTCAGTAGCTCAGTTGGTCAGAGCGATGTGCATGTACCCCAGTTCGAGTCTCGCTTGAGGCAGTGGACTTTTCTACTGTTCCTTTATTTCTAAACATTGCCGTATATATATCTTCTTCTATGTATATATATTTATTTTATTTATTTATTTAGGATTACCAACAGATAATACATCTTACATGCTCTTAAATCTATGTTACAATTTGGTTGATGCTTATCTTATTATAGGTAACCACAACTTAATCCAATATCTTTTACGTGCGAACATGCAGATCTTAAAATTTATCTTCAAGATCTTAATATAAAACCAAGTCGTGTCGGTTACACAATTTATAACTCAAGAACGACTGAACCGATTTTAATGATGTTTTAATAATTTTTATGGATTTATCACCGCCCTGAGTAGCAGAATACCTAACGAAGTTCGCCGGGTCAACTAGTTTTTAGATACGTAGACGCATATATATATATACGGTACCCACTCATGTATTAAAAACTAATAGATATCTACATAATCGAGTTATAGGGATGGAGCTGTACTGTGATAGTACAAACTGATGTAGTTTATAATTTGGAAGTGCTGTTTGTATCTAACATTTTTGACTTTATGAGTTTAGTAAAACGATATCGAGGTGTCTGTATAGTGTGCGGGTCATACCCTACAGAGTCACGTTTAGTCTTTCAGTAAGTCCATTATGACAAGGGAATATTAGTGTAAAGGGAAGAGTTTGAGTTCCGGGTAACTTTGCAGAGGCGTTCGGCACGGCGTGGAGCAAGCACTACTGCACGTACGAGAAGAACTCGCGGACGCTGCGGCTGCTGCCCTTCTCGCAGATCAACCCCAAAACTGTGAGTCGTCTATGACATATCGTACTTCTGGAATCCATATGCATTCGCGGTGATAAGTATATTTTTCAAAGTTATTTATTAGTATAAATCTCGGAAAATAAATAAAAATTGTACGATTGCTTTTTATAAATATTCGTGGTTCTACATGCAGTACGAAATAACCAATAATTCTACTTGCAATCAATTTAAATTTTATTTTTAACTAATGTTTCGCATACTTCTATCGTGTGAATTTAGTTTAGTATAGTATTGGAGCCACGGGTATTTAAATTTATCATATTTCTTAGCGATTTGCTTCCATACAGTGTTGTGGGGGGCGTTTCAGACCGGACGTTACAAACTGTCTGAAGGGACCTTACTCGCCGCATGAATCAGGAACTGCATAACTGAAAAATAAAGGTACACACACACACACACACACACACACACACACACACACACACACACAGGTCTTTACGTTTGTTACGGTTAGATTTCAGTAGTATGCAAATTTTCTGTACCGAAATATAACGGTTCCGCCATTATTTGCGATACCTTAACCGTTTCGTTAAATGTATCGTTTGAGCAGAAGTATGCGCTACGCGCCGGCTCACGTGCCCCGCTTCCCTGCTCAGATTCTTTCACGCCACCGTAGGAAGTACGAGTACCTACTTATAAAGCTACGATCAAATATTTCGTCCCAATAAGTGTCCCAAATTTAAAACAAAAAAATACGTGAGTGTCGTGGAAGACTCGGTTGGAACGAAGTTATGTTATTGAATTTTTGACTTTTTGACTTTTTTTTAGATTTTTTGACTTAAACTTTTACACTGATTTAAACTTTCACGGTTTTTACACATATCTATTTGTAATAACGGGACTTAACCGCGTATATATTTCTAAAAATTATCTTCGAGGTTTCGAAGATGACATTGTCCCTGTGGTCCCGAAGAAGTGAGTCTTTCTTCGGGACCATGGGGACAATGTCGTCCCGTTATTACAAATGTATATTTTAAAACTTTTCACTTCACTTTATCCTATTCTATTTTATTTTATTTCACATCACATGTTTCTCAATCGTATGGTTTTGTGTCGCGTTTTTGTGACGGTCACGTGACTTTGTTTCGCGTAGCCCCCATCCGCGAACCGTCCGATAAGGAACTTCGTTCCAGTAATTGCTCCTGGGTGTCAGGAAGTGTTGTACCTAGGTATTTGTAATTTATTTGGTTATGTTATGTAATGTTATGATCGATACGTTTGTCAGCAGTGTATGCCCGCGGAGAGCGTGTGCGTGTGCGGCGCGCGGCGCGTGGCGGACACGGAGCGGCGGTTCTGCTGGGACGCGCTGCCGGCCGACCGCGAGCGCGCGCCGCTCACGCTGCAGGCGCTGTCCGAGCGGGACCGCGGCGCCTGGCTGCGGGCGCTCAGTCCACAGGTGCGCGTGCGCGGGCCTCCCACACGACGCCGCTTCTCATGTTACGTGGTGGGGTGGGATGGTGTAGTAATGAGTGGCACGTTACAGAACGGGGTGGCGGAGCTGGGCGCGGGCGCGGTGCGGGGCGCGGGGGCGGGCGAGGCGGGCGCGGCGCTGGACGACGCGGGCTTCGCCTTCGTGCGCCGCCTCATACAGGTGCTCGAGGAGCGCGGCCTCGAGGAGCAGGGGCTCTACAGGTACCGACTAACACTACGTGAAAGCTCTTTAAAAGATTCTTAAAAGCTTGATTCTAGATATAAATGAAAGCGTTTGGCATTAAATACAACTCTGAGAACCGAGTTTTTTCTTCAAATTAAAGGAAGTCTCCTAAAAAGCATTTTCGCGTAGCACCACTGAATATGGTAGGTAGGTAGGTAGGTGATTGATGCATTTGGAAAATCCATCCCGTACAAAATACCTCACAGAGTTGTCAGCCTATCTTGATTAGATTTCCCCCTTGTTTATTGACGCTGTCCCCCAGGGTGGCGGGCGTGGCGTCCAAGGTGTCGCGGCTGGTGGCGTGCGCGTGCGCGGGCTCGGGCCGGCCGCCCGGCTCGCTGGCCGACCCGCTGGAGTGGGAGAGCAAGACGCTGACGTCGGCGCTGAAGAGCTACCTGCGCGCGCTGCCGGAGCCGCTGTGCACGCACGCGCTGCACGCGCGCCTGCTCGCCGCCGCCAAGCTGGAGGCGCGCCACGAGCGCGTCGCCGCCGTGGCCGCGCTCGTGGCGCAGCTGCCCGCCAGGAACAGGGACATGCTGCGGCTGGTCGTCGACCATCTCAGGTACGATCGACCACAGACTACTCAACATTAAGCTTTTACAAGGAGCACGAGGTCACTACGCCATAACCTCAATTTTTATTCGTAAATTTCTATGATTCGAACAGCACATCTCAATAGTTATTCTACACTATTTTGTTGTATAACAATCCAGGTTAGTCCCTATAACTTGATTTTTGTGGATATTTTTAATGCGCATGAGTAATGATCAAAAATGTTAACTCAAATGAAATAAGCGGTCGCGCTCTCATACTAAATTAGTACGGGAGCGCTAATGTGTGGTGACCTCGAGTTGTACTTATGATCTATCTAGTGGTTGAGGTTATCTGTGCAATCAACGAAGCCCGAGATCATCTGTGCCTAACCTTTCATGTGTCCAGAAACGTGTAGCAGGATAGACTCACTCACGGAGTCATTTATTTAGGGAAGTAGTTTTGGAAAAAAACTATTACTATCAAAGATCTACGACGAATTTTGATGCTCTGTTCACTTGTTTTATCATGTTCGTAGATTGCGCTACAATCTTTGAAAAAAAACAATAATATTGGATGTGACAAATCCATACACTATAATAAATAATCTCTATAAATATTCCTAAAAACCGGCCAAGTGCATGTCGGGCCACGCATAATGGAGGGTTCCGTACCTTTAATGGAATAAAAACCAATCTAATACCAAAGGGTCGTATCTGATGCCTATGGAAGAAGTTTTTTGGAGATAACTCAAAAAATACTGAACCGATAATGTTCAAAATAATTTCATAGAAAATATGTGATAAGGTGCATCTCCACTTTTTTCGTATTTTTTGGACTTACGATTCAAAGTTTTTCACAATTTTTCTGACTTTGGAAGCGATGTTTTTGCCATTCTGGTTATGGAACCCTAAAAAGACAGTAGGAGCCATTTACTATCTTGGTAAATCCACGTTCCTCACAAACTATGTTTGCTCTGTAACATTTTTTGAAATGAATCATTTGAAGTGATCAGTCATGTCATAAGCGTGATGTGTCAATGTGTGTTGGTGTGCGCACGCGCAGACGGGTGGCGGCGCGCTCGGACCGCAACCTGATGACGCCGTCCAACCTGGCCGTGTGCTTCGGGCCCACGCTGCTGCGCGCGCCGCGCGAGTCCGTGGCCGCCATCCTCGACCTCAAGTTCTACAACGTGCTGGTGGAGACGCTGCTCGACCACGCCGACCAGCTCTTCCTGCCGCAGCAGCACCACCAACAACAACAACAGCAGCAGCCGGCGCAGAACGGCCTCAGGTCAGTGCCACTCCACACCCATGTTATACAGGACGGTTGCGAGGTCAATTATACTCATACACCTGTCTTGGTAATAATAATACCAAAATTGTACGGGATGGTCTTATTGAACTTTAAATAGGTACGCTATTATCGTTGGTCCTTGTCATAGTCTCACATTGTGATTATTGCTTACTTCCAAAAGGCCGTAAGTACAATATAAACGTTTGTTACTCTCCACCGCTTTTTGAAGGGGATCAAAGAAACCGTAGAAATTATGTAGGCTAGCTGCTGTATGCTTTCAGCCATCTTGAAATGCGTTTTCAAATTAGTCGCGATACGTGTATTCTGTCCTTCTTAGGTGTACGCGTGTTTCAACTGTACTCTAGAGATAGGTATGTACTTGCTTTGAAATAAAACTGCAGTCTGTGTTATGCTGAACAACTTTTACTACGAACCAACCCCGAAATTGTAAAAATCTGTCCCATAAAAACATAATTGGCTACATATTATTGAATATAGAAATATATATGATACTAGCTTTTGCCCGCGGCTTCGCTCGCGTTAAATTCGGGGTAACACGGTTCCCCTTTCCTGATTTAAAACACAGAAGAGAACTCGGAACAGAATATTATTTAAATACGCTACTGTAGACGATATTATATGTCTTTCCATTTGGGGATAGAATGTAAAGATTCTGGGCATTGGACACACGCGAACATCCATACTAATATTATAAATGATCGAAGTTGCGGAATGCTCCATACAAACTTCCACCCCCCATTTTAGGGAAGTGGGGGGTTAGAAAGAGACAAAAAGTAGCCTATGTCACTCTCCATCCCTTCAACTATCTCCACTTAAAAAATCACGTCCATTCGTCGCCCCGTTTTGCCTTGAAAGACGGCCAAACAAACAAAAACACACACATACACTTTCCCATCTATATATATATAACTCAAAGGTGACTGACTGACTGGCTGACTGACTGACATAGTGATCTATCAACGCACAGTCCAAACCGCTGGTTCTAGAGATTCCAAATTTGGCACGTAGGTTCCTTATGAGGTCTAGGGGTGCACTAAGAAAGGATTTTTCAAAATTCATCCCCTAAGGGGGTGAAATGGGGGTCCAAAGTTTGTATGGGGAAACAAGATTAGTTAGTCTATTTTATTCGAAACTTCACAGAAGTATTCGTAACAATAAATGAGTAAATACGTGTTGCAGGTTTTTTGAGAATTCAACCCCTAAAAGGGGGAAATGTGGTCAAAAAGTCTGAAAATCAACATGGGTATTGTTTCTATGGTTTATCGGGTCGTTGATTACGAAAACAACAACGTTTTTAAAATCCGACGTGGCGAACGTGAAATACCATCTCCCTGTTAGGGTACAATGGGGTTGAAATGTCTAAATATCCATATGGGTGTCGTTTTTGTGATTTTTTGGGACGTTAATTAAGAAAATGGCATCGATTTTGAAATTTAATATTGTGGACATGAAAATTCTTGAAAGTATTTGTGCCAAATTGCAATCTTCTTCTCAATATATAAAAGAAGAAACAGACTGACATATCAACGCACAGCCCAAACCGCTGGTTCTAGAGATTCCAAATGTGGTACGTAGGCTCCTTATAAGGCATAGGGATGCACTTAGAAATAATTTTTAAAAATTTACCTCCTAAGGGGGGAAATGGGGTTCAAAGTTTGTATGGGAAACGAGATTAGTTCAACTATTTTATTCGAAACTTTACAGGAGTATTTCTAACGATAAATGAGAAAACAAGTGTTTCAGCTTTTTTGAGAATTCAACCCATAAGGGGGAAATGTGGTGACAAAATTTAAATATCAACATGGGTATTGTTTCTATGGTTTATCGGGTCGCTGATTACGAAATCAACACTTAAGGGGGTGAAATGGGGGTTGATAGTTTGTATGGGGAATTTTTAAACGTTGAACCAATTTAGATGAAACTTGGTATAGAGATAGTTTGTGTACCGGGAAACGACATGGGACAGTTTTTATCTCGAAAATCAATCTTTAAGGGGGTGAAATGGGGGTTGGAGGTTTGTATGGAGATTTTTTTACCGCGAACCGATTTAGATAATTTTGTTGTGGAAATAGTTTGAGTCCCAGGAAACAATATAGAATATTTTTTAAGCCAAAAATCAATCTTAGAGGGGTAGAAAACATGTTGGTAGTTTTTATGGCGAATTATTAACCGCTGAACAGACGATTGAAATGAAACTTGGTACATATTATATAGATTGAGTCGCGGTAAACAATATAGGATAGTTTTTATCTCGAAAATCAACCCTCTAGGGGGTGAAACGGGGGTTGAAAGTTTGTATGGGAAATTAATAACCGTTGAACCCATTTAGATGATTTGGTATGGAGATATTTTGCGTTCTGGGGAAGGATATATAATAGTTGTTATCTCAGAAGTCATTCCTTAAGCGGGTAAAAAGGAGGGTGGATTACTAATTCCACGCAAATGAAGTCGCGGGGAAAAGCTTCTATTCAAGAGTAGAAATCTGTATTAATCATAATCTCTCAGTAGTAAGTCGTTGATGGCGTAACAATTAAACAATTATTGCAATAATTTCTTTAAAATAAAAAATGAGGGAACCGCCGTCTTCAAAACGTGGAATACCGAAACCTCCAGAATGTAACGAATACTTTTCCGAAAACCGCTTCTAAATCAGTTCAGCGAAGCGCAAGATGATCGCGGACAAACATACATTCCTACATACAAACATACGAGTCTAACTGACAACCTCCTTTTTTAGTACGCGGGCGAAGCCGCGGGAAAAAGCTAGTAATAAATATAATAACATACAAAACATGCAATATTTACAAGAGGAATGTACACAAATATGCTAGTCAAGTTCTAATTAAGTGCACATGAACAGCAAAAATTATGTCAAAAAAACTAATAATAATCCAAAAAAAAAGCATTCATAAAATAAAAAATTAAAATTATAAAGTCCAATATTAAAAATTTAAAACAAAACATATTAATCATCAAAAAGCACTTATGTCATAACAACATTTTTCCAATAAATGTAGTTTCAATCTCTTTCTGAAAGTATCGAAACATCTTATTACTTTAAATTCTTTAGGCATCTTGTTGAACAATCCGACTGCTTGGACTCTAGCGTTATGTGCTACGACTTCCAAGTTCGGAGCAGAGCTACTATCAAGGTCAAGTTCTTAGTTATACTTAGAGGACTCACGCAATTCCATGGCAGATTCTGATTCATAACGACTGCGATGTTTGACAACATCCCTTAAAAGAACCAGTATGTAAAGACATTTGTACGAGGCCAATCCAATTTCCGTAGTAATACCGTATAGTAACGCTATCAATTACTAGATGGCGAAGAGAATACTTTGCCCTACATTATACGGCAGCTTTTTTTTAGTCTCATTCAGAATGCGCTTCAGCTTCTTATGCAACGGGCTCAGATGGTGCCTGATATCTGTGCCTTATAACACAATACATTCCGAACTACGATAAACGGCATAGCCTACCTTTTAGACAATTCTTTTGTCACGATTTCCGACCCTTTTGCTTTTTTATTGTACCATTTGCGATCGATCGATATAACGATATAATGCAGTTCCTTTGAAAAATCGCGTAACAAGAAAGGTCGTCCTGGCCATTGATGTAACCTTCAATTAAAGTGCCCATTTAGTTCTTGCTGAGATCTCAAATACGCAGACAATTAATACGTGTGCTATTGTGATTATCGCGGGGTCAAGTTTATTTTCAAAAGACTAGGGTGTACCGAAATATAGCTATATAAAAGATAATAACTGACTTCTACTACTTTATTAACAATTCACATTATCTAGACACGCGGTAGCGTGCATGTTTTTATCAGAATTAATATATATATATATATATATGTTGAATAACTTTATAAAATGACTAATGTAATGAAAACTGGCCAAGTCAAATCTAACCTACTTTAAGATCTCACATTTTTAAATAACAGCAATTGTTATAGGTATCCAATAAAGCAAAGAAATAGAGTTTAATACTTGTTCATAATGTTATTTTGTTCCTATAAATACATATTTGTATTTTGTATAGAACTTGGCACTCATTTAGATCTATCTCCATTCTCTTTGCGGCGAAGCCCACAGCCAAGCATAATTTTTGTATTGAACTTGGCTCTCCTTTTTTTCATTTATGTTTTTGGTGGGATATATTAGTCTGTATTTAGAAGCCTTTTTTATCACGAATAGTTTTGTTGGTGAGCATACAAATATTTACGCAATTTTCCAAAATACGCTCAAGAGCAAGGAAATCGCATTAAATCAAACGCATCTGTTGTCATTGCTCTTCGGCGTGGGTAAATACCGCACTCAGAATGGTGTATGTAAACAGTTCTATCTAAGTTGGAGAGACACCGCGCATTGTGTTACTATAGAAAAGATACCAACTATAGATTTCAATGATAAAAGTATAGAAATCGTATTAGCACTGAAAAATGGTACCACATCATTGCGGGTATGCATAAGCCATCGGAGAAGGGACATACAAGCTAGCAGCAAGCCGTTTATTTTAGTTTTAAACTAAAATATAACCGCTATGAGGTTTGAAGTATAAAATTTTATTTTGGGCAATGAAAACTGTGCTTGACCAATTTATATTCAAGGGTCATTATTCATTATTCTAATCTGGGGAAGGGTGAGGGATAGTTGGCAGGGGAATATCAGCACCTTTTTGGGAGTCATTTCTGTACTGACGACGGCGTCTCTCCATATCTCATTTCATCGTAGGTAACTTGTAGTAGGGCTGACGTACGTCATGCACGCAGGTCGTGCGCACTCGACCGAAGCTTCACCTATTTAAATCCTCGCCCATTCATGACCCACAAAGATCCGGAAATGAACACAAACGAGGTCATGACAAATACTACCCCTTGCGCTACGCTCCGCTTCCTGGCGAGGGTCATACAGATAGTGCGCGGGCGTGCGGGGGTGGGGGTGGGGGCGGGGGCGGCACACCTGCGCGTGCGCACCAGGTGCGCTGCCACTGCACGCAACTTGTGGATGCGTTCGCTATGACTTTCTTGCACTTTACCTTGCGCTGACGTGGTATGAATTAAATCAGGAATTAACATTATTGTGTCCATATTAAGTATATACCAATATTTAGTGTTCCTCGGTACTATTGTAAGATTTACTGTGGGTCGGGGTTAGGTGTTTCATAGTTCACATCGAATGTATAGTTATGATTATCAGTCTTATTTGATTTTAAAGGTATTTTTGTTATCTGTAGATAGGATAATTAGGTACAGTCCATAAGGAACGTTGCTAACCAATGTCTTGTTCTTTAAATACGGCACAGCCCTGTCGTTACGAGTCCATTAATCCTGTAGGCTGGGCTGCCGTGCCCGGCGCGGCGTGGGTGGGCTCGCTAACGTCGCTGCACTTGCCCTTCATTAACCCACATTCAGTACTCAACATTATTCCCAGATGCAGCCAGGCGCGGATCCAGGATTTCGTTCAGGGGGGGGCACTTTCCAGGTTTTTGTTCATGGGGGGCACTTTCCAGGATTTCGTTCAAGGGGGGGCACTTTCCTTCACAAGAAATCTTGCGGTTCGCACCTATGGGCCCCGTAGTATACGAAGTTTGCGTTTCAGGGGGGGGGGGGGGGGGGGGGGGCAATTGCCCCTGTTGCCCCCCCCCCCCCCCCACCCCTGTATCCGCGCCTGGATGCAGCACCCTTGTTTCTGTCTACTTGAATTGCCCCTGTTTGAGTAGGGGAACACAGTTTGTTTTGAGTGAAAATGTATCTTCAAATTTGCTTTTTATTTTCACCAAATTTTGATTCCTCATGTTTAACTTTTCTTGGCAGATTTTCTTACGCTTCAAGCGCTGCAAGAGTTCACGTGTTTATGTAACGTCCAATTATTCCAAAAATACTCAACAAATATCCATCAATTTTAACTTCTTCTTTATTTGTTAATCGTATTTATTTATTTATTTATTTAAACTTTATTGCACAATAATACAAAGTACAAAGGGCGGACTTAATGCCAGAGGAATTCTCTACCAGTCAACCATCGTATTATTAGTGAGTATGAAAATACTTTCTTTCTTATGATAGTTATGATTTCCCAAATTAGCTCTAGTTTGCTAACGAATATTTTTGACGCGCCGCTAATGATACAGGTTAATACACTTTAATGTGATATTATAACATGAGCATATCTTTAAAGTGGCTGCCTCTCCTCAGGACAGCTGCACTTATTAGACGCGAACAAAGGAAACATCCTTCCAAATATGGATCGTGCAAAACATGTTGGATTGGAGTCTACGTTGGCCTCGTCACCGTCACCTGGCCTGTGTGGCCTACTACGTAATCCGGGAACAAAATATCTTACCTTTTCAGCAAGGGGCTTTTATAATCATTGCGTCGAATGTCAATACTCAATATTACCCACTAATATGTATTAAATTTAAATTGTGGAAAAAGAGAGTAAAACTGTAAAATCTATGCTGTAATATGAGCTCTTTTCTTTACCAGTATATTGTAATTTATGTATTATCCAGTTTAATTTTAAATACGTGTCAGATGTTAGTATATGGCGTCGCACGCATATAATGAAAAGCTCCTCCTTTCGGCCACCCGCTTTCATATTGGCACAACGTTACAAAGAGAGAAGAGCATGGTTCGGCTACATGTCGGGACGCTCGGGCCGGGAGCGCGGCGGCGGCGGCGGCGGCGGCGCAGCCTCCGACACGTGCCCGTTTCCGCTTTTTGTCGGATCGACGCGTCGCGCGTCGCGCGTCGGGCGTCGGGCGTCGCGCGTCGGGCGTGTGCGCGGACCCAATCAACTTTTTATTGTCAATATAACCGAAACCTAGCTGCTGCCATGTGGTGATTGACGATCATTAGGTTGATTGCTTACCGTTGCCTCCAACTGCTTGAAAGAAATAAACACAATAATTTACTAACACGAAAAAAAAAACACACTGAATATATGGTTAAGGAGTTATTTGTCGCGTTGATTGGTCATATTGAAGCAAAAGCTAATCTGATTAATTTCTGCACTGATATTTCATTCTATTACAATGATTTGGTTTTGCTTTGTTCACTTCAAAATGATTAGCATAAAGCCCCATAATAGCTTTCTATGGGTTAAAATGATTGAGATGAAAAAAAATCTATTTAAAATTCGAGCTGACATTTAAAACAATTAAATGGACAATGACAATTTCTAGAAATCCAGTTTAAGTGTCGTACAAAAGTGATAAGCGGATCCGTGTGAAAAAACTTGGTCATTAGTTATCACTACATAGATTCTTTTGTCAACAAGGTTGTATATCGGTCCGGTCGTCCCGCGAGATATCCCTCATAGTTGTATGCTTCCGTCAGGGAACTTCCTTTAGATAACACTTTTCTGTCTATACGTCGGACTCGTCGGGACATAACAGAAGCAAGGAAATCTTCACCTTTATATCCGATAAAACAGTTTTGGAGCTTCTCAAAACACCTACAGCGCTTCATAAATGAACCTTTATTTCGTTTGGTTTCTATGCCTTTTCGCCGAATAACGTTTCCCAAACTGTTCCATTTGCTAACTGTGTCATTTGGCATACTGCATTTTTTTCTGAATTTCAGGATTGTTATAAAACAAACCTAACCTAACCTTATGATTCTACACGATGATTATAAAACAAACCCTAAAAAGTTTACAGTTTCAGAAAAAAATGCAGTATGGCAAATGACGCAGTTGGCAAATGAAAGTTTGGGAAACGTTATTCGGCGAAAGGACAGGAATCCTAGGAACCCTGGGACCTGCGGCATTATCTGCGCAGGCCTATCCCATCCTAATCATAAATAACATCGACACCGCAATCATCGGGAGTTCTTTAGTATCTTTAGGAAAAGCCTGTTATTGGACTGGCATCGAGCATCTTCTGCATTCGGCCGCGTCAGAGCGGCGTCGGCAATATTGTTGTAAATGTTAAGGGGCATTTGACCACCTTTGCAGAGATAGGTGCGTCAGCCGCGGTCCAGAAACCTGCAGCATTATCCGGATTATTCCCAATATAGTGCCGCGGTCATTAGGAGTCCTTTTGTTCGTTTCGGGGAAGCCCGTCATTAGCGTGCAACTGATTGCTGGTGGCAGACCACCAACGGAGTCTATTGTATCTATCTACGTACACTCGCACTGATATTAGGTATTTTTGTCTAAGCTGCCCTAAAAATATTTCGTTTGATCTACTATCTACTTGAACTTGGAGTTATCAGTAACAGTATACACTATCTATACAATATGTGTAATCATTGAACAACCTACATTAATAAGGTTCAATTTTATGACATCTATATCTATATAAATATATAAAAGAAGAAGCTGAATGACTGACATATCAACGCATAGCCCAGACCGTTGGTTCTAGAGATTCCAAATTTAGCACGTAGGTTCCTTAAATAAGGTCTAGGAGTGCACTAAGAAAGGATTTTTTTCAAAATTCACCTCCTAAGGGGGTGAAATGGGGAAATCGATTAGTTAGACTATTTTATTTGAAACTTCGTAGGAGTATTCCTAACGATAAATGTGTTTCAGGTTTTTTGAGAATTCAACTCCTAAAAGGGGTTAAGTGACAAAGTCTGAAAATCAACATGCGATGCTTTCTATGGTTTATCGGGTCGCTGATTACGAAAACAATTTTAAAATCCAACATAGCGGACGTGAAAAACCATCTCCCCAGTTAGGGTGCTATGGGGTTAAAATGTATAATTATCAATATGGGTGTCGTTTTTATAATGTTTTTGGGACGTTAAGGACGAAAAAGGCATCGATTTTAAAAATGTATTATTGTAGACATCAAAACTTTTGAAAGTATTTGTGCCAAATTGCAATGCAAATTGCAATACAATTTAATATTATAAATGCGAAAGTGTGTCTGTTTGCCTGTCTGTCTGTTACCTCTTCACGCTTAAACCGCTGAACCGATTTAGTTGAAATTTGGTAGAGAGATAGTATAATTCCCGGTAAATGACATAGGGTAGTTTTCATCCCGAAAATCAACCCTTAAGGGGATGAAAAGGGGGTTGGAAGTTTTCATGGGATTTTTTTAAGAGCTGAACCGATTTAGATGAATTGATACTATAGATCCATTGGTATCAATGGATAGTTTGCGTCGCGGGAAACAATATAGGATTAATTTTATTCCCGAAAATCAACCCTTTAGGGGGTGAAAAGGAGGTCGGAAGTTTGAATGAGGAATTAAAAACCACTGTACCTATCTAAATTATTTAGTATGGAGATAGTTCGAGTTCTGGGGAAGGATATATAATAGTTGTTATCCCAGGAGTCATTCCTTAATCGGGTAAGGTGGGGGGGGGGGGGTTACTAATTCTAATTCCACGCAGACGAAGTCGCGGGGAAAAGTTTCTATTCAAGAGTAGAAATCTGCATTAATCATAATCCAATGTGTCTCGTAGTAGTAGTAAGTCGATGCCGGCGTAACAGTTCAACAATGATTGCAATCATTTCTTTAAAAAAACCGGCCAAGTGCGAGTCCAACTCGCGCACCGAGGGTTCCGTAAACACCTATAACAAGCAAAAACCTCTACGCGTCTACGAGGAAAAAGGTAGTAAGTAAAAAATTTAAAAAAATATTTTTTGTATGATTTTACTAAAAATGTCTACTTTTCGTAATTTTTCCTTTGTCTGTGGCTATATAAAGTTTCTTCGTGCCAAGTTTCAAGTTTCTGAGTTTACGGGAAGTACCCTTTAGGTTTTGAGTTTCTTGCGAGTACTCAGTTTCAAAATATGCGACTTAAATTGCTATTTCTTTTGATTGCGTTGACATAAAAGTTTGATTTTGCTACACCTGAAAGGTCCTATAGCCCTGAGTATTTGACATGAATTTCAATTTAATACCTCCACGCGTTTACGAGGAAAAAGGTAGTAAGTATAATATTAAAAAAAATATTTTTTGCATGATTTTACTCAAAATGTCTACTTTTGGTAATTTTTCCTTTGTCTGTGCTATATGAAGTTTCTTCGTGCCAAGTTTCAAGTTTCTGAGTTTACGGAAAGTACCCTTTAGGTTTTGAGTTTCTTGCGAGTACTCAGTTTCAAAATATGCGACTTAAATTGTTATTTCTCTTGATTGCGTTGACATAAAAGTTTGGTTTTGCTACATCTGAAAGGTCATATTGCCCTGAGTATTTGACATGAATTTCAATTTAATACCTCCACGCGTTTACGAGGAAAAAGGTAGTAAGTTTAAAATTAAAAAAAAAAAATTTTTTGTATGATTTTACTAAAAATGTCTGCTTTTTGTAATTTTTCCATTGTCTATGCTATATGACGTTGCTTCGTGCCAAATTTCAAGTTTCTGAGTTCACGGGAAGTACCCCGTAGGTTTTGCGAGTGCCGAAAAACTCTAAAATTTGCAGCATAAACGACTGTATCTTTTGATTGCGTTGGTTTTTAAGTTTGATTTTTTCACAGCTCCAAGGGACAATAGACTTGAGTATTTGATATAAATTTGAGCTTGATACCTCCACGCGTTCCTGAGAAAAATGGTCTTGACAGACAGACATACAGACAGACAGACAGGCAGACAGACGGACAACAAAGTGATCCTATAAGGGTTCCGTTTTTTCTTTTCGAGGTACGGAACCCTAAAAATACCAAAACGTATACCGAAACCTCCAGAATGTTACAAATACTTTTCCGAAAACCGCATTTAAATCGGTTCAGCCAAACGCGATATTATCTCAACAAACATACATACGGGTCAAACTGAAACCTCATTTTTTAGTACACTACTTTTAGTACGCGGGCCGGTTATTTAAAATAAATTTAATGCTAATTATACCCCACCCCCACCACACCATTATGCTTGACGCTCCTGACAACATGTGCTTGCTTTTCAGATGAAATGGTATAAATCAAGCGTTGTCTAAATAAATACAATTGTAAATTTTTGAATAAAGTAAAGTGCATTGTAGAATCTGTAGAGCCTTGTATATTACTGCGCTTTGCAGCTGTCGCTTGTTTTTGTGTCGCGTGCAGGGTGCCGAGGTGCTATTCTAAAAGACAACCGGGCACAGGCGATGAGTCGATTACAACAATACATGACACTGGCCTACCATTTTGGGATCTCAGATTACGTATTGTTACTACGGAGCTCGAGATAACAGTTACACCGGTTCACCCGACTGACGCGCCCAGTATTGGGAACATACCCAGGCCGCCGGCCGAGGTGCGTCCGCGACCGCCTAATTATAGGCAGGTAGACCTTCGCGTCGGCACAATCACTCTGACGACTCCCCATCCGTCTTCTCTCAGTTGTTCGGTCATGTATTCCAATGTCAGACTTCTTGCATTTTATAATAAAGCCCAAATTCCTCGAGCGCGAATATAACAGCCGGATTATTGAAGCCTACAGATCCCATTCGTACGCAACTGCATTCAATTTCTATAACGGAAACGTGTCAATGGATACCATAAAAGATTTACTGCGCTCTGGAACATTTGCAAAATCAATTCGTTCTAAATTGCACACCAATTTTTTGTATACTTCTAAATAAAACCGGCCAAGAGCGTGTCGGGCCACGCTCAGTGTAGGGTTCCGTAGTTTTCTGTCCGTCACAGTAAGTGTCCCCACTTAAGAGTTAAAATAACACCGCCATGTAGGATATGATATGAGCGTTCCACGTACAGCGACATCTATCGGCAAATTAAGTAAACTATTGCGCGCGAGCTTAAAGTATGGAAGATGATTTTTATGGGATAATTCTTCATTGCGTTAACCGATTTTCACCGTTTTTACTTTATTTGAAAGCACGTCATTTCATTGTGATTTTGTAGATATTACAGGTACAATAGACACCTGCTTATACGGTTAAATTACAAACTTAGTTCAGAAATTATTTTCAAAGTTTTTTTCAAAAACTATTCAACCTATCAAGTTCAAAATAATTTTCCTAGAAAGTTTTTATAAAGGTCTACTTTAGATTTTTTTTTCATATTTTTTTTTACTTCTGGAGCGATTATTTCCGAAAATATTTGCATTATCAAAAAATTATTTTAGTAAACCCCTATTCATTTTTAAATACCTATCCAACAATATATCACACGTTAGGGTTGAAATGAAAAAAAAAAAAATTCACTCCCCACTTTACGTATAGGGGAGGTACCCTAATATAACATTATTTTCCACTTTTTATTTTACCACTTTGTCGGCGTGATTGATATACATATTAGTACCAAATTTCAGCTTTCTAGTGCTAACGGTCACTGAGATTATCCGCGGACGGACGGACGGACGGGCAGACATGGCGAAACTATAAGGGTTCCTAGTTGACTACGGAACCCTAAAAACGTAAGCTTTTTGCCAGCACACCTAATCGGTGGACATTGGAACTGCCTGCAATTTGAAACGGACTTGAGACCCTCGTTTTACAAAAAGGAAGACAATAGCGACCAACAAAACAAATAAACATTCGGTCAATCCCCGAGTCTTTGTGGGTATAGTATTGAGAGATAACGCAGATAAGCGTATCTTTTACTGCTGGTTTTTTCTGAAACTTCGGACTGTCCCTCGGAGACAAAAGCCTGAAGCCTGACTTACAGACAGTGCTTCGCCATTCCCTGCCGTGCGAGAACAAAGGAAACTGACTGTTATCTATTTGCAAAACATTTGACACTCAACTGAGAGCTCTTCTTTACTCTAAATGTTCTTACTTTTCGACAAGCTTAACTGGATTCTCTTAACTAAACGGTCGGCAAGCATTGTCAATAGCGGCTAGTAGGTAATGTACAGAATAGTGTTCAATCGGCGAACAAGCAAGCCTTGAGAAGTCGCGTATAATAATAGCGGGTCGGCTTTGATCCCTGGCCCGGTTACCGCAAGACACGTTTAATTATCCTTTTAAGCTTTTATTATGATATGTTCTGCAGTTATTACTGGCAGTAAAAAATACAGTTGTTTTTTATATGCATATTTTATGTCGGACTGGGACCCAATCCCCAATCCCGACCCAAATAGACGAAAATAATAGATCAACACTCTCAAGCGAAATTCTACGCAAATTATGATTTCTACTACGAGTAGGTAAATGACTAGTATAACTTGACCTCCGTATTCGTAGCATTCACGTTTATTAGGTAGTCTTCCTTACGCTGGTCTATTTTCAACGAAGCGCTCGGTCGCTCCTATGTGACTAGCAATGAATGTCCTTAGAGCAATCGGCTCTCATCGGATAAAGGCGTAGCACCGATCGCTTCGATTGTGTTTCTCGGTATTATATAGCTCAATGGCCTCGTGTGACGTAGGTATATAGGTACTCGTATTTAGCCTGGTGATCATTGAAGTTGTCCGAAACTAGAAATGCATAATGTCAAATTGAAATGTTTCCATCAGAAAGCAATATTTAGTCGAGCAAATTGACATAGTTTTAATATTTCTTGTTTGCTTTGATAACTCGTGTTACGATCATATATACCTAAAGCATTCTCATCATTAATTCTGAAGAGAGAAAAATCCTAAGGAGACGTTGTTAAATGACAGACAAAGGCAAATTCGGTAAAGATACTACAGCCTATTATCATCATCAGATATTGAAAAGTATGTAGGTGTAGGGTACTGTAGGTATGCATATTGCGCAAATGATGTTCAAGTTGAGTGCATAATAAATCGGGCGAAGCCTTACGAGATAAGAATGCGCGGCAGCTGCGCGCCCGCCGGTATGCGCAGCGCACCTGCCGCGCGCGCATCTGCCGTGCGCCAGCGCCTCTCCCGAGTCCCGACCCGACACGGCACCAGCACCGCTCTCTCTGAAGCCTCCACTTATTTACATTCCGACACTCATCAAGCATAAATAAAAACAATTATGATTACGGTTCTGCAGATCGATAGCATGAATCCGATCTCGCTAATTAAGTTAACCACTATTTTGGGTTGTATGAGTGTGGCGCTAGCAAATGTGGCGTTTGCGCAGAAAAAAAGTAAAATTATTCGCACAATGTTCTTTAAATTATTTGAGAGTTGTCAAACCACTGACATTCACAAAACAACATAAACATACCATACACAGTACTTAACAAGTACGGGATTGTAGTATTTGTACAGTCAACGTCAAAAAAATATATATACAGTTTTGAACGTTATTACCTACTTTTGAACTACTACCTGCTTCACGTTCAACCACCAGTCGTCCTTTGGGTTTGATTTGGTGGTACGTACAGTCACCGGCAATAGTATCTTCTTTTCCTATATACACGAAGGCCGCAAAAATACGTGAGGTATTTTGCGACCTTCGTGTAGGAAGATACTATTGCCGGTGACTGTACCGGTAGGTAATACTTCAAGTAGTGGATTCGTAATTAAATTTGAAATGATTGATCTGAAAGCCTTCTATGACGTGATGCGAGCTGTAATTGCGCGTGTAACAACAGCAACGTCACCAACGCTTTACTGACCATTGGGAGTCTGGTAATTAACTGCGTCGACGAATGTGTCATTGTACCTATTTGTAGTACTGATGGTACTATGTGTTTATTTATTGAAATATAGAAACAAGAATATTCTAGACAGACTGGTACTATTAAAACCAGTGATACCTACAGCTGTACATACTCGAGAACGTTCTCCGATGTGCAAGGGAAAGATTCTCGAGCGATAATATAACGTTCACCATACAAAGCGGAGACCGTTCTAGACAACTATAGTGATACCAATGTGATATTGGGTATTGAGCTTGTCGTTATTTTGCACTCTTGCTACGTGATAGGTGTGACTCAGATTGAATGGTACCTTACAAATGCACTTCTACGTATCGGCTTGATAAGATTAACTACATTGGTGTTGAAGGACTATCGTAGCTCGATAAGCACCTCGTGTTCGGAGTACCGAGACTACCGAGCCCTGTTTACTTACATTGAATGTTGAACCTTGCTCGATGCACGATCGATTCCGCACTCAAAGGTCTCAAAGCATCTTAAGCATCCAGAGCCGTTAACAGACTCCGGAATAGTTGTGTTTGAAAGGAGATGCTGATGGAAAAAACATCTTTTGTCAATTATATATCGCAGGGCGGAGGGTGCGCAAGAAAGACGAGTTTTTGCGCTGACACCTGGGCAGTTGGGAACAGGCGCGCCACACCAATATCGTCCTTATACATTTTAAAATAGGCATCGTTATAGTTTGAGAGACAATGCAAGCTGTTGACTGTTATTTTTATCTGCCACTTTCCAGAATCATTATGAACAATACGGTTGCGGACATATGTCTTCTGATGTATGTTGTTGGACCCTCAAACTCGATTTATGATTAAGGATAATGATTTAAACCTTCGTCCGCAATATATTGCTTCAAGTTCACCATCTGTGTTTTTTAGTTATCAAAGATAAACGTATTAGGCTAAGTTATTCTTCGGCTTTAAATATCTATAGGTATGCAAATATATGCGTTTATTATCGTAAGCGATGTATGTGACTCGTTCAATGTGAATTTTGGTGAACATCTTTATATGAGTACAGAGAGGGTTTTACCGTTCCTTGACTGTACATACGTTTGACGAAAAATATTTGGGAAATATATCTTGTTGAGAAGGATTTTCAAGGCAATGCTACTGACATTACTTACGGGTAAAAGACAATGTTACCAGTCTCCTCTTCCCACACCATTCTAGACAGACTGGAGTGATCGTTTGTAAACACATAAAGACTGACATTAGGTGTTATGCCGAATACTTACTCGCACGAGTGCAATCGTACCGCACGTACACAAACGTGCAATTGGAGAGCTCAGATTGTGACGACCGCGTAATTACCTAATTGCTAGACTTGTTGTGACTACTTGAGCAGGATATTTATTCAAGGTTGAAATTTAGCTTTATAAAAAGCTATGCCTGATGCCTGGTGTATTAAAGACTGTATCGCAAATTATAAATATACCCATTTTTATTAACAATGCTAACAAAAATAGAAAGTATCAGACTGTAAATAATTAATTAAATTGGTTGGATGTCAAAGAACTGCCGTTTTATGCTAATTCTATAATTTTTTTTCTGGACGTCGATATGAGAGTTCGGACAGCGTGCTTAGCAAAATTTTCTCCGTCATACCCTAGTCATAGTTAGAAACCACTGCTCGTCAGAACTTGAAGATAATTAAGCTCTCTTTATGACGTTTTCTTTTGATATAACTTTAAAAAAAATGGATTATATGATTTTAGATATAAAATTGACTTTTTCCGTTCACACCCCTGAAACAGAAGCATCTACAGCAGAAAAGATTGAAATTTGGCTGTAATAAACTTAAGACTGTAAGCTTTCTTATTACCCTCAGAAGGTTTTTGTTAGCCCATTTCCTTACGTAGATCTCATCTGGAATATTAGAGGTAGTAGAAACAGACTCCTATTATAAAGATAGCTGCCAAACCTTGAATCTCAGAGTACTTTCTTCAATAATACCTAATGGGCTTTTCAGATTCAGTGAAACGTAATATTCATAAAATGCTCCATATTTATTATGATCCTATGGGTAATTATCTAATTTTGCTATGACTAATCGTGGATGTTATACAATGTTTTTTCTATGCGAGTATACAGTCGCAGGCTTTTCAATCTTAATTTTATTGAGTTTACCTATTTTTCGTTTTTACTTGGTGTGCCAGACGGTTCTCGTAAGCCTTCAGATTATTTTATTTCTTGAACATATTTAACCATTCCGGCTGAAAAGTCTATTTTTTGGGTTCGTCGAATCGAGTGCCCATTTATATTACTCTATACCTTTACCACAGTTTAACCACATAACTGGTCGAAGAACTATGTTCCCGGCCTAGTTTCAGCTTGTCGTCAGAATAATATACTTGGCATCATGTTTTAACGTCGATTCGGTCAGCACAGATACTAAAGTTTCCGTACACCTTTTGTCCGCTTTTGATTTTTCTTTCTTTGTTCATGAAACTTTAACTTGAACCCATGAACGATAAAATCAAATATTTTACCCATATTTCTTAGTTTTCAAAACACAACACCGTTGCTTGTATCCAATCCCATAAGCTACATATTTTTGTTCCTGTATTTGTCTCTAAAAAGAGAAGACCTTCTTCGTATGCTTGGGATTCCGTTACACTTTGTCTCTTGAACGGACAGAAGGGTTGTCTTCGTTGGGTAAGTATATCAGCGTTTTCCTGACTCAATTTCATCATTATAACATAACATAAATACTCTTTATTGCAATCCTCAAACAATAGACACAATGTATACACAATACCCAAACAAAAAAAGCAGAGGCAAAACAATTGGCGGTCTTATCGCTAAAGAGCGATCTCTTCCAGACAACCTTTGGGAAGCGGAAACCTTTGTAAATTAACAGAAAAGTAGGTGTTGCAAAGCAAATAAACCAAACATGAATAAACTTACACATATAAAATAAAGAAAAATAAACTTACATAGCTCATACATACATACATACATATATATTTAATAAATATAATAAAATAAGAAAATATAAACTAGGACCAAACACACTACATGCCACAGGTTGTTAAAACAGTTAATGGAGTTGCAGGATATCTAAACAGTTAATGGAGTTGTTTCTTAAACACAGCAAGAGATTTAGCACGCCTTAAGTCTAACGGTAAATTGTTCCAGAGCCTTACAGCCTGAAAAGTGAAAGAACTGTTATAAAATTTAGAAAGTTCATGTAACTTTAACTTGAACCCATGAACGATAAAATCAAATATTATCGATCAAAATACACTGATGCACACATTGACATTTTAATTTGTAATAAAATTGTTAATGTTTGTGCTACTAAGTATATAACTATCCAAAGTTGTATTTATAATTTTCGATAGTCTTTATGTTTTATTGGTCTACTTCTTCGGCTCTGTTTGCCCTTTTCAAACCTTGCTTTATTGCTACTTAAAACGTTAAATCCAATAAAAGTAGTAGTAAGTATATAAGTTGTTTGGCTGTAATTTATGTAAGTGGGTAATTTGTAAGTTTCCTATTTTTATTAATTTCCTAGTTTGAACTGACGCCTCTCACCAAATAAGAGGAATTTCCTTGAAAACATGTAACACAGATGGACCATTATAGCTTCCTGCATTGTCTCTGAATCCTATCTCCTTGAACACCTTCGGGATGGTTGTCCGTCCGTAGCCCCTGCTGGTGCACGTTCACCAGGTGGCAGGTGGCCCCCCCCTCCCCCCGCCCCCCGCCCCCGCCAACGCCGGCCGGCACACCGGGCCGCGCGCACCAATCACGGCGGGCCCGGAGCGCCCGTAAATACCGCGCGCCGCGCCGCCGACCGCCAGTGTACACGTACCTACAGCCGCGTGTCGAACTGTGCGCTACTCTACTCTGCCAAGCACCAATTTATTATAAAATATCCCCTGTGTTTTAAAGTTAGAACAGTGTTGTGAGTGTGAATTAAGTGTCATCATGATCATCTGCCTGTCTGGATTCGTTATTGCTGGGTAGGTGTCCCGTGTTGTTGTTGTATTCCCGTTCACTCCGAAGTAAACAGAAATCAGCTGAGCTCACTGACATTGGGATTCTTGTTTCAATAAGTTTACCATAACAATCAATTGTTATTGTCAGTACTCCATTAATCATGGTGTCAACGTTTGTTTAAAATACACTTTAGAAAATGTTACTTGTCGTCTTAATGAAAGTTATAATTGGTTGGTCTGAGTCATTATCTTTTTTATTCTTAGAAGATTTTTTTAATAAGATCATAATAAATATGGAGCATTTTATGAATATTACGTTTACTAAAGTGTAGGTACAGTCAAGTGCAAAAATACGTATCGAAAAAATCGTCTCATAAATATGGTACTACGCACTTATTACAACGGAATAAGATACTATGGGACATATTTTTGAGTAAGGTGAGTACACCCATATTTTTACACTTGACTGTACTTAGCCGGAATGATCTGATATCCGTAAACAGAGATACATACTTATTATATTTAATATACATTTATAAGGCATGTATTTAATTGTAAGATGCCAAGTTAATATTTTTGTTGCCAACCTATTATTTCAAGTTCCCGGTTAATTTTTTGGTCAGCTATATATTGCTGCCGTTTTTAGGGTTCCGTAGTCAACTAGGAACCCTTATAGTTTCGCCATGTCTGCCCGTCCGTCCGTCCGTCCGTCCGCGGATAATCTCAGTGACCGTTAGCACTAGAAAGCTGAAATTTGGTACTAATATGTATATCAATCACGCCGACAAAGTGGTAAAATAAAAAGTGGATTTTTTTTATTTATTAGGGTACCTCCCCTATACGTAAAGTGGGGAGTGATTTTTTTTTTCATTTCAACCCTAACGTGTGATATATTGTTGGATAGGTATTTAAAAATGAATAGGGGTTTACTAAAATCATTTTTCGATAATGTAAATATTTTCGGAAATAATCGCTCCAGAAGTAAAAAAATATGCGTCCCCCCCCCCTCTAACTTTTGAACCATAACTTTTAAAAATATGAAAAAAATCTCAAAAGTAGAACTTTATAAAAACTTTCTAGGAAAATTATTTTGAACTTGATAGGATGAATAGTTTTTGAAAAAAAATTACAAAATAATTTCTGAACTAAGTTTGTAATTTAACCGTATAAGCAGGTATTTATTGTAACTGTAATTTCTACAAAATTACAATGAAATGACGTGCTTTCAAATAAAGTAAAAACGGTGAAAATCGGTTCACGCAATAAAGAATTATTCCATAAAAATCATCTTCCATACTTTAAGCTCGCGCGCAAAAGTTTACTTAATTTGCCGAGAAATGTCGCTGTACGTGGAACTCTCATATCATATCCTACATGGCGGTGTTATTAACTCTTAAGTGGGGACACTTACTGTGACGGACGGAAAACTACGGAACCCTACACTGAGCGTGGCCCGACACGCTCTTGGCCGGTTTTTCAATAATATGATGCCACCTGTTTGACGCTTATAAAAAAATATTGTCGCTAAAATATTAATTCACGGCCAATTTATATTATTATATACCTTAGAAAAGTTGCCGATTCATGTTTTAGATACCCGGAAAATTATAAGCCCATTTATAATAATGTCGTGCGAATATAAGTTTTAGAGGCAAAGCAAAGTCATACTGTTTTTATTGTCATTTTGTTTTATCATATCATATTTATTTATTAGTATCTTGTTGATGGAGTGCGGTCGATACTCATGTGGTATGTTGTTGCAGGGCCTCTCCCGCGCCGCTGTCCTCCGCCTTGCTGCGCGCTGCTGATTGTGTAAGTATTTCTATATTAACATTATCCATATAACAACTTAAAAGATGCCACCTACCCAGAAAGTGGCATGCTCTAGATTTCTATGTTTACCTTCGTTCGGTAGGTGCAATTTTGAAACAATTGAATCAATTGTGTAGATAACGATAATATTTCTTTATTATAATTTGAAACAAAAAAGAACCGAGTTCACTCAGCATCCACCTCTCCAAAAGCAAATGCTCGAGCTGCTGTAAAAAATACTCAAATCACTATAGGTGTGCCTATCATAGTTGAAGAGTTCCCTCGATTTCTCCAGGATCCGACCATCAGATCCTGACCTGGTTACAATGGGACCAAAAAAAATAACTTTCCAAGTCGGTCCAGCCGTCTTCAAATAATAGATGAACATACATTTAAAAAAAAATAGCAAAAACAAAGATCCCGACGAGTTGATAACCTCCTCCTTCGAAATCTTGAAGTCGGTTGAGAACGCCTTTTCGAGGTCGGGTGGTAAGAAAAATGTATTATTTTCCAGAGCACGGCCGTCCCTCCCATGCCGCACTTGACCTCCCTGTCGTCCCTGGCGTGTCTGTCGGGCGCGGGTGCGGGAGGTGCGGGAGGTGCGGGTGGTGCCGGTGCGGGCGGTGCTGGTGCGGGCGCGCGCTACTCGCCGCACCACCAGCAGCTGCTGCAGCACTTCACGCCGCCGCCCGCCCCCGCCCCCGCCCCCGCCCCCGCCGCCGCCGCCGCGCCCGCCCCGCCACAGCTCATGGCTCTCAGAGGTAGGCTCCACTCCGAATGCTATAATTATTCTTTCATAAGTCTATTCTTAATTAAAGGTAACCGTGTGGAGTATTACAATTTTTAAATAAAAGAAAAATATATCTCGGTTGCCATCCGATATAACTTCCGAGATCGCATTATAAAACTACAACGTAGGTAGCCGTTTACCTCTCTTTATACCCAATACCTGGTGTATTGGATTGTATACCAAAAAAAAAATGGTAATAAGTGGTATTGGTTGCCAAATTTTATAAAACTTTACCCCGATGTAATTTTTTAACTAGCTAGGTTGTATGATTAACGCGTGTGTTTTGTTTCCAGGAGCCACTCGCTCGAGCAGCAGCTCCGCGGAGTCTGTGTCCAGCAGCAGCGCGTCCCCTCCCCCTCCCGGCGCCCCCCTCCCCCCGCCCGGCGCCCCCCTGCTGCCGCCGCACACGCACCTGGGCGCGGGGGCGTCGCTCCACGCGCGCCTCTACACGCATCCCTACAGGTACCTACTGCACTGCTCTACTTATATCTACGAATTTATTTGTCACTTAATAGTCAGCCTTATCTCATTGTATTAATAGGGTTAACAAACATGTACCGACGATTGTAACGTAGTATATTTGTGTGTCTCGATCCATATTTCACTCCCCGCCAGAGAAGTAACCAATTGTTCAGTAATACTTAATTTAATTTATCCATTTGATTATATCTGATTGTTTACCGAACTTTTCGAAAAATAACAGTTCGAGTCATAATAACATATTTTAAACGGAGCAACGTTTTCTGACTTGATATTTCTGTCACAACAGACGTGTACGCACGCTGTACGCGTGCCTCGGCGAGAGCGAGGGCGAGCTGTCGTTCGAGCCCAACCAGATCATCACCAACGTCAGCGCCAGCGCCGAGCCCGGCTGGCTGCGCGGCACGCTCAACGGCAAGTCCGGCCTCGTGCCCGAGAACTACGTGGAGCCGCTGCCGTGAGCTCCCCCGGGCCGAGCCGAGCCGAGCGCGCCCGAACACCGCCGACCGTTGCCGAGTGACCTCTAGCGGACGTCGCCCGAACCACGCAGACCGCCCTCGTCGCTGCAGGCGTGCGGACGTGGCTGGAGCCGCATGAAGAGAGGAGACGAGCGTCGAGCGACGCTCGCCCTTGCCGCACGTTGCCTGACGTCACGTCGTAGCCGAGCGCCATACGTACCATATCCTCGTACCTACTACTTATGTTAAGTTGTTGATTCTTTTGTACGTCTGTATATTTTGTATATTGTAAATAAGCGTTTGTTGATATTTTAACTATTTATATTACGTTGTGGATTTTTTTACCAAATATACTATATTGTACGATGTCCGTTTGTGGATGTATTATACAGATTAATATATGTGCTTGAGTTTTATTCCCAATCAAGTGAGTACCAACCTAATACACACACAACTTGCACATATATTTTACAATTTAAATTCCACATATACTTGACGATGAATAATTCAAAAATTTAGGAGGGTTTACTACAATTACTTAACGTTAGCATTATTTCCGAAATTATTAACCCAAGAGCAACTTAGTAAGTTTGAGCGCATCCAGAATGTCGCTATTCGGTTCATTTTTGGGTTACGCAAATATGACCATGTTTCTCACTTCAGGGCTAAGCTCAAGTGGCTCCCTATTCGTCTTCGTCGTAACTCCCATGTTCTGTCCCTTCTGTACAGTATTCTATTCAACCCCGCAACTCCCCATTACCTCAAAGTCCGTTTACAGTTACCTTCGTTCGGCTAGATCCGCCCAAAACCTGCTTCTAAATGTCCCATCCTCTTCGTCAAAAGTATATAATAGTTCCTTTACCTTTCAGGCCATACGCCTGTGGAACTCGTTACCTCTAGAAATAAGGCGTGCAAAATCCCTAACTATTTTCAAGAAACACCTTAAGGAGTATTATCTATCTCTCCCTTAACACAAATGTTTGCTGACTGTATTTTTATTATTTTATTTTTATTTACTCTGTGTATGTAGTATATGTATGTTTATTGATTATTTTTTGTGTATGTTTATGTATAATAATTAAGCTATTGTATTATATGTTATTTGTTATTGTTTACTGGATTTTCACTGTTTCTTTTGCCTTGCACTTACTCATGCAATTATTTTCGACTAGATTTCCGCTACCCTAAGGTTGTCTGGAAGAGATCGCTCTCTAGCGATAAGACCGTCTGTTGACTGCCTCTACTTTAATCTGTGTACTGTACTGTTATATGTTATTGAGGTGTGCAATAAAGAATATTTGTATTTGTATTAAATATCAAAACATGCTTTTTGTACATTCCTGTTCTCTTTGAATACCCAAAGATACACGATGGGGTTGAGGCGAAAGAAAAGTGCCCCACGTGACCATAGAGGGTATAGATGGGAATACGCTTAAAAATGGGCATGTTTAACCGGTGTCTTCTGTGATCCGCTAATAGCCGTAGTGTTATACATACTTCTCTTTGCCATAACAAAATAAATAAGTAAAGTTAAACGTAAACATTTCCTACTAATTACTAGTCAACATATAAGTATATACACTCGCGAGAAAATAATACGGGTCAGTGACAAAAACCCTTATATTTTGCAAATTAATAGCGGTATGTGCAGGAAACTAACTGTGTATTAAAGAGAATTTAATATCGAATTAAATTGAATCTTCAATGTTCTACAAGAATTCTGGAAAAAGTTTTATTTAAAAAAAAGTCGAATTTGGTACCAAATTCAAATTGAGCTTATTTCACTTTTGATTGTTTTCTCACTTTTGTTTTCAATCTGTCAAAGCAAAATGATAAAAGGCAGTTTTTGTTGACTTTGATGGTTATTATCCGAAATCGGCATCTCACTGCAGTTGAAGTCAAAAACCAACTTCGGGAGACCCGAAGAGATGACATCAGCGAGTGGACTGTAAGGCGGCGGCTTCGTGAAGCTAATTTGACCCCACATAGACCGGCAAATGGCCCGAAACTTGACAGAGGGCATCGAACTGCAAGGAAACTTTACGCACGCGAATACAGGCGATGGGGTGCCGAAGAATGGGCAAGAATTATGTTTTCTGACGAATCCAGATTTATGCTCTATGCACATGACTGGCGGCGAAGAGTTTACAGACGGCCAGGTGAACGTTTTATTCCAGCCTGTTTTGAAGAAAAAGTTGCTTTCGGCGGTGGGTCTGTTATGGTTTGGGCTGGAATCTCTTCAGAGAGTCGCACGCAATTAGTTTTGATAGAAAATGGAACGTTAACTAGTGCCAGGTATGTGGAAGAGATTCTTAATGAGCATGTAGGCCCATATTTAATTAATATGGGTGAAAACTCAATGTTCATGCATGACAACGCCTGGCCACACACCGCACAGATTGTGGAAGATTATTTTGAGGAGGTTGGCATCAACACTATGAACTGGCCCTCGAGAAGCCCGGACCTAAATCCGATTGAGCACGTATGGGACGAGCTCGGAAGGCGTGCAAGAAATCGAAACCCCGCCCCAGCTACACTTAGAGACCTGAAACAGGCGTTAGTGGAAGAATGGGCTAATATCCCGCAAGAACGCATAAGAAACTTAATAAACAGTAGGTACGCCCAATCGTTTAGAAGCTGTAAGAAGAGCCCGAGGAGACAATACGAAGTATTGATATGTTTTACTTTTTTTTTGTTTTTATATAGTTTTGTGTGTGAGGTACCACGGTTGCTTTTTACCTATAATTAATTGATATCGTGTTTACTATGTTAATTGAATAAACAAGTGAATATCATCTCTAACTCTTGACGTTGTTTTATTAACTATGCATTTATCTATAATATACAATTTAATTCAGGCTCCTAGCTTTATTATTTTAGGAGATATTATAGTTTTTCGTACTGACCCGAATTATTTGCACGCGAGTGTATTATGACGTAGGTCTTCCAAATTCCCAACATTCCGTTAAATATTTTTTTATTTTGCTTAACACATTCACTGCAACCCGCCTCGTGGGCGCTCGTAAACTTTGCTCAGATGCCGGACAACTCGCTGGGCGGGTTGTTTTGTAACGTAGCTATAGACGCCCGGTTTCTGAAGTAGGACGTCATTTTTCGTCTGGCAGTTAGTGTTAATATTTTTGCAAATCATCGGCCTAAGTTCAGCCGCCGTGCTGACATCTGGATACAAGAAGAACTTTTCACAAATAGGGTACTAAATTCAATTTCCGTCGTTATTTCGTTATTTATAAAAAGTAAAAATGTGTAGTGTGCACTCACACTCCTACGCGTTACCTTATTACTATATATAAACGCTTGTATTAGAACATGAGACACAATATACTCGGACTCACCCAACATCACATTGCGACCCCGTCACTGCGGCTCGTGCTGCACTGGCGGCGCGCTGCGCCTGCCAGAGGATACGGGTAGTGAAGTGATCTTGGTGTCAATGATTTAAGTTTTGTTACTATGAAGAAAAACTATTTTATGTGGACCAATTAGTAAGATGTTGTAAGTGTCGAAGGAAGCAGAACTACCTATAAGTATGCACGGCATTCGTATAGTAAGCGTGCATGCAGGTTGTATGATGAAAGATGTGAACAGTTCTTGTTAATTCCTCATTCGTTATTCGTTTATTCATTCATCACAATGTCACTTACAAATTATAAACCAAACATGACATGGAAATATAATATAATATATAACATTTAGAATTAAAATCACACAACAATTGTCACAATAAGATTAAAAAATTAAATTGTTATTATTATTAAATTACTATCATTAAACACAGTTAATGGTAGGTACTCGGGGCTACAGAAGCCTCAAGGTAGTGCCCGGCTGACGCTAAAAAACTCGGTTCCGGAGTCAGGAGTATGTCTAACTCATTGTCTTGGTCCAAAATGTTATTGATGAGCTCCAGAGCTCGGTTGAGAGGTGATTTTTTATACGAACAGGTACCACCGCTTGGAAGATTAAACAAGGGCAACTTACGAGGCCGTAGGTTATATCCAGGGACCGGCGGGACATTTAGAGATACTTGCGATAAGAGGTAACTGTTACTCGTATCCCCTCGTAGCAGACGAAGAAAGAAACGGACCAGTGCAGTAGCGTAACTAGGCGGGGGCGGTCCGCCCCGGGTGTCACCATCTTAGGGGTGACACCTGACTGACGACCGTAAACATCAGAAGGGGACCGGCGGGACATTTAGAGATACTTGCGATAAGAGGTAACTGTTACTCGTATCCCCTCGTAGCAGACGAAGAAAGAAACGTACCAGTGACACATTTCTCCGAGCGTCAAGAGCCTGGTAACCGACGGTACCATACCATAAACATACGGCGTCGGGTACATATGTGGATAGTAGGAGTACATTTTCTTAAACAAGTATCTTGCAAAGGATTTTTGAACTTTTTCTGCTGTCAGGATGTATTTATCATCATGTGGGTTCCATACTATGGCATTACAGTCTAGTCTACTTCTTACAAATGAATAATATAACAGATCTAAAGGTCGCCTATTAGTTAAGTGTTTGGTCTGTCGCTTAATAAAAACCATGCACCTATGAGCTAATTTGCAGGTTTCGAGTAAATGGTGGTGAAATGTCAGTCGCGTGTCAAACCAAAGTACCCAGGTGTTTAACCATGGCGACCCGGCTCATTTTTTCACCCCCTATGTGATAGTCCCCTTCAATTGGATAACTCGAGCACGTGTAAGAAAGTACTGCACATTTAGATATGTTAAGCGCCAAACTGTTCGCCACGCCCCAGTCGTGTAGGTACTCTGTTTATGTCTGCTTGAAGAAAAGCTTTGTCTTGCGAACAGTTTACCGGATAAGCCAGTATCACGTCGTCTGCAAATATTAAACAAAAGAAATGTTCAATTTGTATCGGGAGATTATTTATCAAAATAAAAAATAATAAAGGTCCCAAATTGCTTCCCTGGCCAATGCCAGAAGTAACCTGATAGTGCTTTGATGTAAAGCCCTTATAATGTACATACTGCTTCCTCCCAGTCAAGTAGTGTGCAAAAAAATCGAGATGACTCCCTGATAATCCACATTGTGTCAGCTTGTTCAATAATACACTAGTATCAACACGATCAAAAGCCTTTTGAAAATCAAAATATGCTACGTCAACCTGTTTGCTGAGTTCCAAATTATTTGCAATAAACGTTGTGATGTTCATTAGGTTAGTCGTAGTCGATTTTTGGGGTAGAAAACCGTGTTGTTCTTCGCAGAAATGACTCTTAAACTGTTCAAAAAGTCTTGTGTGCACTACCGCTTCGAACACCGTACCAAAGACACACAAAACTGCAACTGGTCTGTAGTTACGTATTTCAGACTTCGAACCGCTTTTATATATGGGTATTATTTTGGAGGTTTTCCAGATAGTGGGGTATTTGCCTAATTTGATTGAAAATATAATGAAGGGGCGCAACAAAGATTTCGGCGCAATCTTTGACAATCGCTTGAGGTATACTATCCGGTCCCTGTGTGAATCAACTACCTCATTGAGGTAGTTGTTCGAGTAGTTGTGGAAACTATATTCAATTCGTAAGTAGTATTTTTTCTTCTTATTGTGAGTTAACTATTTATAGTTAAATTTTTATTATTATTTTATTTTACTGTTAAGAAATACAGGAAATTATAGGTCTATAAATATAGTAAAATTAGCTTTTAGATAATTTACAGATTTTTAGGGCTTCGTAGCCAAAATAGCAAAGGCGGAACCCTTATAGTTTCGTTATGTCCGTATGTCACCAGCCATTTTACTCGGAAACTATAACACGTAATCTTAATAAAATTTAGACATAAGATACACCTATTTAGTTAAATTGCAGAAAAAAATATTTTTAGGGGGGGCGCTCCATACAATATCAATCTGTTGCAAATCAGTCGATAGGTCTTTAAAAATAACATCGAGGTTTCTTTGAACATTTTGTGATTAAGTGAATAGTTTCAGAAATAATCGCTTCGAAAGTCTGAAAAATTGTGTAAATTTAGAACCGTATAAGTCAAAAAATAAATATTAAAAAAATATAGAAGATGTGCCTTATCAAATACTTTCTACAAAAATTGTTTCGAACATTATCTTATCGGTTTAGCCATTTTTAAGTTATCTCCAAAAAACTTCTTCCATAAGCCGTATCTGATGCTTATGGAAGAAGTTTTGGTATTGGCCGAATAGTAAAATTGTGGCTGGATACCGGATATCCGTTGAATCTCTTTAAAAAGCATGGGAATAAATAAAACAAAGTAATTATTTATTACTATATAATATTTAAAACAGTTAACCAAACAATAAACATTTTGATGAATGGGATACACTCTTAGAAGTAAGAAGCAAACGTCCTACCGCCTCCCGCCGCGGGGCACGGGTGCGGGCGGAGGCGGGGTTACACGCGGTAACTCGGAGAAGCATACGGGATCCAACACACCGAAGAGTTCAATATAAACACGTATACGCAAACCGGTTGGCATTTCTATCAAATCGAAACATTTCGAACTGTAATTACATATAAATATGAAATGCCGGCAAACATGTTGCCGTCGTCCAGATTTTATATCAAAATATGTCCACGCTACCGACAAGAGTTCTCTCCAACTATCTTCAAGATAGGTCGCGCGTCGCCCATCCAACGGTTCGCTGAAGGCTAAGATTTGGTGTGTTCGATCTTTTTGCACGAGCTTTATACACATAGCTGCTGCAGCACGTAGTGTGGGAGTGTATCATAGCTGTCCGAGGTCGGCTCGGGCACGGCAGGCGGGGCCACCGCTCACAGGAAGAAACAGTAGGAGAGCAGTGGGCGGCGCGGGGGGTGCGCGCGCGGCGGGGGGGGTTAACTGTCGCGCGGCTCCTCCTCCTCCAGCAGGCGCCGCACGCGGCTGCAGTCCGCCAGCGACACCGCCGCGCCCGCCGGCGACGGCAGCGGCGACGCGCGCACCGACTCGCCCGCCAGCCGCGCCAGCCGCCGCAGCTCGCTCGCGCGCAGCACGCGCATCAGGCTCGCGTACTTGTCCTGTAGCGCGTCCAGCCGCGCCGCGCCCTCCTCCGCGGCCGTCCGCGCCGCGCGCTTCAGCTCCGCCACCACGGCGTCCCGCGCCGCCAGCGCCGCCTCCAGCTCGGCCGCGCGCGCCACGGCCGCGTCGGCGCGCGCGCCGGCCTGCTCCGCGTCCGCGCGCGCCGCCGCCAGCCGCTCGGCCGCGGCGCGGGCGGCGCGCTCGTCGCCGGCGCCCGCGTGCGCCTGCCGCTCGCGCACGGCGGCCTGCGCGGCGGCCGTGAGCCGCGCCTCGCGCTCCGCCAGCACCAGCAGCTCGCGCCGCAGGCGGCGCACGTGCTCGGCGCGGCGCTCGGCGGCCAGCGCGCCGCGCGCGAGCGCCTCCACGTGGCGCGCGGCCTCGAAGGCCTCGCCGCGCGCGCGCTGCAGCTCGGCGTGGTCGTGCGCGCGGGCGGCCTCGGCCTCGCGCAGCGCGGCCTCGGCGCGCGCCCGGGCCGCGCGCTCGTCGGCCAGCGCGGCCTCGAGGCGCGCCTCGTGCTCGGGCCGCACCTGCGCCGGCGCCGGCGGCGGCGAGCGCTGCAGCCGCGCGCGCAGGGCGTCGCGCTCGCGTTGTGCGGCGCGCGCGTGCTCCCTCAACGCCTGATTTTGTAATTCTAGGGCGCGTACCTGAAAGCAGACATTAGTTTCGATAGGTACATAGACGTTAACATAGCGCCACGGTAACGAACAGTTGTAGGAATCATTCTTTAGTATAGCATCCAAATAGTATTTAACCCTTTGACCGCCAAAGCCGTTCAAACACGTCAACGAAAAGTCGTGCCCTCAGCGCCATGACGTGTTAAAACGTCCAAAATGAGAGATCAAAATACTCCTTAATAAACAACCTTTATAGAAATATTTTTGTATATATTTTATAGTAGTACCATTCACCTATCTTTTCAGTTAAAATTTCATTCAAAATAACCCGTAACTCAAGAAAATATTAAAAAATACCTCAGAGCTATTTAAAAGAACAAAAAGGCACTGCCCTCCTCGCCGTTGACGGGTAATCACGTCAAGCGGCGTGACGTCACTTCGAAATAGTGTTGTTCGTTTGAAAGCATAGTGGTCGATGTTGATTATTGTATGAACATTAACCAAACACTGTAATTATGAATGTTTTTCGCATTTTAAGCTTTATTATATAATAAAACTAATTATTAAACTGTGATTCGTGTAGAACATTAGTTTTAGGAACTACATAAGTATCGTAATGTTAAAAAAGGTATATATTTTACATTTTTACTTTAATATATGCATTATTAAAAAAGAAAGAGTTTTATTTAAGTCGCAATGGAATAAATACAATGCGTGTTATAAAGGGCCGTATTTAAAACCTAACAATGTTTATGTCGTTTCTTTTAATCATATTGCTTCGCCGCATTCTTGTTAATCCTTAAACAATGATAAATACCACGTCACGTGGGTTTTCGGTCCATTTCATTCATACCAAATAAGTAAAAATAATGAAATGGCATTTTAGATAAAATGTCAACCAATATGAATGTTATCGGTGAGAGACCGAGTTTAAGTGAACAAAGAATATGGGGATATACCATGTTTCTTTAGGTACAAAAGAATGAAATGTGCGCGAGGTGTTTTTTTTACCTACACACCCGTTCTGTCCGATGTTCATTAGTTTTTATCATAAAAATTATTTATTTGATGGTATTGTTAAACATTTTTTTACTCAACTAAACACTTGAAAAACCTAACGTATTTTCCTTCATACAGTTACATTACACCACGGAAATATCGATAGGTACAGAAATTAATGAATATTTCTCACCCCCAACTCTAACATTGATAATAAGTTACGGTGCCACCAGCGCCAAAGCCGTCATAACACGTCAGCGCGTGACGTTATCACTTAAGTAGTGCTGTCCCAAGTAACAAAAGCTTCTATAACTAAGGCCTTTTATCACCAAACTGTAATATAGTAGGCCTATAATGGTAACCATTGTGACGTCTTGTGCCATAAAGGTTTTTAATAGAGCGTTTTGGTTCTATAAATTAAAGAACATTTCAGTTCTATAATTTAGCTCTTAGAACGCTTAAAGGACTATAAAAAAGAATCTTTAAAGTGTTGCACTGTAATAGTTTTTTAAAAAGCGACTAGTACTATTTAATACTATAGACACTTTTCTGACACTTTTATGTACCTATTATGTGTATATATACTAATAATGCGTCGAATTAACTTTTATAGTACTAGTATTGTAGTAGTATCGTAAACACTATTACATGACAAATCTGCACTATATAAGGACTTTGCACGACCATTACGTAATGTTAAGACGATTGTCGCCGGAGTGTCCTTGAGCGTTTGGGCGCTCTCTACCCGCGCCACCCGCGTACCCTTCTCATTGCGATCGTGCGTAAATCCGCCGCGATGCACAGCAATAATGTTCAAAGAATATGACTTTACTCAGAGGCGCGCGGGCAGATTTATAATAATCATACCTAATCCTTTTGTGGATGTTTTG
The DNA here is from genome assembly GCA_947086415.1 of Pammene aurita. Classification (NCBI taxonomy): domain Eukaryota; kingdom Metazoa; phylum Arthropoda; class Insecta; order Lepidoptera; family Tortricidae; genus Pammene; species Pammene aurita. The sequence continues at coordinate 94,921 of OX352295.1, read as the reverse complement.
TGATTTGAATACTGTGATTAAGTACTACGGTGACATTTTTTAGGAATGCTACTAAATAAGATAAGTAATAACGATCTCGATTAGTAGATTTTTATGTAAAAAAATGAAAACCTAGACTTTTAAATTTGAAGTACAGTGAGCGGCAAAATATTTATGAATTTACGAAATATGGTTAAAAATATTCCGCATATCAGAAAAAAATAAAAAAATACTGACTAGTACAGCAAAAAAAACTGAACACACATCAAAGCGGTGTTTTCATGTGAATTTGGTTTTTTTTGCTGTGCAAGTGAGCTTAATAGATGGTTATTTTTTTGTTGCGATTTTAAATATTAACCGTAAAAATTTACTTAATTACGATAAATTAACAAAACTAAGCCTGTTGCGAGTTGCGAATAGTAAAAATGCACATGTAAGGAGCGGTATTTGTGCACGAAATCGTCATACAAATGAGAGCTGTAAGCCCATTAAATTTAGATCTTTAAAATATAACACAGCGCAAACACTTCTTAGGGTTCCATAGCCAAAATGGTAAAAACGGAACCCTTAAAAGTTTTTTGAAACATGTCCGTCTGTCCGTCCGTATGTCACAGCCATTTTTATTATAAAACATATATTACTGAAATTTTATCTAGAGGTGTGTTTCATGTGCCGCTACTTAGATTTCTGGCTAAATTGCTAAAAAAATCTTTTAGATCAGGCACTCCAAACATACATATGCCAAACTAAATGTCAAAAATATTTTTTTTGTAAATATGAACATGTTGTACGATACGGCTTTAAAAATATCTTATATATATATATATATTAATTTTAAAACTTTTTTATTAAGTCAATATTTTCAGAAATAATTGCTTCGAAAGTCTAAATATAATAGCCCCCATCTAACTTTTTATCCGTAAGTCTAAAAAAATATGAAAAAATACCAAGAAGGCTTAGTACTTAATTTTCTACGAAAATTATTTCACATATTATCGTTTCATCCATTTTTGAGTTATCTCCAAGAAACTACTTTCTACGGAAGCCTACATTATACATGGTCCGATACAAACTTGGCCGGTCTTTTAAAGATATTTGATAGGTAGTATTAACCCTTAGTAGTAATTTATTTATTCACTTGTGTTGATAATTAATATAAAATTTGCATTTCACCGACATAGTAAAGTTTTTTTAGGTTAGTCAACGCGCATGTGAATCTTCTGGGGTTGCAGGCGTCCATAGGCTTTATAACTGCTTTCAATCAGGCGGGTCGTATGCTTGTTTGCCAGCGTCGTGGTATAAAAAAAAGCTTTTTTTCCTTTATTCTTACATACATTGAACTCTTAAATATCAGCAATTTTTTATTAGATTCTCAATCAGGCTTTGCTCAGTGATAGTTAGTAGACTGAAATTTGGTATGAGTAATTATGTGTTTTAATTACGCCTACAAAGTGGTAAAACAATAAGTATCTGACACCCATTGTTGGATAGGTCTTTCAAGAAGAATATGCCTTAAACAACTTTTGGATAAAACGAATACTTTCGTAAATAATAGCTTCGAAAGTTAAAATGCTCTTTGATTTTTGAACCGTGGGTCCAAAAAAATTGGGAAAATTCCTGTAAGTGAGGCCATTGAAATAAAACATATGGATATTCAATAAAAACTACATGGAATAAAATCGGTTGAGCCGTTTTTGAGTTATGCCTATAGTAAAATAACGTAAGTGCCACAATTTTTTTCTTTATAGACTACCTTTTGAATGGATGTATTATAACAGGCCGGCAACTACGGATCCCTTATCACGTATTTTCAATAAAAACTATATGGAATAAAATCGGTTGAGCCGTTTTTGAGTTATGCCTATAGTAAAATAACGTAAGTGCCACAATTTTTTTCTTTATAGACTACCTTTTGAATGGATGTATTGTAATAGGCCGGCAACTACGGATCCCTACACTGAGCATAGCCCGATATTCTCTTGGCCGGTTTATCTGCAATCCTTTGCAGTTTACTTCGCAATTTCTAGATTTGAGAAATTAGCATAAAGTATAACATTAAAGATTGTGTTTAATCTTAAAATAAAACGCATATTACATTCGTTTAGAACACGGTATTCTTAAATAAATATGTTTAAATAAATTCGGTTCTTTGGAGTTTTTTATTAAATTAATTATTAGTCTATTGTATTGCAGTACTAGCAGATTTCCGCAACTCGACGACTAATGCCTATTGTGCGTGATGCATGCGTCTACTAAAACATAATAATTTTAGTTTACTTACATGACCAAATTTGTTTTCAGAGCAATGTGAGATTCATGATTTTTGTTTTTTCTCCATTTTTATTTCATTTGTTTTTTACTTGTATTATAATCTAAATAAAATACACTTTTTATACGAACGCACATAAACGTGCATACGAGTACATTATCTTAAAAGATAAAACGTCTATACATTATTGATTCCGGGAAGACACGTTATATCCGCACCGCATGAACCCTCTGCAGTTATTTAGTCTTTAGGCACAGTAAGTCCGATATTATTGCTCACGGGCCAAGCACAAGTATATGTAGTACAAGGGAAGCACGGAGCGACGAGCGACACAGCCTCCTCGTCTCAAAGCTAGCTCACGACTGCCAGCAACGCCGTTTTCGAGCTAATAACGCACGAAATGTGGAATTATGATCAAGTTGTTTAAGAAAATTTAATCAATTTAAATATCCTACGTTGAGTTTGTAGTGTTCTGTAGTACATATTTTTTAGTTCAACAATATTTTAAATCGAATGAGCCGTTCAGTAGATATAAGCAAAATTAACCGTAAAACGACATTTCGTTACATTTACTTAACGGAGAAACTATACGTTACACGAGTTATTCAAATGTTGACAATGTTGTACATGAAATGGTAAATAACATATATTTTTTTCAAAATTTTTGAATGACCCGTTATTGAGATATATCCCTTAGAAAGTAACAGTTTTCGGCCACAATCAGCGCCTAGCGCCTTAAGCTTTTTAAATGCTCCCTCAACATCGCTATGGGGCTAACCAAATCCATTAAAATATGGCTGCCGATTTCTGAAAGTGATAGCACGTTAGCAGCACGACTGGAGCCCATGTGTACTATGGCAGCCACAGTTGGGACAAGTCCTGATTTTATTAATTTAAATTTAATTAAAACAGTAAAATTATGAAGGCGCATTGTCAAATTTATAATCAGCATAATGATTTTATCAATACAATTATTTTCGCAAGTGAAAATACCGGCAGAGCTAAGGTTCACGAAGGTTTTTTTAGTATGTACTATCGGGTTCAGAATTGCATGGCCAATTTATGAATGAATTCATTGATAAATTGACCATGCAATTTTGAACCTGATCGTACATTTATAAGTCGCTTTAAGGGACAATGGCGAATGACTTACAGATTTATGTTTATTAATTTCTTGTGAAACCTCACGACGATGACAGCACATATCACGATTCTTTTGGTGATAAAAAAATTCACTGGATTCGGTTACGGTGCAATATAGCACTATAAACATGTTTTGGTTACTTTTATAGTTCCAAATTGTGACATAAACGTTACAGACATTTCAATCATAGAGCTGATTTATCACCGTGAGAGCCTTTATGTAATGTTTATAGAATAAATCAGTGATAAAACTAGGGCCTATTTGGGGTTAGGTAAAGGTTTACAACACCATTATAGTGCTAATCATAAATACTAATTAGCACGTTCTAAAATGTTCTCAGAACTTTTATAGTACCAAATTTTGTTACTTGGGGTGGCTATATTGACAAAATAAAATAAAATTGTATATTAATTTTCATATTTTTGTAGTTGATTTTAGGTGTATAAGAAAAATACGAAATGAATATTCTTTACTATTATGATTTCTAAATATCTAAAGTGATTTAGACTAACTAAATCCACTATTAGGCGGAAAGAAATGTTTCGTCGATATGTTGTTTTCCAATCACTACTGTATCCGAGTGCGCTCGTGCAAATTTCGCTCTGGCGCTGGTGGCACGATTTTTCTGTCCGATGCGCGGCGTTCAAAAGGTTAAGTAAAAGAGCAACGTACTCAGTTATGCTACGTGTGGATGTGGATGGCACCAAAACGGTCGTCCAGTCCAGCACGGTTAGCCAGAAGTGCGCATCGATAGTATCTCGCCTGCTAAAAACTTCGCTGCATTGAGTACAGAGAGACTGTGCAAGTGAGAGGTGTTGTCTGGATAGTGATGTGCCGTGGGAGTATTCCCTTATTCCCGGGAATATTCCCCAAATGGGGAACACTGAATTATACGTTATATAAAATAAAATAATAATCAAAGCTAATAATTATAACTGATACAAAAATAATAATGAATAGAATAGAATAAAAAAACGGTTCAACTAATTATATAACTTTTTTTTTATTGAAATTGTATATGGTGTGTTTTTGATTGAAGATGTATCTTTCTGATTTTTTTCATATTTTTGGACTCCTGATTTAAAAGTTAGAGAAGAATAATGACACTAATAATTTCTAAATAAACTTATTTCCAAAAAATATCTCATTAAAAAATATACAAGAGTCCTCAAATTGATACTAGCAAACAATTTTTAAATATATATTAAGTTACATGTATGGAGTGCCCTACCAAAAAAAAACCGGCCAAGTGCGTGTCGGACCACGCATAGGAGGGTTCCGTACCTTCAAAGAAATAAGAACCAAACTAAAACCATAAGGTCGTATCTGATACCTATGGAAGAAGTTTTTTGGAGATAACTCAAAAATGGCTGAACCGATAATGTTTAAAACAATTTTCGTAGAAAGGCGCATCTCCTCAAATATTTTCATATTTTTGGACTTACGGTTCAAAAGTTACAGTGGGGGGGAGGGGACACAATTTTTGTGACTTTCGAAGCGATTATTTCAGAAAATATTCACTTAATCACAAAATGGTCAAAAAACCTCACGGTTATTTTTAAAGACCTATCGATTGATGTTGATATTTGGTTAAAAAGTCTTTCGTACTCTCAACATGCAATAAGGTCGAATATTTCAGTTTAAAGATTGTGTTTATAAGTCAAGTAATTGCCAAGTGACGCCACTTTGAACTAAACGTGCGATGATGCAACTATAAGTTTCTTTCTGTTAGGGGATCATTCCTAGCAACTATGGTATATTACCTAGAGCAAAGGGAATAATATTACCGGGAACATGGGGAATAAACCCAGGGAATATTGGGAATTTACTTTTCCGCTAGAGTTACTGTGCTTGATGTCCCGGTAAAGAGTTTTGTGGCCTTCGTTTTAATCAATTCCTTGAAACTACAATACTCGTATGTGTTCATACAACAATTTCAATATTCCCTCGAGGTAGGAATATTCCCGGGAAAGGCCCATCACTAGGCGTGGTACCTGTCGGCAGCGGCCCAGCAGACGGCGGTTGCGCTCGGCGTGCGCCTCGCGGCGCCATCGCTCGTACAGCAGCTGCGCGTGCAGCAGCGCCAGCTGCTCGGCCGCCTCGCCGCGCCGCTCCTCGCCCCCCCCGCCTACCCCGCCCCCGCCGCCGCCAACACCCCCTCCCGCGTACAGCGACGACAGGTACGAGTCCAGTCGCTCGCAGGGCGACGCCGGGTCGGAGACCTATACGAGTAGACAACACATGGCGGTCATCTAAACTTGCTAATCCAATAGACGTCATTACTAATTACACACATAAAGAGAAGAATTGTCCGTCAAAATAATTATTTATTATACAAGGGAGCCATGTTGTAGTTTAACCTCTGAGACTGAAAACTCTGACAGCGAAAGATTCCAAAATTGAGCCGTGAGCGTAACGAGTTGTTCAAAAAATTGAATCTTGAGCGTGCGAGGGCCTCAGGCAAGAGAGTTGAAACAAACTTTGCTGCCGAGTATAATAAAAAAAAATCACCACACCACCATGAGAAAAAATACAAGCTGGATGGACTATGAGATGATTTTCATTTATATAATTTTGAAAGCATGAATTTGGCTTCAATTTTTAAATTTCCGACTGCACGCTCCCGGTCGACTACCAGGGCGCGCACGCGCAGGTGCCGCGAGGATCTACCTACATATAACTATTAGGTTTTAGGCCTTATTTCCGCGCTTATTTCTGAGAAAAGCACTATACATGACTCGACCTGAAAATGGCTACATCATCAACGGCAAACATAAGGGCATCATTCATATGTATACAAGATGAATTAGAGAGAGCCCAAATGTAATCCTTGTGGGACGCCCGATGTGGCTTGTTAGAAAGATGATGAGAAATCTTCGAGTACTACTACAGCTTGTCATCTATTTTCGTTACATAATTAATTAATACATAAACAATTCTCACCTCTTTCGAATAATCATCGGGAAGGTTTCTGTAGAAATCGGCAATGATAAATTCATAGGGCTCCGGCCACGTGTCCACCGTCTGCACGGCCACCTCCGCCTTGTGCGCCGGCGGGCGCGGGCCGCACGAGGCGGGCCGGCGCGGCGGCGCGGCGCCCGCGCACCTCGCCGCCGCCGCGCGGCGCAGCGGCCCCCGCCGCGGGTCCAGCGCGCGCGCGCGGGCCGCCGCCGGGGGCGCCGCCTCGCTGTCGGCCCACGCGTCCTCCGCGCGCGCCCGGGCCGTCAGCTCCAGCACCTCGCGGTCCTCCACGTTCAGCGGCTCCGCGTCCGGCGCGCCCGGCCCGCGCGGCTCCGGCCGGGCCACCGGCGCCCCCGCCGGCGGCGGCGCGCCCGCGAACGGCACCGGCGAGTCCGGCCCGCGCCTCTGCGTGGCGCTCGCTCGGCCGCCGCCCTCGGCCTCCAGCGCGGCGCGGTCGAGCGCCATCCTCGTCAGCCGGCCCGCGTACGCGTCGCCGGCGCCCGGGCCGGCGCCCGGGCCCGCGCCCGCGCCCGCGCCGCCCAGCGGGGACGTCTCCTTGCGCAGCGGCGACGGCGGCTGCGAGCGACGACCGATAGCGCGCACGGCGCTCGACTCCGCCGGGAAACGGAACTGGGCGCGCGTCTCCTTGGCGGGCGTGTTCTCCGGCGTCGCCTCCACCGCGGCCTCCGGCGGCTCGCTCGCGTCCGCCTCCGCCGGCAGGGGCGTGTGCGGCGCCGAGTCCGCGCCGCAGCGCTCCGCCAGCGGGAACCACGGGTCCGTCCCGGGGCGCAGCGCCGACGCGGCGCGGGCCACGTGCGCCCCGCAGCCCGGTGCGGGCGACGAGGGCGCGACGGGTGCCGGCGGCGGCTGCGCGGGTCGCTCGCGCTCGTCCTGGCGGTCCCGCGGCGTTAAAGATAGACGGCGCGACTCCGCCACGACGTCGTGCCACTCGAGCCGCGCCCAGCGGCCGGCGTCGGCCTCGCGCGCGCGGCTGCCGGTGACGAGCGCCGGGTGCAGGCGCACGGACGCCAGCAGCGGCGCCAGCCCGCGCTGCCAGGCGTCGCGCGTGGCGGCGGACGCGTTGGCGTGCTCCGAGCGGAGCGCCTCCAAGAGCGTCACGGGATGCGTGGCGTATAGAGCACGGAAAAGCGCCAGCTGCGCTAACAGCAAGTGATCGCGAGCGGGCGCGGGCGGCGCCGGCTCCAGGTGCGCGGGCCGCAGCAGCGCGTCCGCCAGCTCGGGCGCCAGCGAGGCGGCCAGGGCGGGCGCGGCGGGCAACAGGGCGGCCAGAGCCATGAGCGCGTACAGCAGCGGCAGGGGCTCGCGCTCGGTGCGCGCGGCGCGCAGCAGCTCGCGCGGCAGCGGGTGCGGCGGCAGCAGGCGGTGCAGCCAGACGGGCCGGCGCGCCAGCAGCGGCGCCAGCGCTAGCAGGGCGGCGCGGCGCGCGGCGGGCTCGCGCAGCTGCTCGTGGAGCGCGTCGAGCAGGTGCCGGGCGTGCGGCTCGGGCGCGCGCGCGAGCAGCTCGACGGCGCGCGCGGAGCCGGTGCGCGCGTGGTAGGCGAGCAGCGCGCGCGTGAGCCAGGGCTCGCGCACGGCGCCGTACAGCGCGAGCAGCGCGGAGCCGGCGCCCGCGCACGCGCCCGCGCCGCCGCCCTCCAGCAGCGCGAACACCTCGCCCGCCGAGCACGCGCCCAGCATCTCCCCCCACCTGACACAAACATGACACACTTACATTCATATCAATATTATGGATGGTCAAAATTCGATATAATTTTCTTGATACCTATTACATACCTAAATAGCGGCATACAAAATACACCTTATGTCTAAATTTTATTATGATAAGTCTTATAGTTTCCGAGTAAAATGGCTGTGACATACGGACGGACGGGTGGACGGACAGACGGACATGACGAAAACTGTAAGGGTTCAGTTTTTTCCTTTTTTTTTGGCTACGGAACCCTAAAAACAACGAGAAAAGGGATCAATTCATATGATCCAGGTTTTCACAGGTAATATGTTATAATATTACCTTACCTGGTTAGTGTGTTGTTTTATTTAATCTGGGGTGTGATAAAACTTAGTACAGACAGAACCTATCAAATGATAACCAAAGACCAAATTGGAACATTGTATCTTTGGTCTTACCTGTGAGTTCCTTTTATTGGCTTTCTGTGTATATTTGATTGTATAACAGTGACTTAAAAGCTGTTGGTTCTCCTTAACATAAATAAATAAAAGCATACTGAATGTGTGAATGTGAAACAAGAGTATATTTATGTCTGTTTACGTTAATTATTGGTAATTTTGTTATTTAAAAGCACAATAGTATTAATTAAACTAAATGACTTTATTGACTGACATTAGAATATTTCCTCTTATAAATCATAGAGTAATCTGGACTTAAGTTCAAAAGTGGCCCAACATGTCTGTGAGGCTCATGTAGTCTTGTTTTATACATTGTAAGGCCAACAGTAGGTACAAAGCACTTGCACTACACTGCAGAGAACTCTGCTATTTATACACAAAACATAAGTCTACAATTTAATATTGTATAGGGTATAGAGCGGAGAGGCCACGTCAGATATGACACAATAATGAGAGCAACGAAACCCATGTGGTTAGTTTGGTATACTATGCTTATTTCTAGATCCGGACATCCTGGCAGCTGTAAAGTGGTGGAGGTCAAAGAATGCAAATAACTTGAAGAAAACCAATACTAGAGTTCTGGGTTTAATGAAATAGTATGGGAAATTATGTACCTAATTAATTAGGTTAAAATATCATATCCAGAAGGTTTTGTTTGGGGAAAGTAGTGCCAAATGATGTAAAATGCTATTTTTAGTTAGTCGCCTACTGTTTTTGTTTCCGCAATAATATACAATGGTTTTTAATCTAATGTTAAAATATAGGCCCTGTCCTCTATAAATTACACAACTTTGGCATTTTCTTCCTATTGGTATTACTTATTTGCAACTTAAAAACTTTGTTGGTCTGTCACTCTGACATCCACCCATTAAAAGCTGCCAGATAACCGGATTTAGCAGTAAGGATGGTAAAGCAGCCTAACTAGACAGGTTTCATTGTTCTCATTATTGTGTCACATGTGACGTGTCCAGCTCATAGACCAGTAGAGATGAGCTGCAGGTAGTCAAAGATGTTGAGAAGTGACTGATGGGACTAGGTAAGAGCAATTTTAGATTGTTGAGAGGCATAGTAAACTGGCCACAAGACTGAATAGGCACTTAAATGTGATAGGCATTAAAAGTGAGCACTCCTCTCCTGTCCACACTGTGGGAAGGAGGAGACACGCAAACACGTACTAGCAGAATGCATTATGTACGCGGCAATAAGGTTTAATGTATTCGGTAGAGACCAGTTAGTGGAGAATGAATTGAGGGATGTAAACAGTAAAGATGCCCTTCTCTCCTGCAGTTGCAGGAAAATCAGAAGACTAGAAGTCAAAGAGAAAATCCTATAGAGTAATAATGTTGCTCAGTTTGTTCGAGACGCCAGTCACCAAATCTTGATGGAGACGTGCGGGGCGGGTGGGTGACAGCGGCGCTGCGATTGGTCGTTTCAAGGACGTTGCGTAGTGATAGATAGGAGATACTACCGGTACTGTAATTTATTGTTGCTTATAGAGGTATTTACTGTTTACTAAATTGGTAACAAAACAAGTAACAATAATGAAATATGTATACTTTAAAATTGTACCTAAAATTATTACTAGGTGTTTATATGTATAGTGGGAGCGGTTTATTAGATAGTCTAATATGAATAAGAAGTTTCAATGCACAGATAAGGTAACTTAGGTAACCGCTAGGTAAGTAAGGTGGTTACCTAAGTTACCTTATCTGTGCATTGAAAGTATCTTATAGAAGCAACCCTTATGTAACGCCCATTAAAAGTGTCGTATAGAAGCAATTCTCAAGTGACATCCATTCAAAAAACCGGCCAAGAGCGTGTCGGGCCACACTCACTGTAGGGTTCCGTAGTTTTCCGTCCGTCACAGTAAGTGTCCCCACTTAAGAGTTAATAACACCGCCATGTAGGATATGATATGAGAGTTCCATGTACAGCGACATCTATCGGCAAATTGAGTAAACTATTGCGCGCGAGCATAAAGTATGGAAGATGATTTTTATGGGATAATTCTTTATTGCGTGAACCGATTTTCACCGTTTTTACTTTATTTGAAAGCACGTCATTTCATTGTAATTTTGTAGAAATTACAGGTACAATAAACACCTGCTTATACGGTTAAATTACAAACTTAGTTCAGAAATTATTTTGTATTTTTTTTTCAAAAACTATTCATCCTATCAAGTTCAAAATAATTTTCCAAGAAAGTTTTTATAAAGTTCTACTTTTGAGATTTTTTTCATATTTTTAAAACTTATGGTTCAAAAGTTAGAGGGGGGGGGACGCATATTTTTTTACTTCTGGAGCGATTATTTCCGAAAACATTTACATTATCGAAAAATGATTTTAGGAAACCCCAATTCATTTTTAAATACCTATCCAATAATATATCACACGTTAGGGTTGAAATGAAAAAAAAAATCACTCCCCACTTTACGTATAGGGGAGGTACCCTAATAAAAAAAAATTTTTCACTTTTTATTTTACCACTTTGTCGGCGTGATTGATATACATATTAGTACCAAATTTCAGCTTTCTAGTGCTAACGGTCACTGAGATTATCCGCGGACGGACGGACGGACGGACGGGCAGACATGGCGAAACTATAAGGGTTCCTAGTTGACTACGGAACCCTAAAAACCTTTAAGCGCCTCCCATATAACACCCATTGAAATAATCTCATACAAGCAACCCTCATGTGGCACCCATTGAAATTATCGTATAGAAGCAACGCTCATGTGGCATCCCTTGAAAGTGTTTCATAGAAGTAACGCTCATGTGACACCTATCAAAAGTTCATTAAGGCAACTCCCATATGACAACCATTGAAAAGTGTCTTATAAAAGCAACGCTCATGTTAGATCCATAGAAAGTGTAGTATAGAAGTAATGCTCATGTGGCGGGTGCCATTAAAGAGAAGAAGAGAAGATGGATGTAACATTGTACCAACATACATGGTTTAATTTTAAACTTAATTTATAGTGTTTTTAGGCATATTTATAACATTTTTAACTATTAATTATTAGCAATTTTAATCAATTATTTTTTATAAGTAACTAATTATTTATTTAAACAATTTTATAATAAGATTTAATTGAAAAGCTGCACGCTACATCGCACACCACCACTACCTCGACATTAGGGGAGCCCTAGCTGTCCGCCCGCCGTCGCCCCTCGCACTTCTTCACCGCTGGCCGAGCCGAGTAAACATATTTAATTTCTCATTCATTTATGTAAATAGGAAAAAATATAATATCAGATTTAAAGTAATTAAGAACTCTCATTCAAATGAATATTCATTCATTTACTTACAGAGTTCTTATTTATTGATATTAAATTTAAATATGTTTATTGATATCATTGAGAACGGAAATATGGCCAGATCTTAAAATTTTCCATTTCATGAAATGAGTTGGGTTAGGTTTAGCCATATCAATGTGTAGAGTGTAGACCACTACAAGTACGGAAATGGCAATGGGTTGGACATATCCTCAGGAAACCTGCATCGCATACCAATCGTAATTGGTATAAACAGAGTAGTAGTTTAGGTTCCCAACTCACCTAATGATATGGACAGGACCCAAACTCTAATAACAACACATTTACAAACAACAACTAGAGTTTGGATCATAAACTAAAACGTATAATGAGAAAATACAAACCTACATGGTTTACACTATACAGTAAGTGTTGCAAATAAGCAGTTCTAGTTTTCCGGGAGTAATCAGTTGGCAGCCGCTCCAGACCCTCAAGAATGTTGATCGACTGCTTAACGTCAGTAACGCGATACACAAACCGAACATTACAGCCACGATGAAGTGCCTTGTCACGTCAGTGGGGCACACTTGTTATCAACTCCAGTATCGAGTGCGGCTATCGCTGAGTATCAGCTGGAGCATGGTACACTGTGAGCTGGAGATGTTGTTGCGGGAGTGCACAAACAGATTAATGGAGTCGTGCCGAAAATTGCCCGAGACCTACCAGTCAGCCGATCGGAGAGATGAGGGACCCGATGGCACCGATGCTGGTGGAATTTTGAAGTCGGTCGTATAACCCTCTTGTATTTATTCGACGCAGCTTAGATGTAGCAGCCAAAATATAAGGTAATTTACGACGTCAATTATGTACTACGGCTTTTTTGCTTCTAGCTAGCTGTCACTGTCACTGACAGACGGAACGACGGAAGGAGCTCGCAGATGACGGCCGTCAACAAAAACGTCAGCTGGTGCACGTCGCCGTTCGGATACTACTTTGTAGACACAACACCACACTGCCTCATTTGTCCAATAGATCTCTTTCTTCATCGCAGAATAAGAAAGCTAGATACACTGAAAATTAAGGTACATACTACATCCCACTCTTGAGCTGATTCAGAATGTATATAAGTCTCATCAGCAAATAATTTGTAGCCGAATGTTGCTATGTTGAGCGTTTTTAACGATATCTTAGGCAACTTTATATCTATGCTGTCAATACTCCATCTGTCAATGAATTGTCATCTGTCGACCTAAAGCCTAACCTAAAGATTTACTTTTCGGACTAATAAAAATCGATTTATTCAAATGTACGGCAATGAAATTAATAGCTAGGAGGAGTGGTCGTTTGATTTAGAAGAGTTTTGCTTGGCGTGTATTGGCAATATCCGGCGTCATGCTGCGGGCGGTGTCGCGCCTGTGCTTCGACGGACAGGCGCTCGAGGCGCTCGCTCGCCGGGATACCTACACACTTTTCCGTCAGTACTCCACTCTCAGTGAATTCTTAATCTGTTAAACTATTCATCAAAATTAATTTCGAATCAGATGACTTTAATAGTCGACTTATAAGTGCAGCTTGGAGTGGTAAATAAGTATGTGTTGCAGGCTCCGCGGTCCATACGACGTCCACGGCTCTCAACACACACTCCACCGCTGGTCAGGTGAGTTTTCTGCTTTCAAGGACACCGTTAGATCTCCAGTTTAGTTACAACTAGAACTAGAACCACTTGTAGAGTATAGAGCAATCTGATGTTCTACCATGTAGATATTGGTTATTTATAAATAAGGATATGAATACAATTTAAATTATATAATCCAATAGTAATTACTTCTGGACATGACTATGTAAACACCTCATTGTACAGTCACCATCTGATATATGGGAGCGGTTCACAAATATGTGAACAACGCCTCTATTATCTACACGATAAAGTGCATGCTCATATATTATTGAGTACCTTGACCGTTCCAGTATATTTGATGGCAACTGTTATATGCTTAATAAAACAAGCATGTGATTTGTGATGACCTAAATTAAATTGAATATTAACTATAAGTGACAGCATTAAGCATGAGCAACATGGTCACAGACTAGGTCTTGTTGTCATAGAAATCTAATGACTCAAGTGCGTATGTCTGCTTGCTTCACCAGAGGATCTTGCAAAGGATACCTTGATTGTATCAAATGGTTGATCTTAATTGGCATCTGAGAACTATTGTTATTTATGAGTCATGCAGAGGTTGCTGGGACTAACATGCTACTCATTCTTTTAATAAATAGGATAAAATAAATAAAATAAAAAAGCCTTTTATTTCTGGGTGCAAAAAAAAAAATCTAATATAAATTTCAAACTTAGTCTAAATTTAACTTAAATTTATTGGGTAAACAAACACACCAGAACCCTCTTACGAGGTATAGGCCTCCTCCAGAGTTTTCCACCTCTCTCGATCTTGGGCCACCCATACCCAGTTGGCCCCCGCCACCTTGACTATATCGTCAGACCAGCATGCCAGTGGCCGTCCTGGTTTCCTTTTACCATCAGGACCTCTCCAGGCTGTCGCTTGTAAAGTCCATCTTTCGTCCTGGAGTCTGGCAACGTGGCCAGACTCATTCTTTTATGTACAGTGAACGGCAGAAGCGAAGCGGGTGAGGTGTTTAAAGTGACCTTCATGCGGTCTTATTCTCTAAACAGCAAGGTTGTGTCAACCTCATTTTGAACACCCCACCCGCTTAGCTACTTCTGCTGCTGACTGTATTTGAATGCCATAGAAGGATGTAACTAATAGAAATTAGAAAAGTAATAGTTACATTTTGATATTGCGCTAAAGTTAATTTTCTACCCGTGCTCTGTTTACAAGCGTGCAAGGAAAAGAAAATACAAAACGGTAAATATGTTTTTCACAAAGAATACTCAGTAGTTATATTACATGGATAGTTGGATACTTGGATGGCTCAACAAATTTATGCAAGATTACATTTAGATTGTGCAATACCTTGGCTACTATTTCCCTCATTACTTTTTATATTTGTGTAGCAATATCAAGGTTACGAAGCTTTTTTATATCTAGTATGTTATTACTTATGTTGTGTTGTAGATATGAAAATGTCATAAAATTACTACATTGACATACACTCAGAGAAAAACGAATTTGAATATTGAAACTGTCCTAGAGCCTGGGTAACCAAAGTAGAACTTGCTAGATGGAGTTATGCAATACCGCATGATGAAAGTACAGTCACCGGCAATAGTATCTTCCTACACAAAGGCCGCAAAAATATGTGACACAGTCTAATGGCCCTACAAATAAGAGCGTGTCAGATATTTTCGTGGCCTTCATGTAGGAAGATACTATTGCCGGTGACTGTACGTGTCTGTGTGTAGTGTTGCTGCTTATCTGTAGCAATCAAGTCATTAGCCAGAGCCAGACTGCAATCTGAACTGTAATGAGCTGTCATCGTGTGTTAGACTGTGCTGACGACGGCGGCGGCGGGCGACGCCCCCGCGCGCCCCGCCCCGCCCCCGAGTGGCCGCGAGGCGCCGCCCCCGCTCCCGCCCCCGCCCCCCGCGCCCCCGTCGCGCCGCTCGTGGGTCGCGGTCGTGGCTGCGGCAGCGCTCACCTCTTCAATCGGGGGAGTATGTTTTACACAACTAATAATTAATAAATCATTTTCTGTTTATTTAAGCACAAATTCATAACAGTTATTTATGAAAAAAAATTGTTTTGCCATGAGGATAATAATTATAACCGCCATAGTGGAGCTATTACTCACGTTCTTTTTGAGGTCTAGAAACTTACCATAAACTGTATGGATTTGAATTTTCAAACCATTATCAACAAGATGTATGTTCCTTTGCGACTGCGACGCCATCTGCGCATATTTTTTCGCGTTTATTTAATTAAGATACTATATATACACATATATATGTAGTACGTACCTATACTTACACACGATACGTAATGTTCCCGTTGCTTGTCCTCTTCTTATGTGTTGTTTATATTTTCAGGTGTATTATTACAGTAAGATAAAAGATGACACAACAAAGAAGGAAGTCAAAAGTGAGTAGTTTGTTGCCTCTTGTTATGGACACTCATATTGTACTCGTAATGTGTGGCGTAGTGTAACAATGATTTAGGGTCAATGTCGTATATATTCTGGATTAAATGACTCTTACATGGCCTTATAAATATACTGTGTGAATAAGGTTAACTTTTCATAGTGAAATGTTTATAATTGTTTTACGTCACACCTGGCCATAATGTGAGTTTTGCCGCATGCTACGCGTACGGTAAAACTCGCATTATTTCCAGGTGGAGACGTAAAATTGTGTACTCACCACGGGCAGTAAAAAGGAAAGCCCTCTATCGCATATTTAGAACCCTCGCCTACGGCTCGGGTCACAAATACCTCCGATTTCGGGCTTTCTTTCTTTTACAGTCCTTGGTAAGTAATGTACTATTATTTTACTGTTAAGAAATACGTCTATATAGTAAGTAGTAGTAGTCTATATAGTATGTAGTAGTAGTCTATATAGTATGTAGTAGTAGTCTATATAGTATGTAGTAGTAGTCTATATAGTATGTAGTAGTAGTCTATATAGTGTGTAGTAGTAGTCTATATAGTAAGTAGTAGTAGTCTATATAGTATGTAGTAGTAGTCTATATAGTATGTAGTAGTAGTCTATATAGTAAGTAGTAGTAGTCTATATAGTATGTAGTAGTAGTCTATATAGTAAGTAGTAGTAGTCTATATAGTATGTAGTAGTAGTCTATATAGTAAGTAGTAGTAGTCTATATAGTATGTAGTAGTAGTCTATATAGTATGTAGTAGTAGTCTATATAGTAAGTAGTAGTAGTCTATATAGTATGTAGTAGTAGTCTATATAGTAAGTAGTAGTAGTCTATATAGTATGTAGTAGTAGTCTATATAGTATGTAGTAGTAGTCTATATAGTATGTAGTAGTAGTCTATATAGTAAGTAGTAGTAGTCTATATAGTATGTAGTAGTAGTCTATATAGTAAGTAGTAGTAGTCTATATAGTATGTAGTAGTAGTCTATATAGTATGTAGTAGTAGTCTATATAGTAAGTAGTAGTAGTCTATATAGTATGTAGTAGTAGTCTATATAGTAAGTAGTAGTAGTCTATAAAGTATGTAGTAGTAGTCTATATAGTATGTAGTAGTAGTCTATATAGTATGTAGTAGGCTTTTAGATAATTTACAGATGTTTTTGTAAGACTGTTTGTTTCTTAATAGAAAATAAATAATAATAATAATAATAATGAGGTGTAGCAAACACTACAATATTTATAAGATTTCGATTCTCTTTTTATCAAGTCATTCATAACTTGAGCCTTTTTCTTCCTCGCTCATGGCGTGGGCATTTGTAATCGCGTTATTGTCTGTGCAGAGTCTAAACCGAAAGACGAGCTCGCGGAGGAAGGTCCGTTGTACCCGGGCTCGGGCGCCGCGCTGCCGGCGCACGTGGAGTTCCTGGTGGTGGGCGGCGGCACGGCGGCGTTCGCGGCGCTGCGCGCGCTGCGGGCCGCGCGCCCCGACGCCGCGCTGCTGCTGGTGGGCGCCGAGCGCGCGCCGCCCTACATGCGCCCGCCGCTCAGCAAGGAGCTGTGGCGGCGCGCCGACCTGGCCGCCGCCGCCGCCGACCCGCTGCACCTCGCCTTCACGCAGTACAACGGCAAGCAGCGGCGGCTGGTCTACGAGCCGCTCTCCTTCTACACGCCGCTCGACAAGCTGCGCGAGGGCGGCGCGGGCGCGGGCCTGGCGCGCGGCTGGCGCGTCACGCGGCTCGACCTGGCCGCGCACCGCGCCGAGCTGCGCGCGCCCGGCCAGGAGCCCGCCACCCTCGCCTTCGACAAGTGCCTCATAGCCACCGGTACGTCGCGTCGCATTACTAGTTAACCTGACTAGGTATCTATGGCATATAACAGAAGTGGTTTGTTTGGTTTCCGGTCGTGCGCAGGGTCGGTGGCGAAGCGGCTGCCCGCGCTGGCGCCGGCGGCGGCGGCGGGGCGCGCGCTGGCGCTGCACTCGGTGCGCGACGTGGGCAGGCTGGCGCGCGCGCTGCAGGAGCCGGGCGCGGCGCGCGTGGTGGTGGTGGGCGCGGGGCTGCTGGCGGCCGAGCTGGCGGCGTCGCTGGCGGAGCGCGTGCGCGGCTCGGGGGTGCAGGTGGTGCAGCTGTGCCGCGAGCGCGCGCCGCTGCAGGACCTGCTGCCGCCGTACCTGGCCGCCGACGCCGCGCGCCGCCTCGAGGCGCTCGGCGTGGCGCTGATGCCCGACCGTGAGTAAATACTAGTTCAAATAGCGACATAGCTGACACATTTAGTCTCGAGGCCACATCACTTTATTATGTCCATACATTTGATTTGTAGGAGAGATCGTGTCGTGCTCGATGAAGGACGGGCGCGTGGTCATGAAGCTGACGCCGACGGGTGCGGGTGCGGGTGCGGAGGGTGAGGGTGAGGGGGAGGGGGAGGGGGAGCTGGCGGCCGACGTGGTGGTGGAGTGCGTGGGCGCCGACCCCGCCGTGGAGCTCGCGGCGGACGCGGGGCTCGAGCTGCACCCCGAATTAGGTACCAGTATACACACTTTTACTGCCTATCATAAAAGTTCATTACATACAATGTTTTCTATGCTATTTTTGAAAGATATAATATAGTTTGGCCAGGCACCGTTTTGCTTCAAGCATAGTTATAGAGACGCACTGTCTCTTTCTTACGCTAGTACCCTTCGCTACTTAAAAAGGGTTTCTTTTTTATGGTCTACAAACTGAGTGTCACACTACATTACCTACAACAAATAGACACATGCTTAAAATGTGATAACTTATGTGTGCGCCCTAAAATAGCAGACGCAGCATGCTTAGAAATACAAACTGTAAACAATATATTAGCGCAATCATTGGAGCATTTGCCTCACAAAAGGTGGAGTAGAAAATGTTTTATATTGGTAGGCTATAGGGTGATATTTAAAATACTAGATTTGAGACCTTGAGGGGGGGGGGGGGAGCGTTGGCCGCCATCTTGGTTTAAACGTGCCATAGGTCGGTTTTTGAACTTTGGCGCTTAAACGGTTATCAGTATGCCTAAAATGTCTATGGAACGTATGAAGAAGATAAAATTGTCTACAATATTTCCATACACAATACATCTGTAAGTCTTACAGATATAAAGATACAGGGGGTGAAAAAGTGTATATTTTCTTATATCATAAGAATTTTATTTATTAGCTTCAAAGTTTTGTGCTCCGAGATAAGGAAATAAAGTCTCTACCACAGTTTTGTCATCTCCCAATGATTCTTTTAAAAGATACTCAAAAGTTGAATTCACCCCCAGAGCACTTATAGAGGGGGTGAAAGTAGTAAGTCTCACACACAAAATCAATGTTCTATTACTCATCATAAAATACTACTAGGCGTTGTCAGGTATAGCCTTCGATCAATTCGGGTATAATTAATTTAAATTTGCCAAAAAACATATATGCTTACATACAAAAAAAAAAAAATTTTAAAGGAAGTGCTTGAATTTTTAAAAAATTTTTTAAACTTCACATAACTGTCAAGTTACTATTAAAGTATCGTATAGGCTTTAGCATTTTTTACATAATGCTTAAACAGTTGACTTTATGACAAAAATGTCTACGAGACGAATGATTGGATTATATATCTAAACTACAAAAATATAGCGAAAAATGATCTAGATAAGAGAAGTAACAAATAAAAATTAAATAAATCTAAAAACGAATCTAAATAGTTAATTCCAGTTACCATGTTTGAGTTTTGTCTTCACTGAGGCCAGAGAGCAGGAAAATATGTCAACACTGGTTCTAACGCCAATATATGAGGCGATCATCCGATACAGAGGCGCGTGCTTGCCAATGTTAGTGCGACAATCGGATGAGAGATATTACTTACACAGTCACTGAACCTTTTGTCCAGCCAATACAAGTATTGTAGTTGTGGTGTGGGTGTAGGCAAGTGTTGTGCTTGCACACTATGGTACTGCAATTCTTTTATTTGCTTTTTTGTTTCCGTTAAAATTCCTGTATAGATTTTCCTCTCGAAAATATGTCTTAGAACACTTTTTAACGATAGATCTGAATTTATTAGGAACATCTTACACACTTTTGTACCTTATTACAACGCAATAAGGTCCAAAAGTGTATACATCTCTTTGTCCTCGACTGTACTACGTTGTCGATATGATCCTTAAGTGATCTGTCGCCGACTGTAGCGCGTTTGTATGTACTTCTCAAACTGTCCATTAGTTAATACTCCTATGTCAAACAATCCATTTTCGAACGAGCGGAACGTAAGTGAGTGAAGTTCTAACAGACAACTTCGGACACAGCGGAACTGTCAGGTGGCTACTGTTCCGCGATAACTTTAACATTTGTCTACTGTAACATTTTTCTAATCTTTATGAAATTAGTTGGGGTTGTAGCATAGTTAAATATAACTAATTTGAGAGTACGTATATGAGCAAGATCGATCAAGGGGCTATGGAGCGAAACGATCTTCATAAGGGTCTCGTTATATTGGTCAATTCGTTTGCAAGTAAATCCCCAGTTCTCAGTTCGAGGCAGACCACTAGTACCTAATAGTCTAAGTATTTTTTTCGGTCATGCTCTGATTTCCCATCATCGCAGTGTTAAGCTTGATTGTAAAGTGGATGGCACACGATCGTGACGTGTCGTGAATGTTGGTGCAGGCGGGTTCGTGGTGAATGCGGAGCTGGCGGCGCGCAGCGACGTGTGGGTGGCGGGCGACGCGGCGTGCTTCCACGACGTGACGCTGGGGCGGCGGCGCGTCACGCACCACGACCACGCCGTGCTGTCGGGGCGGCGCGCCGCGCAGAACATGGCCGGCGACCGTGCGCCCGAGCCCTACACGCACCAGAGCATGTTCTGGAGCGACCTCGGCCCGCAGCTCGGCTATGAGGTAACACCTGCTACTGTTACTGAGGCTCCCACCCAGTGACGTCACGCACCACGACCACGCCGTGCTGTCGGGGCGGCGCGCCGCGCAGAACATGGCCGGCGACCGTGCGCCCGAGCCCTACACGCACCAGAGCATGTTCTGGAGCGACCTCGGCCCGCAGCTCGGCTATGAGGTAACACCTGCTACTGTTACTGAGGCTCCCACCCAGTGACGTCACGCACCACGACCACGCCGTGCTGTCGGGGCGGCGCGCCGCGCAGAACATGGCCGGCGACCGTGCGCCCGAGCCCTACACGCACCAGAGCATGTTCTGGAGCGACCTCGGCCCGCAGCTCGGCTATGAGGTAACACCTGCTACTGTTACTGAGGCTCCCACCCAGTGACGTCACGCACCACGACCACGCCGTGCTGTCGGGGCGGCGCGCCGCGCAGAACATGGCCGGCGACCGTGCGCCCGAGCCCTACACGCACCAGAGCATGTTCTGGAGCGACCTCGGCCCGCAGCTCGGCTATGAGGTAACACCTGCTACTGTTACTGAGGCTCCCACCCAGTGACGTCACGCACCACGACCACGCCGTGCTGTCGGGGCGGCGCGCCGCGCAGAACATGGCCGGCGACCGTGCGCCCGAGCCCTACACGCACCAGAGCATGTTCTGGAGCGACCTCGGCCCGCAGCTCGGCTATGAGGTAACACCTGCTACTGTTACTGAGGCTCCCACCCAGTGACGTCACGCACCACGACCACGCCGTGCTGTCGGGGCGGCGCGCCGCGCAGAACATGGCCGGCGACCGTGCGCCCGAGCCCTACACGCACCAGAGCATGTTCTGGAGCGACCTCGGCCCGCAGCTCGGCTATGAGGTAACACCTGCTACTGTTACTGAGGCTCCCACCCAGTGACGTCACGCACCACGACCACGCCGTGCTGTCGGGGCGGCGCGCCGCGCAGAACATGGCCGGCGACCGTGCGCCCGAGCCCTACACGCACCAGAGCATGTTCTGGAGCGACCTCGGCCCGCAGCTCGGCTATGAGGTAACACCTGCTACTGTTACTGAGGCTCCCACCCAGTGACGTCACGCACCACGACCACGCCGTGCTGTCGGGGCGGCGCGCCGCGCAGAACATGGCCGGCGACCGTGCGCCCGAGCCCTACACGCACCAGAGCATGTTCTGGAGCGACCTCGGCCCGCAGCTCGGCTATGAGGTAACACCTGCTACTGTTACTGAGGCTCCCACCCAGTGACGTCACGCACCACGACCACGCCGTGCTGTCGGGGCGGCGCGCCGCGCAGAACATGGCCGGCGACCGTGCGCCCGAGCCCTACACGCACCAGAGCATGTTCTGGAGCGACCTCGGCCCGCAGCTCGGCTATGAGGTAACACCTGCTACTGTTACTGAGGCTCCCACCCAGTGACGTCACGCACCACGACCACGCCGTGCTGTCGGGGCGGCGCGCCGCGCAGAACATGGCCGGCGACCGTGCGCCCGAGCCCTACACGCACCAGAGCATGTTCTGGAGCGACCTCGGCCCGCAGCTCGGCTATGAGGTAACACCTGCTACTGTTACTGAGGCTCCCACCCAGTGACGTCACGCACCACGACCACGCCGTGCTGTCGGGGCGGCGCGCCGCGCAGAACATGGCCGGCGACCGTGCGCCCGAGCCCTACACGCACCAGAGCATGTTCTGGAGCGACCTCGGCCCGCAGCTCGGCTATGAGGTAACACCTGCTACTGTTACTGAGGCTCCCACCCAGTGACGTCACGCACCACGACCACGCCGTGCTGTCGGGGCGGCGCGCCGCGCAGAACATGGCCGGCGACCGTGCGCCCGAGCCCTACACGCACCAGAGCATGTTCTGGAGCGACCTCGGCCCGCAGCTCGGCTATGAGGTAACACCTGCTACTGTTACTGAGGCTCCCACCCAGTGACGTCACGCACCACGACCACGCCGTGCTGTCGGGGCGGCGCGCCGCGCAGAACATGGCCGGCGACCGTGCGCCCGAGCCCTACACGCACCAGAGCATGTTCTGGAGCGACCTCGGCCCGCAGCTCGGCTATGAGGTAACACCTGCTACTGTTACTGAGGCTCCCACCCAGTGACGTCACGCACCACGACCACGCCGTGCTGTCGGGGCGGCGCGCCGCGCAGAACATGGCCGGCGACCGTGCGCCCGAGCCCTACACGCACCAGAGCATGTTCTGGAGCGACCTCGGCCCGCAGCTCGGCTATGAGGTAACACCTGCTACTGTTACTGAGGCTCCCACCCAGTGACGTCACGCACCACGACCACGCCGTGCTGTCGGGGCGGCGCGCCGCGCAGAACATGGCCGGCGACCGTGCGCCCGAGCCCTACACGCACCAGAGCATGTTCTGGAGCGACCTCGGCCCGCAGCTCGGCTATGAGGTAACACCTGCTACTGTTACTGAGGCTCCCACCCAGTGACGTCACGCACCACGACCACGCCGTGCTGTCGGGGCGGCGCGCCGCGCAGAACATGGCCGGCGACCGTGCGCCCGAGCCCTACACGCACCAGAGCATGTTCTGGAGCGACCTCGGCCCGCAGCTCGGCTATGAGGTAACACCTGCTACTGTTACTGAGGCTCCCACCCAGTGACGTCACGCACCACGACCACGCCGTGCTGTCGGGGCGGCGCGCCGCGCAGAACATGGCCGGCGACCGTGCGCCCGAGCCCTACACGCACCAGAGCATGTTCTGGAGCGACCTCGGCCCGCAGCTCGGCTATGAGGTAACACCTGCTACTGTTACTGAGGCTCCCACCCAGTGACGTCACGCACCACGACCACGCCGTGCTGTCGGGGCGGCGCGCCGCGCAGAACATGGCCGGCGACCGTGCGCCCGAGCCCTACACGCACCAGAGCATGTTCTGGAGCGACCTCGGCCCGCAGCTCGGCTATGAGGTAACACCTGCTACTGTTACTGAGGCTCCCACCCAGTGACGTCACGCACCACGACCACGCCGTGCTGTCGGGGCGGCGCGCCGCGCAGAACATGGCCGGCGACCGTGCGCCCGAGCCCTACACGCACCAGAGCATGTTCTGGAGCGACCTCGGCCCGCAGCTCGGCTATGAGGTAACACCTGCTACTGTTACTGAGGCTCCCACCCAGTGACGTCACGCACCACGACCACGCCGTGCTGACGGGGCGTATTTACATTTTCGTATTATATGAGCTCTGAAGTTGAGCTTCACTAATTCTATTTATCGATGGATGGAGCTACTAGGGGCGGTCATTTATTTGAGCCCGAATTCTGCTTAAGAGATTCATAATTCTAGATCATTTATGTTTTTATGGTTTTCATACCTGTCAATTATATGTTTACAGAATCGGATCATTGATTTATTTTTTTATTTTATAATAATTTCCAGGCAATAGGAATTGTGGACTCGCGTCTGCCGACGGTCGGCGTGTTCTCCTCGGACGCCGTGAGCGAGGCGTCGGCGGGCGCGGCGGCGGCGGCGGCGGCGGCGGCGGCGGCGGCGGCGGCGGCGGCGGCGGCGGACGGCGCGCGCGTGGAGACGGCGGCGGCGGCGGGCGGCGCGGAGCTGGAGCAGAAGCGCTACGAGCGCGGCGTGGTGTTCTACGTGCGCGAGCGGCGCGTCGTCGGCGTGCTGCTGTGGAACCTCTTCAACCGCATGCACGTCGCCCGACAGGTACGTGGCGAGGGTATTCTAATAACAATCATAATTAGGCCGCAAGTCATTAGGATCAATACTACTGTTAGAAACAGAACGATTCAAAGGGGAAGTTAGACAATTAAAAGTAAAAGACAGTCCACATTTTAAGTTACTTGGACAATTCCTCGTGGAAAGGGCCCGCTTTCTTCTAGGTTCTTTCATCTCGATTTTTTGTTAGATTGTCGTGTCTGTCACTATAGTCTTTAATTAAGCCGAGAGGAGTGCAAAGGGCAGAAAATGTGTATGTAACACCACTTACGACTGGAAAAAAATCATGGGTCCTGGAGGGGAACTACCTTAAAACGTTAAGATAACTCAATTCACTGAATGGAAACGTTATTTTATTTTTAAAAAGGGACATTACTGCATTTACAATCCACCATCCTGCCAGGGTTCGAACCATTCGCATTACATCTTAAGTGAATGTATACTAAAATGACTTATGATTGATTGCGATTATTGCGAGTAAACCGTAGAGTGTGTGTGCACTTGCAGGTGCTGGCGCAGGGCGAGTTCGAGGACCTGTTCGAGGTGGCCAAGCTGTTCGCGCCGCACGAGGAGGACTAGCGGGCGCCGGCGCCGCTGCACTCCGCCTCTCTGTACATATTAAATACATTAACTACAATAAAACATACCGCAACTGCCTCTCACCTTGTTTACTTCCACCTTCCCTTATAATTCTTCCACTGCCCTATTAGACCGAGCTCTCAGTGAAGTTTCGTTTGCAAAAATTGCGGACCTCATTCCGACTTCTGATATATATTGTATAGATCCCAGACATCCAATTAACAGATGTTGCCAACCAAATTTGAATGACAAAGGACCGTGAGCGCGCGAGTTAAGGGTGCCAGCACCCCCAATATATGCTTCTTCAGCAATAAGTAAAGTACCATTCAGCACCTCGTGTCATTTCCCAATCTAGGGCAAGACGTCAATGCTGAAGTTGCTGAATTGCATATATTTAATTATAAATACTAGCTATTAAGTAATCTTAAGTTAGAATAATCTTGATTGTAAGACTAGGTGGTTACTCTGTTCGATTAAATAAATATATTTTTTTTATCAAAGTCCTTCTCATTATCTTAATTGGCGCTGAGGACAGGATTCCCGTCGTTTTCCTGACACGTTCAGAGGCCGATCAAATCTCGCGACCGTACCGTGCCGGACAACGTACGTTTCTACGTTTCAACGGGAAGACCGAACAAATAAATTTATTAAGAAGCAACAAGAGGACCTGTCGCAGCAGTAGCCAGCCAGCCTAGTCGTTCCAGGAAGCTGTCCAACTCCAGCCAACCGGAACCAGTCCTGAATATTCCAGCCAAGCCGTAAGGAGTCGTGAAAGCCGCCGGAAGGAATGTGAGTCAATCTTTTTCATCATCCTTTCTGTTCCTTTTATACGTGTCCTTACTTGGCTTAAATATATGTGTTATTAGGGATAACAAACGCCGTGATAACATCTTAAGTGTAGATTTTTTTTATGTTAGTAGGGATTAGAAAACGCCTTAGTAACATTTTTAGCATAGTTTTGTGTTATTAAGGATAAACAACGCCGTAATAACAATTAGTTAGTATATTTTGTCAGTTATTAAGGATTAGAAACGCCTCAATACCTACTCGTAACCTTATTACAACGTAAGCAAAGGTATCAAACTTCACTTTCCGTTGACCTACATTATTATAGTGTATTAAACAACTTAGTTTATTTTTAGCTTGTGTAAATTAAAGTACATTTAAAATGGAAGGCCTTACTTTGGTTCCTAGGAATGTTGTCGAAATGATCCCGATTTTTCGCGGGGAAATTAGGGAACTTGCAGTATATATAAAGAAATGCGAGTATGTCATTAATAAATTCATGGGAAATGATGATCAAAATGAATACCTATTTCATGTTTTAACCAGTAGACTTGCGGGTCCCGCAGCCGTTTTATTAGGAGAAAGAGAGAACATTCATACATGGGACGCACTCAAATCATTATTAAAGGATCACTTTGGGGACCCCAGGACGGAAAAAAGTCTTCTTTTAGAAATGCAGGGTTTAAAAATTAATAAGGGCGAAAGTTACTTAGATTTCTGTCATAGAGTCCAACAGTTTAGAAGTATTTTATTAGCAAAGGTCGCAGAAACCATTGATAATGAGACAATTCGAAACACTAAACAAGAAATCTATACTCATACCTCCTTCGATGTTTTTCTGTACAATTTGCCACAATATTTAGTAAAGATGATTCGCTTAAGAAATATCACCACACCAGAGGGAGCACTTAAAACTGTTATAGAAGAAGAAAATTTCAACACTATTTATAATATGAAGAACCCTTTTAGAAACCCGGGAAATAACAGGCAGAACCAAGGAAATGTTAGGCACAATTCTAGTACCTTTTATTCACATAATACAGAGCCCCAGGATAGGCAGGATAGAAATTTCAACAATAATTTTAACCCTTTTAGGCAGAACTTTAATCAGAGACCTCAAAATCATTTTAATTCATCAAACTCACAACAATTTAGGAGTAATAATAGACCGCCAAATAATTTTGCCAATAACCCATCTAATATGCGTAATCATTGGCAGTCAGTATCTGGGTCACCGGCCGCGGCGCAAACGCAAAATCAGCAACCCGCCGGTTATTCACCACATACTTACACGACACAAAATCAACACGGGCCGACTCGTAATGTTGCATCAGGTAGTAATACTGACGTCACCATGCGGACGGCTAGTTCAAGGCGCGTTAATTACATGGAAAATTATAACTGGGAAGATAGGTACGTCGAACCGAATTACGAACCGACCCCCGGACCGAGCACCGAGGTAGAAAATTTTTGCCTCTCGGCCTACCACACAGGGATAGAATAGAAAGAATAGAGTTAAATTATAATAAAAATTTAAGGCTACCTTATTTCACAGTTCCAGAATTAGAGGCCAATATTATGATAGATACAGGTAGCGGCCGATCTTTCATTAGCCCGAAATTAGCTGATAAATATTTTAGTAAATATAAACATTGGGAAAGTTTTGAAGTTGTAAGCACTCACGGGTGTAGTCGACATGACACGATCGCGTATATGCCGTTGCCAAATATTTTCAAAAGTACTGAATGGCATAAGTTCTATATTTATAATGTGGACGATAGGTACGAAGGGTTAATAGGTAGCGATTTGCTTGACATGCTAGGCGCGAACGTTGACTACAAAATTCGTAAGCTGATTACAGACACGACACGGATACCCATGATTTATACCCCAGCTCCGTTTGCGAAAGAAAAGTACATTTTGCCACCTCGTAGCGAGAATAGGGTTAAGTTACCCGTTAATATGTTAAATGGCGAAGGAATATTAGACTTTAAGGAATTTAAGGAAGGGATACGAATGCCCGCCGCATTAGTTAAGTGTACTAACGGTTATGCAACCACAGTGATTCAAAACTATAACATGGAAGGGATGTAAATTTCTCTGAGGATGTGACCTCAAACGATAGACTCCTAACAGAGAATCTCTCTAAATTAAGACTAGATGACTTGAATGAGGAAGAAAGAAAGACGATTAGCCAATTGTGCGAGGAATATAAGGACATATTTTATTGTGAGCATATTCCTTTATCATTTACTAATCAAGTTAAACACAAGATACGTACAGTAAATGAGGGCCCAGTTTTCATTAGGGCGCATAGGATGCCACCTGTTCAAACACAGGAAATCAAGGAACAAGTTGATAAAATGTTAAAGGACAATGTCATTCAGGAGTCACATTCTCCTTGGAGTGCACCGGTCCATTTAGTCCCCAAAAAGATGGACATGTCTGGACAACAAAAGTGGCGTATGGTGATCGACTACAGACGTCTCAATGACATCACAGTAGACGATAAGTACCCACTACCAAACATAAACGACTTGTTTGATATGTTAGGCAAAAGTACCTACTTTACAACACTAGATCTAGCCAGTGGATACCATCAAATAGAGGTAGACGACCAGGATAAACCAAAAACTGAATTTAGTACCGGATTCGGGCATTACGAGTTTAATCGGATGCCGTTTGGGCTCAAAACAGCACCAGCAACCTTTCAGAGAGCAATGGATAATGTCCTGAGAGGTCTGCAAGGAATACACTGTCTGGTATACCTGGATGACGTCATAATATTTTCTAAAAGTTTGCAAGAACACGTGCAAAAACTTAAGGCTGTATTTGACAGATTCAGGGAAACCAATCTTAAAGTCCAGTTGGATAAGTCCCATTTCCTCAGAAAGGAAGTCCTCTACCTTGGACATACTATAACGAGCGAAGGACTTAAACCAAACGACGATAAGATTAAGGCAGTGCTGAACTATCCTATACCTAAAACCCAGAGTGATATCAAAAGCTTTCTAGGGTTAATAGGCTATTATAAGAAATTCATTAAAGATTTCGCAAAAATAACAAGACCCATGACAGTGTGTCTGAAGAAAGGAAAAAAAGTAATATTAGACGATGAATATAAGGAAAGTTTTGAACTTTGTAAGAAAATTTTAACTAACGCACCATTGTTACAGTTTCCAGACTTTAATAAACCGTTTATTTTGACTACAGACGCATCAAATTACGCGGTTGATGCCGTTTTATCGCAAGGACCGATAGGGTCAGATAAACCCATAGCCTATTTTAATAAAAATAATTTGATTTTGAGATATATTATAAAAAGGGCAATCAGAATACAACCGCGGATGCAATGTCTCGTATAAGACTAAACATAACAAACGACGACAACGAGTCAATGGCAGTTAACGTAGACGAAAAGGAAGAAAAATTACAAGAGTACGTACAGTCACTAACAGATCAAATTGTCGCATTAAGTAGACTAGATTCGGAACCAGAAATGGAAGTAGTCGAAATTTCTGATTCTGACGACGGAGCCACAGCTCATTCCATTTCTAATCGGGAACACGAAGGTATCCCAATATTAAATGAAGCGATAGACTTAAAGCCCAAACAAATATTAGTTCATACATGGTTTAAGGACGATGTCAGCGTTAAGGATATTTCAAATAAAAAACAAAAGATCTTGGAAGTTCACATGCCAATAAACAATGAAGAAGTAGTAAAAAAGTTTTTGAAAGAGTACGTAGATTTAAAGCATAAATATTTCATTTATTTTGAAGCACCGGAATTTAGAAAAACCTTTACTAACGTAGTGACGAAGCTTTATAAAAAAGGGACACAAAACTTAATTGAATGCACCGAACGAATTGTGACCTTAACAGACGAATATGATATTAAGGAATTAGTAACAAAATATCATGAAGGCAAAACATGCCATAGGGGCATTAATGAAACTTTAGCTAAACTTAAAAGAGACTATTGGTGGAGCAATATGAAAGAAACCATTTCAGCTATAATAAATGCATGCGAACAATGTCGCAATATGAAATACGAAAGAAAACCAATAAAACCATTTATACAACTAACACAGAGTCAGGAATCACCATTCCAGGAAATATTTATAGACCTTCTATATATGGAAAAACAATATTATTTAACAGCGGTAGATGCGTTTAGTAAGCTAGGACAGGCGATAGCAATACCCAATCGTAGTACACCGGAAGTAGTAAGAGCCTTGATTAAATATTTCAGTATGTATGGTATCCCTAAAAAGATTAGCTGCGATTCAGGGTCAGAGTTCAACAATGAACTTATGAAGGAATTATTAAGTTTGTACAAAATAGAATTACACATAGGAACTTCGAACAACCCTAATTCAATGGCCATAGTAGAGCGTTTCCACTCCACAATAATAGAAATTTATCGACTAGCAAAGTATGATAGAAGTGATCAAGATGCAGCGTCAGTAATGACATATGCCATAATGGCCTATAATAATTCAATACACAGTGCGGACAACATTTACACCTTTCGAGATTGTTTTTGGCCACACAGAAACAGGAAATACATTTGACATGGATAGAGAGCGAAACCTAATGCAAAAGTTACTTATAGATCATAGGAGAAGACTAAAGGTACTATACGAATATGTGAGTGAAAAATTAGTTAACGACAAAATTAAAGTCAGGGATAAGAAAGGCGGCGAAGCATCACCAGAGATAAAAGAGGGTGACATAATATACATGAAAGATACTAGAATTCGTAAACCTAAGGAAAAACCTAGGTACGAAAAAGCTAAGGTTATAGGTAAACCGGACAAGAACATAATTCCCGTACAAGTCAAGAAAAGAAATACTCGTGTACCACTCAAAAATGTCAAACGACCTCCACAGGTGGCGTGTGATATTACTGGTGGCCCTGGCACATCAGGGATGCAGTCTCAACATCCAAAACCTCGAGCAGAGTCCGGGGATAGCTCCAGTCAGGATGGGTACAGCTCTGATGAGGACTAGCTCCTGGAGCATAATTAAGGTCATAGATTTAGAATCAATAAGTTCCTTATTACAAATAAACTTAGATCAATATAGTAAGCTAAAAGAAATAGTTAATAATAATATAGAAACAAGAAGAGAACTAATGGGTTTAGAAGTGCAAATAAATTCATTTACAGAACTTTCCAGAGACAGATTAATTCAGATTTTACCCACAGCTAGAACTAAACGAGGTATTCTCAACCCATTAGGATCAATAGTTAAGGTAATAACAGGTAATTTAGATAATAATGATGCTATAAGATTTGATTCAGTAATCGAGAAGATGAAACATAAGGAGATATCAGTAGAGAATAAGGTAACATTACTCCAAAAGGCACTTGATAAGTTAAAAAACGTTTCAAGCGACATAAATTTTAACGTTAAGCGCTTGGGTTATAAAACCAAACAATTAGAGTCAATACAAAAAGATGAGATAAAACTAGCAAATTTAATTACCATAATGAACAGCATGTATCAGACTTTCGCACTATTTACAATATTATACAGGAAATAGAAACGGCCATAGCCTTCAGCAAATTGTCAACATTACATCAATCCATAATAAACACAACCGAATTCATTAATGTTTTATATCAAATAGAAAAACATGCCACTTTAATTTATCCCGTGTCAAAAGAAAATTTAGTTAAGATAGAACGTAGTATAGACCTTAAGTCTTTTATTAGTAATAACCGCTTAACATTTATATTAGATATCCCGCTCGTAGAGAAAAACACATATATTTACTTCAAGATAATTCCCATCCCAATTTATAATCCTCAAACAGATGAAACACTTACCATTATTCCAAAATACCCTTACCTTATGATGAATAGATTGAAATTCCGACCTGTAGCAAGACACTGCGAGGAAATAGAAGAAGACAAACACATCTGCACCGAAGATGACATAGCACAGCACCCAACGGCAACCTGTATAGAACAACTGATGCTACTGAAGGACAACCTATCCAAATGTCACCAACAAATAATCAAGACGGAAGATACAGTCATACAGAAAATCACAACCAACCATTGGCTTCTTTACACCAGACAAAGAACAGTGGTAACTGAAACTTGCGGAGACGAAGTTTCTAAACAGAACCTACAAGGAACCTACATACTAACTCCAGCTAAGTACTGCGAGACACAAATAGAAGAGATCATTATCAAAGCAGTCACCAACACTACAACAACCAGCTATAGCCTACCCCCTGTTGCATTACCAGAACTACAACTAGAGATCCAGAAGAACGAGAACGAGGTAGATTTGCGAGGCGTGGACTTCAGCGACGTAAAGGACATTCTCAATAGTGTTAAGTACAACAGCGAAAGTGATAACAGTGACGTCTATATTATCAGCAATAGAATCAGTGTGTGGACCATCGTTTTATATACCATTTTGTTTATAATAATAATCATATACATAACACGTAAACTGTATTCTGTATATTTCAGACGAAATTCTCTGAAACCGGCTTCACCACCTTCAGAAAATTTCTCTCTTAAGGAGGGAGGAGTTAAGGGTGCCAGCACCCCCAATATATGCTTCTTCAGCAATAAGTAAAGTACCATTCAGCACCTCGTGTCATTTCCCAATCTAGGGCAAGACGTCAATGCTGAAGTTGCTGAATTGCATATATTTAATTATAAATACTAGCTATTAAGTAATCTTAAGTTAGAATAATCTTGATTGTAAGACTAGGTGGTTACTCTGTTCGATTAAATAAATATATTTTTTTTATCAAAGTCCTTCTCATTATCTTAATTCGCGCGGCAACATGGCTTTTTATGATGTCGAGGGTATCAGGTAGACGAATCACAAAACATTTCGCGGCAAAACGGGGCGACGAATTGACGTGATTTTTTAAGGGATGGAGAGTGACATATGCTACTTTTTGTCTCTTTCTAACCCCCCACTTCCCTAAAATGGGGGATGGAAGTTTGTATGGAGCATTTCGCAATTTTCAAGGTAGAAAGCTAAAAATCGGTATGCGGACTATTTGTGACTAACAAAAAAATTGTGCATAAGCTATAAAGACAAATAATATTGTCTACAGTAGCGTATTAAAATAATATTCTGTTCCGAGTTCTCTTCTGTGTTTTACCTAGTTGGTTACTAAGTTCTGTTACCAGATTTCTGACTGATAAAATATAAAATAAAGTTTTAAATAAAAATTTAAAGTAATTATTTAATAGCCTAATTTCTTATGAACATAATATGGTATAATAATATACAAATCAGATGGAAAATTTATTGAAAGTCCTTGTAAAGCACAAGATTGCCTGAAGACGCAAGCACGCGGTAAATTTAAGAAAATTACACTTTACAAAAGGGCATCAAATAAATATTGCACCTTTGTTTAGAAGGTTCCATTGCTTGTTTGTAAGAAACCTGTTTATTAGAGGTAATTGCGTGACCACCATTTAATTTTCTTGCTATTTTATCCTACAGATATTCCCATTTGAAACATTGCCTATTTTAAAGTTTTGCACAAAAGACATAGATTTAGACTGCTATGGAACAAGCAGACGTGCAACGTTTAGTCTAGTATTTTATCAGATAGACCCACGTGAACTATACATATACCAAATTGAAGCTAAAGAATATAGCTACCGAATTCTGCAAAACTGGTGCGTCTTAAACGTGATTAAAAATAAATAGGATTTAAAATCAACATGAACAAGGAGTGTAATTCTGACGCATATTTTTCACGCCTTTTTCCGAGTGTTATAAAGAATTCTGAAAAACTGCGACACTAATTTTGAATTCAATATATTTTAATCTATTGACTATTAAATAAGCTTTTAAATTATGTACATGAATGATTAAAATGTTGCTACCTATTCCTATTTATTTAGTGAAAACTCTAGTAAAAGAACTTAGTAACCGACTAGGTAAATCAGGAAAGAGGAACCGTGTTACCCCGAATTTAACGCTAGCGAAGCCGCGGGCATAAGCTAGTTTTTTTATCGTCAAAAATTGACATCTATGTAAATCATATTTCATAGCTAGACTAGAACATTTCACAAGTTACACGAGTCCAAACAAGACCTTTGATGGGCGTCATGAGTGCGAGCTATGCGATAGTTACAAAATGCAGGCGCACGGATTATCAAACTCGCGATTTACTTGCAAACGGGATGACCAATATAGCAAGACCCATATGATGATTTTTTCGCGCCTTCTAGCTCCATGACCCCTTGATCGATCCTGCTCATATACGAACTCTCAAATTATATGTATCTCTGCTACAACCCCATCAAATTTCACGAAGTTCAGAAAAACGTTACTTAAGTTATCGCGGAACAAACTCTCAAAATCAAACAGCCATCAAAATGCCGAGACGTCCCAGTAGCCGAAGTTGTTTGTAAGAACTCACTTCGCTCGTTCGATAAAGTTGATGATCATCACAGAAGTTCTAGCATGTGGAATGTTCTAGCATGAACTGAGTCATCCAGTCCAGCTGCGTCTCGGTTAGGGCTATACTAGTAGTCCGCCTCGAACTCAGAACTCGCGATTTTTCTTGCAAACGAGATGACCAATATAACAAGACCCATATGATGATTTTTTCGCGTCTTCTAGCTCCATGACTCCTTGGTCGATCCTGCTCATATACGAACTCTCAAATTATATGTATCTCTGCTATAACCCCAACAAATTTCATGAAGATCAGAAAAGCGTTACTAAAGTTATCGCGGAAAAAACTCTCAAAATCAAAAAGCCATCGAAATGCTGAGACATCCCACTAGCCAGAAGTTGTTTGTAAGAACTCACTTCGCTCGTTCGATTATATTAGTCTCAAACGTACATTATATTTTTTTTGTAGTAATCTACTTTTGAATCCTCGTATTTTTAGGGTTCCATAGCCAGAATGGCAAAAACGGAACCCTTATAGTTTTGGTTAGCATGTCCGTCTGTCCGTCCGTCCGTATGTCACAGCCAATTTACTCGGAAACTATAAGACGTATCTTAATAAAATTTTGACATAAGGTGTAGTTTGTACGCCGCTATTTAGTTATGTAGTGAAATTGCAGAAAAAAAATATTTTCAGGGGGGGCGCTCCATACATGTAACTACATTTAAAAAAAAAATTTTTTTACCAAATATCAACGTGTTGCACATCAATCGATAGGTCTTTAAAAATAACATCGAGGTTTCTTTGAACATTTTGTGATTAAGTAAATATTTTCAGAAATAATCGCTTGCAAGGTAAAAAAAAAATGTGTCCCTGTAACTTTTGAACCGTAAGTCCAAAAAATATGAGAAGCTGCGCGTCATCGAACTTTCTACGAAAATTGTTTTGAACATTATCGGTTTAGCCGTTTTTGAGTTATTTCCAAAAAAACTTCTTCCATAGGCATCATCAGATACGACCTTTTGGCATTAGTCTGGTTCTGATTCCATTGAAGCTACGGAACCCTCCTTTATGCGTGGTCCGACACGCACTTGGCCGGTTTTTTGATAGTATAAGTCAATTTTACGGGGTTTAGGGGCTGCTGTCTGAACGAAAAAGTACGTGATTTGCTACGAGTTCTCATATCATTAGTAGGCAATAACCCAGGCGAATTGGTATCGCTGACGTTTGCAGGTGCCGATTGGGTATCAGTATGGCTGGTTTGGGAGGCCATCAGTGGTGACTCAGGATAATGTTCTTTACCGGTGATGAACAGGCGGTTGCCTCGTATGACTGCGTGGTTTCCGGCCTGGCGAGCTTATCGAGCTTGGCGAGCGAGTCTTGAGTGCTTCATCATCTAGGACTTTTGATACCGAGTAGTGTGTATTTTAAAGCGGTGGGCATTTCCGATGACGTAATGCTTATAAGTTCGACGATAATCGGCCGACGGTTACAAAGTTTCCCTATTCGCTTTACGAATTCAGTAAACGCGTTAATATTCACGTTTAGTTAGTATATTCAAGATTCAAGATATTTATTCATGACGTACACAATATTACATAAAAATTTACATACAAACAAAATAAAGACGTACTATAGGTGTAGCACCACGAAATGGACCCTGCTCAGCAAAATGCTAGCTAGTATGGCAGCTAGCGCTGGTCTTCCGTAGGGCCCACTTGGTGATGCCACGACAGAAACACAAACTGAAGACAAAAAAAATAGATGACAAACACTTACTCAATGAAAAAAACTAGACATGTACAGGAGAATACAAAATACATATGGGATAGTATGAAAACATATAAGGGACATACACTACAGGTAAGAACATTAATTTATGTACTTATTTACTAAATGCAACTAGTGTCGTGACTCAAAGTTTCCTGCTTCTGCTGGTGATCGAAGATAAATTTATTAAGTATATTCCTAAAACTAACAACGTTTTATATCATAAACTTACTTAATGCGTTAAGTAAGTATTTGTTTGTTTACTATCAACGCGTCAAGTGTAGCTCTATTTTACGGCACAGCGGCACAGCTCGCCTTTTGTTGGGAGGGGCTTGATCGTACTGTGGCCTACTCCACATCTAAGAAATTAATTAAAATTATAGTAAAAATCAATGTACGACTTTCTTCGCTTCGATCCTAAATGTAAACAAACAGAACTG
Source organism: Pammene aurita (assembly GCA_947086415.1). Classification (NCBI taxonomy): domain Eukaryota; kingdom Metazoa; phylum Arthropoda; class Insecta; order Lepidoptera; family Tortricidae; genus Pammene; species Pammene aurita. The sequence goes on along the minus strand of OX352295.1, from coordinate 58,555 downwards.
ACAACATCGCCGCGCGGACGCGCGTCCTCGAGCTGGCAACGTAGTACCGCCGCTCGCGCCGCGCCGGCCGCGCCATGTTTGTTATTCCCGACCGCGGACCGCCAGTGTTCTCTACGTCACGGGATAAGACGCATGCCCGTCAGCTGTTCGGAAACCTAACCGTATATTAACACTAGCGTTTATACCTAGACTAACCCGCTGCTGACTAACTTACGTGTGGTGCTGGGACTTGCTAAACTAAACAGTGTTTCCACCTTCGGTGTGTGTTTAGCGCCTTTAATGTATTTGTGCGAACTAAGAACTTATGAATAATATATTAATAAACATTGCTAACTAATTTGTGTGTGTTGTCAATTGCCTATACCTAGTGTCAACACCCACACTGGTGACCAAGACGATAAGTAACATGGAAAATGGACAAAGTAATTTACCAAATATCCCACCCGAACAGGACGCCGAGTCCGGCAGAATTCCTGGAAATTTAAATGCCCAACTGCAAGCGGACGGCACGCCGCCCATCTCGCTCCCACCCACGCAACAGGTGACATTACCCGTCCCACTCCCACCCGTGTAGCAGAACAATGTGGTCGTCTCGCTCCCGCACAACGCACACCCACCCGGCGTATCTACGGCCCAGACGCACCTGAATTTTCTCAAATTACTCACGCGGGTTTATTTCAAGTTGGAATTAAGGTACCAGCATTTTGGGCAGGCAATCCTGCGGTGTGGTTTGCACAACTAGAGGCTCAATTCGATCTCGGACGTATCACAGCTGACACTACGAAATTCTACCATGCCATGGCACATCTGGAACGCGAAATTGCTGCAGAAGTAGAAGACATAATAATCAACCCGCCTAAAGAAAATAAGTACGAAACCTTAAAAGCCGAATTGATACGCAGACTGTCCGTGTCACAGCAACAGAAAGAGAAACAGCTTCTGATGCACGAGGAGTTGGGCAGTAGAAAACCATCTCAGTTTCTCCGACACCTGGTACACCTCGCTGGGCCAACTAAGTTACCAGACAGCTTTATACGTACAGTCTGGTCCAGCCGCCTACCACTCCACCTGCAGACCGTTGTTGCTCAACACTCCGATATATCTCTTTTAAAATTGGCAGAACTAGCGGATCACATTCATGAAATTGCGTCTCCCAGTCTACGCGTGGCGGAAGTATCGCCCACAGCTGCTAACACGCAAGCACACTCACCTGTTGCTTCGGCTACGCCCTCAACGTCGTCAGCGCCTTGCTCTACGTCACACCCAAACCCACCTCTAGAGACGATGTCTTTGCAGATCGCCGAGCTTACGCGACAGGTGGCAGCACTCAGCAGCCACGTGTTTGAAGATCGCTCTCGTTCCCAAATCAGATCGTCCCGTCGGAGCAACAGTCGTACGCGTTCCAAGTCCGGGGCACGTTCTCAATCGCATAACGGCGTATGTTGGTACCATCGTAGATTCGGTTCAGAGGCAACGCGATGCACCCACCCTTGCGATTACGAGACGGGAAACTAGCGAGGCAGCCTGAAGTGGCCGAAAACGACTGCCTCACGCGAACCGGCCGCCTGTTTGTAACAGATAAAAACAGCAAAGTACAATTTCTTATCGACACGGGAAGCGATCTTTGCGTTTACCCCCGATCAGATACTAGAGGTCGTCGATCCAAAACGGACTTCCAGCTGTATGCCGCAAACGGAACTATAATCGCAACATACGGCTACGCCCATCTAGAATTGGACCTAGGACTACGACGGTGTTATCGCTGGCGGTTTATAATTGCAGACGTCACAAAGGCAATAATCGGCGTTGACTTTCTGTCTCACTATAACCTCCTTGTCGACTGTCATAATCATCGCCTCATAGACTGTCTAACATCACTGCATTCCCCAGCAGAACCCGTACCACCATCAAACACGATATCGTCGATCAAGACCCTCATAGGAGAATCAAGATACCACGATATTTTGCGCGATTTTCCAGATGTTACCCGTCCTGCTGGCACCCATCGTTTGATCAACCACAGCACCGTTTATCACATAAAAACAACACCTGGTCCCCCAGTCGTTAGCTCACCTCGTCGCCTGGCGCCAGATAAGCTAAAGATAGCGAAGGCTGAATTTCAATCGATGCTCGAAAACGGAACAGCTCGACCTTCCGAAAGTCCATGGTCTTCACCCTTACACCTCGCACCCAAAAAAGACAACGGATGGCGTCCCTGTGGCGACTACCGAATGCTCAATGCCCGCACTATACCGGACCGCTATCCCATCTGGCATATACATGACTTTACGCAGAGTATCACAGGCTGCAAAGTATTCTCTACCATCGATCTAGTGAAAGCCTATAACCAGATTCCAGTTAGTGAACAGGACATCCCGAAGACCACATAACGACGCCCTTCGGTATGTACGAGTTCCCGTTCATGACTTTCGGCCTCCGAAACGCTGGCCAGACTTTCCAGAGGTTCGTCGACGAGATGACGCGAGGACTAGACTTCTGCTACACATACCTGGACGATTTCCTGGTGTACTCTACATGCCACGAAGAGCATGAAGACCACCTTCGTCAGTTATTCTCCAGACTCCAGCAATATGGTATGGTTATTAATACATCAAAATGTGTCTTCGGAAAGTCACAAGTTACCTTTCTCGGCTACAGCATTTCAGCAGAAGGCATCAAACCTCTGGAAACAAAGGTCCAGGCCATAAACGATTACCCGGTGCCGAAGACAGTCAAGGAGCTCAGAAGATTTTTGGGCATGATAAATTTTTATCGTCGTTTCATCCCACAGGCAGCTAAGCTCCAAGCGCCCCTTAATGCATTCTTGGCTGGCTCCGTAAAAGGTTCACATCCTGTGGATATGTAGGGAAAATGCACTCAAAGCATTCGAAGACTGTAAGCAAAGTGTATGTAAAGCCGCCCTTTCAGCACATCCAGACTGCAACGTCCAGCTCTCCTTGGTTACAGACGCGTCGGATACATCAATTGGTGCCGCAATACACCAATATAAGAAAGGAGCATGGCAACCGCTGGCGTTTTTTTCACGCAAACTAACTGCAGCACAGCAAAAATATTCTCCTTACGACCGGGAGCTTCTGGCCATCTACGAATCAGTACGTCACTTCAGATACATGCTGGAGGCAAGAGACTTTGTCGTGTTTACCGACCATAAGCCTATCACCTTTGCTTTCACCACAAGACGCGACAACTGCTCACCACGACAGTACCGTTACCTAGATTACATCGCCCAGTTTACCACAGATATTCGTCACATCTCTGGCAGAGACAATTCTGTAGCCGACGCACTTTCACGCATAGAATCCATAGCAGTATCCATAGACTACAAGGCACTTGCAGACGACCAGGATTCAGATTCTGAACTGCAAGACCTGCTAAACAATGGTTCCTCTCTGCGACTGCAGAAAGTTGACACAGACGGTGCAAATATATACTGTGATCTCTCTCAAGGCACACCTAGACCTAACATAACACCGCCGTTCCGTAAGCAAGTGTTCGACAGCCTTCACAAGCTGAGCCATCCAGGAGCTGCCACATCGGCAAAACTAATCGCTGATAGATATGTGTGGCCCGGCGTTCGTCGCGATTGCAAGACCTGGGCACAGAGTTGCCCAGACTGCCAACGCAGCAAAATTCATCGCCACACCTCTGCTCCCCTTTCTCCTATTCAAACTCCTTCCGATCGCTTTTCTCACGTCCACATGGACCTTATTGGCCCCCTTCCCGTCTCTTCTGGTTACAGATACTGCCTCACCGTCATCGACCGATTCACAAGGTGGCCTGAGGTGTACCCACTACCAGACATGACGGCAGAGACGTGTGCCAAAGCCTTTGTTTTCGGCTGGGTGGCACGCTTCGGCTGCCCAAACAAAATAACGACCGATCGCGGAAGACAGTTTGAGTCGCAACTGTTCCAGAGCATCACAGGTTTTCTTGGCTCCAGCCACTGCCCCACGACATCATACCACCCTGAGTGCAACGGAATGATTGAACGCTTACACCGCCAGCTGAAGACTGCGATCATGTGCCACAACAACCCTCAATGGTCTGAAATCTTACCACTCGTACTCCTGGGAATTAGGAGTGCCTGGAAAGATGATTGAAAAACTTCGGCAGCAGAACTGGTTTATGGCGAACCACTCAGATTACCAGGCGAGTTTTTCAACCCATCCACCAATAGAGATATCGATGTGACAGACTTTGCCTTGCGCCTGCGTAGACACATGGCCAACATCAGCCCAGTTCCAGCAGCGTGGCACACAGCGAAGACGTTCTATGTGCCAAAGGATCTACTCTCTTCAGAATATGTCTATCTGCGCCAGGGCCCATCCCGAAAGTCTCTCGAACCTCCATATTCCGGCCCATATAAAGTCCTGGAGAGAAACCACAAAACCTTCAAGCTAGATGTACAAGGCAAGGAGCTAACAGTTACTATAGACAGACTAAAACCAGCTTACCTGCTCCGCAATTCTTGCAATCAACCACAACTGCCAGCCCAAGCCCCCGAAAAACAGACTAGAAGCGGCCGCGTAGTCCGATTTCCAGCTCACTTAACTCACTATCGCCCGTGAAACGGTCTCGGCGGGGGAGTATTTGTGGCCTACTCCACATCTAAGAAATTAATTAAAATTATAGTAAAAATCAATGTACGACTTTCTTCGCTTCGATCCTAAATGTAAACAAACATAACTGACAACATCGCCGCGCGGACGCGCGTGCTCGAGCTGGCAACGTAGTACCGCCGCTCGCGCCGCGCCGGCCGCGCCATGTTTGTTATTCCCGACCGCGGACCGCCAGTGTTCTCTACGTCACGGGATAAGACGCATGCCCGTCAGCTGTTCGGAAACCTAACCGTATATTAACACTAGCGTTTATACCTAGACTAACCCGCTGCTGACTAACTTACGTGTGGTGCTGGGACTTGCTAAACTAAACAGTGTTTCCACCTTCGGTGTGTGTTTAGTGCCTTTAATGTATTTGTGTGGACTAAGAACTTATGAATAATATATTAATAAACATTGCTAACTAATTTGTGTGTGTTGTCAATTGCCTATACCTAGTGTCAACACCCACAGTACTATTATCTAGATAGTGCAGCGGAAGTAATGCACAATATACCTACAGTTGTGTTGTTTCTTCTTATTGTCTTGTGATTATTCGACTCACTTACGCGGGTCATCCAGTTTTTAAAGTAAGGTGCAGATACTTCCTTATCTAATAATGGTGTCGCTTACTCTTATGACAAGTACCTTAATCAATACGTGTTGATGAAAATGGCGTTGATGTTAGATTTTTATTTTTTTTGATCGACGAAATAGACTGTTAAGTCGATGCGGAATTGTAGATCTTACACTATTTATGGTATTAAAATGTTAAATATCGTCACTAAAAAAAAAAAAAAATTGATCGCGATGTTACATTAGTCAATAAACTTTATTAGCCGCAGCTTTGCACTGCCCGTTAGCCGGTCACATTTTTGAAAAAAAAAAACGCACTAGCACTGTATATTTTTTGCGCACTTAACACTTTTGAGTTTCATTGCAATAAGGCGCAGTAAGGTATACTGCTTGATGAGTGGTTCTAAGTGGTTTAAGCAGTATTTTTTTTTTCAATTTTAATTACGGACCTTAATTTTTTCCGTGCGCACTAACCTATCCTAATCCCTTGCTATCCGCGATTGCTGGTGGCCACTCGGTGGTACCAATTTATCGAAGCAGGTGGTACGCAGCTGTATAGTCTGCATAATACGCTTGAGGCCGAAACCGTTCACGCTTTCTTACCTTCACCACCTTTGGAGCCTGGGTATACATTTATGAGCTGCGGGGTAGACCACGCGGGGCCGGTGTATGTACTCAATCGTAAGGGTAGGGGAGCTACAGCTCAAAAGGCCTATATCTGTCTGATAGTTAGCTTCACGACGCGCGCGGCTTATCTTGATTTACCGAAGGATACCTACTCGCGCTAAAACACTTTATTTCACGTCATGGCTAGCCTAACGATCCTTATTCGGACAACAGCTGCCGCTTCGTAGAAGCGAAGAAAGAGCTATCATCATTCCTACGAAGTAAAGCGGATAATATGATAATAATATGCTGTGTGTAAAGACAACATCAACTTACATTTCAACCCTCCATACGCTCCTCATATGTCAGGTTTGTGTGTGAGACCCGGCGTACAGTCTTGCAAATATCACTATAAACGCGTTGTTAAATTGTCAACGCAAATTTTACCTTTGAGGTATTATCGTCGGTTTTGGCCCAGGTCCAGGCTCTATTGAACTCCCGTCCTATACACCCTCTGTCCACAGATCCAAATGACCATTCAGCATTAACTCCAGCCCAATCTTTCTTTATTGGCCAACCGCTGACAGCGCCACCATGCAAGGGCTTGACTGCGGATACGGGCCGTCTCCCACGCTACGTTCGCACGACAACCTCATTGAAATCGCAGGTGCTTTCAAGGCCGGGGGCATATTCGCACATCTAACGCCATCTCCCGGACCACCCAAGAGGAGTTTCTCAATACGGGTGCGCGGGGGCGCGGCGATAGCCTGTTCACTTTTGACTTTTGACTTTTTTTTTTTTTTGTTTCGACACGGCACACAAGTCGCACTGACAATTTTGCTTTATTGTATAGAATCGCATCAAAACTATATTTTGTTAAATATTCATTTTTGTAAAATCGAAAATAAAAAGAAGTCATTGAAGAGTCCTGCCTACTGCTCCTGAAATACCCAAAGAAAGAAAAGAAATCCAAAGAAAGTGTACACAGCATGTTTTACAATTAAGCGCAGACTGTTTAAAGGTAAATACAACATCTACGAGCGATCATTCAGTAATAAAGAGTGTAGTAAATGTTACATAGATGGCGCTATACATTAACAGCGACGTACTGAGAACACACTGTTAAGACATTTCTTGGAATTACCAGGCCATTTGCCATGACATGGTTAGGTAAGGTTCGGAGTTAGGTTAGGTTACGAGTTAGGTTAGGTTAGGTTAGGTTAGGTTAGGGGTGCTATGACCTGGGGGGGCTAATAAGGAGGTCAGCACCAACCCCGGTACTTGTAATGGGGGACCTCAATGCTAAAGTGCAGCCTGGGGTTCTCTTGTTACTGATGTGAGGGGCGAAATCCTCAGTGGAATGTAGGTATAGGTATAAGTAATATAATCTGTTATTGTAGTAGGTACATATAAGGAGAGGCATGTAATATGACTCTCCTCCATATTAGGTTAGGGGTTTTTTTTTTTTTTTTACAGTACATACAGTCTATCTGCAACATTATCCGAGGTTTCCTACGATAACACTTTCGTTCCAGTTCTCACATTTTTACTGCTCGTACTTCCATACTTCATACTGTATCTTTCTGGCATCCATCATCTTTTGTCTGTTATGGGTGGGACTCCCAATTCTATATACCTACTATCTTTTATTTTATTGATATCTTTTAACAGGGAAAAGAAAGAGAAGCCGGTGTTTATTTTAGTTTACAATAGTACTTATCTAGTTATTCTATTTAAAATTATACACATACATTTTCAACATTTCTAATTTATACAGTGCATTACACTTTATTTGTTTATTACATTTCGTTCTTATATGTTTATCTCTTATATTAGGTTAGGGTTAGGTTAGGTTAGGTTAGGTTAGGTTAGGTTTTTTTTTTTTTTTTTTTTTTTCCTTACTCCTCCAACATGATCGGAGACTTTGTCTAAGCTGTGCTTTCATACCAGTTCTCTCTTTTGCTACTGCTCGTACTTTCGTGCTACATACTTTTCTTTCTTTCATTCATCATCTTTCTTTCTATGCAGGGTGGGATTCCCTTCTATGCTGGCTACTCTTTGTTTATTTATGTCAATCTGTACAGGGTTTTTATTAACTTTCGAACGCAGGTTTTCTTTTATTTAAATATACATTTTTTTATGCTATTATGGGTACATGGATAGTTGTCTTATATATAGTTATTACAGTGATTATCTTATAGCTAGTTATACATTTATGTGTATCGGCTTTACGTACAGTTTTGTTCTTGTTCTGCTTTTTTGATGTACAATTTATATTTCTTAGTCTAAATTTTTTATGTTTTATTAAAATATACATTAATATATTTTTAAAACATATATTTCTATCTTGTTTTATTTCTTTTTGCAACTTTACTCACTATTTCCAAACACAATTTTATAAAGTCCTCCTTTTCAGCGCTACACATGACACTTTGAAGATTATTAAGACTCATGGTTATTCCTAGTTTTTGCTCAATTTCAAAACGCTCTTTATTATACACTGGACATTCAAATAGTATATGCGGCACCGTTTCCTGTATTTCGCTGTCGCAGATGCAAGACGGACTCTCCTTGCACCTGAAGCGATTCAGGTACTCGGAGAATCCGCCGTGCCCCGTCATTAGCTGTGTTTTAAGGCTATTTGGCTGAGATTTTCGTACAATTCTATATGCCGCCACTGCATCCGGGAAAAACAATTTGGTGATCGATGCCGTTTCGCCCGATCCGTATCTTTGGTTCCATTCACCAATGGTCAACATACGAATGTTACGCTTTACGAATGAGATTGGGCACAGGTCGTAGTCCGGTTTTCGTTTGGTGCCTACAGCTGCCTCCTTCGCCAACTCATCTGCACGCTCGTTGCCCTCTAGCCCTGCGTGAGCTTTAATCCAGTGTAGGGTAACTACCTTACCCTGGAGAGACATGGCTTTTAAGTTCTCTCTGGCCTCCACAGCGAGAGGGTGAAGGCAACTGTGATTTTGTATTGTTTGGAGGGCCGCCATTGAGTCGCTGTATACTCCAAACGATTTCTCGGCATACTTTTTTATTTCCTTAGTTGCTTTGCACAGAGCCAGGAGTTCCGCCTGGTAAACCGTACAGTATCTCGATAGAGCAAGTTTGTGGGCTTTGGTTTCGGTTTCTCCCTTCCAGATAGAAACTGAGGCTCCGACTCCTCCCTCAAACTTGCTCCCATCGGTAAATATTCTTAATTCGAAACCGCTGTTCATGTTCACATCATCTTGGTTCACCAGGCGAATTACTCTCAGCTCTTCGTGCTCCACGGGATGAGGCATTTCCGTTGCAGGTGTCATTCGCTCCACCTCTCTGTCTCCAGGCCACAGGTCAGGCAGAGACTCTCCCTTCTTGGCTTCGTACAGCAAAGCCGCCTCTCGGACTCGGAGGTCGAGAGGGAGTATCCCCGACAGAACTAGTGCAGAATTGAGGGAGACGGTGCGATAGGCTTTGCATATTTTTTGTGCCACTCCACGTTGCACTACTGCCAGCTGCCTTTGCACGCCCAGCTTGTTTGCAGCTTGCGCCCATACACTGGCGGCATACAATATTATGGGTTCCACAGTCGCCACATATATGGTCCTTATCACTTCGGGGTGGAGACCCCATTCCGTTTTTGCGGCCCTAGATAATTGCTTATGCACTGCTATAGCTTTTCTGCAGACATTCGAGACGTGGTTGTTAAAGGTCAGTTTGTCGTCGATGGTTACTCCGAGTATTTTTAGTTCCTTCGCCATTTCGATACTGGTCCCGCCCATGCTCAGACGAGGTGTGTCATATTTAAGCCTTCGCGTGATTACCATGGCGTTAGTTTTATGCGGAGCAAACCGAAGCTTATTTTTGGCTCCCCACTCCTGAGCATGGTCGAGAGCAGTATTTGCGCTCCTTTCTATTTCTATAGCGGTGTCGCCATCGACGACCAACACGACATCATCTGCGAATGCATGACAGTAGTAAAGAAAAGAAATCCAAAGAAAGTGTACACAGCATGTTTTACAAGTAAGCGCAGACTGTTTAAAGGTAAATACAACATCTACGAGCGATCATTAAGTAATAAAGAGTGTAGTAAATGTTACATAGATGGCGCTATACATTAACAGCGACGTACTGAGAACACACTGTTAAGACATTTCTTGGAATTACCAGGCCATTTGCCATGACATGGTTAGGTAAGGTTCGGAGTTAGGTTAGGTTACGAGTTAGGTTAGGTTAGGTTAGGTTAGGTTAGGTTAGGTTAGGTTAGGTTGGGGTGCTATGGGGCGCTAGGTCGGGTAACCTCCACGAGGGTCTGGGCCATTCCAATGTCTGTTGATTCTCGCGGATTCGCAGACAAGGGAATGGCTCATGGCTGGTGCGCCCTGGGGGCAACGGTAAGCGATCCCCTGTATGGGATTGCTTACCGGTGTTGCCAATAACCCGACACCCGGGGGATATCCCGGGGGGGGGGGTGCTCTTGGCGTTCTCTGTGATCTCCTAGGCTACACCGGATAGGGCTACCCATACCGGGCAGGCGAAGAGTGAGGGGCACTTTCAAGAGCAGGGAGGGAATTCGTGAGGGAGGGGGACGGGTTCACCTGCTTTCGGTACTGAATCCAGGTGGACAGGCTCCGGCCACTGTCCCCAAACTCGTTATCCCAGATAAGGTGTGTTGTCATGTCTAGCAGCCTTTGATGGGACCGAGGGCCTTGCCTTGGTCGGCCGGGTCAAGAGGAGTCTACCTCAATAAAAACCCACAATCCCCCACATGGCGGTTCACCGTGTGGGGGTGCTCTTTTTAGAGCGGCTGGGGTGTGCATCAGCCACTAGTGGCCAATCCTGTGATACTGCCCGACCTCACAGCGTATATAGGGCCACAGTTAGGGTACTGGGATCTCTGCCCCTGTGGAGTTTTATGTTCTCCCGTTCTCGTGGGAATCTTATGGAAAATTTAAATAAAAACACAACAAACAAAATAAATCTTGAGGGTATAGTGGGCGCTACAAGCGCTGAAAATGAGAGGGACAGAAGCGCTTCTGAACCTAACGTGACGTCAGAACAGCTACGGCTGCAAGGATGCCGAGTGTTACTTGAACGTCTAGACACAAATGTAAATAGCAAGGACCGGAGTCCATCCGAAAGAGGAGAGGGATCAGGAACCAAGTCAAAGTCAGGGAGGATACGCCGATTATCTGACGCGATAGACTCCGACGACTTTACAGAGGACAATGAGAGGGCTAGCGAGAAGTCGGTGGACATACAGGTGGCCCAAAAACGGCACCACACTGGACCGGACGAGGATATGGGGCACTTGCCAAAAATCAATACAGCACGTAGAGGTGGGAAATACGGAAAAAGCAAGACCCGCGGAGTGCGCACGGGTTCTACCAAGACCAAGTCCCTTGCGACATACGTGGGAAAGACCAGAACTTTGATGAAAAAAAGGCTCGAAATGGGTACTCCTGAAAAAGAAGCGGATAAGGATACCGGAAATGCGTCCCAATCTCGTGGGCTAACCTCCTGCTGGATGAAGGATCAAACATCCGAGCAGATCATATCTGATGAGGAGGAGGAAATGGAATACGACCTGGTGCCGGAAGGCCGTCAGTCTCCGGCTTCTGATGGAGACGAGGCGGATGTGGCCCGCGAGGCAGCCAAGAGGGTGCTGGCAGAGATCAGCAAATCAAAGAATGTTAAAGGAACAACCCGCGGCCGCATCAACAAGGCGTGCCAGAAGATAGTTACAGCCATAGATAAAATGGACTCAAGAGAGGAAAATGATGAGGTTTTTGCCCTTCGGGCAAATAATAAAAGACTGAAAGCAGAGCTAGCACATGCGACAAATGAATTGAAAGCGCTTAGAAAGGCCTTCTCCGATAGGAACAAGAAGGAGACTCCAGCAGGCAGTCTAAAGACGAACCAGGCTAACCAGGTCCTGGGTGCGGTGACGGATGCCTTGTCTGAGTTTAGGGAGGAGTTGTCGGTGAGCCTCTTCAAATCGATTGGGGATATGGTCAATGCCCGCTTAGACGACATAAAGAGCCGCCTCCCTCCGGAGCCGGTCGTCCGCCCACCACTGGCGGCGGACCGTAAAAAGGCTGCGACGGTCCCTCCTACAGCCCCCGTGGTTGTTCTGTCGGATGATCCATGGACCCCGTTGCCTGCGCCTGCCCCTGCCACAAAACCCAGGCAAACGTTAGATAGATCTGTAGTATCGGCGGGATCAACGCTAATGCCCCCTGCGAGAGCTGCACCAGGTCCAAAAGTGCCGCGGAAGAAACAAGCGGCTACCAAGCAGGTACCCCAGGTGGCACCTCCTGTTGCTGCGGAGACGGCGCCGCCACCACTACCGATGACTGCCGATCAGACGTGGACGGAGGTAGTAGGCCGTAAGGCAAAGCGGAAAGCCAAAAAGCCAACAGCTGCAGCAGCCCAACCGGCTGCTAAGCCAAAGCCGAAGCCACGTAAGCTGGTGGCTCCATCGACAGCGGCCGTAGTAGTGGCTCTCAAACCAGAATCTGAGGCTACATATGCGGGTATCTTAACCAGGGCGACGACTTCGTTTGGTCTAGCCGAGGTGGGAATAGACCATGTTAAAGTTAGGAAAACGGCTGACGGGGCGCGTATAATCGAGGTGTCTGGAACCGACAACGGAAGGGCAGCCGATATCCTGCGCGAGAAATTGGAAGGCCTCATCGGCAATGACGCGAGGGTGTACCGGCCAACTAAAATGGCCGGCTTGAGGATATCAGGTCTCATGGAATGTACAACCACGGAGGCAGTAGCCGAGGCAATATCAGCAAAGGGTGGTTGCAGACTTGACGAAGTGAGGGTTGGTTCAATCCGCACCGGATTTAGTGGGGTAGGATCGACCCTCATTAAATGCCCGGTGACAGCCGCCAGCAAGATAGTAGAAGGAGGACGTTTACTTGTGGGGTGGTCGAGTGCACAAGTGCATATACTAGATCCAGCACCGTTACGATGTTATAAGTGCATGGGGACGGGACACACTCGCACTACTTGCCCATCACAAGTAGAGAGAGGGAACATGTGCTTCCGGTGCAGTAAACCGGGACATAAGGCGTCCGGCTGTACTGAGGCACCATTCTGCGCGGTGTGTCATCAGGCTAAGAAACCCGTCGGACACTATATGGGAGGCCCAGCATGCTGCCCCCCACCGACTAAGGGTAGACAAGACCCCGTCCGGACCCAGGGGCCCGATCAGAGATTCGCCCAAAGGGCTGACGAGGAACAAGAGAGCATGGATTTGTAATGTTGTCACGCCCTTACGAACTCCTACAGACTAACTTGAACAACTGCGCCCGTGCCCAAGACCTGCTCATGCAGGTAATAGCAGAGTGGGGCATAGGCGCGGCTGTGGCAGCGGAACCGTATTGTATCCCTCCTCAGCCCAATTGGGTAGGAGCAACTGACCGGAAAGTGGCTCTAGTAGTACCGGCTATTGGGGACCATCCTCCCCTGATTGCCGTTCATAAAGGTCCCGGAATTGCGGCAGCCAAATGGGGAAACGTCATATTAATCGGCACTTATTTTTCCCCAAATAGGCCACTATGGGAATTCGAGGGTTATTTAAATGATCTGGGGGGGCTAATAAGGAGGTCAGCACCAACCCCGGTACTTGTAATGGGGGACCTCAATGCTAAAAGTGCAGCCTGGGGTTCTCTTGTTACTGATGTGAGGGGCGAAACCCTCAGGGACTGGGCGGTAGCGATGGGGCTCGTGGTTTTAAACCAGGGCAACGCCTACACGTGTGTGCGACAGCAGGGAGGATCCATTGTTGACGTTACCCTTGCAACCCCAGTTGTCGCCAACCGAATTGTAGACTGGCGTGTCCTGGAGGATGTGGAGACTCTCTCCGATCACGTTTACATCAGGATGAGGATTTCTCCATCTTCAGTGGCTCCAGTACAAGATCTGCCGCAGGCAACGGGTAGGCGCCGTCTCAATGGCCGCTTCCCTAGGTGGTCCTTGGCTAGCCTAGATAGGGAAATGATTGAGGAGGCCGCATTGATCGAGGCTTGGTGTGCTCCCCCACCGGTAGACCTCGGGGTTGAAGAAAGGGCTGTCCGCTTCCGTACCTCGCTCACTATGGTGTGCGATTCTGGCATGTTGAGGACGAAGAAATTTACTCACAAAAAACAGGTCTACTGGTGGTCTGAGGAAATCGCGGCCCTCCGAGTAACCGCCAATTTTGCACGCCGTAAATTCACAAGATGCAGGCGCCGACAACACACGGCGGCAGAGGAGGAGATACTCCGGGAGGCCCTTGTAGCTGCAAAAGGGGCATTAACAGCCGCCATAGCCAAACGAAAGGATGAGGCCCGAGAAGAATTCCTGAGAACCTTAGACAGGGACCCATGGGGGCGACCCTATAAAATTGTCAGGAATAAAATTAAACATGCTCCCCCCATGGATTCCTTAGAGCCAGAACTCCTAAAGAGGGTTGTAGAGGGCCTCTTTCCGGCGGCATCGGACTTCATGCCTCCCGTCATGGCACTTCCAGTAGAGGAACCGGAGGGCCTTCCAGATGTCCCTCTAATCTCGGACGTGGAAATCATGAGAGCGGTTTGCCGAATGAGAGCCAGTAAAAAGGCTCCAGGACCGGATGGTGTACAGGGGAAGGTTCTCTCCTTGGCATTGAAACACCTCGGAGGCCGACTTCGAGGGTTATTTGATGACTGCCTCAGGGAGGGAATTTTCCCTCGTTGCTGGAAGGAGGGTAGGTTGTGCCTACTGCGAAAGGAGGGTCGTCCAGCTGAATCACCTTCGGGATACCGCCCCATCGTCCTCCTAGATGAAACTGGAAAGATGTTGGAGCGCATTATAGCAAGGCGAATAACTAGGCATCTGGAGGATACGGGCCCAAATATCAGCGACCGGCAATTCGGGTTCCGCGAGGGGCGGTCTACAATAGATGCAATAGGCATGTTGAAAAAATTCAGGGATCTGGCAGCAGAGAAAAAGGAGGGAGTCATAGCAGTATCTCTAGACATAGCCAATGCCTTTGGCTCTCTCCCTTACGGAGTAGTAAAAGAGGCCCTTAGGTATCACGGGGTGCCTCTCTATCTGAGGACAATCATAGAGCACTACCTCTCTGATAGGGCAGTGCTATATGAATCAGGAGGCACGCTCTTAGAAAGACGAATGGAGTGTGGTGTTCCGCAGGGGTCGGTTCTGGGACCCCTGCTCTGGGATATCGGCTTTGATTGGGCTATAAGAGGGGAACAACTTCCCCGCATGGTCACCATTTGTTATGCCGATGACACAATCGTTCGTTATCTACAAGGTAAGCATAGGCTCCAAACAAAAAGTAGCATCGGTCTCTCGTACTATTATAAGGTTGCGATGTGTACGCGATCGTGGTAACGCAGCGCACAGCCTCCCCCTTCGAACGCTAGAGTGACACTGAGGCTCGCGGCTCGCACATGGATTTACTGCACCATATCGCCCTAAAAAGGGTTTTTGTTAAACGAAATCTTTAAATTAAACAAAAACAAACAATAATTTTGAAGATAAATATGTTTCCAATGTTATGTCGGAAGCACCGTGAAAATATCTTTTGTAGTTTAGGAGCAGAAGCAACTTTTATGTTGAAAACGTCCTGATTTAAATATTTTATTTTGCCATGATAATTACTTTTTTTCAAATATTTCAAACAAGAATTATCCTCGTAACGCCCAAGAAAAAAAACGCAAGTTCAGCTAAACGCCCAATGTGCAATGTATAAGCCAATATGTTTAAATATAAAAATGACATTTCATAAGCTTTTAAGTACAGCGTACTGTACACTGGGCGTTTACCTCATTTTTATTTTTTCGAAAGTCTGGGCGTTAATGCTGAGTGTTACTTTGTACACTCTATCGCACATTGGGCGGCACGAGGTTAAATTAATAACATATCAATAAATACTATATACTTTTTTCAGAATTTATGATTGGATAGATTACGAGCCTTAGGACGTTAAGTGTAACCATTTTACGTAATTTTAGGTAGGCACGCGCCTTAAACTCGACAATGTCATAAACAGGAATCCCGATCTCGATGTTATTAGAGGCATCCGTGACGACATTGTACAGAATAAGCAGGAAGAGAATCCGTTACTATCACATTATAACTTTGTACCTCTTACCTCTGTTGATGTTGAAAGTTCTTTTCCGATGGATAAGTGGATTCTAAATATAAAAAGAAATTGTCTCAAAGTTGAAAATATTGAAAAACTTATGGTTATTTATTATAACTCTTTCAACAATGATGTTAACAATGATAACAGTATTGATAATGATCATATTTTTGATGTTGATGATGATGATACAGATTGAAAGATGTTTATATAGTACAAATTTGTATACAATAAATGTTTTAAACGTATGATAATGAGTTTTTATTTCCATTACCTCGTTACACACATACACATTGCATTTTCGATCAATATTCTACACAGTGCTTCATATGCCACGACACGCATTTTTCGGCATTAAACTATTGAATTTTACTAATAAATTGGCCCCAAGTGTGAATTAGTGTAGATTATGTACTCTCACTAATCCCGGGAAATCCCGCGTTCAATAAAAATAAATAATGTTTTTTGGTGGTTGTAACCACTCTTAGTTAGGTCCTCCTACGAAGTTTAGGTATATAGGCACTACCTATTTCGAGCTCTGGTTATTAACAACGACCTCAACTAATGAACTGCATTGCCTCTACCATACATGCCTACTTATACTTATATCTTACTATATATTCATATACACGGTGAATCTGAGTAACCCAAAAGATTTATCCATAAAATCCTGAGGTCATAAGGAGTAATAAAATAAATGTTATATGAATTTAGGTCAATTTCGATAAAAACATATTTTTTTTTTGTTTTTTTTTCGATTTTTTAAATGCTTTTGAATATAAAAACATAAATTTTATTGTTAAAACTGTCGATTAAAATAAATTAGTACATTTTTTTTCGTAAAAAAATAGTTTACGTAAAGTAATCCTTGGCACTTTGATATCTGTCAATAAAAATGTCTAGACTAGACCCCATGAAGGGTGAAATCGCCATCGAAAAATCGTTTTGCTCTGAGTCACAATAAAAAATGTTTTTTTTATTTAGTTGGTAGTAATTCTGAAACTAGAAAAGTTTATACGACATTTTAGTCTCCAATTATGATCAGGAATTTATGGTTAAAATCTTTCGGGTTACTCAGATTCACCGTGTATATATCTTCAGTGATTTTGCTTGTATCGCAGACCTATTTTTCATATTATGTACCAACTGAAGCAAGCTTGTTTTATTTTTAACCGACTTCAAGATTTAAAAGGAGAAGGTTGTCAATTCGGTTGTATGTTGTTTAATTTTGTTTTTTTTTATGTTTGTTACTCAATAACTCCTTCATATATGAACCTATTGTAAAAAATATTTTTTTTATCGTAAGTATATACATACAGTTTGGTCCCGTTTTTGTACGCAGTTCTGATGACGGGATCCATGAGGAATCGAGAAAACTCCTCAAATTTATAGCGTTAGTGATTTAAATCTTTTTATCTAAAATATATATAAAATGAAATAAAAATGGAATAAAAATGGAATAAAATGAAATAAAAATGAAATAAAATGAAATAAAAATGAAATAAAAATGAAATAAAAATGAAATAAAAATGGAATAAAAATGAAATAAAAATGATATAAAAATGAAAGAAAAATGAAATAAAAATGAAATAAAAATGAAATAAAAATGAAATAAAAATGAAATAAAAATGAAATAAAAATGAAATAAAAATGAAATAAAAATGAAATAAAAATGAAATAAAAATGAAATAAAAATGAAATAAAAATGAAATAAAAATGAAATAAAAATGAAATAAAAATGAAATAAAAATGGAATAAAAATGAAATGAAAATGAAATGAAAATGAAATAAAAATGAAATAAAAATGAAATAAAAATGAAATAAAAATGAAATAAAAATGAAATAAAAATGAAATAAAAATGAAATATAAATGAAATAAAAATGAAATAAAAATGAAATAAAAATGAAATAAAAATGAAATAAAAATGACATAAAAATGAAATAAAAATGAAATCAAAATGAAATCAAAATGAAATCAAAACTACATAAAATTTAACTTTTGGCTTTTTTGACTTTTCATTTCATTTCACTTTATTCTATTCTATTTTATTTTATTTTATTTCACATTGTATGGCTTTGTGTCGCGTTTTAATGACGGTCACGTGACTTTTATTCGCCTAGCGCCCATCCGCGAACCGACCGATAAAATGAAATAAAAATAAAACGGAAGTCCGTCCGGACCGTATGTCATATTATCCATTTTACTCGGAAATCATAAAACTTTACTAAAGCATGAAATTTTGGTATTAGTTTCTTCTAATTTCATCAAAGGTACGGAACCCTCCATCATTCGTATTCCATCATGCACTTGGCCGGTTTGATTATTTATATTTTATATATAATTGTAAAATTATTTTCATAACTCGTTAATCTTATAAAAATAATCCCACAAGCGGTACCCTTCAATTAACTGTAATTAATATAAAATACCAATAAAAAAACCATTTAATTTTTTTATTAGGATTGTTTATTTTTATTATTTTGATTATACGAAGATCCAGTGCGTTCACAACCTCCCGTAAATGTATGTTACGGCATTAAAGTGCTACCGCTATAATTGTAGGTACTTGGCGCATCGTTCGTTATCTACAAGGTAAGCATAGGTTCCAAACAAAAAGTAGCATCGGTCTCTCGTACTATTATAAGGTTGAGTTGTGTATGCGATCGTGGCAACGCAGCGCACAGCCTCCCCCTTCGAACGCTAGAGTGACACTGAGGCTCGCGGCTCGCGCATGGATTTACTGCACCAAATCGCCCTAAAAAGGGTTTTTGTTAAACGAAATCTTTAAATTAAACAAAACCAAACAATAACTTTGAAGATAAATATGTTTCCAATATTATGTCGGAAGAACCGTGAAAATATCTTTTGTAGTTTAGGAGCAGAAGCAACTTTTATGTTGAAAACGTCCTGATTTAAATATTTTATTTTGCCATGATAATTACTTTTTTTCAAATATTTCAAACAAGAATTATATTAATAACATATCAATAAATACTATATACTTTTTTCAAAATTTATGATTGGATAGATTACGAGCGTTAGGACGTTAAAAGTAACCATTTTAAGTAATTTTAGGTAGGCACGTGCCTTAAACTCCCCAATGTCATAAACAGGAATCCCGATCTCGATGTTATTAGAGGCATCCGTGACGACATTGTACAGAATAAGCAGGAAGAGAATCCGTTACTATCACATTATAATTTTGTACCTCTTACCTCTGTTGATGTTGAAAGGTCTGAATGTGTTGGAATGGAATGAAAATGGAATGAAAATGAACTGAAAATGGAATGAAAATTGAATAAAAATGAAATAAAAATGAAATCAAAATGTAATCAATATGAAATCAAAATGAAATCAAAATGATATCAAAATGAAATCAAAATGAAATCAAAACTACATAAAATTTAACTTTTGGCTTTTTTGACTTTTCATTTCACTTCACTTCACTTTATTCTATTCTATTTTATTTTATTTTATTTCACATGTGTATGGCTTTGTGTCGCGTTTTAATGACGGTCACGTGACTTTTATTCGCCTAGCGCCCATCCGCGAACCGACCGATAAAATGAAATAAAAATAAAACGGAAGTCCGTCCGGACCGTATGTCATATTATCCATTTTACTCGGAAATCATAAAACTTTACTAAAGCACGAAATTTTGGTATTAGTTTCTTCTTATTTCATCAAAGGTACGGAACCCTCCATCATGCGTATTCCGACATGCACTTGGCCGGTTTGATTATTTATATTTTATATATAATTGTAAAATTATTTTCATAACTCGTTAATCTTATAAAAATAATCCCACAAGCGGTACCCTTCAATTAACTGTAATTAATATAAAATACCAATAAAAAAACCATACAATTTTTTTATTAGGATTGTTTATTTTTATTATTTTGATTATACGAAGATCCAGTGCGTTCACAACCTCCCGTAAATATATGTTACGGCATTAAAGTGCTACCGCTATAATTGTAGGTACTTGGCGCATCGTTCGTTATCTACAAGGTAAGCATAGGCTCCAAACAAAAAGTAGCATCGGTCTCTCGTACTATTATAAGGTTGCGATGTGTACGCGATCGTGGTAACGCAGCGCACAGCCTCCCCCTTCGAACGCTAGAGTGACACTGAGGCTCGCGGCTCGCACATGGATTTACTGCACCATATCGCCCTAAAAAGGGTTTTTGTTAAACGAAATCTTTAAATTAAACAAAAACAAACAATAATTTTGAAGATAAATATGTTTCCAATGTTATGTCGGAAGCACCGTGAAAATATCTTTTGTAGTTTAGGAGCAGAAGCAACTTTTATGTTGAAAACGTCCTGATTTAAATATTTTATTTTGCCATGATAATTACTTTTTTTTTCAAATATTTCAAACAAGAATTATCCTCGTAACGCCCAAGAAAAAAAAAAAAAAAAAAAAAAAAAAAAAAAAAACGCAAGTTCAGCTAAACGCCCAATGTGCAATGTATAAGCCAATATGTTTAAATATAAAAATGACATTTCATAAGCTTTTAAGTACAGCGTACTGTACACTGGGCATAGTGTATGTTGACATGTTATGTCAAACCGTCCAATTTGACAGTTTTTTACAAATTAATGTGAATCATCATATTATGTCATAGTTTAGTACAAAATGAAATTAAAATGACTTTTTGACAGTAATAGTTTATTATAACAGATATCTGTCAAATATAGCATTTTTTAAATTTTTGATTAGAATTTCGTATTAATGTCATAGCTGGTCATTATGTAGAAAAAAACAAGTAGGCAATTTTAGAAAAAAAAGACAGATTTTGACAAACGTGGTATCATATTCAATTAATCTTGATAAACACACACCAGAGGTGTGAATTGGTCAAATATCACATTATTTTTGAGCTTTCATTTACCGTTTTCGAGATATCTGTAACTGAATGATAGACCCCTGGTTATTGATGCTGTTCATACATATTGTTCCAAAGTGAGAGGTCAGCTTATAGTAGACTTTCTTGACTTAAAATTTAGGCTTAGTAAATAAAATAGGTGTCATTATATGTTCTGAAATGACATTAAAAAGGGGTTTTTTTACAGTAATAGTTGATTTTGACAGATATAATTTTTTTTTTATGATCCTAAAAACGAAATTGCTCCCAGAGATAGGTAGGTTAGGGTTATTTTTTTTTATGATCGTAAAAACGAAACTGCTCCCAGAGATAGGTAGGTTAGGGTTATTTTTTTTTTATGATCGTAAAAACGAAACTGCTCCCAGAGATAGGTAGGTTTGGGTTATTTTTTTTATGACCTTAAAAACGAAAGTGCTCCTAGGGATAGGTTAGGTTAGGTTAGGTTAGGTTAGGTTAGGTTAGGTTAGGTTAGGTTAGGTTAGGTTAGGTTAGGTTAGGTTGGGGTGCAGGGCTGGTAGACCTCCTCGTGGTGCACCCTGGGAGGGGGAGGATAGCCGCTCAGTTGCGCGTTTGCTGTTCTCCCTCTGCTAACTACCAGTCACAGTGGTAATGGCAGTCGAGTCTTCTCCTGCGTTGGCCGTAGTGCCGTGTTTGTCGGTGGAGGCCTTTGGGACGACGGCTTTGATTGTATAATGTCTGAAAGGGTGAATGAATGAGGTTAATGAATAGAAGAGTTGAATGTTTGGCGCATGGCCGTAGTGGTGGTAGGCTTCATGCCTATGTTGATGGAAAAACGAGTGTGTGGTAGTTTTAAACGTAACTACATAGGGGAGTCTACGCCAGCTCTCCTTGAATCCCGCAACCCGCAGCACTCTCCCAACGACCTCCATCAGGGGCGATATGGGGTACGGGTAGTGTTCGTGGCGCGGAGGGCTTGCCTTAACTGGCCGGCCCGCGAGAAGGAAAACTCTTTAACACCCGACAGCGAAGTCGTTAAAACCTCTAGATACCGGACGACCTCTAGAGTATTAAGTCCACTAGTCGGAATAGGCGTCACCCGCTAGCGTTAACATTCGTCCTATACTCGTGGGAATTATACTTATGGCAAATAACGATAAAAAAACAAACAACCAAAACGGCCCTTCTGAGGGCCAATACGAAAACGGCCCTTCTCAGGGCCAGCATCTAGAGGAGGCAAGAAGAGCAGAAGGAGAAGGCTCGAGCAGTGAAGTCCATAGAATATTGGGCACCCCAACTGACGAGCTTGACGTAAATTCTCCAAACCTGCAACCAATCGTCAGAATACAGCGGCTCTCGGAGTCAGACTCCTCAGCATGCAGTATGAAGACTGTGAGCTCCCAAGGAACAGAACTTGATGGAAAATTCTGGAGCAAAAAAGGAGGGAAAAGACCGGCTGGTGAGCTCGAATTATCCTCCGGCTCAGAGAGCGATATTGCGACTCTCAGTGAAGGCGCCATTCCAAAAGGCGAACTGCAAAAGCGGACACCCAAAAGGGGCAGAGGCCGGCCGCCAACATCGGGCCGATACATAGGCTTTGGAAATTTTTTGAAGGAGGTCAACACCGAAAAAGAACGAGACAGACAGCTCCAGGAGCAGAAAGACCTGGCGGCGTCTAACGCGCTGGCCGAATCCGTGGCCCGAGAAAGAGCCGAGCGCGTAATGAGTCGGCAAGTGTCTCTTACACAATTTGATGACAAAACATTGGCAGACCTAGGTGAAGACATACAAAATGCCCTGAGAACAATTATAAATGTCACCAACACGTCAGGCCACTTAAAAGGCACCCATCAGAGGGACCTTAAAGCATCAGTAGAAAAAATCGGGGCGGCTTTTGCAGAAGTCAGGTCCCGCACAGCAAATGAAGAAGTCGCCCGCCTGGAGGCAGCTAATGCGCGGCTGTCCTGGCAGTTGACTGAACTGCGGAAGCAAGTTGACGAGATGCGAAGTCAGCCATCTTCATTAGCCGAAAATGACATTCGTCGGCTCATCGAGGAGGTTTCACACTCGAACCGGGACCAGTTTAACAACATGCTAAACGCCCGAATGGAAGGCATAGAGAGTCGTTTGCTACCGGAACCTCGGCTGAGGCCTCCATTAGCAGCCGATCGCAAGAATGCGTCAGCTGCTCCAACCGGATTGGACAATCGAGGTCCTACCTCCTTAACAGCCCAGTCTGCAGCAAAAACTGCAGCAGTCGCGGACCCTGCCCCTGCTGGTGAACATCAGAAGCAAACCCAAAAGGGCAAGAAGAGCAAGCGAGTCAGCCTAGCAGCCCAGGAAGCGGTTGCGGCCAGACAGGAAGCTGCAAATCTTCGTACAAACGCAGATGCTGTGCCAGATAAGCAAAACTGGAGTGCAGTAGTGGGCAGTAAAGCCAAAAACAAGAAGGCGAACAAAACAGCGAATGAGCCCAAAGAGTTCAGCGCTCCAAAGACGAGGCTTCGACAAAATAAAAAGAGGAAACTTAATCCTCCGCGTACGGCTGCCATCACGCTGACGTTAAAACCAGAGGCAATCGAAAAAGGGGCAAAATATGAAACTGTCCTGGCCGAGGCGCGGAAAAATATCAAACTAGAGGAGCTCGGAATTTCTGCCTTAAGATTCCGGACAGCAGTCACTGGTGCGCGAATGCTAGAACTGCCGCCGGAAACCGAGAACGCTGAGGCAGCAGCGGACGAGCTGGCCGAAAAACTCCGCGGAGTCATTGGTGCTGAAGTCCAAGTTCGGCGTCCTGTGAAATGTGCCGAGATTCGAGTCACAGGACTAGATGACTCCGTTACTGGCGAAGAAGTTGTCGCAGCTGTTGCATTGGAAGGGGGCTGTCCAGTGGACGCCATAAAATCTGGTACAATCTCGCAGGGGCAAACTGGTTCAGGATCACTATGGCTCAACTGCCCAGTAGCGGCCGCTAAGAAAATTTTGGAATCTGGCCGGATTAAAGTGGGTTGGGTCTTTGCGCGAGTGGTATTGCTGGAGACAAAGCCGTTGCGCTGCTATAAGTGCCTGGAAACAGGCCACGTTGGGGCAAAGTGCGATAGAGGTGTAGATCGCAGCTGCCTGTGCTATAACTGTGGTATTGCAGGCCACAAAGCCCGAGAATGCACCGCCGAAGCGAAGTGTGTTATATGCACGGCTGCTGGTAAATCGGCAGGGCACCGTCTTGGTGCCAAAGATTGTCAGAGCGGCAAGGCACGCCCTGCCACAAGAGAAGGAAAGAAGATAGGACCTGCCCCGGTAGCCGCCCCATCTTCCCAGCATTTAGCTGCAGAGGAATCAATGGAAACACAATAATATGGCGCTTTCGTGTTTACAGGCGAATATCAACCACTGCGCAAGGGCCCAAGATCTTGTGGTCCAAACCATGGCAGAGTGGCATATAGGCGTGGCTGTCGTTTCAGAGCCGTATTTCGTTCCCGATCGAGATGACTGGATATCTGACCTTGACAAAACGGTGGCCATAATAGCCCCCGCTGTAGCTGGATCTCCGCCCTTTGAAAATACTGTGAGGGGTCGTGGATTTGTGCTTGCCGTAGTAGGAGGTGCAGTCATAATTGGAGTATACTCCTCGCCAAATAATACCTTGGCTTATTTTGAAACAATGCTAGCTGAAATTGGAGCTCTAGTTGGGCAGGTAAACCCCACGCCCGTTATTGTAGCTGGGGATTTTAATGCCAAATCTGCAGCTTGGGGTTCTCCCATTACAGACGTGAGGGGGGATGTCTTAGAAGAGTGGGCAATATCTCTTGGACTAAATGTCATGAACACTGGTGCGGAAAGTACGTGCGTGAGGCAGCAGGGTGAATCGATCGTAGATATCACATTTGCATCCAATGCCCTTGCTCGCTCTATTCTAAACTGGAGGGTAGAAGTAGACGTGGAGTCGCTGTCCGATCACCGGTATATCCGGTTCGACCTCTTCACTCCCACTGCCATACCGTACAGACCAAACCAACCTAGAGCTGAAAACAGTCCTAAATGGGTACTTAGGAAGCTAGACTGGCAGCTTGCAAAGGAGGCAGCAATTGTTGAGTCGTGGGGAATTAGTGCCGTCCCAGTGACAGAACAGATAGATCACGAAGCCGAAAATCTTGGCAATGCTCTTGTTCGCGTTTGC
Organism: Pammene aurita; assembly: GCA_947086415.1. Taxonomy (NCBI): domain Eukaryota; kingdom Metazoa; phylum Arthropoda; class Insecta; order Lepidoptera; family Tortricidae; genus Pammene; species Pammene aurita. The sequence goes on along the minus strand of OX352295.1, from coordinate 33,597 downwards.
GATGCGGCAATGCCAAGAGCGAAACCTTTCACTCCGAAGCAACAGGTATACTGGTGGCGACCAGAACTCCGACAACTGCGGAACGCCTGCGTGGCTGCGCGTCGTCAGTATACCAGATACAGAAGAAGGTGTATTCGAAACGAGGCCGATGAAAATATCCTGTACGATAACTATAGGGCTGCTCGTACATCCTTGCAGACGGCTATTGCACAAGCCAAGGAGGCGGCGTGGGAGGAGTGGCTCGAGACGCTAAATAGAGATCCCTGGGGAAGGCCGTATCGAGCTGTGCGGCAAAAACTCCGACCTTGGACACCCCCACTAACAAGTAGTCTCAAGCCAGACCTCTTGGAGCGAGTAGTAGAAACTCTATTCCCACAGAGGGGTGAGTTCGTTCCGCCAGCGATGGCGCCTATCACAAGACGACCGGAAGTACTAAGAGATGTACCACCAGTGACAGAGGTGGAATTCAGGGTGGCTATTCTCAAACTTTGCTCAAAGAAAACTGCCCCCGGCCCAGATGGCATACCAGGAAGTGCTTTGGTGATCGCACTTAGTGAGTGGGAGGAGAGAGTCAGAGCCCTTTTTACTACGTGCTTGACTCTCGGGCGATTCTCTGAACGGTGGAAAACGGGAAAATTGGTGCTGCTTCGAAAGGATGGACGCCCGCCCGATCAGCCGTCGGCCTATCGTCCCATCGTGTTGCTCGACGAGATGAGCAAACTCTTTGAGCGAATAATAGCCACTCGTCTCACCAGGACTATGCAACCGGGTCTTAGCGATTGCCAGTACGGATTTCGTCCCCTTCGGTCCACGCTGGACGCGATCGCGCGGGTCAGAGATTTCGCGCAAGAGGAAGTTTCACGGGGTGGGGTGGTGATGTCTGTATCGCTCGACATCTCGAACGCATTCAACACCCTACCCTGGGAAACAATTAAGGCGGCTCTAAAGTATCACAACGTGCCCGAATACTTGCAAAACATAGTGGCGGATTACTTTGCCGGGCGCTCTGTGATATTCCCAACTACTAACGGCTGGGGGCGAAGGGAGATGTCATGCGGTGTTCCGCAGGGCTCAGTGCTGGGCCCGCTGCTGTGGAACATCGGCTATGACTGGGTTCTACGCGGGGCCACTATGCCGGGAGTCAGTGTCACCTGTTACGCTGACGATACTCTGGTGTCGGCCCGCGGCAGGAGCCACAGAGAGGCTGCATACTTAGCTACGGCAGGGGTAGCATGCGTGGTCCACAGAATACGGGCACTGGGCCTGGAGGTGGCCTTACACAAATCGGAAGCCCTGGTCTTTCATGGGCCTCGCAACAAACCACCGCAAGGCTCAAAAATTACAGTGGGGGGAACTTCCATCGCCGTCGGGTCAACGATGAAGTACCTGGGACTCGTTCTTGACGGCAGGTGGAAGTTCGAGGAACACTTTCGGCGGTTGGCTCCAAAGCTGATGGCTGCCGCTGGAGCGCTCGGACGGATCCTCCCGAATATGGGTGGGCCAGGAGGAGCCTGTAGGAGGCTGTACACGAGTGTGGTGCGCTCTATGGCGCTTTACGGAGCACCGATATGGGCGGATACCCTGAGACCTCGAAACGCGGCCCTATTACGGCGGCCGCAGCGGGCCATAGCTCTCAGGGTGGCTCGAGCGTACCGTACCGTCTCTTACGCAGGAGCTTGCTTGCTGGCTGGAAGCCCGCCTTGGGACCTAGAAGCCGCGGTTCAGTCCGGCGTCTACTGGTGGGTCATAACAGCAAGGAGCGAAGAAAACTGGCCGGCTCCTGAAGAGATTCGCAAATGGAGAGAAGAGGCGCACGACGTCCTTTACCATCAATGGACGGAGCGACTTGAGATCCCGGGTGCTAGCCGGGATCTAGTGGCCGCTATTCGGCCCGTTTTGAAAAAATGGGTCGAGCGCAAGCACGGCGCACCCTCCTTCCACCTCACACAGCTTCTGACGGGGCACGGTTGCTTCGGCAGGTACCTGTGTGAGGTGGTGGGACGGGAGATGACTACAGAATGTCACCACTGTGACGGGAGAGCCGCGGATACGGCCCAACACACGCGCGAAGAGTGCCCTGCGTGGGCGGAGCCTCGCGCTGTTCTGTCCGCGGCTGTAGGAGGAGACCTCTCACTGCCAGCACTAATTCTCCAAATGACTGACAGTGAGGAGGCGTGGGCGGCAACAACCACCTACAGTGTCGCAGTGATGACACAAAAGGAGGCTGCAGAGAGAACGCGCGAGGATGACGCCAACTCGCTCCCTCAGCGCCGCAGGAGGACAGGAAGGCGGCGAAGAGCCTTCGCAGGCAGAATGCTGCCGCCCTAACGCGAACCTGCGGGTGATGGATCGGGAGCTCCATCACCCGCCTGAACAGGTTCCGAGCTGGAAGGTCCTCAAGTGTTCCGAGGTGCCTTCAGCGGAGGATGCTGCATGAGCAGCCACAATAGAATGGGCCTTAAAAGGCAACGCTGACGGGGTATCGGAAGTTGGCAGCCGCGTTCCCGAAACCCCGTCCAAAAGCGAGCGGTGGAACACCCCAGGGGTTTTAGTCCGTGCGAGTCGGACATACCCACTCGGTTTCTCCCGGGCCGAGTGGGATCCATAACGGATTTCCCCTGGGTCAACAAAAAAAAAAAAAAAAAAAAGGTTAGGTTAGGTTAGGTTAGGTTAGGTTAGGTTGAGGTTTTTCGAGCAGGTGTTAAAGAGAGAATTGAGTGATTTTTGGAGACGATATAGTAACGAACTTTGGCTTATTTTTCCGGTTATTGATTCTGCATTTACTTGACGACTTGGCTTGCAATTGGACTTTTGGTGATTTTTTTTCGAAAGGTTTTTTGGCGTAGTTCTTGGTTTCGGCCAAAAAAATAATATCTTTTTTTTCTTTCTTTTTTTCTGTCTTCGTTCTAACCTTAAAAATCTTTCTTTCTAATACCTATCTTTTCCCGTTGGTCCCGTAAATCTAGGACTTATAGTTCCGGAGATACGGGGGTGACAAGTGTTTGTTTTGAAGATTCGAAACTTGTCGCCAACTTCGGGAAAAAATTCGTATCTTCTTCTTCCTTCTTAATTCTTCTTTTCTGGTAAATTGATAAATAGGGCATTAGCTTTAGCTACCCGTTGCCGTTCTCAAAATAATTTTCCGACTTACGGGTCGGAAGTTATTAAGGGAACGGGCGGTGCTATTCCTGTTTATCAGGCGCTAAAACTTTTCTTACTTAAGTTTGTAAAAGTGAGAAAAGGGATAGCGTCTGATCCCAGGGGCGGAGAGGGACTTCGTTTTCGGGGCTAAGAGGGGAAAACTTTTTTCCAAATAACAACGTTTGGAAAAAATTTTTAGGACGAGTCTAAGGGGGGGGAAAAAATCGTCAAAACTAATTTTCTTAAGTTTGTCGAGTGTGACGCAGATCACACTTGACCAATTTTCGGGAAATTAATTCTGTGGTCGCCCCCTCCATAGTTATGGAGGGGGAAAATTTGGATTCGGGTTGGAATCCCGGGGGGGATGCCAGGGAGGTGGTTTTACCGGGGGGTAACCCGGGAAATTTGGGCGTGGGGGCCGGTTTAGTGACCCATAGGAGGAGCCATTGTGGGAGGCTGGAGGATGGCCGTAATAGGGGTGAATCCTCTAGGGGGTATATTGGAGGGGGAGATATCTCCCCCAGTCCACCTAGGGGGAGATTATGGGCGGAAGCAAGGGAGAATCTGGACGTGTTTGACATGTCGAGCGATGAGGAAGGTGACGGTCGGGAATTCGTTGGGGAGGGTAGGAAAAAGGTAGAGTTGAGCAAGGAACGACTTAAAAAAAAAGGGGAGAAAAGGCATCTGGAGGGTCAGATAAGTAACGAGGACGCCTCAGAGCGCCTACGGAACGCTTCCCAACGCAGCCATGGCAAGGGCCATTACACGGGGATCAGCGCCGCTAAGGCCAAATTGCGGAAGGCGGACCTGGTGGACCTAGACTGGGACTACGGGGAGCTGGAGGACATACGTCCAACCGTGCTGAGGAGGGATGTGGGCGCGCGGTCCCGCAGTCCTTTATCGGAGAGCGCGGACGCGGAAATGGAGGCCCCTGGTGAGGGCATCAGGCGCTGCGCGGAAACGATCTTAGAGCAGGCTTCCAAGAGCAAGAACCTAAAGGGGGAGGTCTGGGGACACATGAATGCAGCCTGCAAAGAGCTGCTTAGCCTCGCAGACTCACTGGGGGAGGCACAGATTGTCCGCTCGCTTAGATCGGACAACAAACGGATGAGGGAGGAGCTGGCACACCTGCGAGCTGAAACGAAGGCGCTACGCACAGCCTTCTCGGAGCGGAACAACCAAGTGGCGGAACCAAGGCCAGAAAGTGACGGTAACACGTCCACCCTGCTCGAGGAGGTGATGCAACGGATCGACAGTCGCCTAGGGGACTTTGAACACAAAGTGTTCATTTCCCTGGGCAATATGGTGAATGTCCGCCTGCAGGGAGTCGTGGACCGGCTGCCGCCGGAGCCCATTCTCCGGCCATCCCTGGCATCGACAAGTAGGGCGCCACTGGCGCAGGAAGGGGTGGCCAACGTAAGCCGAGGCGGTTTAGAGAGGGGAGGCGAGCCCAGCCCTCTCCCCTCTTCTGCTAAAACCAAGAAGAAAGGAGGGGCCTCCCAGCCAGCCCCCCAAGTGACTGCACCGTCCCAACTGCCGCTCACACCAGCTCAACGGGCCAAGCCTGCGCCAAGGAGCCAACCTGTGCCCAGGCGAGGGAAAGGGGTAGCTCGCCCAATGGAGCCGCCACCTGAGCCCCCGGGGATGGCATGGACGGAGGTGGTAAGGAAGGGGAAGGGTAAGAGCAAGGGCGCTGCTCCTCCAGCCCAGACCCCCCAACGTCAGAACGTGGCAAAGGGCAATGCCCAAAACAGGACGGCGGCCCCGAAATTAGTGGTCCCAACAATGGCGGCAGTTGTGGTGGCTCTCAAGCCGGACGCACAGACTGACTATAAGTCTGTCATGGAGAGGGCCACCACGATCAAGCTGGCGGAGGTGGGTGTGGACCACCTCAGGGTGAGAAGGTCTGCCACAGGGGCGCGAATAATCGAGGTCCCTGGGGCACAAAGTAGCACGGCGGCGGACTTGCTGGCAGAGCGGCTTCGCGGCCTGGTCGGGGATGTCGCGGAGGTGTACCGGCCGATAAAAAAGGCCGAGGTCAGGATCTCTGACTTTGACGAATCAGTCACGGCGGAGATCCTGAAGAAGGAGGTCGCCGCCAGAGGCAGATGCGGCGAAGACCAGATTTCGGTGGGCGCCATCAGAATGGCGGCCAACGGGACTGGATCTGTCATCTTGAGGTGCCCTATATCGACGGCTATAATCATCAGTACGGCGGGCAGAATAATTCTGGGATGGTCGGCGGCAAAAGTGGAGGTCCTCGAACAGCTGCCGCTGCGGTGCTACCGCTGCATGGGGACGGGTCACACAAGGCCGCTGTGCCCGTCGCCGGTGGACAGGGGGGAGTGGTGCTACAGGTGTAGCAGGCCCGGTCATATGAGTATGAACTGCATGGCGAAGACCCCATGGTGCGCTGTCTGCCACCAAATCGGCCGCAACGCAGAGCATGTGATGGGCGGGCAGGCTTGCTCCCCTCCCCCAGTGAGAGGAAAACTGATGGGCGCAGCTGGTCCTCGGACCGCTCCTCCAGCCACTCCTCCAGGAGTCGAAGAGAACCGGGCGGACCGCGAACAAATGGAGCATTGATGCCTAATACGCGTAATACACCACAAAAGGCAGAGGTGCTCCAATGCAACCTAAACCACTCCGCCCGTGCCCAAGATCTAATGATCCAGCACATGGCGGAGTGGGGTATTGCAGTGGCGATTGTGGCGGAACCGTATTACGTCCCCCATCAACCTAACTGGGTGGGTGACAGGGACGGGACAGTAGCGATTGTGGTGCCGGCTTATGGAGGGCTTCCCCTCTCTAGGGTCTCCTCTGGCTCCGGTTATGTGGCGGCCAAAATGGGGGATACGGTAGTCGTAGGGGTCTACTTCTCCCCCAACAGACCGTTAAGGGAATTTGAGGACTTCCTGGAGAGGGTAGGACGGACGGTGGCTGGGGCGTTCCCGTCTCCCATAATGGTCATGGGAGACCTGAATGCCAAATGCGCTGCCTGGGGCTCCCCTTGGACAGACCCGAGAGGCGATACTCTGCTGGACTGGGTGGCCGGGGTAGGATTGGAGGTTGTCAACAAGGGCACAGCCAATACCTGCGTCCGCCGCCAGGGAGGATCAATTGTGGACATCACATTCGCCTCCCCGATGGCGGCAGCAAGGATTGCAGAATGGCGAGTCCTGGAAGACACGGAGACCCTCTCAGACCATCTGTACATCAGAATGAGAGTCTCTAGATCCCGGCAAATTCAGCAGCCAAGGCCGGACAACAATGCGGGTCGACCGAGGTGGAGCCTGTCCTCCCTAGACAGGGAGGCAGCAGTGGAGGCGGCGCTGATAGAAGCCAGATGGGGTCTAAGAGTAGTGCCAGAGGCCAGTGCGGAGGACCTGGCCCTGTCATTCCGAGCATCCCTGACGAGGACGTGTGATGCCTCGATGAAGAGAGCAGGGCCGGCCAAAGCAAAAATGGCCACATACTGGTGGACCCCGGAGGTAGCCGCGTTGCGGGGCACTTGCAATGCGGCCCGGCGGAGATACACGCGGTGTAGAAGGAGGAGGCACACTCAGGAGGAGAACGACGAACTGTACGCCGCCCTAAAGGATGCCAAGACGGCCCTCAATGTTGCCATAGCCTCGGCTAAGGATATGGCACATGAGGCATTCTTGGCCTCCTTAGATAAGGACCCATGGGGACGGCCTTACAAGCTCGTCAGGAAGAAACTCCGGCGAGCAGCTCCCGCAGACACTATGGAGCCGAGCCTCCTCCGAAACATACTGGAGGGACTGTTTCCGCCGGCCCTCGATTTCAGTCCGCCTGCTATGGCTGCCCCACGTGCAGAAGAGCCGGAGCAACTGGAGGAAGTTCCCCCTGTTACAGAGGGGGAAATGACGATGGTGGCCCATAGGCTTAGTGCCTGCAAAAAGGCCCCGGGCCCCGACGGAGTGCCGGGTAGGATGCTGCCGATCGTGATGGAGCACCTTGGTGACCGCCTCAAAACTACCTTCGATCAGTGTTTGAAGGAGGGGTGGTTTCCAAGGTGCTGGAAAGAGGGAATAGTGTGCCTCATCCGGAAGGAGACTAGGCCTGCGGACTCCCCTTCCGGATGGAGACCGATAGTGTTGCTGGACGAGACGGGGAAAATGATGGAGAGGATTGTCTCGTCCAGGATCACTAGGCACCTAAACGAGAGGGGGCCCAACCTGTCGGAAAGACAGTACGGGTTCCGGAACGGGAGGTCCACAATGGACGCTTTGGGGGCACTGAGGGCCTTCTGCGAAGACGCTCAAAGGAGGGGGGAAGGAGTAATAGCGGTGTCTTTGGACATCGCCAACGCTTTCGGCTCCCTCCCGTACTCGGTGATCAGAGAGGCCCTCAAATTCCATGAGGTGCCCCTATATTTAAGGCGTGTCGTAGATCATTACCTAACTGGCAGGGTGGTGGTTTGTGACACGCCAAATGGACGAATAGAGAGACGGATGGCCTGCGGAGTACCCCAGGGGTCGGTACTCGGACCCCTACTCTGGAATATTGGGTACGACTGGGCCATCCGTGCTGAGCTGCTCCCCCGGATGTCAGTCATGTGTTACGCTGACGACACAATGGTGGCCGTTCGGGGAGGGGAGCTGAGGGAGCTGATGAGGAGGGCTGAGGTGGCGACGGAACTAATGGTTCTGAGGATCCGCCTGCTTGGACTAAAGGTATCCCTCCCAAAAACCGAGGGTATAGTCTTAGGTGGGAGACGATGGAGGGTCCCGGCGGGCGCATCTCTCAGAATAGGCGACGAGGAGGTCCAGGTAAAACCGCACATCAAATACCTGGGCCTCACTATAGACAGGCGGTGGAGATTCGAGGAGCACTTCAAGCGAATGGCTCCCCGTATAGTGGCGACGGCATCAGAGCTGGGACGGCTTCTCCCCAATGTGGGAGGACCCTCCCATGCCTGCAGGCGGCTATACGCTGGGGTGGCCAGATCCATGGCCCTGTACGGGGCCCCGATCTGGGCGGATAAGCTGGCTCCGACAACCAAGGCGCTGTTGCGGAGACCCCAGAGGGTAGTGGCCAAGCGCATAATCCGGGGTTACACCACGGTGGCCGGAGCGGCGGCTTGCGCATTGGCGGGAACACTACCCTGGGAGCTAGACGCCGAAGTGCTCGCGGAGGCTCTATAGGCGGCGAATAAGGAGCAGGGAGACGGGAGAATACCCAGCTCCTGAGGAAGTGAGGGCTGCCAGAAGCGCGGCTAAGAGAAGAGCGAGAGACAGGTGGAAGAGCGACCTAGAGGACAGCCCTTATGGAACCCGCACCATAGGGCCACTCCTCCCGTTTTTCGACACCTGGCTCGACCGCAAGCATGGGAAGGTGGGGTACAGGCTGGTGCAGGTAATGACTGGACACGGGTGCTTCGGTCATTACCTGCAAATAATAGGCCGAGAGCCTACCCCAATCTGCCACCAATGTGGCGACGAGGATGACACGGCCCAGCACACTCTGGAAGTGTGCAGCCGCTGGGCCGTGGAGCGAAATGCTATGGTGGTAGCCATAGGAACGGCTGATCTCTCGCTGCACAGTGTTGTAGCGGCCATGCTGGGCAACGAGAGATCCTGGGAGGCAGTGGTCTCCTTCTGTGACACGGTCGTCTCACAGAAGGAGACCGAGGAACGGGAGCGCGAGGATGATCCCAACGCGCTCCCGAACCGACGCAGACGAGTGGGGAGGAGGCGCAGACGGTTTGCCGCGGTAAACCGTGACCTTCCCCAGTAGGGCCGCGGGTTGGGGACCCGCATTGCACGGTCCTACATGTCGAGGGGAGAGTCAGTTACGCGTTTGCTGACTCTCCCTCCTTTGGCGACGGAAATCCGGCGATAGCCGGGACTGTCGGGGGGTGCCGTGGATAGACATGCTTGCGAACCCATTGCACCCCCTTAACGGCACGGACGGAAACGCCGCAGGGTTTTTAGTGGGTATACCCCTCCCCCCGTATCCCTATGATACGGGTGTCCGGAGGGGCGAGTCCCACATACCCCCCACTGGGCCCTGGGCCCCGGGAGGATGCGTAAATGCATTTTCCCTGCGACAAAAAAAAAAAAAAAAAAAAAAAAAAAAAAAAGGTTAGGTTAGGTTAGGTTAGGTTAGGTTAGGTTTTTTTTTTTTTTTTTTTTTTTTTTTTTTTTTTTTTTTTTTTTTTTTTTTTTTTTTTTTTTTTTTTTTTTTTTTTTTTTTTTTTTTAAAGAAGTCCACGCCAAGAAAATCCTCATCGGACACCAGGGAAGGGAGGCCCTGGTGTCCTAAAAACTTGGCGTGCCTTTCATTATCACTGATTTTTCTTTTTCAGTGGTTATTTCTTTTGATATTTTCATTTTATTTTTCAATTTAGTTACTATTGTTATTATTCTTTCTTTTTATTTCCTTGTCTCTTACCTACTAACTTATATCTAACTTATATCTAAATTATTTCTATTACATTTGATACCGATGTTGTGTTTTGATTACATTGGTGCATGGTTTGGTACTCATTTCATGCAGTGTTCAGTGGTTTGGTTAACTATTATCTTACAGTTTGGACTTTGGCTGTTTGGTATTTGTCATTTTATTACTACTATGTCAATTGTTACAGTCATTAAGATGTGGTGTTAATTATTAGGTGCTAAATATTACATTGTTGAGTATGTCATGATCAATATTTATAGTGATTATTACCAATATTATTGCATTTATTTCTTTTGTCAAGATTTTGGTTATTGCTTACATACTAACTTATATCTAGATACATGCTCTTGCGATGTCAGTGGTGCAATTCCTATAGTCTATCAGTTATGGTGTCAATTTTTAGGTGCTTAATATTTCTATATTGAATATGTCATGATCAACATTTATAGATTATTACAAATTATTATTATATTTATTCCTTTTGTACTAGCTTATATATGGATACATGCTCTTGCGATGTAGTGGTGGAGTTCGTAAAGTCCTTCAGATTTTCTGTCAACTACTAGGTATTATATATTAAATTTATGAGTATGTAATGATCATTATTTATAGAGAATTACGTCGTTTCTTGTTTAACCTATATGGTTTGTAGATTAAGTGACAACACTTCCGAAGCGATTCTTTTGTTCATATATGTAACAATTCCATTTTTACTTCACAAACAGAGCCACCTCTCTTCTAGTACGCCGCGGAGCACCTGCTCCAGTCCGCTCCAATTCGCTCCGCCGGCGGAGCACCCTGGAGCACCCGCTCCAATCCGCTCCAATACGCTCCGCCAGCGGAGCACACTGGAGCACTCGCTCCAATTCGCTCCGCCAGCGGAGCACACCGGAGCACTACTGGAGCACTCGCTCCAATTCGCTCCGCCAGCGAAGCACACTGGAGCACTTCGGAGCGAACTGGAGCTCCCGCCCCAATTCGCTCCGCTAGCGGAGCATTCGCTCCAAATAGCTCCTTTGTGGGGCGAAGTTCTGCTTCTCTTTCTGTTTTAATGTAGAGACGGCGTATTCTGTCTGCCTCGCTCACACGCGATCTGGTAAGGCGGTTCTTACAATGCCCACGCCATTCATGGCCGCTCTTGCATTTCTGTCAGTGGTAGGTTGCAGAGGGGCAGGGCTCTCAAAGTTGGGCCCTGTGGTGCTCGCCCACATCCCACCACCGGCAGGCACGCGGCCATGGATGACGAGGGCCCCCTAGTCCGCCGCGTCCCTGGCGCGCCGAGTCATTTTTTGTGCCGTTCTACGTTCCTTTCTTTTATACAATGCTGGAGCCGTTTGCTCTTGCCGCTGATTTGGTCGCTTTTAGGGCAAAGCTTAAGAAGTGCTGTCTGGTTTGGTCGTTATCCATTAGGTCCGCTAGGTTTCCTTTTGTTATGGTGTTTCCCATTTGGTGCTCACAGCGCAGCCTTTCATACGCAAATCTGGGGCAGTCGACCAAGACGTGTTCGACTGTCTCGGCGGCTTGGCCGCAGACACACACAGGGGAGTCCGCCAGCTTGAACCGATGGAGATAATGTCTGAAACCTCCATGACCGGTTAGCAGCTGCGCTGTCAGGTTGTTGATTTTAATTTTGGCTATTATTTTTCTTGCTCTTCGGATGTCTCTGAAAAATAACCTGGTGGTGGCACCCGTTTCTGCTTCCGTGTAGCGCTTTTGCCAGGCGTCAGCTGTATCTTGTCTCAAGAGGCGCTTTGCATACGATAGGGGGAACTTGTCATACGCTGGGGCTCTTTTGTTTTTTAAAGCCGCCTCTTTGGCCAGTTCGTCTGCCCTTTCGTTGCCTGCTAAACCGATATGGGCCCTGATCCAGTATAGGTTTATAGGAGTGCTTCGGTCGCTCGCTTTGTTGATGGTGTGCCTTATTTCGGTTGCTATGGGGTTGAGTGTCATAGGGTCGCTGATGGATTCGAGAGCTGATCTAGAGTCGCTCAAAATGTTTGCCGCTCCTCCTTTTTCATACGCCATCGTTGCAGCTCTCAGGATGGCAACCATTTCCGCCTGGAAAACAGTGCAGTATTTTTCGAGTTTGAAGCTGCTTCGCGATGCTTCCGTCTCCTGCATCCAAATGGATACCGCCGCTCCCACTTTTCCCTCGATTTTACTTCCATCCGTGTAATAGTTTGGGATTCCTTCAGGCAGTGCCTCAAGCGCTTCTGGGTTCTCCACACTGCCGAAAGTAAGCCGTTCGCGTTCTGCGGGGTGTGGTAGCTGGGCTGGATGTCTCCTTTTTTGGAGGGAGCGCCCCGGTAGCTGCGGTAGTTCCTTTCCCCGCTTTATTTCGTATAGTTGCAGCTGCTCGCTCAGTCTGAGGTCGAGTGGCAAGATTCCCGCCAGCAGAGTTGCGGCTGTTAGTGAAACTGTGCTGTGGGTTTTTCCGATGCGTATCGCAAATGCTCTTGTCACCCGGTCCAAGCGCTTTCTAATATGTTTTTTGCTTGCAACTATGCCCCACGCCCCGGCCGCATACAGGATTGTGGGTTCCACGACGGTATAGTAAATGGTCCTGATTATTTCTGGGTTTAGACCCCACTGGGCCTTTGCCATCCTCGAAACCTGTTTGTAAATATTCATTGCTTTGAGAGTTGCCTGCTCCATGTGGGAGCCAAAACTTAGGTCTTTGTCCAAGGTAACCCCTAGCAGTTTAAGTGTTTTACCTATTTTAAGTGGGACGGACTGGAGAAAGAAATGAGGTTCTTCGTATTTGGTTTTCTTTGTTATCAGCATTGCCTGTGTTTTGTGCGGTGCAAACTTCATTTTATTCTGCCTCCCCCAGTCCGCCACCAGTTCAAGAGCCCTATTTATTTGTTGTTCTAGTGTCCCGGATGTATCCGCCTTGGCCATTATTAATATATCGTCGGCAAAAGCGTGAAGTTGAAAATCTTTGCCCTCAGCCTGTTCCAGAAGGGGGTCCAGCTGAAGGTTCCACAGGATTGGGCCACCTATTGAGCCTTGTATGCACCCTCTCTCGGTCACCGCTTCTATCTGCTCACCTAAGTAGTTTAGCTTGATGGTTCTATCTTTTAGGTAGCTGAGGAGGATGCCCAGGGTATCTTCTTCTGTGCCTTTCTCCTTCAGCTGGTGTATGATGGCCGGCCACCAGGCCGAGTCAAATGCACCCTCTATATCCAGGGACACTAGGGCCATGATCTTTTTATTCTGTAGCCCCTCCTTTACATATGTTACTGTGTCATACAAGGCGTCCTCCGTACTTCGTTGAGGAGTAAAACCATACTGTTTTGGGTTTAAGCTACCTTCCCTTCCGAGTTTCCAGGTTAATCTGGTTATTATCATTTTTTCCAGTACTTTGCCCATTACTGGGAGTAATCCTATAGGCCTATAGGATTTAGGAGCTGTGTAATCCTCCTTACCTGGTTTAGGTATTATTCTAATCCAGGCTTCCTTCCACTTATTGGGAAAGTAGGCGAGTCGTAGGCATTGATTGTATATTTCCAATAAGACCGGGGAGGCCTGTGCAACTTTACTGACTATGTCTGCCGTTAGGCCGTCCTCTCCTGGCGCCTTCTTGGGGTTCATCTGCGTGAGTACATTGCTCATTTCCGCTTTGGTAAAGCTTCTGACTTCCCTTTGTGTCGTTTCTACTTGGTAAGTGTCTCTTAGTTTCATGGCTTCCTGCCTCCTGGTTTTGTGGAACGGGTCATCTTGTGCAGGATTGTCTGCTGGGTAGAAGGTTTTGGCCAGCAGTTGGGCTGACTCTTTCGGACTGAGGATAGCTCCATCCAACGGACTCTTAAGAAGACATTCATTATTCGAGTCGCGGCTAGCCTTTTTTAGGACCCGGTATGAAGTTTTCCACATGTCTTCGCTTTCCTGTTTGGTGCAGAATGCCTTCCAACTTGCCGTTATGGCTTTTTCTATTGCTGTTTTGTACTCCTGTTTAGTTTTTAGATACTCTTCATATACAGCTTGTTTCCGGTGCAGGTTCGCCGTTTTTATCTGACGTCGAAGGGTTTTTGTTTTTGATTTCAGGACTTCTAGGTCTTTGCTCCACCATACCGTCTTGCTTTTGCGCTTATTATTCCCAGTTTCTGGGATAGCAACATTGGCAGCTGCGGTTGTAGCTTCCGTCAGAAGTGCTATTTGTGCAGCCAAGTCTTCAGGTGATGTCGCTGACCCGATTGTTTCCTCCGTTAAATTCCTGCTTTCCATTTCTTTGAGTAAAGTCTCCTCAAATAGTGTCCAGTTTGCTTTTACCGTATTATACTTTCTGGTTGTAGTTTTTTGCGTTGTGACTTTGTTCCTACTTTGTTTAACTCGGTATCTTATGCAGCGGTGGTCGGTCAATCCGGTGTCCTGGGTGAGGACTTCCCAGCCCTCGACACGGTCCAACAGGCTGTCCGAACACATTGTGATGTCTACTATGCTGGAATATGCTCTACCCGCCCTATGTGTGTAGAAGGTTGGGGTGGAGCCTGAGTTCAGTATATTGAGGGACTTTTCGGAGAGGAGTTCTGCAATTTGCGTTCCTCTTGAGTCTTCTGTGATACATCCCCACCAATGGCTGGATGCGTTTACGTCCCCTCCTATGAGCAGGTGTTCTGTGTCTGTGGCCGAGGCTATGGTCCTTAGCATGTTAAGATGCTCATTGAGGGGCCTGTCCCCTTCAAAATAGACGCTAGCCACCTTAATTGCCAGTTCTCCGATCTCTAGCGTTGCTGAGGCTATGTTCTTGGTAATGTGGCCCGGGTTTATTATTATCCTAATTGTGCTGTCTAGTATGACTAGAGCTGCCTTAACTGGGCCTGCTCCTTGGGTTTGCTGAACCACCCTGTGTCCTGCAACGCTAAGGTTCCCAATGGCTCCAATGTATGGTTCCTGTATGAGGAGGATCTGAGTTCCTGTCTTCTCTGCCTCTAATATAGCTTCCTTTGTTGCAGCAAAACCCCTTCCCAAGTTCGCCTGTGTGAATTTAACCTGTAAGATTTTATTACTTTGTTGCCTGGGATTGGTGCCCTTAGCAGTAAAGCACCTGGGAGCGCGCTATTTTGTCCCACTTTGTCCACTCTGGACAGGAGCTGCTGTACGCCGGATGGTCCGTTGCGTGTCTTTTTGCCCGCAAGCAGTTAATACACTGCGGTCCCTCGCGCCCGCTGCTGCACTCCTTGGTGTCGTGCGGCTGAGCACAGTAGCCACATTCTGCCTGCTTTGTGCAATCCCGTGCGAAGTGCCCGAATCTTAGGCATTTGAAACATTGAATGATTGGGGACTGGTCATACGCCGGGACTACTTGATATCCCAGCTTTACTCTTTGGTCTTTTAATATTGACCAGGTTTGTGTGTCCACTTCAAGTATTATATTGTTTACTTCTGCAACTCGCCCTCGGGTTCTTCTGAGTACCTTTATGCAGCTTGCACCTTTCTCAGTTTCCCTCAGCATGTCTGTGTTCTGTCGTCTGATTGCATCCGGTATTTGGGCGTCAGTTAGATCCCTTGCGACTCCCATTAAACGGATTTGCGGTTTTCTGTGATTTGTTGAGGCTGCTGAGAGATTGGGACATAGTTCCTTGATCGCGTCCGTCATTGTCCGCCTGTCTTTTTCTGTGGCAAGTCCAATGGCTGCCTTTTGGTTTTTAAGGCTTCTTACATAGTTGATGCCCAATCCCATTGCAGACACATCAACCTTTTCCTTTATTATCTGTATGACTTGAGCGCTGGTGTGTCTTGGGTCGATGGACTCGACTGTCAGTGGAAAAGTTGGCTTTTGAGGTTCCATCATTTTGTCCTCCTTCACGCTTGGGTGCCACATCCTGGGTTTGGTTCCTATCACTTTGCTGGTTCTTGTAGTTGGTGGTGGGGGTGGTCTGCTATTTAGCTCCTCACTGAGTGGTACTCCTCTGGATTCCAGGATTTGTGCCGTCATGTTTTCTTCTCTAATGGTGGCAATGGATCCTTCTATGGTTTTTTGGATTTTGTTCGCTTCTGCTCTGACTGTAGATTCAACTCTTTCCAGTCCTATTATGACTTCGGGGTTATTGCTATTGTCCTTGAAGCTTTCCAGTCTTTCTTGGACTATTATCATGTTTTTGCCTATTTCCACAACTTTTTCTTCTATTCGTTCCTCGGCTACGGAGGCATTGCCCTTTATGGTGTGGTTTTGTAGATGCTCGTGAAGTGTTTTAGTTGAGTTTTCCATGGCTCTTAGTTCCACTCTGACTTTGCCTATTTCCACTAAGAGCTCATTCCGGGCTACTTCCTCTCTTTCGCCCGTGGTTCTCTTGGTAGTCTTTTGGATTTCTCCTAGGAGTGTTTTTATTTTCTTTAAATCCTCTTCGTTAGAGTTTTTCTCTGTCGTAGAAGAAGAGGTATTTCTGCTTCGCATTTCCTTTTTCAAGTAGTCCAGGGAGTCGCAAACATCTGATACAAGGATGACTCTATGGGCGTCTACTTCCTTACTAACTTTATTTAGGATCTCCCTTTGAGCCTTCAAGTCTGCTCGGGTTTTCTCATTTTCTGCCTGGAGCGCTTTGGCATGTAGTTGCTCTAATATGGCTATGCGCCGCTCGTTTGCTGCCTTTGTTGCCTGGTGCGCTGCCAAGTGGCGGGTCCGGGAGTCTGCCAGCCTAAGCACCATCTCGTAGAGCGCGTGTAGTGCCTCTACGACTGAGTCTTTGATGTCTCGTCTGAGGTTTCCAGACTGCTCTAGCGCCGTTTTTGCACTTTGCAGCGCCCCATTAGCTCTCTGCGGTAGTTCGCTCAAAAGCCCTCTTGCGTCTGTTCCTATCACGCACATTGATTTGTCTTCTTCTGGGTTGAGATCGCCTTCGCAGCCGTCTCTCTCATCATCAAGTGGTTCGAAGTCATCTATGATATTTTTGGTTTGTTCAGCCACCCGGGCCTCTCGTACCAGTGCTTGTACCCTAAGTGGCGCCGGGCCAATTTTTGTGGCAGGCCGGTCTGGCTGGTTTTCAGTCTGCGTGGGTGTGGATGACGCGACCGGCTTTGCTAACGTTTCCGTCGTTACCTTTGAGTGGGTGGGTGTGGAGCTTGCAGATGACTTTTCTGCATTTTGTTTGGCTCCAGTTTGAGGTTGTGAGGCGCCATCTGTTTTTGCGTCTTTGATTTGCACGGGTGGCGTTTTGGCCACAGTGAGGCGTTTGGCCAGTACCCCTTGGGACGTATTTTTTTGTTCGGTTTTTTTGTCTATTTTTGGTGGCATTTTGTATGTTTTATTAATACGATAATTAAAGATTATATGTTGTTTAAATGTGTGTCGTGTGGATAAGTATTGTCACTTTAATATTAAACGACGAATTCTAATTTCAATTATCATGCAGTAACCTAGGTATATACTTGTATTAAGTTAAATAACTACTAAATTATAACTAAATTGTGACTAAATTATAACTAAATTATAACTAACCTATTTCTATGCTTCTATGTGGATCTTCTTGTTGTTCTCTCGGTGTTTCCACTACTAGTAGACAGCGGAAGGTTTTAGTTCACAGCAGTTTGTTGTCCCTTTGTTGTCCCTTTTCAACGTTCGAATGAGTATCACTGGCACTTAACTTGCAAAGTCTTTTTATTGAACTATGTGTAGCTCTGCGGCGCTCTCTGAGTACTGGTGTCGCTTTGTGCTCACAGCAGAGCGCAGTGGAGCACCATGGAGTACTGCGGAGCAGATCGGCACGCAGCAGCGTCGTGGAGCAGCACAACCAGGCCCAAACTGGCTCGATATGGAGCAATGCACAACCCAGTGGAGCTCCTTAGAGCGCAAAGAAGCGATGCGGCGCGTAGAAAAGCGCGGAGAGCGGTGGAAAGCGGTGTTGAGTGGGTCGCGCTGGAGCACTTTGTAGATCAGCGGAGCGCAGTGGAGCGCCACGGAGCACAGTGGGGCAGTGAGGCGCACTTCGAAGCACTACGGCTCCCCAAAACGTCACTCACTCCGGCGCACCTTGGAGCAAAATGGAGCGCAATGGAGCGTCACGGAGCACAGTGGGGCAGTAAGGAGCACTTTGGAGCACTATAGCTCCCCAAAAACGTCACTCGCCCCGGCGCACTTTGGAGCCAAACGGAGCGCAACGGAGCGCAATGGAGCGCCACGGAGCACAGTGGGGCAGTGAGGAGCACTTCGGAGCACTTCGGAGCACTAAAGCTCCCCAAAAAACGTGACTCGCCCCGGCGCACTTTGGAGCCAAACGGAGCGCTACGGAGCGCAACGGAGCGCAACGGAGCGCAATGGAGCGCAACGGAGCGCAATGGAGCGCGTCACGGCGCGGCGGAGCGCTATGGAGCACCGCGGAGCGCGGTGGAGCGCAACGGAGCGCGGTGGAGCGCGGCGGAGCGCGTTGGAGCGCGGTGGAGCACCTTGGAGCGAAAAGGCGCAACTTCACCGGGAGCTAGTCAAAACTCGACCGCTCAGCTCGACCGATGGGCCGCGTGTGTTGGGTTAGGTTAGGTTAGGTTAGGTTAGGTTAGGTTAGGTTAGGTTAGGTTAGGTTAGGTTAGGTTAGGTTAGGTTAGGTTAGGTTGAGGTTTAAATTTTGTGGGCGAATAGAGGTAGATTGGTGAAAATTGGAGTTTAGATACAGAAAACTGAGAGCTATTTTTTGGTGTGTTCTTTTCTTTGCTGTCTCTTAATTTTCCATTCACTTTTAATCTTTTTCTAATTTTCTTACAAACACAATTTTTTCGTTTAGGCGTTTTCACTTTTAAAAAAAATTATTTTAGTACTTTCTCCCACCTTTTCTCTAATATTTTTCTCCACCAAAAATCGAGCAGGCTTTTCTCTTTCAGACGCTTTTAGCCCCATATTTTTCCGACTTCGCAGTCGGAAGATATTGGGGTTCAAAGTTCGAACATTGAGAAAAAGTCTCTTCGCATTTGCGGTTTTCTCTTTTCGGCGTTTTCTACTTAAAAAAATCATATCTTCTTTTGTGTTGTAAATATTTTTTTTCCGTTTGTATGTTTAGATTAGGCTAGTTGTGGGAATTCAAACTTGGTTTGAATTATAATTTTAAAGTTATTAGTTTAGGAGATATTAATTTTTTTGTTGGTTGCTATTCGTGTTCATCAGGCACCGCCGACTTTTCATATAAGTTGGTTTTGAGGATATTTTTTGTTATAATTTTGAAATCCCTAAAGATAGGTGATTGCTTAGTAGCTCATTAAATAGAGGTCAGTTGGGGCGATTTTTGAACGTTTTCAAAATTCTTCTAGCTCTTCTGTGGAATGAATGAAAAATCGACGAAGTGACCAAAAATAACATTGTAAACGTCAATTTTGTTAAGGTCAGGTTCGCGCTTGACCGAAATTTTTTTGGCAAAGTTAGGTTTGCAGTTTCTCGTCATAATAGGTTAGGTTAGGTTAGGTTAGGTTAGGTTAGGTTAGGTTAGGTTAGGTTAGGTTAGGTTAGGTTAGGTTAGGTTAGGTTAGGTTAGGTTAGGTTAGGTTAGGTTAGGTTAGGTTAGGTTAGGTTAGGTTAGGTTAGGTTAGGTTAGGTTAGGTTAGGTTAGGTTAGGTTAGGTTAGGTTAGGTTAGGTTAGGTTAGGTTAGGTTAGGTTAGGTTAGGTTAGGTTAGGTTAGGTTAGGTTAGGTTAGGTTAGGTTAGGTTAGGTTAGGTTAGGTTAGGTTAGGTTAGGTTAGGTTAGGTTAGGTTAGGTTAGGTTAGGTTAGGTTAGGTTAGGTTAGGTTAGGTTAGGTTAGGTTAGGTTAGGTTAGGTTAGGTTAGGTTAGGTTAGGTTAGGTTAGGTTAGGTTAGGTTAGGTTAGGTTAGGTTAGGTTAGGTTAGGTTAGGTTAGGTTCTAGACGTCTGAGGGTGGGGTCAAGCGTTTCTGACCTCACCCTCCATTGGCGCGGGTGTCCTGGCACAGAACAGCCAGGAACGCCGGGGGGCGTCACGGTGACATGTCAGCCATCCCATGACGCTCCCTTTAACGGCATAGCGGGAAACGCCGGTGTGTTTTTAGTGGGTATGCTCCTCCTGTCACCATCACTCGGATGGCGGCTGGAGGAGAGAGTCCCACATAACCCTCCAAATGGCCACCCCGGGCCGGAGGGTATGCGTAATGCATTTTCACACCGACAAAAAAAAAAAAAAAAAAAAAAAAAGGTTAGGTTAGGTTAGGTTAGGTTTTTTTTTTTTTTTTTTTTTTTTTTTTTATAAAGAAGTCCACGCCAAGAAAATCCTCATCGGACACCAGGGAAGGGAGGCCCTGGTAGTGCCGGACTTCTACCGGCTAAAAACTTGGCGTGCCTTTCATTATCACTGATTTTTCTTTTTCAGTGGTTATTTCTTTTGATATTTTCATTTTATTTTACAATTTAGTTACTATTGTTATTATTCTTTCTTTTTTTTTCCTTGTCTCTTACATACTAACTTATATCTAACTTATATCTAAATTATTTCTATTACATTTGATACCGATGTTGTGTTTTGATTACATTGGTGCATGGTTTGGTACTCATTTCATGCAGTGTTCAGTGGTTTGGTTAACTATTATCTTACAGTTTGGACTTTGGCTGTTTGGTATTTGTAATTTTATTACTACTACTAGCTGTGCCCGCGGCTCCGCCCGCGTGGACTACGGTCTGTGTCAGTAAGCGGCTAATTTATCTCCCGCTACCCTGGAGGCGGAACTTGAAGTAAAGTTGACAGATAACGCTAGAGGACAGTAGTCCTAATAAAATATTTTATTTTTTTTTTATTTTTATTTTCTATTTTTCTTGACTCTAAAAATCGAGTGCGCTTTTTCCTTTTCGCCGCTTTTTGCCCCATATTTTTCGGACTTATAGTTCGGAAGATATTGGGGTTGAAAGTTTGTTCGTGGAGAAAAAGTGTAATCGCATTTGCAGTTTTCTTCTTTCTACGTTTTCTGTCTTAAAAATTCATATTTTAGCTTCTATTGTAAATACATTTTTTCTGTAAGATTATTTAGATTAAGCTAGTTGTAAGGAATCATTTGGCGTTCAATTTATAATTTTAGACTAAGTAGTGTAGGAGTTATTAATAATTTTGTAAATTGCTCGCGAGGTCGATCAGGCACCGCCGACTTTTTAAATAAGTTGGTTTTTGTCTTTTGAAGGCTATTATTTTTTTTATGTGCATAGGTAGATGTTTAACTATCAAAGCCTTTACTTAGGCGTTGTTGGGGCTTTATAAATCCGTTTTCAGAAAGTTTCTAGCTTTCACTGGAACTGAATGAAAAATCGGCAAAGTGGCAAAAAATAACTTTGTCAAAGTCAGGTCAGTCTCACACTTGACCATAATTTTCATCAAAGTTGTTTTTTTACGTTTTTAGTCGTTAGTCATGGCCAAAAACAAGGGAAAAGGTGGGAAGAAGGTTTCAAAGGAGGGGGTAAAAGAGGGAGATAAAGTTGAGCCGGGCAAACCTGACAAAAATGATCCCGTAGAGGAGTATGGCAGTTGTGATACATCCGTAAATGGCGAAAGTGAAACGGAGGATAACGCCCGAGGGTACATAGGGGTAGGGGATGACGCATCGGACTGGTCAGGTTTTTCTGCTGGAGGAGGACGATTCTGGCAACAAGTCCAAAGGGATCTAGATAATGATGAGACCTCTCCTGAGAATGAAGGCTCGAAGTCTCCAGAGAGGATGGAGAGTCAAGACGCTTCCATAAAGAGGGCCCACGAGGATAATGGTAGTGATGAGGAGGAATTCGGACCGGACCGAAAAATAACGACAGCCGGCAGAGGGCGCCCCAAGGGAGCTTATACTGGCCTGCATAAGGCTAAAGAGAAGCTCCAAGAAGCACAAAACTGGGAGGAAAGTATAAACGCCGACGTTCCCGTCAAACCGGCGCCAAGGAAGGCGAATCGAGCAAGGCGGGCTCTGTCACAGCCCGAGACTGGAGGTGCAGCCCTAAATCAGGCCACTGGAGACAAAATCAAGCAGAGTGCCCAGACTCTACTTACAGAGATTTCCAGGTGCGGAAATATTAAGGGCGACATAAGGGGAATTTTAAATAACATTTGTCGTGACCTCATGGAGCTTGGGGACACTTTTGAGGAAACGGAGGTGATCCGTGCATTGAGAGCGGACAACAAGCGCATGAGGGAACAGCTTGGGCAGTTCAAAGATGAGGTCAAAGCCTTGCGCACAGCGTTCGCGGAAAGGAAGGAAAATAGGAGAGCTGTTGAGGGTGTAAATATGACACATCTTCTCCAAGAGCTGGACACTATGATGGATGCCCGCCTTGGTAAATTTAAGAGGGACATGGACGTGTCACTAGGAGGAAGGATAAATGCTCATATGGAAAACATCAAGGACAGGCTTCTACCGGAACCTACTCTGCGGCCTCCATTGGCTGCAGATAAGAGAGCTGCATCTAAAGTAGCAGAATCAACAAAAAAGTTGTCGGAGCCCGAGAAGGGAACGGACCCAAAAACCAGGAATGAGGAACCTGAGCTAAGGAGAGTACCAAAAGTTCAGAAATCAGTGATTGCTCCGCGATCAGTCCCACGATCATCGCTGTCTCCAGCCGCGACCGCTTCGGCAACCCCGGGACCATCTCAGATGTCGTCGACTGCTCCCCTAGAACGGTCGGTGGAGAAGGAGACCTGGTCAGAAGTTGCTAAAGGCGGCAAGACAAAGAAGATGACAAAGCCGTCACCGCCGCAACCACTGACTGCGCCGGTCCCGCCCAAACGCACGGTAGTGCCCAAACTGGTGGTGCCAACATCAGCGGCAGTCGTGATAGCTTTAAAACCGGAGGCAGAGACCGACTACAAAACGGTGATGGCGAGAGCAACGACCCTCAAACTGGACGAGCTGGGGATTGAACATGTACGAGTTCGGAAGACCGCAACTGGGGCTCGCATCATTGAGATCCCAGGCACACAGAGTGGCCAGATAGCAGACGACATGGCCGAGAAACTCCGCACACTCATAGGTGATGTAGCTGACGTCACCAGGCCAGTAAAGAAGGCTGAGATACGGATCCATGGGTTCGACGAGTCGGTGACATCAGAGAAAATAAAGGCTGAAGTGGCTACTAAGGGCAAATGCCCAGAGGTGCAGGTGGAAGTGGGACGTGTGAGATGGGAGCGCAACGGGTCTGGTGCCGTAATTGTGAGGTGTCCGGTTGTAACGGCTAAGGCGGTAGTTGCAGCGGGACGCTTGTTGCTGGGCTGGTCGGCAGCGAAAGTTGAGGCAATGCAGGCCTTGCCTATGCGTTGCTATAGGTGCATGGGGACTGGCCACACCAGGGCAATGTGTCCGTCCCCAATCGATAGGAGCGGTTGCTGCTTCCGGTGCAGCAAGTCTGGCCACAGCGCCAAGGATTGCACGGCTACCGATCCGTGGTGTGCTGTGTGCAACCAGGCCAAACTGACAGCAAAACATGTCATGGGGGGACCATCGTGTACCCCTCCACATGTAAGAGGAAAGGAGACCCCCGTCCGGACCCCGACGACTCCTGCAAACAGCGGTGCACCTGAGGAGGGACGTAATATGGAACACTGATGCCAGTACAACCTACATCGCATTTCGAGGTATTGCAGTGCAACGCCAACCACTGCGCCCGCGCCCAGGATCTTTTGATCCAACACATGGCGGAGTGGGGCATCAGTGTTGCAGTTGTGGCGGAACCGCACTTTGTCTCTCCCCAACCCAATTGGGTAGGGGACACTAATGGCCTGGTGGCGATAGTTGTCCCGCCAATGGGTAATCACCCATCTATGAGTAGGTTGAGAACCGGCCCTGGATACGTGGCGGTCGATTGGGGGGGTATAGTGCTCATTGGTGTATACTTTTCACCCAATCGACCACTATTTGCTTTCGAGCAATTTTTGGAAGAGCTAGAAAGGGTCATTGGAGGGGCCGCACCGGCACCGGTCCTGCTGATGGGGGACCTCAACGCAAAATGCACCGAGTGGGGTTCACCCAGAACAGACACGAGAGGGGAGGTTCTGTGGGATTGGGTGGCTGGACTAGGACTCGAGGTCCTAAACCGGGGCACCAATCATACCTGCGTGCGCCAGCAGGGGGGGTCCATCGTGGATGTAACATTCGCGACCCCTGCCGTGGCGGTGCGCGCTTCAGATTGGCGCGTCCTGGGGGATGTAGAGACCCTCTCCGATCATCTTTACATCCGAATGAGGATCTCGAAGGCGAGGCAGATCCAGCCCCCGGTTGCTAACGAACGAGATGTAAGAGGCGCCTTCCGTAAATGGTGTCTTGGTAGTCTGGATCTGGATGCAGCTGATGAGGCCGCCATGATCGAAGCAAGGTGGGGCATCAAACCAGGACGTCTACAGGATGTGGAGGAGAGGGCCAGAGAGTTCCGAGAGGCACTGGTGGTTATCTGTGACGCGGGTATGAAAAGGGCGGGAAAGCCGTTGGCAAAAAAGCAGGTCTATTGGTGGACGGAGGAAGTGGCGACCCTCCGCCTCACTTGTAACAGGGCACGTAGGGAATACACCCGTTGTCGACGGCGAAGGCACACCCGGGAAGAGGAGGAGCTCCGGCACATGGCCTTAAAAGAAGCAAAAGAGGCCCTATGCGTAGCCATTGCCAAGGCTAAGGACACGGCTCATGATGAGTTCTTGGCTTCGCTGGATAGGGATCCATGGGGGCGGCCCTACAAGATCGTGCGCAACAAAATGCGAAACGGTCCCACCATGGATTCCCTAGAGCCGGAGCTCCTCACGCGAGTGGTAGAAGGTCTATTTCCGCCCGCTTCTGATGGCTTCATCCCGCCTGCCATGTCAGAACCACAGGAAGAGTCGGCGGAGCCGTTGGAGGTCGAGCCCATTACGGAGGCGGACGTTACGTGGGCGGTGCACCGCCTGAGGGCCTGCAAAAAGGCCCCAGGACCAGACGGTGTACCGGGCAAAATCCTGCCCATAGCTTTGAGCCATCTCGGGGACCGTTTGAGGGAACTCTTTAATGACTGCCTGAAGGCGGGGCGCTTTCCGGGATGTTGGAAGGAGGGGAAGCTGTGTCTACTCAGGAAGGAAAGCCGTCCAGTGGACTCCCCTTCTGGATGGAGGCCCATTGTTCTGCTTGACGAGACCGGGAAGATGCTGGAGCGAATTCTGGCTTCCCGGATCGTCAACCATCTGAATAGAACGGGCCCTAATGTTTCCGATCGCCAGTTCGGCTTTAGAACTGGCCTCTCAACTATGGATGCATTGGGTACCCTCAGAGGGTTCTGTGAGGAGGCGGAGGGGAAAGGGGAGGGGGTGGTAGCAGTGTCTCTGGACATTGCCAATGCATTTGGCTCCCTCCCCTACTCCGTTATAGGTGAGGCACTCAAATTCCATGAAGTGCCTCTCTATTTGAGGCGTATCGTGGAGCACTACCTCACGCAGCGAGTAGTGCTCTACGAAGAAAAAGGAGGACAAAGGAGGACGAGGCCCATGGCCTGCGGCGTGCCCCAGGGTTCCGTGCTAGGTCCCCTACTGTGGAACGTGGGGTATGACTGGGCAATCAGGGGGGTCCTCCTACCCCGGATGGCAGTCATTTGCTATGCAGATGACACGATGGTGGCTGTCCGGGGCGCCGCGATAGCAGAGGTATTACGAAGGGCTGAAGTGCCGGCAGAACTGATAATTACCCGGATTCGGCTGCTTGGTTTGAAAGTGTCACTCCCGAAGACCGAGGCTATTATCTTCGGGGGGAGGGGGTGGAGGCCGCCCGCCGCGGCTTCGATCAGGGTCGATGCGGAAGTGGTCCCAGTGAAACCGTTCATTAAGTACCTGGGTCTCACACTGGACTGTAGGTGGGATTTTGGCGAGCATTTCCGCCAACTTAGTCCCCGAATAGTAGCGGCGGCCTCTGCCCTGGGCCGACTATTGCCCAATGTGGGAGGCCCATCTGTGACCTGCCGCCGCTTATACGCTGGTGTCACTCGTAGCATGGCCCTGTATGGGGCCCCGATTTGGGTGGACAAACTGAGTGCGAAAAATAAGGCTTTGCTGCGAAGGCCGCAAAGAGTGGTAGCCCGACGAATCTGTAGGGCCTATGTCACGGTCGGATGGGCGGCGGCGTGTGCGTTAGCGGGTACCCCTCCATGGGAATTAGATGCAGAGAAGCTCGCTGAAGCACATAGGGAGCGGTTGAGGTGGAAAGCCACTGGGGAGTATCCCGCTCCCGAGGAGGTTAGGGAGGCTCGACGTCAGACGGAGCGGCGACTTAGAGATAGGTGGAAGAGTGACTTGGAGGACTCCCCCTATGGAGTACGTACGATAGGGGCACTCCTCGGGTCTTTAGACTCCTGGTTGGATAGGGCCCATGGAAAAATGGGGTTCAGGTTGGCGCAGGTGATGTCCGGACACGGGTGCTTCGGGCATTACCTGCACAAAATAGGACGAGAGGCGAACGCCACCTGCCACGAGTGCGGTGCCGAGGATGACACGGCCCAGCATACCTTAGAGGTATGCAATCACTGGGCCGAGGAGCGCCGCACCATGGTAGCGGCCATCAGAGTGAATGATCTCTCGCTACACAGCGTCGTGACAGCTATGCTGCGCCGCGACAGATCGTGGGACGC